>CAMGYJ010000008.1:32431246-33031246 GCA_946122785.1 Linum tenue
TATGTAGAATAAATCCTAACTGATAAAACTCGTCATTACGGATTTAACATGTTTTGGAAGAGTCAAATTGGGTTCGATAACCATGGGCCAGTTCGGATTTAATGCTTGCTTTCTTATGTGAATCAAGATATATGTAAGTGTTCGATGTTTGAATAGCACGAAAGTCTGCACTGCACTGTGGGCCACAAATTCGGTAACTTAAGAACATAAATAGATAGTTAAAATTATAAGGAGTAACATTATCAATTTTTCACATAATACATTTAAACATCATCTTATATAGCATCTCACATTAGAATTGTGTTTTCAAAAGGTGTAGAGAGTAAGTTGTATGCGGAGGATACAGTGGATGGTTATGCACCATGAGTAATTAAATCTGGACCCTTCGTTCAGAAAATTCAGATCTAATGATGGAGAATTAAATTTTATTTTCCCTTGTTTTCTTAATCGGCTCATATCTTCTTCGTTTTAACTCGGATTTCAATATTTTTGCACAGATTGAGCGAGTTCGTTGCGCTATACAAAATGAGATCCATTTTCAATATTTTTTGAGAAATTTTTTTTATTGCCTCTCGTTACCAACTGCATATCATATGGTATCTTCTTCGTTTTGAAGTCGTTTATGAAAATTTTTGCACGAAAGGAACGAGTTCAACATTATCTATTGGATCTACAAATTTCTGGGTGAACAAAATTCAGGACCAAAAATACCACACAATACCACCCTGGTACGGGGGTGGTATCTTGTGGTACACACTGTTGAAAGTCGTAAATGACAGTTAACATACTCCTACTATCATGTATTCAAACATCCTTTGGTCTTGGTATGTTCATACCACCATAGTACGCTTTTCATACCATATGACATGCTTTTATTTCAATACCAGTTAATACCATATGGTATTGACTGGTAAAAAATTGCTCTATTGTTTTTGTTTAAAAAATAGATTAAAGTGGATATCATTTTGAAGAGCATAATTAATCTGATCTAATTGTGCAAAAAAAAAAAAATCTTTGACTTAAAACGAGTGAGAAATCATCAGTTAAAGATTAATGGGGGGAATTAAATGCTTTTCAGAAGAGAGAAGAGGCGCTGATGTGGCATATTCTGATAGGGTTATGCATAGTTTTTGACCACAAGGTTATGCACTTGATCCACTCCCAAAGTTGTATGGGGACATTGTTTCTCTTTTGTGGCATTCACATGGATAGTGTACCGAAATTTTGGCAAATCGAAATCCAAACAACCCACCAATTACAAAAGAATGTAAAACTCGCTCCCAGCCCCAAACTCGTCAACATCAAATTCAACATGTTGTTGATTTTTAGGTGCATGTCAAATGCAAAATGGGCCGAGCTTTAACAAAATCTACACCCAACCCGTCAAGCACAAAGGTGGGTAAAACTTGGTTCCGACCTAAAACTCACTATTACAGGGTACAACCCGCTTTGACCTAGTCGATTCTTTTGTTTTTTAGGTATGTTCGCTTGGATACCCATCCATAAATGACATTGTTTTGTTTTTGTTGTTACAGGGTTCAACCCGCTTTTAACATAACCTAACCCAACCCATCAATAACAAAAATTGGTAAAATGAGCTCCTAACACTAAACTCGTCAACTCTCTCCCGAACCAAAATTCGTCAACACCGAATTCATAAATAAGTAACACAAAATTCCACATAAATTTAGATTAATTAATAAAAATTTCCAACTGATTTGACACTAATGACTAGTCTCACAAACAAACCCGACCTAATCAACCAAGTTAAGAAGGTTATAAAACTCGCACTTGACCCAAAACTCGTCATTACGGATTTAACACGCTTTGGACGGATGAGATTGGATTGGATAAACATGGGTCGGTTGGGATTTAATGACTTTCCTATGTGAATTAAGACATAAAAGAATCCATAAATACACATATATAACCCTTTGATATTGATGTCCACTACCGGTGCCAAGCCCAGAAGGTCTGTAATGAACTGAACAAATGGAGTAGACAAACTTGGTTAATAAGTATTGGTGGGACACTATCTGACCATAATATGCCACTATTTTATTATTAATTATTAATGTGTATAACATTAGTCTAATCAAATGATAAGAGTATTTTCATTAAGGGAAATTCATTCATAGCGGATGAAGAGGGAATAGTTTTTTGGATGCATACTTTCTCATTTGAGCAAAGGAATAAAAAAGTAGCCTTGTCCGCATCAAAACTATGAAAACAAAATAATTAATAAACCTATAGACATTCCAAACGATCAAAACTCTCTCAACTATATAAAACCGCACAGGCATAGAAACCAAACCCACACAATCATTATTACAATTAAAGGCAAACAACGTCGGGGAAATATAGAAAGATAGATATCACGATGAATAATAGCCGTTTCTTCTCCATGGTCACGATCATCAATATCGCAGTTGTTTCTTGCTTCCTTTTCATCAGCTTCGGCGCTACAACCAGCAGCGGTGCGGTCATTTCGTGCAGCGACGTGAGCGTCAAGGCAGGGCCATGCATGGACTACGCCCAAAAACAGGTGGGGAGTACAGTCCCTCCGGCATGCTGCGATTGGCTGAAATCAACTTTTGTTGAAGCCGGACCTTCCGTCGACGACAAGAAGAATTCCTGCCTCTGCCTCAAAGCTGCTCTTGTGGATACTACAGGTTTGAGGGATAAAAGGTTGAAAAAAATCCCAGGCCTTTGTGGCGTTACGCTCCCTTTCACGCTCCGCAAGAAGCCCAACTGTGATAGGTATGTAGTTTCTACGTATACATTCGTTACTCGGTACCACATATTTATAGATCACAAACTTTGCTCCTTCTTCTTGTGGTTTCAGCATAAAAAACTGATGCAGGAGGCCGCCCACCAATAGTATATGCTCTCGCCTGATGAGATAATACGTATGGTTCGAAGTAGCAGTATCACAATCTACTAGGCACACATTTACGTAAATAGACGCAACATTTCCATGAATAAAAACACGCTACTTTTCATACTCCTGGCAGCGAGCTAATTAATTGTTTTACTATATGAGTAATGATATGTTAGAATAGATAATATGGATGTGCGTTTGCCACTCCATCCATTCATCCCCTCCCATGTGTGTTTTACTATATGAGTAATGCTAAATAAAGAGGAGTAGGATTGGATGAAATTGTTTGATGTTAGAGAAATTGATGTGTGTCGGTATTGAGTTTTACAATTTACAACACCATCGTCTATGATATTGACTTGAGAAAAATCAAATTGTAACGTGGAATTGATAATAGACATGAGCTCTTAACGTGGTTCATCTTCATAGATAGTGTGTGAGAGTTACATCCACAGAACCAGGTTTTCTTATTGATCTTATTCGGCCATTGGCTTTACATGAGAGGGACATATATATCCCTGTACATCTGCAGCACAACGGCAGCAAGGAATCCAAAACACACTCGGGGCCTCTAGGTCTACTATTACTCTCGGTCTTGATCTACTATACAGTCAAACAAGATGGTTGAGTTTTAAAGTAGGAACAAACTAACCAAGATAAAACTAAAAGCAAGTGGGATCACAAGAGAATAGATAGTGTTGGTTAGACTTCGAGCTACATTTGATGCTCTCTAAGGGTACATGTTATAAGGAATTTAATTGCTTTGGCATTCAATACACAAAAATACCAATGATAAGCCCTAAGTCAATGGCCATGCAATTAGAGCTCTACCCACTTGCCTTGTCACCCCTCTTGAATCTTTGAAGGATTTGGGGTTGACTATGTGAACAAATCTCACAACTACATGTAGTCATATGCAAATGATAGATAATGGATTCATGCCAATTGTGGTGAAAAGGTCACATGAGTGGTGGCCGGTGCCATATGGTCATGCCTCCTGACTCCCCTTTGTCAGGTTACCAATTGTTTGAGGACTAAGTAGGTTATTCGCTTTTCCTAGGTGACTGTAAAGGGAATTGCGAACCCTATATATATTGGCAGCCATGCTGCTCGTCGATGTATGCAGTAGAGAAAAGAACAGAACCCTAATAACATAAACCGAAAGCTCCTTGTGTGAATTCTCCGTGGATTAGTCTCGTTCATATGAACGAGGATACCACGTAAATCTTCGTGTCGTTGTTTTCATTCTTCGAGTTTTAGCATGGTATCCGAGCGGTGATCCGATTCCTTCCGCGTTTTTGTTGTGTCTGGCGCTATGGTCTCCGACGACGAGAAGATGAAGTCGGCCGAGACGGAATCGTCGACCAAAGTTCTTCATGGGGGTGGCGGAGATGGTAGTTTTCCTCCAGCCTTTACTCTTCACAATTCTGACAGCCCTAATCAGCTGTTTGTGGGTGATTTACTCACGGACACCAACTATAGTGAGTGGCTTGGTGACATACAAGATTCGTTCATTGCAAACAACAAAATAGGGTTTGTGGATGGCTCCATTCCACAACCAACGGCTGGCGCGCTTCGCGAACAGTGGAAGAGATGCGACGCCATCGTTAAAGGCTGGCTAAAATCAGCCATGAGCAAGGAAATCCGAGCCAGTGTTCGGTTTGCGCGCACCGCGCGTGAGATTTGGGTTGACCTTGAAGCCCGCTTCGACCAAGGCCGCTCCGACGCAGCATCACCCTCCTGCTACAAGAGAAGGCTAGTGTTTCTAGCATCTAAACAAAGCTTCGCGGCTTCTGGATGAGATTCAATCCATCTCAGCCACACCTGATTGTACTTGCGGTGGCTGCAACTGCGACGTTAAACGGAAGTACCGAGCTACGAAGAACAATGAGCAGCTGTTCGACTTTCTGATGGGACTCGACGATGCTTTTTCCACCGTCAAGACCCAAATCTTAGCGATGCGGCCCACACCTAGCCTCGCTGAAGCGTATCAACTAGTCAGTAATGACGAGCAACAACGGAAAATTGCGCTGTCAAGCTGCCTTTCACGCTCGTGATGACAGGCCGAACTCCCGCGGCGCTTCTGGTCGCTCGGGTGATCCCTCTAACAAGCCCCGCTACCTCTGTGATCATTGCGGGAAGACCGGTCATACCAAAGAACGGTGTTTTGAGCTTATTAGCTGGCCCGAACGCGGTTCTGGTAGAGTCGATAAAGGCGACAACAAGGGTAATCGTCGCAAGAGTGCTGAACGGGGGAGAGGCGCACCTCATGCTGCCTAGGTTGGGGTCAGCGATAGCCCCATTCCCGGCCTCACTGCTTCACAGTTCGACAGCTGAAAACTCTTTTCGGCGGAGATGTGAAAGCCTCTGCGCGCTCCGCTGACACAGCTACAAACTATTTTCCATTCCCAATTCTCATTATGAATGGCTCATCGATACAGGTTGTAACGAGCATATCGTTACCCATTCCCAGCTTGTTTGTGGGTCACAGGAGGAACCTGGTTTGCAGGTGCGGGTTCCCGATGGTTCAGCAGTCAATGTTCAGCGTATTGGGTCTGTTAAGTTATCTAATGGGATGGTTTTACCTCGAGTGCTCTTGGTTCCGGAATTTAAATGCAACCTCCTCTCTGTTAGTAGCTTACTCGGGATTTTTCTCTGGCTTTGATCTTCTTGAGCGACTTCTATGTGATACAGGACTTAGCTCGAAGACGATTATTGGGACGGGGACACAGAGTGATGGTCTTTATTATCTGTGTCTCTTTCCTGGAGTTCGGCAGGAGATGGTGCACGCGGCTAAAGGCGTGGGATCCTCTGCGTTGTGGCACTCCCCCTTAGGACATCCATTGGTGGGGAAGCTTGACTTGTTGCATTTACTTCCTAGCACTCATAGGTCGAATAAGCTACTTTGCTCATCCTGTTTGCGAGCAAAACAACCTCGTTTGGTTTTTCCTTCCAGTTATATTCGCAGTACTCGTTCATTTGAGGTCATTCACATTGACATTCGGGGTGGATATTGAGTTCCGTCCTTGAGTGGTGCTCAGTATTTTCTTACTGTTGTTGACGATTTCACCCGTGGCGTATGGATTTATTTACTTAAGTTTAAATCTGAAGCAGCCAGGTACTTGAAACTGTTTGTTTGCCAAGCTTCTCGGCAGTTTGGCGCGTCTGTTCAGCTTATTCAGACCGACAATGGATCCGAGTTCCAGTCTACTAACATGCTTGACTTCTATGTGGATGAGGGCATCCGTTTACAAACTTCTTGTGTTGACACGCCTCAGCAAAATGGCGTGGTTGAACGCAAGCACAGGCATATCCTTGACACAGCTCGTGCATTGCGTTTTCATGCAAATCTGCCCAAGAAGTTCTGGGGTGAATGTGTTCTTACTGTCGGTTATTTGATCAACCGTCTCCCTCACAGTGCTCTTGGAAACCGGACTCCCTAGGAACGCTTGTTTGGTCGCCATCCCCGTTACTCTCATTTGCGATCGTTTGATTGTCTGGCATACTCTAAGGATACTCGTTCTCATCTGGATAAGTTTGGTGAACGTGGCCGTCCTTGTGTGTTTCTTGGTTATCCTGCTTCTCAAAAGGGCTATCGTGTGTTTGAGCTTTCTTCCGGACGGATTTTCACATCTCGGGATGTTGTGTTTGACGAACAGGTTTTCCCATTTCACACTTTGGCTAGTGATATTCAACCTTTTTCCTTGTCACACTCCATCGCAGCTTCACCCCCTCTCGCCAATGATGATGAGGCGTTCGTTGCTGCCGAGGGTCCTATTGCTGGTGACATAGAGGATTCTGTTCCTCAGTCCTCTCCTGCACCTCTTGTCCAATCGCCTAACCCCGAGTCACCTCCACCTGGTCTCGCTTCCCCACCCACGGAGTCTGCTCCTCCAGGCCCCTCTTCGCCCACAGAGTCTGCTTCTCCAGGCCCCTCCTCACCCGTCCCGGCGCCGGTACCTGTTGTTCCTCTTCGGCGTAGCGATCGGGCTCGACAGCCCTCTGTGCGTCTCCGAGGTTATGATACTCACTTCCCCTCTTCGCACACTACCGCTGTCCAGTATCCTCTCTCGGCTTATGTTACTTTTGAGCGTCTTTCTGTTAATCATCGTGTTTTTGTGGCAGCGGTGGATGCATCGGTTGAACCCCAGTTTTTCCACGATGTCGTTAAGCTCGCCTGTTGGCGCGAGGCCATGCAACGTGAGATTGCTGCCTTGGAAGCAAATGGCAATTGGGATTTGGAAGAATTGCCACCTGGGAAGAAGGCAGTTGCCTGCAAATGGGTCTACAAAATCAAGTTCAATCCCGATGGCAGAGTCGAACACTACAAAGCGCGTTTAGTTGCCAAAGGTTTTACACAGGTCGAGGGCGTGGACTATCACGACACCTTTGCTCCGGTCGCCAAGTTAGTGACCGTCCGCACTGTTCTCACTGTCGCTGCACATCGGGGGTGGCATCTCCATCAAATGGACGTCAACAACGCCTTCCTTCATGGAGATCTCCACGAGGAAGTATATATGAAGCTCCCTCCGGGATTTGCTCGACCGGGGGACAATCGGGTTTGACGTCTCAAGAAATCCCTCTACGGCCTCAAGCAGGCCTCTCGGAACTGGTACATGAAGTTTACTCAGGCACTCGAGGAATTCGGTTTTCACCAGTCTCAAGCTGATCACTCCCTTCTCACCTACCGTCGAGATGGTCACTTTGTCTTTCCACTTATCTATGTGGATGACATTATTCTGAGCGGTGATGATTTACCCACCATTCAGCGCGTTAAAGAGTTCTTGCATGATCGGTTTAGCATCAAGGACTTGGGCACCCTGAAGTATTTTTTGGGCATCGAGGTGGCTCGCTCTCGCAGTGGGTTAGTGCATTCTCAGAGAAAATACGCTCTTGACATTTTACAGGATGCTGGGGCTCTCGCTATTAAGCCTTTTGCCTTTCCCATCAAGCAGAATCACCATCTTACTCGGATTGAAGGTCCTGCAGCTAAGGACCCGTCCGGTTTTCATCGCCTTGTTGGTCGTTTACAGTACCTGACTGTCACCCGACCTGAAATTGTCTATGCTGTTAATATCTTGAGTCAGGCCGTCCATTCCCCTCGTCAACAACACGAGGATGCAGCTTACCGCGTACTTCAGTACCTTAAGGGTGCACCCGGGCGTGGTCTTTGGTTTTCCACGACTGGCCGCCTCCAGTTGACTGCTTACTGTGACGCGGACTGGGGCGGTTGTATGGGGACATTGTTTCTCTTTTGTGGCATTCACATGGATAGTGTACCGAAATTTTGGCAAATCAAAATGCAAACAATCCACCAATTACAAAAGAATGTAAAACTCGTTCCCAACCCCAAACTCGTCAACATAAAATTCAACATGTTGTTCCAAACAATCCATCAATCTCGGGATTTGAACCATGGTTTTTCCAAACAAAGACAACAACCATTACCAATTGCACTGAATAAATATTTCCTATTTCAATACTGTTAGCTAGCCCACGAACTCTCTCGTAAGTACTTATTTGTTATTTCATATATGAATTTTCATATTTTGATTATTTTAATTTGAGTTTAGTTATAAATTTAATTTATGTCTATTCTATAAATGGATGATAATTTTAAAATTACAACCCAAATATCATTGATTCGAATATTGCACATTGAATTGCAGTATTGAATGTGTAGAAGTGATGTATAATTCTTAACTTTGTATTAATTTTTAGAATTATAAAAGCAACGATATTGTTATTCAAACTGTAAGTGGTCAGTTCTTTAAAAATTTTAGTTTGGTTAATCGTTAAATCCTAAATCTCATGATAATATGGCATGATTGGACAAATGGGTGAGTTTAAAAAACACAATTTCCGAATAACAATATTTCTATACGATTTCAATTATTTAAATCTTTTATCTAATAGGTTAATTGACCATATGTATCATTCATAGTTACTTAGTTTAATATGAAATAACCGCAGTACAAGACAAATTATGAAAGTCGGGTTGGAGTTTTCATGGACGCATTGATGTGGTCATGTGCATTAGTAATGTAGGTACAAGAAGATAGGTCTAATTTTTTTGTTTGGTGAATAAAATTGTCCTTGAACTAATTTAGAGTATGTTGGTTGATAAATAATTTTTGGTTTAATACATTTGTATATCCAAAAATTTCACGGTTGTGCCAATAATATCCAAATTTTCAGAAATACCACTTATAGCTAGGGATGGCAATGGGTAGGGTCGGGTGCGGGTTTACCTTATACCAACTCCTAACCCGCCGGTTAGAGTTTTCTAAAATACCCGACCAAATAACCACCGGGTATGAAAATTATATAACCATACCCTACCCACCAGGTAACCACGGGTATTCGGGTAACCATGGGTACGAATCCTAAACTATGAACTTATACACGTATATACATATACATACTCTTGTCCATTAAAAATTCTCAATAATTGTAACTATTCTAGCTTCAACAATCCACACAAATAAAAACAACAAATACATAATAATTGTTCTTGCTTCTACAATCCACACAAATAAAAACAACAAATACATAATAATTGTTCTTGCTTCTACAATCCACACAAACATAATAATCGTCTACATCTTCATCATCAATAATGGTAGCTAAACTCAATTTCTCAAGCTAAAATAAATTTCTCAAGAGAAATTGATCATTTGGTTAGCGGGGCGGGTATAACGGGGCGGGTATTATCGATTACCATACCCGTACCCTACCCTTTATTTTGAAACCGGGTATTACCCGTACCCGCCCCTTAACCCGTCAAAGCGGGTAATTACCCTCGTTGACCGGTTACGGTCGGGTAGGGTACCCATGGTTACGGGTTGGATTGACATCCCTACTTATAGCCACGTTTTAAAGTTGTACTTTGCCAAATCTATCAATTTCCGTTAAGTACTTTGACGACGTTAATAACTCCGTCAACATAGCTGACGGCAAGCTGACTAGGCACCAACTAAGCAGACACGTAATCGCCAACTATGTCAAAGGTGACACGTAAGAAATTAAAAATAATTTTAAAATAATTTAAAATAATTTCCCCCATATACCCACTCTACTTTCCACGAAGAGCACGACCAGTCCCTTTTTCCGATTTCGTTTTTCGTGTTCGCACCCTGGCGGCAATTGAACCTCCTCCCGCCGACTGAATCTCCTCTCGGCGATTCAAGCTCCTCCCGCCGACTGAAGATTTTGGATTCGTGGATTCTTGCGATTTGGCGACTCCTGGCGATTGGCGACCCAGGTTCCCTTTTGTCCTAGGCAGTTAGCTCTTTGATGATTCTCGTCTCTGCCGAGGAATTCAATCGACGTCCCGTCATGTCGAAGCGATGTTCTTCTTCAACTTCGACACAAGGTCATGGGGTGGTAGTTTTCAAACACCAGTGGCTACAGACGAGAGTGCTCAGAAATCCCCCTTTTCTGTGCGATTAGGGTTTCTTCGAAGCGACCTCCTCTCCTCGCGTTTGGAGGGTTTGATTTTGAGGTCTTCAGCGGAAAGGAAGCTAGTGAGGAGTCAGCCTAAGCTCGTCGCGAGTTGTTCGACTCACCGAAATCGGTGTTGGCTTCGTCTAGGAAGGTGGGCGAGAAGGGTAAATCGCTGACGGGAGGTGAATCGGGACTAGCAGAGGGGGGCAGATCGATTACAGGAGGTGAATCAGGGGATACGACGACTGTCGTCGGAGATAGATCGACCGTCAGCGATGGATGATCGTTCTCCGTCACCTTCATCGCCCTCCTCAGGCGGAGGGTTAGAGGGTTCGTCAAGGAAAAAAAAGGAGAAGGGTAGAAAGCTAGGTCGAATGAGGGGTGAGGTCAGATGAGGGGGGTTTGAAATTTTAATTGTTTATTTTTTAAATTAAGTTAATCAGCAATCCACGTGGATAATTACAGAGGAATTGGGAAATAAGCGTTCGCCACGTAAGCACCACCGTTTGTCCAGTCAGACTTAACGTTAACAACGTTAAAGAATGTGACAAAATTGGATATAAGTCGTATTTTTGAAAATTTGGATATTATTGGCACAACCGTGAAAGTTTTGTATATACAAGTGTATTTAACCATAATTTTTTATTGCATAGAGTATGAAAAATGTTATTTCTTTCTAATTTTGTTATTATATTGTGCAGAATACTTTAGGGTTTAGATATTCCTATTTATGTATTGTTTCTCGAGCAAAAGAAATAAATATTGACTAAAGGTTACGATCATGAGTGTCCTATTTATGCTACGCTTTTCCAGCAAACTCTTTTTCAGTATGTCAATTTTCTTTTCCACCATAGGCGACTACGTGACTACGTCATTAAACAAACAAGTTATGAATCAACATTGTTATACCTCTACCGGACGGCTGGTTTTACTAGGTCCGACCAAAGTCGTGCTCCAAAACGGGTTCTACAAAACCAAGGGCCTGATCGTTATAGAGGAAGAATAAGAGAGAGGCAAGGGGGGATGGTTGGTGGATCTTGAGATAGGTATTTTTTTATGGAATTTGAATTTTTCATAGATATAAGTTAGAACATTTCATTTTACTCACTAAATTTCTATCTTATAAATTAATATATTTAGAAAATGTATAAACAGCTCAAACAGGTTGGACCTCAATCCAACCATTAAACTTCAAACCACTTGCTTGATCGGGTCAACGTCTTAAACCGGTTTCACAACTTTGGTTATAACCATTAGACCGTTCACTATGGTTGGGTGAGAATTTTGGGTGGGTCGAGGGGGGACGGGGATTTGGGTTTTTTGGGTTTTGGGGTGGGAAACCCCACAATGGGTTGAGAGGGAAAAGTGGAGGGGAGTTTTTTTATGAATATGATTTAGTGTTGATTTTGTGACTTTAGTTAAATAATTTGATCATTCTTTTTATATAGGTAGTAATAATTAATTGAGACGAACATTGTGATATAATTTTTTTTTAATTTGGACATAATTTTTTTTTCATTAATTAAATATGACGTCATCAATGATGAAATCACAATAATATTTCAGAAGACCATGACTCATCACATGTTTCACAAAATGAGTTGTGCCATCAACTATTAACCCAACTTTGGTCAGAATGAGTAGTTGCATCAACTGTTCCTCCAGATTTAATCAGAAAGAATGGTGCCATCAAATGTTCCTCCAGTTTTATTCAGAATGAGTGGTGTCATCAACTGTTCCTCCAGCTTTAATCACATTGAGTGGTGCCATCAACTATTCATCCAACTTTAATCATATTGTTGCTGAAGAAATCTTTTCGTGTTTCTATAAATGAATTCTAAAATTTTTCATTCTACTCATCCACACCATTCAACCTTGTTCATTTTTGCAACTTCATACTTCTCTCTTCACACCAAAATCTCTTTCTACATCAAGAGTTTCTCAAATAGAGAAGCCGAGGAGAGCCAGCAGGGAGCCGATGATAGGCAATAGGATTATGAGTGCCAGCTGGACCGTGAACGTCAACAAATGATGGTGACGGCAGGAGCCTTCCTGTTCCAACAGCAAGCATCCTGATCTCGTCATCGTTCACACACCTGCAAATCGGTGTTTTGTAACAGGGTATTAGCACACCAACACTTGATGCAACAATATTTAGTCCCAAATCCGACCTACGATGCTAGGTTCTTCTAAAGGAGATTTCGGATGTCCCTCTACTTGTTCAGCCGAGTCAAGACATACATCATTCAACACGATTCCTATTTCCAACAAGATCAAGATGCTACGAGTCGCCACTCCTTTGGATGCTTACAAATGGATGCTCAGACGAGTCCATAGATGCGACCTTTGATATGGGCGAGATGACCGTAATGCACTACATGTAGAAATTTTGTAATACCATCATCTGCATCTATGTTCCTGAGTATTTACGAGCACCAAATGTAAAGGATCTTCCCGCCTTCTTGATCACAGCGAAAGGCGTGGCTTCCCGGGTATGATCGGCTCAATCAATTGCATACACTGGCAGTGGAAAAATTGTCCAATGGCTTGGCAATGCTAGTATACTAGATACAAGGGGAAACCAACCATTGTCCTTGAAGCTGTAGCATCATACGACACGTGGATATGGCATGCCTTCTTTGCAAATGCTGGGTCAAACAACGACTTGAACACTCTTGGAGTATCACCACTTTTCCATGAAGCAGTAAGAGGAAATCTTCCAAAAGCCAGATTTACGGTAAATGGTACAATTTATGATCAATGTTATTACTTGGCCGACGAGATTTATTCTCAATGGTCTACATTAGTGAAGACCATTAGCAATCCTTGTAACCAGAAGAAGAAGTTGTTTGCAAAATGGCAATAGTCATACCACAAGGATGTTAGAGAGCCTTTGGCATTCTACAAGAAAGATGGGCCATTGTTAGAATACCTTGTCGGTTTTGGGATGTGCAAACACTGGGAGAAATTATGTTAACATGTGTTATTCTACACAATATGATAATTGAGGATCAACGACATCAGTTTGGAGATGAAGAAGCGGAGCAGATTGAGAATGATACTAATCCGGATATCTCATTAGATCCAACAGATCATGACACTCCGACCCTCATGGAGTACATGACGAGGCACAATAGGATTCGTAATCGCGAAGGCCATCACGTGTTGAGAGATGACTTGGTTGAGCATCTGTGGACAAAAGAAGGCGGTGAACAGTAGAACAATATTGTGTACTAAGTTTGTTTTATGTCTTGTGTGCTAAGTTAAGTTTGTTTTATGTATTATGTGCTTAACTTGTTTTATGTATTGTGTGCTAAGTTAAGTTTGTTTTATGTATTATGTGCTTAACTTGTTTTATGTATTGTGTGCCAATTTATGCTATGTGTTTGTATTATTGTACTTTTCCTTAGTTCATCAATGCATTTTCCCTTTTCTTGGTCATCATTAAATAAAATAGTTCCATTAATAGTTGAACTGCATTCCAATTATAAAAATGATACATCAAGAGTAAATTCAAAGCACATAAAGCAAACACACTTAAACAACACACACGTAAATAAAACATAAATCCTGCAAACACACTTAAAGCAAATGCAACTTATTCAAGATTACTGGTTAGGGGTGTAAGTGTCATCATTTGGGCTATTGGTAGACCCCCTGGTGTATGGCTTGGAGTTGGCTGATACGCAGACATAATCTGATCTCTTTGAGTTTGATACCATGCTCTTTGTTGATGATCCAATTGAGAAAGATCATGAAGCATGATCTCTTATTCGTATTTGGCATTTTTCCTAGCTTCCTTAGCTTTCTTCCTTTCCTCCCTACCGATAGCCAATTTCGCATGTGTTGTTGAACTTCCCGCCATTTCCGCCAAGCTCTTTTGGAAAGCCTCAATGGTAGAAGAATCACCACCTCCTCTTCTCTTCCTCTTTGATTGATCTCGACCTGTCGGACGGTTGAGCACGTTTGGGGAAGCAGTTGCTTGAACTCCAGGACTATCATCTTCATCATTTGACATGGCCGAGAAAGATCCATCGTTGGCGGAATGGGTGCAACGGGGGCATAAAATTGTTGCATGAATCTGGGAGAATCTTTGAGTAGATTCTTACATTCTTGAAACTTCCATTCGCTCTTAGTGTCCGCAAAATAAATAGACTTTGCATGTTCCATCTAGGCAATTAATAAAGAAAATAATATAAAATGTCAACTAACAATAATATACTATTAAAAAATTTAAAAATTTAACTACTAATAATTAAATTCGTAACTAAAGTAAAAAAAAAACACATACATAATTAAAAAATGAAACACAAGGTTAATGGGTTTGCACTTGCATTCGTCCATGCTGCATTCCACTTCCCACATACATAGTTGATGGTCTTCCATCGAGTTTTCAAGGCATCATCAATACGAGGCACAACAAAGCCTTTCGAACAATATAACTTTCTCACTTTTTCCCAAAATGCCGCCGAGGCTTGATGATGACTGGCAATTGGATCTTCAGAAGCTTCTATCCAAGTCTCGCACAAAGCGTAAATTTTAGGCTTGGTACAATTTGGATTGCGAGAGTTGGAAGCAGAGATGATCACTATTTTAGAGAGTTTGGGAATGTAGGATTTTTTGTTAGTATAGTATGAAGAGAAATTTGAGGTGTGAGAGAAGAATGTGAAGAATGAATGGTATTTATAGAGTTGGAAAAACATGGTTATTTATGACTGTTGGAAAATATAGTCGTTGTAAATATATCCGTTGGAATTCAATTTCGATCGTTAGATCGAAAATAGAACGATCTACGGTTAGGGATGACAACAAAACCCGAACCCACAGGTACCCACCCGACCCAACCTGGTCAATGCGGGTAAAATTCGTGTTGATGGGTTTTGGGCCGGGTTCGGGTTTAAACCCGCTACACTATTCACCGGGTTGGGTACCCGCCCACATCCATATAATTAATTTTTCTGGGTTATATAATATTCTAAGCAATATATCTTCCTTAAACAACTAATCTTCTTTATGTTTGTGGAGACATGTCTAATTTGTTCATTCTAATTGTGTACAATGAAGTTGATATTATGGAGTGGAGAGTGAAGAAGTTTAGTTGACGATGAAGGAGCTTTCAATTAATCATGTTGTTTATAGATGTTTATCTTTAATTTTGAACAATTTGTATTGATAATTTGCGACTTGCTTGCATGCTCTAGATTACTGTTTTTTTATGGATAATTTTTATGAGAAAATTGATGTTAGACTTTTATTTTGAAAGAAACTTGTTATTGTAAATTTTTTACAACAAAAATCTACGGGTACCCATTAACCCGTGGATACCCAGCGGGTTGGGTTTGAGTTTTTCAAACCCAGTGAGTTTTTTAATAATAAACCCATAGGTTTGGGTTTGACAAAACCCGCCCCGACCCATTGCCATCCCTATCTACGGTTTAGAAAACCCCAAAACAAAACAAAAGTATTAACAAAAAAAAAAGTAAAAGGTGGGGCATGCGTGTCCCTCCCTCCTCCTGCCATCCCGCTCCCCTCCTCCTTCACCCCCTCCCTTTGTCGGGTTGTGGAGGAAAACCCACCCAAAAACTTCCAAAAAACCCTACTTTCCCTTTTTAACGCTCTATAGTGAGCATCCAGGAGGAAACTATCCTTCTTTTTTCCTTTTTTAACCCACCATAGTAGATAGTCTTAAGATTGCAATGTTTATCATTGATGAAAAGTTATAAGAATTTTGAAAATGAAAAAATAATTTCGATGTCACCTTAATATCATATGAAATTCAGCATTTAAAATAATTTAATTTTTTTAAATATAACTAAAATATACATTGTAATCAAATGACATTCCTATCAACAGTCAGACAATAGGCTAGTAACTAATAAGGTTGTTGTTTGCCAATCCATCCATTCGCCTCGTCCCCCACAACTATATATATTTTTACTCATCAGTGTGATCTACAATGTAGTCATACGGTTGTGTTGTCTGAAGCTATAAGTAAAATGAATGCTTTTAGTGAAATGCCGCGAACTAATCAATATGCTCTGTCCTAAAAAATAAATAAAGAGAAGAGGATGATTCGAATAATACTAAACAATTCCACCCCACAATCCCAAAATCCTAATTCCGTCCCTGTCCGTGACTACCTTGAACTATGAACTATACAAGGGTAAAGAAAAATCCAGACAAAGTTGTTCCTGTTTGAATTGCCTTGTTTGTCAGTCTTCCCTAAAGGTATATACTTATAGCAAAACATTTTTGCACTTATATTTTTAGGTAATGGAAAATTTTAATTAAGAACAATAAATAATATTTTTAAGAAAACAAGTACAGTAGAAGAAGACATAGCCTCATAAAGCACAAAATTAAGTCACGAACCATATAGGGAACCTACACAACATGCGAAAAGGATTCCTGATGACACTCTATTTATAGTACTCATCACTCTTATATTTTATACATTTTCTTTTGAGTAATGTTTATTTTTTATCCAATCCTTTTTTAGATTCTTTTATATTATCCAAACCTATCAAAATACTAAGAATTAGCCAAATATTAACTTTCAGTTAGCTATTTTGTTAGTAATATTGACTTGGCAACATTATACTGACTTGGAAGAGACACATGAAGGTCAACATTGCAAAATTTTAGTATTTTAACTAAGAAAAGAGTTACAAAAGTATTAACGATAATGTAAAAATGGCTAATATTTTGATGCATTATGAAATATTTGGCTAATTAATAGCATTTTAGTAAGTTTGGATAATATAAAAGAATCTGAAAAAGATTTGGATAGAAAATAGACATTACCCTCTCCTTTTCTATCAATTAATGTTTAGTACTTTCTCTTATATTTCATAAGTAAATAAAAATTATTTGATCAAGGGGTATTTAATAGACCTAGGTTGTATTTTTGTACTTTTGATGCCTTCGCCGTGTGTTTTTTTAATGGTTTTCAAGGTACAAAGCAACCCTGAATTTTTTTTATAAAACATTGGACAACTATGGAGAACATTTAACGTAAAGCTTCCGTAATAACATTTTACAACTGTTACATAAAATACACATCAATAACGTAAGGCTACTGTAATGACAGTTATTTCTTAAATAACAGTTAAATCAGAAGCATTACGTATAGAGTTTTCGGCTAGTGATATATCTAGGTCTCCCTCTGATTGCTGGTAAGCTTTCTAGTCATGAGTGTAGTGTTTTTAATGAAAAAATTACAAGCATAATTCGTAGCTAGAAGGCCAGTAGGCTATCGTATCCAGGAAATATACAATTGGTTGAGGCAATGCTTCATTCTCTAATACACTACTGGATGACTATTTTCCTTCTCGCAAAGAAGGTTTTGAAAAGCATTCAAAAAATCTGTTCAGATTTTATATGGCATGGAGAGGGGACAGGGCGAGCTAAGGTTGCATGGGATTTCTTGGCTTTTTCCAAAAGAGAAGGGGGACTGGGGGTTAAAAGACATAATTTGCTGGAATGTAGCATCACTAGCCAGGTTAATCTGTCACGCTACAGGCTCAGAGGACTCACTGTGTGGGAATCCAGGGTTACCTCTGCAGCATAGAATGATGTTGAATGCTGATGGTTCTGTTTCTTGGCTTAGTAAAAGGATGGATAGATTTTCAGTAGCCACTGTTTGGGATACAATCCGAAGAAAGAAACCAAGAGTGGAATGGTGGAAGGTGGTTTGGTGGAGCAAGCATAATCTGCCTAGGAATCGGATACTAGTATGGCTAATTATTCTGGACCGCATTGCTACCAGAGATAAACTAAAAAGTTGGGGGATTATTATTGATAGTTTATGTGTTCTATGTGGATTAGCCGAGGAAAGCAGGGAACACCAATTTTTTCAGTGTCATTATATGAAAAGATCTGGTGGCTGCTATTCTGAAACGCAAAATAAATGTCCCTCTTGTCTGGTCTGATATGCTTGATCAGGTGATTAGCAGGATTGCGAATGGGAATAGTGGCACTACTGAGGCCTCGATTTGGTGTTGGATCATTTGCTTTCTTTGGAAGGAGCGCTGCAGAAGAGTTTTTGGGGATCTTCCATGATCTCCAACTGTGTTGGTTGAGATTTTGAAGGAGGAGCTCAGGCTATTTTGTCATATAGATCCTTAGTTACATAGTCAGATTCAGAAATCTGGAAACTGTTGCCTTAGCATAGTTTAGCCGTTTTCCTATATGTTACTTTCCTCTTAAGGACTGATGTAGGCTTTTAGCCACTCTATTTTTCGAACCCTTGTGTGGATTTGCCAAGGGGGTGCTTAATAGAAAACTGCTAATTACTGGGGAAAAAGAAGCATTACGTAAGGCTTTCGTGATGACATTTTAAAATAGTTACCTTACTTCAAGGCATTGTAGGAATTTCCAAAACTATATTTAAAAAGGCTACTGACCATAACTAATGGAATAAAATAAATGAAAGAGATCGACTTTGTTTCTAGACACTTAATCTAAGGCATATTTGTTGGAATTTTGAATGGTGTGAATCGGAATGAAAGGGAAGGATTCAAGAGAAGTTTTTAAAGTACCACGCTAGTGAGATATGGGAAGACGAGACATCGGATTTGGTAGATAAGATTAGATTAAATTATTGAGTAATTGGTCAATTTGGTCTATGTAACCAATCAGACAAAATCGAATCGATCGATTTAGTTGTCGGAATAAACCAACCGGTCCGACTATCATGGGTCGGACCGAAGCAGTGATAGGAAATTTTATAGTGAGCCATTGCAATAGTTGGGGTGTAACTACTCACACGAAGAGTCATATCCTTTCACATAGACCCCTTCATTTCGTATAAATAGCAGCAAGCCCCTATGTTTTGGATTTTCTTCCAAACTACCATCCTTTAAAAAGAAATTACAAAAGTACTACCCAATCCAACAAAATTCCAAAACTAGCACCAAATCCAACCGTGCGGGCAAAAGGCGGTTTACCATTCGGTAGCTGCAAAACCGCACCTCTACGTGGCAGTCCATGCAACCGTGCGATGGGCAAGCTATCCGACGGCTAACCGCCTGCCAGCGGAGCGATCCGCGTTGCCCACTAATAACCGACGCGGTTTTCGCATCGAGAAAAGAAAATTGTGTGCTGGAGAGGCGGTTTTTGGCGGGGTAAAAATATCAAACCGCCCCTCCACCATGCGGTCCTCCACCTATAAATACCCACCCCCTTCCTCTCATTTTCTTTTTTCTTCACACCAAAACCAATCTCCTCTCTCTAAGTTTATCACTCTACCCATCTCCCTCTCTAACCAATAACATTGGAAGTAGTGGTTTGTTGGTTGCGGCTAAGTCCAATCTGCCTTCAAAAAACTTTTCTTAGGTTTTCATTAAAAATCCGTCGAATCTCTGTCCAGATCCTGAAAAAATGGCCGATATTTTCGAAGAAGAGGGTATTTACTATGATGACTATCAAGCGGTACGTACTCATTTTATCTAATTTTTGTTGTTCTTGTAATGATTTTATTTAATTTATATACTAATTGATTTATGTTGTTGTTATGCTATCGTAGGTTGGGACGGATATTGATATTACAATTAACGATATTATGTTGATCAAGGGCCGATTGATCCGACTGTTTTATACGACCAATCCAATCATCGTTCAAGGGAGGTTTGGAACGACCACAAGGTACATATTATTTATCATCACTTGTAATTTTTATTTTGTTAATGTAATTTATTTGTTTGTAAAATAAATTACTTAATTGTTAATCGTATTCATTATTTTCACTAATTTAAATCAATACAATACAACACTTATTTAGACTCTTTATATAGAAATGCATGTATAAGGAAATGGGGTCTTAAGCGATCATCATGATCCTCCCATTTCCTGGGAAAATCGGGTTCTAAGCGATTCTCGGATCCCCCTTTTTCTGTAAAACAGGATGTGTTTCTAAGGAGATGTATACCTCTCCTAAGAGTCTTACAAGTGTACTGGTATTGCTTTAAATTATTGAAAACAATCAATACTTAGTACAAAAAATATATATATTATTTGTTGTGTATGCGTACAAAAATAATTTCTTAAATTTTGAAAATGATATTTATTTTAGTTAATTATGTTAGTTAGCTTAATATTAATGTTTATTAAATTATGTATATTTCTTGTAAACAACCTTGATTTCAATAATTGATATTGTTTGTTATAATAGATTTATATATGTATATATCATAAACTTATAGTGGAAGTTAAATTCTCACTAGGATGCATATCATATAGTCCGCTATAGGGATACGACGAATGTGCTTGAATGGAACGATGTCATCTTGCCCTTTCTAAAACGGGCAAGATTGGATCCCATTAGGCACTTTAATGGAATAAAGATCGACCGCCAACTCATCACGGCATTGGCAGAGAGATGGCGAAATGAGACACATTGCTTCAATTTTTGTGAAGGCGAGTGCACCATCACACTTAAGGACATCGCCATCCTAACCGATTTGCCCATCGATGGCAATTTTATTTGTGTGGACTCTACTCCACCAGGTAAAGTTGTTGCCAATATGAGTGGTTGGTAGCATTTCTTATGGATCGTCATAGGGTTGTGTCCGCCAGAAAAGTGAGATCACGATGCGGATGGTAATCCACCATTGTCCAAGGGCCAAGTATCCATCACTTGGTTGACAGCGGAGATCAAGCGTAAGCACAACCCTGAGGTCGAAGGAATTCCCCTCAAGGAGGAAAGTTCGGAGCGTGATAAAGAAATTTATGCACGTATCTACATCCTCGGCATGATCATAGGAGTTTTCTTCCCCAAAAAATCAAACAATTTAATAAAAAATTCATGGTTGAAGATCATATTTGGAGATTGGGATGATATGGGGAACCTCTACTTGCCTAGCTCATCTCTACCGCTCCCTTTGTAATGCTAGTTCGAGAGCGGTGAAGGAGATTGATGGGGCCAAGTTCATCGTCCAATTTTGGGTTTGGGAACATCTGGCATGGACGCGCGAAGGAAGACCCCGACAAGGATTGGGGACTCGACCATCCCCTACGACATGAAGCTTATGGTTGTAGGTAAACATCTTCGTTCCCACTCATAGTTCTCACCTTTTTTTTACTAATTCAGTATTTTATAGAATAATTATTATTATGTATTAACATTGTGTACTTTTTCATATTAATAGGTGGCTTGGGGAAACAACATGCGACAACCAAGTCGCGCATAAGTTGGAGGAGTATCGTAGGAGGCTGGATCATCTTTGGGAAGCAGAGGTAACCATCATAATACATTATTATTTCCTGTTCTATTTTCGACTAGCTTTAGTTTGTTTCTTGATGATCCATTTGTTCTGCACCTTCATAGCTTAAGATCGATCTGTATCCTGAACACATCGTCGCGCATCACGTCCACAAGTTCCCGTTGCATCCCGGTCAATGGTGCACCCGAGTCCCACTAATCTGCCTCCATATAGTGGATTGACACTTGCCGGATCGATGCCTACGACAATTCGGACGTGAGCAATGCCTACCATTAGAAGACACGGTGAGTCAGAGGGGATACCACGGGAAAGATGGCCAACAAGGATCTGCTAATTGGCCCAAGGAGTTTGAAGAATTGATCAATCTGTGGAATAATAGGCAAGATCAAGAGATTGTGATGACATCAGCTGTGGAGCGGATGGGGTACCATTACCCATACATGGAAACATACCGAAGACAATCTGTACGTTACATGACGCTCGAATGTGCGGCGGACGGAGCTTTGGTAAGTAATTCCGTAATATTAATTAATTTATTTACTTTGAGCATCAATATATGTAGTCATGCAAATCATTACTACATAAATGGCTAACGTTGTTATTTTCTGCGATTTAGGTTGATTGCATCGAGTGTATACACGATATCCCTCGTACTGCAGATTCTTTGGCGGCGGGGCGGGAGGTGGGGCTCATTCGGAGGATAGCGAACAGTCTCCATGGATGTGAGAGAGCGCGCGCCCGTGACCATCAAAAATACCCGCCAGTTCCCCCAGTCGCACCAGCTCCAGTAACGCAAGATGTCCCCATTCCGCCTCCGCCGGTCCATACAAGGCCAAACAAGGCTACGAGGGATCGACCTCACGTGCCCGAGATCTACCCAATTGAGGTGTGGAAGGTGCCTAATCCATTGGAGGTGTGCTAAGGTGCAGGGTCTGACAAGAGCACTCCACTTTTTTGGTCCTAAAGTTAACGGTTACTTCATGGCGATGACCCCCACGTCTCCCATCCTCCCAGTGCCCGGTCTAGACCGAATACTCGCCAGCATTTCGGTTCATAACAGTGACAGTGTGCCAAGAGCTCTTCCGATTATCTTTTTCCATTATTTCTGTGGCCTTATCGGAGTGTACCTTACCCTGTGCCTCCCTCTTCTCAGCCCAGTTGAGACGGTTGACGAACCATGCGTTCATTTTCCAGAATGTAATTGCTTACACCTAAAATATAATCTTGTACCACATTGATTATTTACAAGGCATTTATTATCTTTATAAGGCCAGATCATTAATGACAATTAATGTTATTTGAACTGGGCCTCATGATAATAGTTTTAAGCCCCAAGCTACTAAGTCTCCAAGAAGGAGCTAGTCTCGTTGCGAGTTGTAGAGCCCGCCGTGGTCGTGAGATCTAGACCGCGTTGGCCTCAAATTTAGAGCCCGCCGTGGTTTTGAGATCTAGACCGCGTTGGCGTCAAATTTAGAGTACGACGTGGTCGTGAGATCTAGACCGCTTGGCGTCAAATTTAGAGCCCGACGTGGTCGTGAGATCTAGACCCCATTGGCATCAAATTTAGAGCCCGACGTGGTCGTGAGATCTAGACCGCGTTGGCGTCAAATTTAGAGCCCGACGTGGTCGTGAGATCTAGATCGCGTTGGAATCAAATTTAGAGCCCAATGTGGTCGTGAGATCTAGACCGCGTTGGCGTCAAATTTAGAGCCCCGACGTGGTCGTGAGATCTAGATTGCGTTGGCGAGTTAGTTAGCATAAAAGGTCACAAACCTATTCACTTTGTACGAAATGGTCACAACTAGGGCTGGGAAACGGTGCGGTCTGGTCCAGACCAGACCATATACACGGTCTGCGGTCCAGACCGAGAGAGTAAAACAGAGACCATGGACCAGACCGTAACCTATACGGTCCAGACCAGACCACGCCTGTGCGGTGCGGTCCGGTACGGTCTAGACCGAGTAGACCATGTTCAACAAAACATGTGTTATCTAATGTTAAATATTAGTTAGTGACAAATAAAAAACACATTGACATCTAATCCGACAAAGTTCAAAAGTCATCATAACACCAACAATTTCAAGTCTACAACCCAACATAACATAAGATTAAGAATCAACAACATCCATAGTTCAATAAACCTCGTGTACTCCTTCCATATTTTCAACCTCAATTTTCCCCATATACGGATGTCCTCGGCATCTTGGAAGACCATAGTAGAAGCTGTTGGAGCTGCTGGGGCTGCTGGAGCGGCTACTGCTGCCCTGGAGACTGGAGCTGGAGGAGGCGGCATAGCTGCTGCTGAATCTCCATAAGTTCCAGAGCTATCTTCGTAACGAGCTCTTTTGCTGGCCTGAATAGGATTTAGCATTCTGGCCATTGAAGTTGAACTACTTCTACTCTTCTAGCTATGATTACATTGGAAACAACTCACAACCAACACTAAACTAGAATTGGGGGATTAATTAGAATGAAGTTATTAATTATTAGCAACTAACACCTCGACACCAACACTAAACTAGAATCTGGGTCATTAGTTGCAAGAGAAAGAATTTAATAATCCTTATTACCAATAAAGAACAAACACAAGGGAATGGAAGGCAATCGGCCACTATTAACATTATTACCATTCTCGATCGGTTGCAGCGGCCAGTCAGCAATGGCGAAGCCAATGGAAGGCAGGCGGAGGTCGAGGTTGATGGCGGAGGTCGATGGCAGAAGGCAACGAGCAGGTCGAGGTTTCCTTCTCGCCTCTCTCTTGCGAACTCTCTCGACGGAAGCATCAACCGGAATGCCCTCAGCTAAGGCCGCGACCTCGCGGCGTGGGATTGTCAAGGGTGGAGGTCGTCAGGTCATTGGTGGAGGTCGTTGACTCGATGGAGATCGTGGATTTTGACTCGTGCGACCTGCGACAGAGCTGCTGGAAGGCGAGGCGAGGAACAAGCGAATAGCTAGGTTTTCACTGGCGGAAGGCGAGCTGACTAGGTGATGTGGGCAGTGGGCCAGTGGCGATTGGAATTGGCAATTGGGCTTGGCTGGCGGGTTGCGAGTGCAGAGTTGGGCTCAGCCCAGACTTAATTTTGGTCACGGTCTGGACGGTTAACCATGGTCTAGACCAGATCAAACCGTTCCATAACGCAAGTGAAAGAGGCAAACCATGGACCAGACCAAAATGTATTAATGGTCTAACGGTCCGGACCAAACCGTACGGTACGGTCTAAACCGCGGTTTGTCATACGGTTTGGTCTAGATTCCCAGCCCTAGTCACAACCCTTTTATTTTGCACATTTTAGTAACATATGTTTGAAAGAATAACAAAATGGTCATTCCGTCCATCTCCATCCAAGAAAAACGTTAATTTCGTCCAGTCAACAAGCCACGTCACTTAAAATATTAATTAAAAATTAATGACCAATTGAACCGGACAGACCAACCAAAACACTAATTATACTCGGTAGTTTTTCACTCGACCCTACAAAACGATTCCACTCCCCAGGATCTCGCCCTCGAAATTTCTCCAGATCGCGTTGCCGGCCGAAACCAATGGAGGTTCGCTTCTCTGGGTAGTTGTCGTCTGCTTCTTTTTCCTCTCCTTTCTTCTGCGCATCATCCTCTCCTCCGGCGAAACTTAATGGATCTGGCGTTCATCACTGATTATAACTAATCATCAACATCATTAATAATATCTAACTAATCAATGAACCAATGAACTACTTATGAAGATTCTGCTACTTTGCGTTCTCCCAAAGAACAACAAGCAAAAAATTGCAGAAAATCTTGTTAATTTCACCGTATTTTGGTTTCCAAAAGCTTTATATCTTGTCTAATTTGACCTTATTGTGCCTTCCAAAAGCAATGTGTTTATTTTTCCGAAGCTCAATAGTTTTTAGGGGTTTGCTTTATCAGCAACTCCGTGTTCTCAAGCTGATGTTGCGATCACCGTCGCGGCTGTGCCTGCTATCCGGCGTGGTACCAAAGGTTAGTATCCGCTGTAGTACCAAAGGTTTGTCGCCGCACCGGCGTCTCTGCTTCCTCTCTCTTGCTGTCATTGTACGCTAGATAGCTTCTTGGGTAACTAATTGGGGTGTGTGGTTTTGCTATACAGGTGGGGAATTTTATTTTGGCTTGTTTTTCTTTATGATTTTTTGGAATCGATTTGAGCTAGAGTGATTCGCAGAGGTAGTTGTTCGATGGAGTGATTCCCAGAGGTGCACTGCGGCGACGAGAGATTTCTGAGGACAGAGTCTCCAAGATTTCGGGTGGTATAGAATTAGGGTTAATGATTGGGCTGTCTAGTTCAATTGGGGTTGGTTATTAATTTTTTTTATTTTTATTTTAAGTGAGATGGCATGCTGACTAGACGAAACTAACGGATTTTTTGGATGGAGTTTGACGGAATGACCATTTTGTTATTCTCTCAAACAAATGTTACTGAAACGTGCAAAATCAAAGGTTTGTGATCGTTTCGTACAAAGTGAATAGGTTTGTGACCGTTTCGTACAAAGTGAATAGGTTTGTG
The DNA here is from genome assembly GCA_946122785.1 of Linum tenue. Classification (NCBI taxonomy): domain Eukaryota; kingdom Viridiplantae; phylum Streptophyta; class Magnoliopsida; order Malpighiales; family Linaceae; genus Linum; species Linum tenue. The sequence goes on from CAMGYJ010000008.1 coordinate 32,457,315, forward strand.
ACCTTTTATGCTAATTACCCCCACGTTGGCTTCAAATTTAGAGCCCGACGTGAGATCTAGACCGCGTTGGCGTCAAATTTAGAGCCCGACGTGGTCGTGAGATCCTAGATCGTGTTGGCGTCAAATTTAGAGCTCGACGTGGTCATGAGATCTAGACCGCGTTGGCATCAAATTTATAGTCCGACGTGGTCGTGAGATCTATACCGCGTTGGCATCAAATTTAGAGCCCGACGTGGTCGTGAGATCTAGACCGCGTTGGCATCTAATTTAGAGCTCCGACGTGGTCGCGAGATCTAGACCACATCGTGAGAATAGACCATGTCCAAGACGAAAGTTCCAAGATGAAGAGCAGGCGATTAAGCGAGCAACTGCCGATTACCACACGTACAATGACACGTCAGCCACGTCCGAGAAAGAAAGGGAGCAGTTATTTTTGGAAGTTACTCTAAGATAGTTTTTCTACGAAGGTTATCATTTCAAGTCTATAAATAGGAGGAGGAGTTGACAGAGGAGGGGTTCGCAAAAATCACCACTCGACACCACTTGTCAATTTTTTCTTTCCTCTGCAATTTTTATCAGTAGTCGTAGATTTGGAGCTCTCTCAGAACCTCCATAGGAGTAGGAGTAACTTAATATAGATCTGTCTTGAGATTCGGGTAAACATCGAACACCCTCGTACGAACTGTATTGGAAGAGGTGTGAACCGTGTTTAGTGATCCTGTTGTCCAAAGAAGTCAAGGTGCATTCAATTCGATTTCAACGCAAGTTTTCTCTCCGAAAACAAATTTGGCAGATCTGGTGGGACACTTGTGGTCGATTTGATGGCTCCGAGGCGGAGGAATCAAGAAGGTGTACGTTCCGGCTGGTTTCATGGAGGAGCAGGTGGCCACCATCGAGCATGGCCAAGCGTCCCGACGTGGTGACCGGTGGAAATGGAGGAGCGGAGATCTTGGTGGCGACCGCGCCTTGTGGAGATCTTGGCGAAGCAGTGAGGGGCCCTTCGTCAGATGATGGAGGAGAACACAAGATGGTGGTAGAGAACCGTCAAGCCACAGAGGAGAACCGCCAAATGCTGATGGAGAACCGTCGCATGTTGGAAGAGACTCGATCAGGTACTCATCAAGTAAATTCTCAAATGGACTGTTTCAATTCTCGCTTAGATAGACGTTTGAGTCAACTAAGTAGCTAACAAAAATACAAACGAGGTGGATCAATTCCGACAGTCTTTAAGTAGACCAGTAGTGCAGTCGAGCTTTGCCATTAGATGGCACAGGTCTAACGCCTACTAATAGTATTCTTTTCTCCCGCCGGTGGTCGGAATGACCAAACACGGCAAGAGAACTTGCCGCCTCAGACGACAAGTCAACCACCTCCACGTAGAGTCGGATGATGTCGAGATTCCCCACTACTCAAGTGGGAGAGTCGTCACATGGATGCGTGGGAGTTGAAGTGGTACCCCGCGTGGTGAGAACCTCGCCACCATGTTCAACACTCGAGTCGAGCAGCCACCCGTGCAAGTAGGTGCTCGTCCCCTTTATCCCAGAGGCAAGACCCTAGCTCCCATGAATTTGGGAGTAGGAGGAGGTCTAGGTGGGAAACATGGATCAAATCCCACCAAGAGGCTACCCAACTCCAACGTCACCACATTTCAACGGGAATGGCATGGACCCCATTGGGGTTTGTACCGGGGGGCAACAAGGGGGCATGAAGCCAACACCTTAGGGATCAAGTGGCTCAACTCCTAACAGAGCAATTTTGGCATGAGGAGTAAGACCTGCCATGTCACCTATATACTGGAAGCCATATCCTGAATGGGTAGATAGGCTTCACCCATTTCCAAGAGGATTCAGAGTTCCCGAGTTGGCCACATTCACAGGGACGGAGACCAGTCCACTGTAGAGCATGGTGGACGCTTCACTATCCAATGTGGTGATGTAGGAGATTTCGTGAAGTTCAGACTATTCGGCAACTCGTTGACAGGGCCAACTTTTGCTTGGTACGTCAACTTGTCGTCTAACTCCATCCAGACTTGGCAGAAAATGGAGCAAATCTTTCCATGCTCAATTTTATAGATCTGAGCCCGAGGTGACCATGGCTGACTTGGCACGTATGTGCCAACAGCCAGGAGAATCGGTGGAGCATTTCTTGCCTAACTTCAAGAATGCTCGTAATCGTTGCTTTGTCAATTTGACGTAGAGGGTTCATCAAGTTGGCACAAGGGGGTTTGAGTTTGAACTAAGGAAGAAATTCCCAGATAGGGATTTCTCTGACTTGTTTCAACTCATGTCTTGTGTCGTGAGGTATGAGTCTCTTCTTCATGAGGAAGAGAATCGTAGGAGTGCCTTAAGGGGATCCTACTTCCCAAACTTAGGCTACACTATCAACCATGTTCGCCACGAGGCTAATGAGGTTGAAGTGGACTTCGCTGAGATAACTCCAGGGAAGCCATATGTGTGTGCCTCCTTGTCTAAAGTGGAGATGGGCTGCAAGGGGGGAAACCCAATCGGGCTCCCATTCAGCCACAGAAGTACTCCTTTGATGTCTCGAAGGCAAACTTGATTTTTGGCCAACTCTATAAGGATGGTCAAGTCAAATTAACAAGGGGGCATGTCTTCCCCCCACCGGAGAAGTTCAAAGGAAAGAAGTATTGTAACTGGGATAATAGCATGTCACATGCCACTGATGCTTGTGTGGTGTTCCATAACGTTTTGCAGGATGCCATTGAAAAGGGACGTATCAAGTTCCCTAAAGCAAAGAAGGATGCCATGTTGGTGGACACTGATCCATTCCCCAAGGTGCTTGGCGTCAACATAGTCAACCCAGATCCCTCTAAAGTCGAGTTGCCACGTTTCAAGCTGGTGTTGGATACATGGCCGCCTCGAAGGAGCTCCAACGTGGTTTTCGAGCAAGGGAGCTCGTCGTGTACCAAGCAGGCCAGCCCTGTCGCAATGATAACTGACGAAGTTGACAAGTTGTGTGCTCAGTGCAAGAAGAGTCTTAGACTCGACGAAGAGAAGCCGATGCCATCGATTCATCAAAGAATTGGTCTTCCCAACAAGCCAAGGCCAAGGTACCTGCCATACGAGAGACAAGTGGAAGGAGTGAGGCAACCAGCTTTGGGGAAACTGAGGCAATGGATGGCATGCGTATGATGCTCGTCGTCAGCAACCACTAGCAGTGGCTGAGATGACAAGGACCCAAAGAAGAAGGTTCATTCGCAAGAATGCTCAAGCACGACAAGGACAATTACCAATGGCTCGTGGAAACATACTGGGTGTGACACAATGGAGGAGAGAAGGTAGTCCTCAACCAAATCTCAAGCTGGTCAACTCCATGACCACAGGGTTCAAAGTGGGCGTGATGGACAATATGCCGAAGACGATATGCTTGAGGATGACCTCCCCAACTCCACGTTCAAAGGGGGCAACAAGGATGACGACGAGGACGGTCAGGGTCCTGCTACGACCATCCAATTTGGAAGCTTGCCACCGGTAGTTGTTACTAACTACAGACTGCCCATGGTCTTCCAATTCAACGAAGAAGCTCGTGAAGGAGATATAGAGAGTGAAGACATGGAAGAAGCAAGTGACGGAGAGGGAGCAGTTGCTGAGTTGACTGAGGCATTCGCCCGTCTCGAAGCTAGTGACGAGCCGTGGAGTGTGAGGATGGCTCGTTTGGGAAGTAAGATAGATCTAGCCGTCGAGACGGCAAGGCAAGAGTTCTCAACAAATTTTGAGGGAACTCCACGAGGCAGGCCATAGGAATGTGGGTTTGCTTGGAGAAGATGATGGTCGGTACCCATTCTACATATTGTACCAGGGACCTGAAGCAACATCATCGTTGGCCATTGAGAACCCTACATGGGGATCGGGGTTCGAGGAGGTGCAATAAAATTCATTGGCAAACAATGAAGGAACACCAGAAGAAGAGGTCGTCGTGCATGTAGCTACCTCGAAGGGAAATCAAGTTATGAAGGAAACTGCAAGTGACTAGTCAAGCCACTTGGTGGTGTTCAAAGAGCCCGAGCCGAGTATGATAAGGCATTTGAAACCCCTTTACATCAAGGCTAGACTTGATGGCGTGCCCATGCCAAGAGTTTTGGTTGACAGCGGAGCTGCTGTCAACGTGATGCCAACACGTATGTTAAGGAAACTTGGGAAGAGCATAAGTGATTTGATTCCTAAGGATATCTTTGTGACAAGTTTAATGGAGGCTCAACTTCGGTAAGAGGAATTTTGCCAATTATGGTGAGAGTGGGTAGTCAAGAAAGGATGTATGCTTTCTTTGTTGTCGATGGGGTGATAAGTTACAATGCTTTATTGGGAAGAGACTGGATCCATACCAACAAGTGTGTCCCATCTTCGTTTCATCAATGTTTGATTTTCTGGAATGAGGAAGGTGTGGTCGAAGTAGTACAAGCAGACACCAAACCTTTTTCCGTGGGAGCCAACGTGGCCGAAGCTCCTTTATACGATGGAGACTTTTGGCCATTGCAAGTTAGAAGTATGGATGGTGGGTCTTGTACCATGGTATTATCGAGTGCCAAGGTGTTGAGCAAGGCTTGCATCGATCCACTCTCAGAGATAGTTAGACCATCTATGATATCTGTTGATGGTCCACCTAAGGCTGAAACAAAAGATGATGATGAGTAAGCCACCACAACACAAGGTGGCGAGGGAGGCCGAAGTCACGGCCTTGATGGAGAAGTTGGCCATTTATCAGTTCGAACATAGGCTAGCTTGGGAGGAGCCTGTGTGGGTGGCCGACTGTGTTCCCGAAGAGGATTTGCCTGAAGAAGGCGAGGGACCAAGTATAGCTGAGGAAGAAGAGGATCACATGAATTCTCGTGATATCTTAGAAGAGATCAATCTTGGCACTGAAGAAGCCCCGCGCCCAACTTTCATCAGTGCCATGCTCTCTGAGCAAGACAGGTATGAGTTAATAAACTTAATGAAAGAATTTAAAGATTGTTTTGCGTGGGATTATCATGAGATGCCTGGTCTAGATAGAAAATTGGTGGAGCATAGACTGAATCAGTCCTGGATTCAGGCCTTACAAACAGCCGCCTAGGCGTTTTGCTTATGAGGTCTTTCCAGAGATAAAGAAATAAATTGAACGATTGTTAAAAGCTGGGTTCATAAGAACGGCTAGGTATGCGAAGTGATTGTCTAATGTAGTGCCAGTTAGAAAGAAGAATGGCAAGATAAGAGTATGTGTAGACTTTAGGAATTTGAATCTAGCCACTCCTAAGGATGAATATCCAATGCCAGTTGCTGACATGTTGCTCGATGCAGTGACTAGGCATGAAACTTTTTCTTTCCTGGATTGTTACTCAAGCTATAATCAAATTTACTTGGCTGAGGAAGACATCCACAAGACCGCGTTTCGGTGTCCAGGAGCAATTGGATGCTACGAATGGGTGGTCATGCCTTTTGGGTTGAGAAATGCGGGCGCCACTTACCAACAAGCTATGAATGATATCTTTCATGACTTGATTGGTGAATTGGTGGAGGTGTATGTGGATAACATTGTTGTCAAGTCCAAGGTAACAAGACAACACCGCTCTCATTTACGCATGGCTTTCTTACGTATGAGAAGCCATCAATTGAAACTAAATCCACTTAGTGTGCATTTAGTGTGTCCACAGGTGACTTCTTAGGGTTCCTTGTGAGCCAACTTGGCATTGAGGTTGAAAAAAGAAAGACCAAGGCCATCATAGAGGCCATGCCACCACGTGACAAAAAGGAGCTGCAAGGGTTCCTCGGCCAAGTTAACTACATTCGACGCTTCATCTCGAATTGTGCGGGCCGGACTCAAGTGTTCTCCCCGTTGCTGAAGTTGAAGGAGCAGGACTTTGTATGGCGTCAAGAGCATGAACAAGCTATTGATGACATAAAGAGGTACTTGGCGAGCACGCTGGTGCTAAACTCTCCCATTCCACATCAGCCTTTGAAGTTGTACCTTTCATCCACTAACACAACTATTGCGTGTCTGTTGGCTCAAGATAATGATTCAGGTCATGAGCAGACCGTGTACTATCTAAGTAGATTATTAAACAAGGTCGAGAAAAAATATTCTGCCATAGAAAAGTTATGTTTGGCTTTATATTTTTCATGTATGAGGCTAAGGTTCTATTTGATGCTTGTTCAAGTACAACTCATTTGTAAGACCGATTTGATTAAATACATGTTGTCCCGGCCAATCATCCATGCGAGGATTGGTAAGTGGACACTTGCTCTATCTGAGTTCAATTTACAGTACGTACCACAAAAAGGCCATTAAAGGCCAAGCCTTAGATGATTTCTTGTCTGACCACCCATGTGTGGACGTGCCACCCGAATTAGTAGAGATAGGGATGGTGGGTGAAGCCTCTTGGTCTCTATACTTTGATGGCTCAAAGACACGTACAGGAGCAAGGGCTGGCGTGGTGATCACTGCCCCATCCGGGCATACCATGTCTTTTGCTTTTACTCTCGATTTTCCATGTACTAACAACCAGGCCGAGTACGAGTTGTTGGTGGTTGGGATGGAGATGCTTTTAGATTTAAAAGTTAAGAGCGTTGACATCAAAGGGGATTCACAACTCATGGTCCACCAAGTACTTGTGATTTTCGTTGTGTCAATTGCGTTTTAGAGACATACCTCGAGTATGTCCAAGTCTTGATAACTCACTTTGACAACGTATCTGTCAAGTTTGTGCCTCGACAAGATAATGGCAAGGCCAACTACTTAGCACAATTGGCTTTGGGTTTTAGGGAGTTCTACAATGAGGGAGGAGAGCAGATCTTTGTACAAACACTTAGTCCATTGAGAGAGAGTTTGAAGCAAGGAGTAGAAGTGTTCCAAATATAAGGAGAAGAACCCGAAGATTGGCGTACTCCTTTGGTGGCTTATTTGAAAAATCCCAATGGGGATGTCGACAAAGCCATCAAGTTCAAATTTAGGAACTACGTGCTATTAGATGAAGTCTTGTTCAAGAAGAGACCAGATGGTTTGTTATTGAAGTGTTTGGGGGGCAAAGAGGCCTTGAAAGATATGGGAGAAGTTCACGAAGGCATATGTGGTGCTCATCAAGCTAGACCCTCCATGAGATGGGTACTTCATAGATATGGCTATTGTTGGCCATCCATTGGAGAGGACTGTGCTGCTTTTGCCAAGGGGTGTGAAGCTTGTCAACGACATGGTCCTGTTCAAAGAGCTTCAACAATTGATCTAAAGTTTATCATCAAGCCACGACCATTCTTCGGTTGGGCAATGGACTTGATTGGGAAGATCTACCCAGCTTCTTCCAATAAACACACCTTTATTATCTTGGCAACTGACTACTTCACGAAGTGGGTAGAAGCTAAGCCGATGACGGTGGTGAATCAAGGTGAAGTAATTAAGTTCGCAAAAGAGAACATAATCCATAGGTTTGGATTTCCTGCCACCATAACAGCTGATCAAGGTACCGTGTTTACAGGAGGGGAGGTGATGGAATTTGCCAAGGAGCATGGAATCAAAATCATACATTCCACCCCATATTATGCTCAGGCTAATGGTCAAGCTGAAGCATCCAACAAAGTGGTGAAGGGAATCTTGTCTAAAATGATAAAAGACAATCCGAGGAAGTGGCATGAGCACTTGTCCAAAGCTTTGTGAGCTTATCGCATGTCTCCTCGTAGTAGCACGAAGGTGACTCCCTTTGAATTGACATAGGGACATGAAGCTTTCTTGCCCGTCGAGGTGACTGTCAAGTTGTTGAGATACATGCGTCAACATGAGCTCACTCCCTCGGAGTATTACGAATCTATGATGCTAGAGTTGTGTGATCTTGATGAGGTGCATCTAAAAGCTCTTGATAACATTAGAGTTCAAAAAGACGAAGTTGCACGAGCTTACAACAAGAGGGTTAAGCGCAAGTCATTCGAAGAGGGGGAGCTAGTGTGGAAGCTGCATTTGCCCATTGGGGACAAGGATCCCAAGTTTGGCAAGTGGTCTCCAAATTGGTGTGGCCCTTTCATTGTCCATGCCACTCCGCATTCTGCTTCCAATCTTTCTTTGTGCACCCTCGCGGGAAAAGGAAGGGGTGGCGTGTACTTAGCCACCGAAGGTGGCATTGGAGATGCCTTCCTCGCCACTACGTTCTTTTCACCCGAGCTTTCTTCTTCTCCACCCTTTGGTAGAGAGTCTTCCTTCTCGATCACTTCTTTGGCAACAACCTCCGGAGTCACCTTCCCTCTTCTCAATTGAATCGCATTCACCCCGAAATTTTGGCCTTTGGGATTTGCAATGGTTTGGGAAGGTAGAGCTCCGCTTGGTCTCTCGGTGAGGATCCCGGCAAGATTTCCAATTTGCACCTCCGAGTTCTGAAGACTTGCTTGATGACTTCGGAGTCCCGCCTCAACGGAGGTAAATTTTGATGCCGCCGCATCCATGAATTGCTCGTTCTTCTCAAACTTCTGAGAGCTCATGCTCACAAAGGTGGTCACTAGATCTTCAAGCTTAGCAAACTTGTCCGGTTGTTGTTGTTGATGGAACCCTTGACCACCTTGTGCTTGGTATGGTTGTTGGAAATTTTAGTTTTGTAACTGAGGTTTCTGTTGGATGAAAGTAGGCCGAAGTTTATAGTTTCCCGTCGGACCTTGGAAGTCGGGGGTTCTTGGATTAGTAGGGGAAGACCAAGCAAAACTCACTTGTCACCTGGGGCTGTAGGTGTTGCTATAAGAGTTGTTCCCTCTAGCATTGGCAATGAAACTCACTTGCTCCTGGGGGGTACTTGTATCCTTCATTGCTTGGCAATCTGCAATTTCATGACTAACACCAACCACAAGACATCACCGTTCTCTTCCCTTGCTTCTTGTTTGTCCTCAAGGATCACCTAAATCAACTAGGCAAGCTTAGTTTCAAGTGGAGCACTTGTTCCCACACATCACACTCCTTTTTTGGTGCTTCTCTTACCACTTCTCATCAAAACCCAATCGTAACCCTTGAGAGCCATGTCTTCGAGCAACTCGGTCACCTGAGGTGGAGTCATGCTCATCAACTTCCCTTGGCAAAGAGAGTCGACGAGGATCTTGTCATCTTGAATGAGACCGCCATAGAATGTCTCTATCCGAAATTGCTCCTCAAATCCACGGTGAGGGCATTGGAGGAAGTAGTCCAAGAATCTTTCTAATGCATTCCTCAATGTCTCATAAGCTCTTGTTCAAAGAGGGTGATCTTGATCCTCCTCTAGGCCGTCTTGGAAGGAGGACAATATCGGGTCATAAAATTGCTGAGAAAATTGTCCCAAGAGGTGATGGAGCGAGCTGGTTGGTTGTTGAGCCATCGAAGCGCCTTCCCCGCAAGAGAGTAGGGAATAGCCTCAGTTGCAATGCCTCCTTGGGGAAGCCATTTATCTTTTAGCTTCCCGCAAGCTCCAGAAACCTATTAACTTGCTCCTACGGTGATTGATTTCAAAGTTGTTGGTGGCCTAGGTGGATGTAGGATGGGAGATTGAATATCTGCCGCCCGTGGGGTCATGTAATAGCCCATAGTCCTTGGACCTTTCTCGAATCCAGCTTCCTCTTTTTGGTTCTGAAGCGAATTAGCACCTCGTTGTTGATTTCCTGCCATCTCAACTTCAATTTAGACTCCTCCAAATCCGGGACCAACTTGATGTCCCCTCCCTTCAATCCTCCTTCTTGCTTCCACTAGCTCCCTCTCACGAGCCAAGATTCGGAGAGTGCAGTTAAGATCATCGTCTAGTGGCACTAAAGGTGCCGGAATGCTCCGGGTCATGGACCTCCCTACATACACTTATAAGAACCACAACACTTCTAGCACAAGCAACACTTCGCACAATCAAAATTCAAAGTAAAAGTTAGATTAAGACCAAACAATCTTTTCAAAATAATGGACCTGAAGTTCCTCGACAACGGCGCCAAAAACTTGACTCGTCTCGAATATCACACTTAAATCCCACCTAAGGCCTAAGTATAAACCTTAAATAGGTGCAATGTAGAGAAAGTATGTTTAAATGTCAAACCGGTTCAGCACATGTACCCCTATTTCGATTGTTTTAAATATTATCCAGCGGAATAAAGTTTGTGAAAATCTCTACAACCTACGTTTAAAAATGCAAAACTTGAAAAGTGAAAGGATTGAAACTCTTGGTGAGATATTCGCACGGAGTTGTTTCCCCCTAACAAACTACCATGAACCGTGGGATCGAATGAATCGGTGTGCGACAAGGCGATTGCGAACCGCTAGGAGGAGCAACAATGGTTGGAAATCACACTCGGAATGCTTTATAGGCTACAATTGTAGCCCTCTTGGCCCAAGTAATTGAGGGTGGACTTACCTTCTCCCTCAAACCGGGATTTGGATGGCTTAATTACAATTAACCTAGGTGTTCAATTCGAGTTAAGAGGTTTGCCCTACATTAACCAAGATAGGATGCATGAAATGCCCAAGAAAACCCAGCTCAATTTGAGCCTCTTAAGATAAGGGGGTTTCCCTTTAAGCTAGGTTAGAATAGCACAATAGATTGTCAAGCAGTCTAATCAAATGATAAGAGTATTTTCATTAAGGGAAATTCATTCATAGCGGATGAAGAGGGAATAGTTTTTTGGATGCATACTTTCTCATTTGAGCAAAGGAATAAAAAAGTAGCCTTGTCCGCATCAAAACTATGAAAACAAAATAATTAATAAACCTATAGACATTCCAAACGATCAAAACTCTCTCAACTATATAAAACCGCACAGGCATAGAAACCAAACCCACACAATCATTATTACAATTAAAGGCAAACAACGTCGGGGAAATATAGAAAGATAGATATCACGATGAATAATAGCCGTTTCTTCTCCATGGTCACGATCATCAATATCGCAGTTGTTTCTTGCTTCCTTTTCATCAGCTTCGGCGCTACAACCAGCAGCGGTGCGGTCATTTCGTGCAGCGACGTGAGCGTCAAGGCAGGGCCATGCATGGACTACGCCCAAAAACAGGTGGGGAGTACAGTCCCTCCGGCATGCTGCGATTGGCTGAAATCAACTTTTGTTGAAGCCGGACCTTCCGTCGACGACAAGAAGAATTCCTGCCTCTGCCTCAAAGCTGCTCTTGTGGATACTACAGGTTTGAGGGATAAAAGGTTGAAAAAAATCCCAGGCCTTTGTGGCGTTACGCTCCCTTTCACGCTCCGCAAGAAGCCCAACTGTGATAGGTATGTAGTTTCTACGTATACATTCGTTACTCGGTACCACATATTTATAGATCACAAACTTTGCTCCTTCTTCTTGTGGTTTCAGCATAAAAAACTGATGCAGGAGGCCGCCCACCAATAGTATATGCTCTCGCCTGATGAGATAATACGTATGGTTCGAAGTAGCAGTATCACAATCTACTAGGCACACATTTACGTAAATAGACGCAACATTTCCATGAATAAAAACACGCTACTTTTCATACTCCTGGCAGCGAGCTAATTAATTGTTTTACTATATGAGTAATGATATGTTAGAATAGATAATATGGATGTGCGTTTGCCACTCCATCCATTCATCCCCTCCCATGTGTGTTTTACTATATGAGTAATGCTAAATAAAGAGGAGTAGGATTGGATGAAATTGTTTGATGTTAGAGAAATTGATGTGTGTCGGTATTGAGTTTTACAATTTACAACACCATCGTCTATGATATTGACTTGAGAAAAATCAAATTGTAACGTGGAATTGATAATAGACATGAGCTCTTAACGTGGTTCATCTTCATAGATAGTGTGTGAGAGTTACATCCACAGAACCAGGTTTTCTTATTGATCTTATTCGGCCATTGGCTTTACATGAGAGGGACATATATATCCCTGTACATCTGCAGCACAACGGCAGCAAGGAATCCAAAACACACTCGGGGCCTCTAGGTCTACTATTACTCTCGGTCTTGATCTACTATACAGTCAAACAAGATGGTTGAGTTTTAAAGTAGGAACAAACTAACCAAGATAAAACTAAAAGCAAGTGGGATCACAAGAGAATAGATAGTGTTGGTTAGACTTCGAGCTACATTTGATGCTCTCTAAGGGTACATGTTATAAGGAATTTAATTGCTTTGGCATTCAATACACAAAAATACCAATGATAAGCCCTAAGTCAATGGCCATGCAATTAGAGCTCTACCCACTTGCCTTGTCACCCCTCTTGAATCTTTGAAGGATTTGGGGTTGACTATGTGAACAAATCTCACAACTACATGTAGTCATATGCAAATGATAGATAATGGATTCATGCCAATTGTGGTGAAAAGGTCACATGAGTGGTGGCCGGTGCCATATGGTCATGCCTCCTGACTCCCCTTTGTCAGGTTACCAATTGTTTGAGGACTAAGTAGGTTATTCGCTTTTCCTAGGTGACTGTAAAGGGAATTGCGAACCCTATATATATTGGCAGCCATGCTGCTCGTCGATGTATGCAGTAGAGAAAAGAACAGAACCCTAATAACATAAACCGAAAGCTCCTTGTGTGAATTCTCCGTGGATTAGTCTCGTTCATATGAACGAGGATACCACGTAAATCTTCGTGTCGTTGTTTTCATTCTTCGAGTTTTAGCATGGTATCCGAGCGGTGATCCGATTCCTTCCGCGTTTTTGTTGTGTCTGGCGCTATGGTCTCCGACGACGAGAAGATGAAGTCGGCCGAGACGGAATCGTCGACCAAAGTTCTTCATGGGGGTGGCGGAGATGGTAGTTTTCCTCCAGCCTTTACTCTTCACAATTCTGACAGCCCTAATCAGCTGTTTGTGGGTGATTTACTCACGGACACCAACTATAGTGAGTGGCTTGGTGACATACAAGATTCGTTCATTGCAAACAACAAAATAGGGTTTGTGGATGGCTCCATTCCACAACCAACGGCTGGCGCGCTTCGCGAACAGTGGAAGAGATGCGACGCCATCGTTAAAGGCTGGCTAAAATCAGCCATGAGCAAGGAAATCCGAGCCAGTGTTCGGTTTGCGCGCACCGCGCGTGAGATTTGGGTTGACCTTGAAGCCCGCTTCGACCAAGGCCGCTCCGACGCAGCATCACCCTCCTGCTACAAGAGAAGGCTAGTGTTTCTAGCATCTAAACAAAGCTTCGCGGCTTCTGGATGAGATTCAATCCATCTCAGCCACACCTGATTGTACTTGCGGTGGCTGCAACTGCGACGTTAAACGGAAGTACCGAGCTACGAAGAACAATGAGCAGCTGTTCGACTTTCTGATGGGACTCGACGATGCTTTTTCCACCGTCAAGACCCAAATCTTAGCGATGCGGCCCACACCTAGCCTCGCTGAAGCGTATCAACTAGTCAGTAATGACGAGCAACAACGGAAAATTGCGCTGTCAAGCTGCCTTTCACGCTCGTGATGACAGGCCGAACTCCCGCGGCGCTTCTGGTCGCTCGGGTGATCCCTCTAACAAGCCCCGCTACCTCTGTGATCATTGCGGGAAGACCGGTCATACCAAAGAACGGTGTTTTGAGCTTATTAGCTGGCCCGAACGCGGTTCTGGTAGAGTCGATAAAGGCGACAACAAGGGTAATCGTCGCAAGAGTGCTGAACGGGGGAGAGGCGCACCTCATGCTGCCTAGGTTGGGGTCAGCGATAGCCCCATTCCCGGCCTCACTGCTTCACAGTTCGACAGCTGAAAACTCTTTTCGGCGGAGATGTGAAAGCCTCTGCGCGCTCCGCTGACACAGCTACAAACTATTTTCCATTCCCAATTCTCATTATGAATGGCTCATCGATACAGGTTGTAACGAGCATATCGTTACCCATTCCCAGCTTGTTTGTGGGTCACAGGAGGAACCTGGTTTGCAGGTGCGGGTTCCCGATGGTTCAGCAGTCAATGTTCAGCGTATTGGGTCTGTTAAGTTATCTAATGGGATGGTTTTACCTCGAGTGCTCTTGGTTCCGGAATTTAAATGCAACCTCCTCTCTGTTAGTAGCTTACTCGGGATTTTTCTCTGGCTTTGATCTTCTTGAGCGACTTCTATGTGATACAGGACTTAGCTCGAAGACGATTATTGGGACGGGGACACAGAGTGATGGTCTTTATTATCTGTGTCTCTTTCCTGGAGTTCGGCAGGAGATGGTGCACGCGGCTAAAGGCGTGGGATCCTCTGCGTTGTGGCACTCCCCCTTAGGACATCCATTGGTGGGGAAGCTTGACTTGTTGCATTTACTTCCTAGCACTCATAGGTCGAATAAGCTACTTTGCTCATCCTGTTTGCGAGCAAAACAACCTCGTTTGGTTTTTCCTTCCAGTTATATTCGCAGTACTCGTTCATTTGAGGTCATTCACATTGACATTCGGGGTGGATATTGAGTTCCGTCCTTGAGTGGTGCTCAGTATTTTCTTACTGTTGTTGACGATTTCACCCGTGGCGTATGGATTTATTTACTTAAGTTTAAATCTGAAGCAGCCAGGTACTTGAAACTGTTTGTTTGCCAAGCTTCTCGGCAGTTTGGCGCGTCTGTTCAGCTTATTCAGACCGACAATGGATCCGAGTTCCAGTCTACTAACATGCTTGACTTCTATGTGGATGAGGGCATCCGTTTACAAACTTCTTGTGTTGACACGCCTCAGCAAAATGGCGTGGTTGAACGCAAGCACAGGCATATCCTTGACACAGCTCGTGCATTGCGTTTTCATGCAAATCTGCCCAAGAAGTTCTGGGGTGAATGTGTTCTTACTGTCGGTTATTTGATCAACCGTCTCCCTCACAGTGCTCTTGGAAACCGGACTCCCTAGGAACGCTTGTTTGGTCGCCATCCCCGTTACTCTCATTTGCGATCGTTTGATTGTCTGGCATACTCTAAGGATACTCGTTCTCATCTGGATAAGTTTGGTGAACGTGGCCGTCCTTGTGTGTTTCTTGGTTATCCTGCTTCTCAAAAGGGCTATCGTGTGTTTGAGCTTTCTTCCGGACGGATTTTCACATCTCGGGATGTTGTGTTTGACGAACAGGTTTTCCCATTTCACACTTTGGCTAGTGATATTCAACCTTTTTCCTTGTCACACTCCATCGCAGCTTCACCCCCTCTCGCCAATGATGATGAGGCGTTCGTTGCTGCCGAGGGTCCTATTGCTGGTGACATAGAGGATTCTGTTCCTCAGTCCTCTCCTGCACCTCTTGTCCAATCGCCTAACCCCGAGTCACCTCCACCTGGTCTCGCTTCCCCACCCACGGAGTCTGCTCCTCCAGGCCCCTCTTCGCCCACAGAGTCTGCTTCTCCAGGCCCCTCCTCACCCGTCCCGGCGCCGGTACCTGTTGTTCCTCTTCGGCGTAGCGATCGGGCTCGACAGCCCTCTGTGCGTCTCCGAGGTTATGATACTCACTTCCCCTCTTCGCACACTACCGCTGTCCAGTATCCTCTCTCGGCTTATGTTACTTTTGAGCGTCTTTCTGTTAATCATCGTGTTTTTGTGGCAGCGGTGGATGCATCCGTTGAACCCCAGTTTTTCCACGATGTCGTTAAGCTCGCCTGTTGGCGCGAGGCCATGCAACGTGAGATTGCTGCCTTGGAAGCCAATGGCAATTGGGATTTGGAAGAATTGCCACCTGGGAAGAAGGCAGTTGCCTGCAAATGGGTCTACAAAATCAAGTTCAATCCCGATGGCAGTGTCGAACACTACAAAGCGCGTTTAGTTGCCAAAGGTTTTACACAGGTCGAGGGCGTGGACTATCATGACACCTTTGCTCCGATCGCCAAGTTAGTGACCGTCCGCACTGTTCTCGCTGTCGCTGCACATCGGGGGTGGCATCTCCATCAAATGGACGTCAACAACGCCTTCCTTCATGGAGATCTCCACGAGGAAGTATATATGAAGCTCCCTCCGGGATTTGCTCGACCGGGGGACAATCGGGTTTGACGTCTCAGGAAATCCCTCTACGGCCTCAAGCAGGCCTCTCGGAATTGGTACATGAAGTTTACTCAGGCACTCGAGGAATTCGATTTTCACCAGTCTCAAGCTGATCACTCCCTTCTCACCTACCGTCGGGATGGTCACTTTGTCTTTCCACTTATCTATGTGGATGACATTATTCTGAGCGGTGATGATTTACCCACCATTCAGCGCGTTAAAGAGTTCTTGCATGATCGGTTTAGCATCAAGGACTTGGGCACCCTGAAGTATTTTTTGGGCATCGAGGTGGCTCGCTCTCGCAGTGGGTTAGTGCATTCTCAGATAAAATACGCTCTTGACATTTTACAGGATGCTGGGGCTCTCGCTATTAAGCCTTTTGCCTTTCCCATCAAGCAGAATCACCATCTTACTCGGATTGAAGGTCCTGCAGCTAAGGACCCGTCCGGTTTTCATCGCCTTGTTGGTCGTTTACAGTACCTGACTGTCACCCGACCTGAAATTGTCTATGCTGTTAATATCTTGAGTCAGGCCGTCCATTCCCCTCGTCAACAACACGAGGATGCAGCTTACCGCGTACTTCAGTACCTTAAGGGTGCACCCGGGCGTGGTCTTTGGTTTTCCACGACTGGCCGCCTCCAGTTGACTGCTTACTGTGACGGGGACTGGGGCGGTTGTATGGGGACATTGTTTCTCTTTTGTGGCATTCACATGGATAGTGTACCGAAATTTTGGCAAATCGAAATCCAAACAATCCACCAATTACAAAAGAATGTAAAACTCGTTCCCAACCCCAAACTCGTCAACATAAAATTCAACATGTTGTTCCAAACAATCCATCAATCTCGGGATTTGAACCATGGTTTTTCCAAACAAAGACAACAACCATTACCAATTGCACTGAATAAATATTTCCTATTTCAATACTGTTAGCTAGCCCACGAACTCTCTCGTAAGTACTTATTTGTTATTTCATATATGAATTTTCATATTTTGATTATTTTAATTTGAGTTTAGTTATAAATTTAATTTATGTCTATTCTATAAATGGATGATAATTTTAAAATTACAACCCAAATATCATTGATTCGAATATTGCACATTGAATTGCAGTATTGAATGTGTAGAAGTGATGTATAATTCTTAACTTTGTATTAATTTTTAGAATTATAAAAGCAACGATATTGTTATTCAAACTGTAAGTGGTCAGTTCTTTAAAAATTTTAGTTTGGTTAATCGTTAAATCCTAAATCTCATGATAATATGGCATGATTGGACAAATGGGTGAGTTTAAAAAACACAATTTCCGAATAACAATATTTCTATACGATTTCAATTATTTAAATCTTTTATCTAATAGGTTAATTGACCATATGTATCATTCATAGTTACTTAGTTTAATATGAAATAACCGCAGTACAAGACAAATTATGAAAGTCGGGTTGGAGTTTTCATGGACGCATTGATGTGGTCATGTGCATTAGTAATGTAGGTACAAGAAGATAGGTCTAATTTTTTTGTTTGGTGAATAAAATTGTCCTTGAACTAATTTAGAGTATGTTGGTTGATAAATAATTTTTGGTTTAATACATTTGTATATCCAAAAATTTCACGGTTGTGCCAATAATATCCAAATTTTCAGAAATACCACTTATAGCTAGGGATGGCAATGGGTAGGGTCGGGTGCGGGTTTACCTTATACCAACTCCTAACCCGCCGGTTAGAGTTTTCTAAAATACCCGACCAAATAACCACCGGGTATGAAAATTATATAACCATACCCTACCCACCAGGTAACCACGGGTATTCGGGTAACCATGGGTACGAATCCTAAACTATGAACTTATACACGTATATACATATACATACTCTTGTCCATTAAAAATTCTCAATAATTGTAACTATTCTAGCTTCAACAATCCACACAAATAAAAACAACAAATACATAATAATTGTTCTTGCTTCTACAATCCACACAAATAAAAACAACAAATACATAATAATTGTTCTTGCTTCTACAATCCACACAAACATAATAATCGTCTACATCTTCATCATCAATAATGGTAGCTAAACTCAATTTCTCAAGCTAAAATAAATTTCTCAAGAGAAATTGATCATTTGGTTAGCGGGGCGGGTATAACGGGGCGGGTATTATCGATTACCATACCCGTACCCTACCCTTTATTTTGAAACCGGGTATTACCCGTACCCGCCCCTTAACCCGTCAAAGCGGGTAATTACCCTCGTTGACCGGTTACGGTCGGGTAGGGTACCCATGGTTACGGGTTGGATTGACATCCCTACTTATAGCCACGTTTTAAAGTTGTACTTTGCCAAATCTATCAATTTCCGTTAAGTACTTTGACGACGTTAATAACTCCGTCAACATAGCTGACGGCAAGCTGACTAGGCACCAACTAAGCAGACACGTAATCGCCAACTATGTCAAAGGTGACACGTAAGAAATTAAAAATAATTTTAAAATAATTTAAAATAATTTCCCCCATATACCCACTCTACTTTCCACGAAGAGCACGACCAGTCCCTTTTTCCGATTTCGTTTTTCGTGTTCGCACCCTGGCGGCAATTGAACCTCCTCCCGCCGACTGAATCTCCTCCGGCGATTCAAGCTCCTCCCGCCGACTGAAGATTTTGGATTCGTGGATTCTTGCGATTTGGCGACTCCTGGCGATTGGCGACCCAGGTTCCCTTTTGTCCTAGGCAGTTAGCTCTTTGATGATTCTCGTCTCTGCCGAGGAATTCAATCGACGTCCCGTCATGTCGAAGCGATGTTCTTCTTCAACTTCGACACAAGGTCATGGGGTGGTAGTTTTCAAACACCAGTGGCTACAGACGAGAGTGCTCAGAAATCCCCCTTTTCTGTGCGATTAGGGTTTCTTCGAAGCGACCTCCTCTCCTCGCGTTTGGAGGGTTTGATTTTGAGGTCTTCAGCGGAAAGGAAGCTAGTGAGGAGTCAGCCTAAGCTCGTCGCGAGTTGTTCGACTCACCGAAATCGGTGTTGGCTTCGTCTAGGAAGGTGGGCGAGAAGGGTAAATCGCTGACGGGAGGTGAATCGGGACTAGCAGAGGGGGGCAGATCGATTACAGGAGGTGAATCAGGGGATACGACGACTGTCGTCGGAGATAGATCGACCGTCAGCGATGGATGATCGTTCTCCGTCACCTTCATCGCCCTCCTCAGGCGGAGGGTTAGAGGGTTCGTCAAGGAAAAAAAAGGAGAAGGGTAGAAAGCTAGGTCGAATGAGGGGTGAGGTCAGATGAGGGGGTTTGAAATTTTAATTGTTTATTTTTTAAATTAAGTTAATCAGCAATCCACGTGGATAATTACAGAGGAATTGGGAAATAAGCGTTCGCCACGTAAGCACCACCGTTTGTCCAGTCAGACTTAACGTTAACAACGTTAAAGAATGTGACAAAATTGGATATAAGTCGTATTTTTGAAAATTTGGATATTATTGGCACAACCGTGAAAGTTTTGTATATACAAGTGTATTTAACCATAATTTTTTATTGCATAGAGTATGAAAAATGTTATTTCTTTCTAATTTTGTTATTATATTGTGCAGAATACTTTAGGGTTTAGATATTCCTATTTATGTATTGTTTCTCGAGCAAAAGAAATAAATATTGACTAAAGGTTACGATCATGAGTGTCCTATTTATGCTACGCTTTTCCAGCAAACTCTTTTTCAGTATGTCAATTTTCTTTTCCACCATAGGCGACTACGTGACTACGTCATTAAACAAACAAGTTATGAATCAACATTGTTATACCTCTACCGGACGGCTGGTTTTACTAGGTCCGACCAAAGTCGTGCTCCAAAACGGGTTCTACAAAACCAAGGGCCTGATCGTTATAGAGGAAGAATAAGAGAGAGGCAAGGGGGGATGGTTGGTGGATCTTGAGATAGGTATTTTTTTATGGAATTTGAATTTTTCATAGATATAAGTTAGAACATTTCATTTTACTCACTAAATTTCTATCTTATAAATTAATATATTTAGAAAATGTATAAACAGCTCAAACAGGTTGGACCTCAATCCAACCATTAAACTTCAAACCACTTGCTTGATCGGGTCAACGTCTTAAACCGGTTTCACAACTTTGGTTATAACCATTAGACCGTTCACTATGGTTGGGTGAGAATTTTGGGTGGGTCGAGGGGGGACGGGGATTTGGGTTTTTTGGGTTTTGGGGTGGGAAACCCCACAATGGGTTGAGAGGGAAAAGTGGAGGGGAGTTTTTTTATGAATATGATTTAGTGTTGATTTTGTGACTTTAGTTAAATAATTTGATCATTCTTTTTATATAGGTAGTAATAATTAATTGAGACGAACATTGTGATATAATTTTTTTTTAATTTGGACATAATTTTTTTTTCATTAATTAAATATGACGTCATCAATGATGAAATCACAATAATATTTCAGAAGACCATGACTCATCACATGTTTCACAAAATGAGTTGTGCCATCAACTATTAACCCAACTTTGGTCAGAATGAGTAGTTGCATCAACTGTTCCTCCAGATTTAATCAGAAAGAATGGTGCCATCAAATGTTCCTCCAGTTTTATTCAGAATGAGTGGTGTCATCAACTGTTCCTCCAGCTTTAATCACATTGAGTGGTGCCATCAACTATTCATCCAACTTTAATCATATTGTTGCTGAAGAAATCTTTTCGTGTTTCTATAAATGAATTCTAAAATTTTTCATTCTACTCATCCACACCATTCAACCTTGTTCATTTTTGCAACTTCATACTTCTCTCTTCACACCAAAATCTCTTTCTACATCAAGAGTTTCTCAAATAGAGAAGCCGAGGAGAGCCAGCAGGGAGCCGATGATAGGCAATAGGATTATGAGTGCCAGCTGGACCGTGAACGTCAACAAATGATGGTGACGGCAGGAGCCTTCCTGTTCCAACAGCAAGCATCCTGATCTCGTCATCGTTCACACACCTGCAAATCGGTGTTTTGTAACAGGGTATTAGCACACCAACACTTGATGCAACAATATTTAGTCCCAAATCCGACCTACGATGCTAGGTTCTTCTAAAGGAGATTTCGGATGTCCCTCTACTTGTTCAGCCGAGTCAAGACATACATCATTCAACACGATTCCTATTTCCAACAAGATCAAGATGCTACGAGTCGCCACTCCTTTGGATGCTTACAAATGGATGCTCAGACGAGTCCATAGATGCGACCTTTGATATGGGCGAGATGACCGTAATGCACTACATGTAGAAATTTTGTAATACCATCATCTGCATCTATGTTCCTGAGTATTTACGAGCACCAAATGTAAAGGATCTTCCCGCCTTCTTGATCACAGCGAAAGGCGTGGCTTCCCGGGTATGATCGGCTCAATCAATTGCATACACTGGCAGTGGAAAAATTGTCCAATGGCTTGGCAATGCTAGTATACTAGATACAAGGGGAAACCAACCATTGTCCTTGAAGCTGTAGCATCATACGACACGTGGATATGGCATGCCTTCTTTGCAAATGCTGGGTCAAACAACGACTTGAACACTCTTGGAGTATCACCACTTTTCCATGAAGCAGTAAGAGGAAATCTTCCAAAAGCCAGATTTACGGTAAATGGTACAATTTATGATCAATGTTATTACTTGGCCGACGAGATTTATTCTCAATGGTCTACATTAGTGAAGACCATTAGCAATCCTTGTAACCAGAAGAAGAAGTTGTTTGCAAAATGGCAATAGTCATACCACAAGGATGTTAGAGAGCCTTTGGCATTCTACAAGAAAGATGGGCCATTGTTAGAATACCTTGTCGGTTTTGGGATGTGCAAACACTGGGAGAAATTATGTTAACATGTGTTATTCTACACAATATGATAATTGAGGATCAACGACATCAGTTTGGAGATGAAGAAGCGGAGCAGATTGAGAATGATACTAATCCGGATATCTCATTAGATCCAACAGATCATGACACTCCGACCCTCATGGAGTACATGACGAGGCACAATAGGATTCGTAATCGCGAAGGCCATCACGTGTTGAGAGATGACTTGGTTGAGCATCTGTGGACAAAAGAAGGCGGTGAACAGTAGAACAATATTGTGTACTAAGTTTGTTTTATGTCTTGTGTGCTAAGTTAAGTTTGTTTTATGTATTATGTGCTTAACTTGTTTTATGTATTGTGTGCTAAGTTAAGTTTGTTTTATGTATTATGTGCTTAACTTGTTTTATGTATTGTGTGCCAATTTATGCTATGTGTTTGTATTATTGTACTTTTCCTTAGTTCATCAATGCATTTTCCCTTTTCTTGGTCATCATTAAATAAAATAGTTCCATTAATAGTTGAACTGCATTCCAATTATAAAAATGATACATCAAGAGTAAATTCAAAGCACATAAAGCAAACACACTTAAACAACACACACGTAAATAAAACATAAATCCTGCAAACACACTTAAAGCAAATGCAACTTATTCAAGATTACTGGTTAGGGGTGTAAGTGTCATCATTTGGGCTATTGGTAGACCCCCTGGTGTATGGCTTGGAGTTGGCTGATACGCAGACATAATCTGATCTCTTTGAGTTTGATACCATGCTCTTTGTTGATGATCCAATTGAGAAAGATCATGAAGCATGATCTCTTATTCGTATTTGGCATTTTTCCTAGCTTCCTTAGCTTTCTTCCTTTCCTCCCTACCGATAGCCAATTTCGCATGTGTTGTTGAACTTCCCGCCATTTCCGCCAAGCTCTTTTGGAAAGCCTCAATGGTAGAAGAATCACCACCTCCTCTTCTCTTCCTCTTTGATTGATCTCGACCTGTCGGACGGTTGAGCACGTTTGGGGAAGCAGTTGCTTGAACTCCAGGACTATCATCTTCATCATTTGACATGGCCGAGAAAGATCCATCGTTGGCGGAATGGGTGCAACGGGGGCATAAAATTGTTGCATGAATCTGGGAGAATCTTTGAGTAGATTCTTACATTCTTGAAACTTCCATTCGCTCTTAGTGTCCGCAAAATAAATAGACTTTGCATGTTCCATCTAGGCAATTAATAAAGAAAATAATATAAAATGTCAACTAACAATAATATACTATTAAAAAATTTAAAAATTTAACTACTAATAATTAAATTCGTAACTAAAGTAAAAAAAAAACACATACATAATTAAAAAATGAAACACAAGGTTAATGGGTTTGCACTTGCATTCGTCCATGCTGCATTCCACTTCCCACATACATAGTTGATGGTCTTCCATCGAGTTTTCAAGGCATCATCAATACGAGGCACAACAAAGCCTTTCGAACAATATAACTTTCTCACTTTTTCCCAAAATGCCGCCGAGGCTTGATGATGACTGGCAATTGGATCTTCAGAAGCTTCTATCCAAGTCTCGCACAAAGCGTAAATTTTAGGCTTGGTACAATTTGGATTGCGAGAGTTGGAAGCAGAGATGATCACTATTTTAGAGAGTTTGGGAATGTAGGATTTTTTGTTAGTATAGTATGAAGAGAAATTTGAGGTGTGAGAGAAGAATGTGAAGAATGAATGGTATTTATAGAGTTGGAAAAACATGGTTATTTATGACTGTTGGAAAATATAGTCGTTGTAAATATATCCGTTGGAATTCAATTTCGATCGTTAGATCGAAAATAGAACGATCTACGGTTAGGGATGACAACAAAACCCGAACCCACAGGTACCCACCCGACCCAACCTGGTCAATGCGGGTAAAATTCGTGTTGATGGGTTTTGGGCCGGGTTCGGGTTTAAACCCGCTACACTATTCACCGGGTTGGGTACCCGCCCACATCCATATAATTAATTTTTCTGGGTTATATAATATTCTAAGCAATATATCTTCCTTAAACAACTAATCTTCTTTATGTTTGTGGAGACATGTCTAATTTGTTCATTCTAATTGTGTACAATGAAGTTGATATTATGGAGTGGAGAGTGAAGAAGTTTAGTTGACGATGAAGGAGCTTTCAATTAATCATGTTGTTTATAGATGTTTATCTTTAATTTTGAACAATTTGTATTGATAATTTGCGACTTGCTTGCATGCTCTAGATTACTGTTTTTATATGGATAATTTTTATGAGAAAATTAATGTTAGACTTTTATTTTGAAAGAAACTTGTTATTGTAAATTTTTTACAACAAAAATCTACGGGTACCCATGAACCCATGGATACCCAGCGGGTTTTACCCCGGGTTTTTTACGGATAAACCCATGGATTTGGTTTTGACAAAACCCGCCCCGACCCATTGCCATCCCTATCTATGATTTAGAAAACCCCAAAACAAAATAAAAGTATTAACAACAACAAAAACAAAAAAAAAATAAAAGGTGGGGCATGCGTGTCCCTCTCTCCTCCTCCTGCCATCCCGCTCCCCTCCTCCTCCTCCCCCCCCCTTTGTCGGGTTGTGGGGGGAAACCCACCCAAAAACTTCCAAAAAACCCTACTTTCCCTTTTTTAACGCCCTATAGTGAGTATCCAGGAGGAAACTATGCTTCTTTTTTCCTTTTTTAACCCACCATAGTTAATAGTCTTAAGATTACAATGTTTATCATTGATGAAAAGTTATAAGAATTTTGAAAATGAAAAAATAATTTCGATGTCACCTTAATATCATATGAAATTCAGCATTTAAAATAATTTAATTTTTTTAAATATAACTAAAATATACATTGTAATCAAATGACATTCCTATCAACAGTCAGACAATAGGCTAGTAACTAATAAGGTTGTTGTTTGCCAATCCATCCATTCGCCTCGTCCCCCACAACTATATATATTTTTACTCATCAGTGTGATCTACAATGTAGTCATACGGTTGTGTTGTCTGAAGCTATAAGTAAAATGAATGCTTTTAGTGAAATGCCGCGAACTAATCAATATGCTCTGTCCTAAAAAATAAATAAAGAGAAGAGGATGATTCGAATAATACTAAACAATTCCACCCCACAATCCCAAAATCCTAATTCCGTCCCTGTCCGTGACTACCTTGAACTATGAACTATACAAGGGTAAAGAAAAATCCAGACAAAGTTGTTCCTGTTTGAATTGCCTTGTTTGTCAGTCTTCCCTAAAGGTATATACTTATAGCAAAACATTTTTGCACTTATATTTTTAGGTAATGGAAAATTTTAATTAAGAACAATAAATAATATTTTTAAGAAAACAAGTACAGTAGAAGAAGACATAGCCTCATAAAGCACAAAATTAAGTCACGAACCATATAGGGAACCTACACAACATGCGAAAAGGATTCCTGATGACACTCTATTTATAGTACTCATCACTCTTATATTTTATACATTTTCTTTTGAGTAATGTCTATTTTTTATCCAATCCTTTTTTAGATTCTTTTATATTATCCAAACCTATCAAAATACTAAGAATTAGCCAAATATTAACTTTCAGTTAGCTATTTTGTTAGTAATATTGACTTGGCAACATTATACTGACTTGGAAGAGACACATGAAGGTCAACATTGCAAAATTTTAGTATTTTAACTAAGAAAAGAGTTACAAAAGTATTAACGATAATGTAAAAATGGCTAATATTTTGATGCATTATGAAATATTTGGCTAATTAATAGCATTTTAGTAAGTTTGGATAATATAAAAGAATCTGAAAAAGATTTGGATAGAAAATAGACATTACCCTCTCCTTTTCTATCAATTAATGTTTAGTACTTTCTCTTATATTTCATAAGTAAATAAAAATTATTTGATCAAGGGGTATTTAATAGACCTAGGTTGTATTTTTGTACTTTTGATGCCTTCGCCGTGTGTTTTTTTAATGGTTTTCAAGGTACAAAGCAACCCTGAATTTTTTTTATAAAACATTGGACAACTATGGAGAACATTTAACGTAAAGCTTCCGTAATAACATTTTACAACTGTTACATAAAATACACATCAATAACGTAAGGCTACTGTAATGACAGTTATTTCTTAAATAACAGTTAAATCAGAAGCATTACGTATAGAGTTTTCGGCTAGTGATATATCTAGGTCTCCCTCTGATTGCTGGTAAGCTTTCTAGTCATGAGTGTAGTGTTTTTAATGAAAAAATTACAAGCATAATTCGTAGCTAGAAGGCCAGTAGGCTATCGTATCCAGGAAATATACAATTGGTTGAGGCAATGCTTCATTCTCTAATACACTACTGGATGACTATTTTCCTTCTCGCAAAGAAGGTTTTGAAAAGCATTCAAAAAATCTGTTCAGATTTTATATGGCATGGAGAGGGGACAGGGCGAGCTAAGGTTGCATGGGATTTCTTGGCTTTTTCCAAAAGAGAAGGGGGACTGGGGGTTAAAAGACATAATTTGCTGGAATGTAGCATCACTAGCCAGGTTAATCTGTCACGCTACAGGCTCAGAGGACTCACTGTGTGGGAATCCAGGGTTACCTCTGCAGCATAGAATGATGTTGAATGCTGATGGTTCTGTTTCTTGGCTTAGTAAAAGGATGGATAGATTTTCAGTAGCCACTGTTTGGGATACAATCCGAAGAAAGAAACCAAGAGTGGAATGGTGGAAGGTGGTTTGGTGGAGCAAGCATAATCTGCCTAGGAATCGGATACTAGTATGGCTAATTATTCTGGACCGCATTGCTACCAGAGATAAACTAAAAAGTTGGGGGATTATTATTGATAGTTTATGTGTTCTATGTGGATTAGCCGAGGAAAGCAGGGAACACCAATTTTTTCAGTGTCATTATATGAAAAGATCTGGTGGCTGCTATTCTGAAACGCAAAATAAATGTCCCTCTTGTCTGGTCTGATATGCTTGATCAGGTGATTAGCAGGATTGCGAATGGGAATAGTGGCACTACTGAGGCCTCGATTTGGTGTTGGATCATTTGCTTTCTTTGGAAGGAGCGCTGCAGAAGAGTTTTTGGGGATCTTCCATGATCTCCAACTGTGTTGGTTGAGATTTTGAAGGAGGAGCTCAGGCTATTTTGTCATATAGATCCTTAGTTACATAGTCAGATTCAGAAATCTGGAAACTGTTGCCTTAGCATAGTTTAGCCGTTTTCCTATATGTTACTTTCCTCTTAAGGACTGATGTAGGCTTTTAGCCACTCTATTTTTCGAACCCTTGTGTGGATTTGCCAAGGGGGTGCTTAATAGAAAACTGCTAATTACTGGGGAAAAAGAAGCATTACGTAAGGCTTTCGTGATGACATTTTAAAATAGTTACCTTACTTCAAGGCATTGTAGGAATTTCCAAAACTATATTTAAAAAGGCTACTGACCATAACTAATGGAATAAAATAAATGAAAGAGATCGACTTTGTTTCTAGACACTTAATCTAAGGCATATTTGTTGGAATTTTGAATGGTGTGAATCGGAATGAAAGGGAAGGATTCAAGAGAAGTTTTTAAAGTACCACGCTAGTGAGATATGGGAAGACGAGACATCGGATTTGGTAGATAAGATTAGATTAAATTATTGAGTAATTGGTCAATTTGGTCTATGTAACCAATCAGACAAAATCGAATCGATCGATTTAGTTGTCGGAATAAACCAACCGGTCCGACTATCATGGGTCGGACCGAAGCAGTGATAGGAAATTTTATAGTGAGCCATTGCAATAGTTGGGGTGTAACTACTCACACGAAGAGTCATATCCTTTCACATAGACCCCTTCATTTCGTATAAATAGCAGCAAGCCCCTATGTTTTGGATTTTCTTCCAAACTACCATCCTTTAAAAAGAAATTACAAAAGTACTACCCAATCCAACAAAATTCCAAAACTAGCACCAAATCCAACCGTGCGGGCAAAAGGCGGTTTACCATTCGGTAGCTGCAAAACCGCACCTCTACGTGGCAGTCCATGCAACCGTGCGATGGGCAAGCTATCCGACGGCTAACCGCCTGCCAGCGGAGCGATCCGCGTTGCCCACTAATAACCGACGCGGTTTTCGCATCGAGAAAAGAAAATTGTGTGCTGGAGAGGCGGTTTTTGGCGGGGTAAAAATATCAAACCGCCCCTCCACCATGCGGTCCTCCACCTATAAATACCCACCCCCTTCCTCTCATTTTCTTTTTTCTTCACACCAAAACCAATCTCCTCTCTCTAAGTTTATCACTCTACCCATCTCCCTCTCTAACCAATAACATTGGAAGTAGTGGTTTGTTGGTTGCGGCTAAGTCCAATCTGCCTTCAAAAAACTTTTCTTAGGTTTTCATTAAAAATCCGTCGAATCTCTGTCCAGATCCTGAAAAAATGGCCGATATTTTCGAAGAAGAGGGTATTTACTATGATGACTATCAAGCGGTACGTACTCATTTTATCTAATTTTTGTTGTTCTTGTAATGATTTTATTTAATTTATATACTAATTGATTTATGTTGTTGTTATGCTATCGTAGGTTGGGACGGATGTTGATATATACAATTAACGATATTATGTTGATCAAGGACCGATTGATCCGACATTTTATACGACCAATCAAATCATCGTTCAAGGGAGGTTTGGAACGACCAAAAGGTACATATTATTTATCATCACTTGTAATTTTTATTTTGTTAACGTAATTTATTTGTTTGTAAAATAAATTACTTAATTGTTAATCGTATTGATTGTTTTCACTAATTTAAATCAATACAATACAACAGTTATTTATACTCTTTATAAAGAAATGCATGTATAAGGAAATGGGGTCATAAGCGATCATCATGATCCTCCCATTTCCTAGGTAAATCGGGGTCTAAGCGATTCTCGGATCTCCCCTTTTTCTGTCAAACAGACTGTGTTTCTAAGAAGATGTATACCTCTCCTAAGAGTCTTACAAGTGTACTGGTATTGCTTTAAATTATTGAAAACAATCAATACTTAGTACAAAAAATATATATATTATTTGTTGTGTATGTGTACAAAAATAATTTTACTTAAATTTTGAAAATGGTATTTATTTTAGTTAATTATCTTAGTTAGCTTAATATTAATGTTTATTAAATCATTTATATTTCTTGGAAACAACCTTGATTTCATTAATTAATATTGTTTGTTATAATAGATTTATATATGTATATATCATAAACTTATAGTGAAAGTTAAATTCTCACTAGGATGCATACCATATAGTTCGCTATAGGGGTACGACGAATGTGCTTGAATGGAACGACGTCATCTTGCCCTTTCTAAAAGGGCAGGATTGGATCCCATTAGGCACTTTAATGGAATAAAGATCGACCGCCAACTCATCACAACATGGGCAGAGAGATGGCGAAAGGAGACACATTGCTTCATTTTTGTGAAGGCGAGTGCACCATCACACTTAAGGACATCGCCATTCTAACCGATTTGTCCATCGATGGCGATGTTATTTGTGTGGACTCTACTCCACCAGGTAAAGCCAATATGAGTGGTTGGCAGCATTTCATATGGATCGTCATAGGGTTGTGTCCGCCAGAAAAGGGAGATCACGATGCGGATGGTAATCCACCAATGTCCAAGGGCCAAGTATCCATCACTTGGTTGACAGCGAAGATCCGGCGTAAGCACAACCCTGAGGTCGAAGGCATTCCCCTCAAGGAGGAAAGTTCGGAGCAAGATAAAGAAATTTATGCATGTATCTACATCCTCGGCATGATCATAGGAGTTTTCTTCCCCAAAAAATCAAACAATTTAATAAAAAATTCATGGTTGAAGATCATATTTGGAGATTAGGATGATATGGGGAACCTCTACTTGCCTAGCTCATCTCTACCGCTCCCTTTGTAATGCTAGTTCGAGAGCGGTGAAGGAGATTGATGGGGCCAAGTTCATCGTCCAATTTTGGGTTTGGGAACATCTGGCATGGACGCGCGAAGGAAGACCCCGACAAGGATTGGGGACTCGACCATCCCCTACGACATGAAGCTTATGGTTGTAGGTAAACATCTTCGTTCCCACTCATAGTTCTCACCTTTTTTTTACTAATTCAGTATTTTATAGAATAATTATTATTATGTATTAACATTGTGTACTTTTTCATATTAATAGGTGGCTTGGGGAAACAACATGCGACAACCAAGTCGCGCATAAGTTGGAGGAGTATCG
Organism: Linum tenue; assembly: GCA_946122785.1. Lineage (NCBI taxonomy): Eukaryota > Viridiplantae > Streptophyta > Magnoliopsida > Malpighiales > Linaceae > Linum > Linum tenue. Next base: position 32,487,268 of record CAMGYJ010000008.1, read on the forward strand.
TAGGAGGCTGGATCATCTTTGGGAAGCAGAGGTAACCATCATAATACATTATTATTTCCTGTTCTATTTTCGACTAGCTTTAGTTTGTTTCTTGATGATCCATTTGTTCTGCACCTTCATAGCTTAAGATCGATCTGTATCCTGAACACATCGTCGCGCATCACGTCCACAAGTTCCCGTTGCATCCCGGTCAATGGTGCACCCGAGTCCCACTAATCTGCCTCCATATAGTGGATTGACACTTGCCGGATCGATGCCTACGACAATTCGGACGTGAGCAATGCCTACCATTAGAAGACACGGTGAGTCAGAGGGGATACCACGGGAAAGATGGCCAACAAGGATCTGCTAATTGGCCCAAGGAGTTTGAAGAATTGATCAATCTGTGGAATAATAGGCAAGATCAAGAGATTGTGATGACATCAGCTGTGGAGCGGATGGGGTACCATTACCCATACATGGAAACATACCGAAGACAATCTGTACGTTACATGACGCTCGAATGTGCGGCGGACGGAGCTTTGGTAAGTAATTCCGTAATATTAATTAATTTATTTACTTTGAGCATCAATATATGTAGTCATGCAAATCATTACTACATAAATGGCTAACGTTGTTATTTTCTGCGATTTAGGTTGATTGCATCGAGTGTATACACGATATCCCTCGTACTGCAGATTCTTTGGCGGCGGGGCGGGAGGTGGGGCTCATTCGGAGGATAGCGAACAGTCTCCATGGATGTGAGAGAGCGCGCGCCCGTGACCATCAAAAATACCCGCCAGTTCCCCCAGTCGCACCAGCTCCAGTAACGCAAGATGTCCCCATTCCGCCTCCGCCGGTCCATACAAGGCCAAACAAGGCTACGAGGGATCGACCTCACGTGCCCGAGATCTACCCAATTGAGGTGTGGAAGGTGCCTAATCCATTGGAGGTGTGCTAAGGTGCAGGGTCTGACAAGAGCACTCCACTTTTTTGGTCCTAAAGTTAACGGTTACTTCATGGCGATGACCCCCACGTCTCCCATCCTCCCAGTGCCCGGTCTAGACCGAATACTCGCCAGCATTTCGGTTCATAACAGTGACAGTGTGCCAAGAGCTCTTCCGATTATCTTTTTCCATTATTTCTGTGGCCTTATCGGAGTGTACCTTACCCTGTGCCTCCCTCTTCTCAGCCCAGTTGAGACGGTTGACGAACCATGCGTTCATTTTCCAGAATGTAATTGCTTACACCTAAAATATAATCTTGTACCACATTGATTATTTACAAGGCATTTATTATCTTTATAAGGCCAGATCATTAATGACAATTAATGTTATTTGAACTGGGCCTCATGATAATAGTTTTAAGCCCCAAGCTACTAAGTCTCCAAGAAGGAGCTAGTCTCGTTGCGAGTTGTAGAGCCCGCCGTGGTCGTGAGATCTAGACCGCGTTGGCCTCAAATTTAGAGCCCGCCGTGGTTTTGAGATCTAGACCGCGTTGGCGTCAAATTTAGAGTACGACGTGGTCGTGAGATCTAGACCGCTTGGCGTCAAATTTAGAGCCCGACGTGGTCGTGAGATCTAGACCCCATTGGCATCAAATTTAGAGCCCGACGTGGTCGTGAGATCTAGACCGCGTTGGCGTCAAATTTAGAGCCCGACGTGGTCGTGAGATCTAGATCGCGTTGGAATCAAATTTAGAGCCCAATGTGGTCGTGAGATCTAGACCGCGTTGGCGTCAAATTTAGAGCCCCGACGTGGTCGTGAGATCTAGATTGCGTTGGCGAGTTAGTTAGCATAAAAGGTCACAAACCTATTCACTTTGTACGAAATGGTCACAACTAGGGCTGGGAAACGGTGCGGTCTGGTCCAGACCAGACCATATACACGGTCTGCGGTCCAGACCGAGAGAGTAAAACAGAGACCATGGACCAGACCGTAACCTATACGGTCCAGACCAGACCACGCCTGTGCGGTGCGGTCCGGTACGGTCTAGACCGAGTAGACCATGTTCAACAAAACATGTGTTATCTAATGTTAAATATTAGTTAGTGACAAATAAAAAACACATTGACATCTAATCCGACAAAGTTCAAAAGTCATCATAACACCAACAATTTCAAGTCTACAACCCAACATAACATAAGATTAAGAATCAACAACATCCATAGTTCAATAAACCTCGTGTACTCCTTCCATATTTTCAACCTCAATTTTCCCCATATACGGATGTCCTCGGCATCTTGGAAGACCATAGTAGAAGCTGTTGGAGCTGCTGGGGCTGCTGGAGCGGCTACTGCTGCCCTGGAGACTGGAGCTGGAGGAGGCGGCATAGCTGCTGCTGAATCTCCATAAGTTCCAGAGCTATCTTCGTAACGAGCTCTTTTGCTGGCCTGAATAGGATTTAGCATTCTGGCCATTGAAGTTGAACTACTTCTACTCTTCTAGCTATGATTACATTGGAAACAACTCACAACCAACACTAAACTAGAATTGGGGGATTAATTAGAATGAAGTTATTAATTATTAGCAACTAACACCTCGACACCAACACTAAACTAGAATCTGGGTCATTAGTTGCAAGAGAAAGAATTTAATAATCCTTATTACCAATAAAGAACAAACACAAGGGAATGGAAGGCAATCGGCCACTATTAACATTATTACCATTCTCGATCGGTTGCAGCGGCCAGTCAGCAATGGCGAAGCCAATGGAAGGCAGGCGGAGGTCGAGGTTGATGGCGGAGGTCGATGGCAGAAGGCAACGAGCAGGTCGAGGTTTCCTTCTCGCCTCTCTCTTGCGAACTCTCTCGACGGAAGCATCAACCGGAATGCCCTCAGCTAAGGCCGCGACCTCGCGGCGTGGGATTGTCAAGGGTGGAGGTCGTCAGGTCATTGGTGGAGGTCGTTGACTCGATGGAGATCGTGGATTTTGACTCGTGCGACCTGCGACAGAGCTGCTGGAAGGCGAGGCGAGGAACAAGCGAATAGCTAGGTTTTCACTGGCGGAAGGCGAGCTGACTAGGTGATGTGGGCAGTGGGCCAGTGGCGATTGGAATTGGCAATTGGGCTTGGCTGGCGGGTTGCGAGTGCAGAGTTGGGCTCAGCCCAGACTTAATTTTGGTCACGGTCTGGACGGTTAACCATGGTCTAGACCAGATCAAACCGTTCCATAACGCAAGTGAAAGAGGCAAACCATGGACCAGACCAAAATGTATTAATGGTCTAACGGTCCGGACCAAACCGTACGGTACGGTCTAAACCGCGGTTTGTCATACGGTTTGGTCTAGATTCCCAGCCCTAGTCACAACCCTTTTATTTTGCACATTTTAGTAACATATGTTTGAAAGAATAACAAAATGGTCATTCCGTCCATCTCCATCCAAGAAAAACGTTAATTTCGTCCAGTCAACAAGCCACGTCACTTAAAATATTAATTAAAAATTAATGACCAATTGAACCGGACAGACCAACCAAAACACTAATTATACTCGGTAGTTTTTCACTCGACCCTACAAAACGATTCCACTCCCCAGGATCTCGCCCTCGAAATTTCTCCAGATCGCGTTGCCGGCCGAAACCAATGGAGGTTCGCTTCTCTGGGTAGTTGTCGTCTGCTTCTTTTTCCTCTCCTTTCTTCTGCGCATCATCCTCTCCTCCGGCGAAACTTAATGGATCTGGCGTTCATCACTGATTATAACTAATCATCAACATCATCAATAATATCTAACTAATCAATGAACCAATGAACTACTTATGAAGATTCTGCTACTTTGCGTTCTCCCAAAGAACAACAAGCACAAAAAAATTACAGAAAATCTTGTTAATTTCACCGTATTTTGGTTTCCAAAAGCTTTATATCTTGTCTAATTTGACCTTATTGTGCCTTCTAAAAGCAATGCGTTTATTTTTTCCGAAGCTCAATAGTTTTTAGGGGTTTGCTTTATCAGCAACTCCGTGTTCTCAAGCTGATGTTGCGATCACCGTCGCGGCTGTGCCTGCTATCCGGCGTGGTACCAAAGGTTAGTATCCGCTGTAGTACCAAAGGTTTGTCGCCGCACCGGCGTCTCTGCTTCCTCTCTCTTGCTGTCATTGTACGCTAGATAGCTTCTTGGGTAACTAATTGGGGTGTGTGGTTTTGCTATATAGGTGGGGAATTTTATTTTGGCTTGTTTTTCTTTATGATTTTTTGGAATCGATTTGAGCTAGAGTGATTCGCAGAGGTAGTTGTTCGATGGAGTGATTCCCAGAGGTGCACTGCGGCGACGAGAGATTTCTGAGGACAGAGTCTCCAAGATTTCGGGTGGTATAGAATTAGGGTTTTTGATTGGGCTGTTTGGTTCAATTGGGGTTTGGTTATTAATTTTTTTTATTTTTATTTTAAGTGAGATGGCATGCTGACTAGACGAAACTAACGGATTTTTTGGATGGAGTTTGACGGAATGACCATTTTGTTATTCTCTCAAACAAATGTTACTGAAACGTGCAAAATCAAAGGTTTGTGACCGTTTCGTACAAAGTGAATAGGTTTGTGACCTTTTATGCTAATTACCCCCACGTTGGCTTCAAATTTAGAGCCCGACGTGGTCGTGAGATCTAGACCGCTTGGCGTCAAATTTAGAGCCCGACGTGGTCGTGAGATCCTAGATCGTGTTGGCGTCAAATTTAGAGCTCGACGTGGTCGTGAGATCTAGACCGCGTTGGCATCAAATTTATAGTCCGACGTGGTCGTGAGATCTAGACCGCGTTGGCATCAAATTTAGAGCCCGACGTGGTCGTGAGATCTAGACCGCGTTGGCATCTAATTTAGAGCTCCGACGTGGTCGCGAGATCTAGACCACATCGTGAGAATAGACCATGTCCAAGACGAAAGTTCCAAGATGAAGAGCAGGCGATTAAGCGAGCAACTGCCGATTACCACACGTACAATGACACGTCAGCCACGTCCGAGAAAGAAAGGGAGCAGTTATTTTTGGAAGTTACTCTAAGATAGTTTTTCTACGAAGGTTATCATTTCAAGTCTATAAATAGGAGGAGGAGTTGACAGAGGAGGGGTTCGCAAAAATCACCACTCGACACCACTTGTCAATTTTTTCTTTCCTCTGCAATTTTTATCAGTAGTCGTAGATTTGGAGCTCTCTCAGAACCTCCATAGGAGTAGGAGTAACTTAATATAGATCTGTCTTGAGATTCGGGTAAACATCGAACACCCTCGTACGAACTGTATTGGAAGAGGTGTGAACCGTGTTTAGTGATCCTGTTGTCCAAAGAAGTCAAGGTGCATTCAATTCGATTTCAACGCAAGTTTTCTCTCCGAAAACAAATTTGGCAGATCTGGTGGGACACTTGTGGTCGATTTGATGGCTCCGAGGCGGAGGAATCAAGAAGGTGTACGTTCCGGCTGGTTTCATGGAGGAGCAGGTGGCCACCATCGAGCATGGCCAAGCGTCCCGACGTGGTGACCGGTGGAAATGGAGGAGCGGAGATCTTGGTGGCGACCGCGCCTTGTGGAGATCTTGGCGAAGCAGTGAGGGGCCCTTCGTCAGATGATGGAGGAGAACACAAGATGGTGGTAGAGAACCGTCAAGCCACAGAGGAGAACCGCCAAATGCTGATGGAGAACCGTCGCATGTTGGAAGAGACTCGATCAGGTACTCATCAAGTAAATTCTCAAATGGACTGTTTCAATTCTCGCTTAGATAGACGTTTGAGTCAACTAAGTAGCTAACAAAAATACAAACGAGGTGGATCAATTCCGACAGTCTTTAAGTAGACCAGTAGTGCAGTCGAGCTTTGCCATTAGATGGCACAGGTCTAACGCCTACTAATAGTATTCTTTTCTCCCGCCGGTGGTCGGAATGACCAAACACGGCAAGAGAACTTGCCGCCTCAGACGACAAGTCAACCACCTCCACGTAGAGTCGGATGATGTCGAGATTCCCCACTACTCAAGTGGGAGAGTCGTCACATGGATGCGTGGGAGTTGAAGTGGTACCCCGCGTGGTGAGAACCTCGCCACCATGTTCAACACTCGAGTCGAGCAGCCACCCGTGCAAGTAGGTGCTCGTCCCCTTTATCCCAGAGGCAAGACCCTAGCTCCCATGAATTTGGGAGTAGGAGGAGGTCTAGGTGGGAAACATGGATCAAATCCCACCAAGAGGCTACCCAACTCCAACGTCACCACATTTCAACGGGAATGGCATGGACCCCATTGGGGTTTGTACCGGGGGGCAACAAGGGGGCATGAAGCCAACACCTTAGGGATCAAGTGGCTCAACTCCTAACAGAGCAATTTTGGCATGAGGAGTAAGACCTGCCATGTCACCTATATACTGGAAGCCATATCCTGAATGGGTAGATAGGCTTCACCCATTTCCAAGAGGATTCAGAGTTCCCGAGTTGGCCACATTCACAGGGACGGAGACCAGTCCACTGTAGAGCATGGTGGACGCTTCACTATCCAATGTGGTGATGTAGGAGATTTCGTGAAGTTCAGACTATTCGGCAACTCGTTGACAGGGCCAACTTTTGCTTGGTACGTCAACTTGTCGTCTAACTCCATCCAAACTTGGCAGCAAATGGAGCAAATCTTTCCATGCTCAATTTTATAGATCTGAGCCCGAGGTGACCATGGCTGACTTGGCACGTATGTGCCAACAGCCAGGAGAATCGGTGGAGCATTTCTTGCCTAACTTCAAGAATGCTCGTAATCGTTGCTTTGTCAATTTGACGTAGAGGGTTCATCAAGTTGGCACAAGGGGGTTTGAGTTTGAACTAAGGAAGAAATTCCCAGATAGGGATTTCTCTGACTTGTTTCAACTCATGTCTTGTGTCGTGAGGTATGAGTCTCTTCTTCATGAGGAAGAGAATCGTAGGAGTGCCTTAAGGGGATCCTACTTCCCAAACTTAGGCTACACTATCAACCATGTTCGCCACGAGGCTAATGAGGTTGAAGTGGACTTCGCTGAGATAACTCCAGGGAAGCCATATGTGTGTGCCTCCTTGTCTAAAGTGGAGATGGGCTGCAAGGGGGGAAACCCAATCGGGCTCCCATTCAGCCACAGAAGTACTCCTTTGATGTCTCGAAGGCAAACTTGATTTTTGGCCAACTCTATAAGGATGGTCAAGTCAAATTAACAAGGGGGCATGTCTTCCCCCCACCGGAGAAGTTCAAAGGAAAGAAGTATTGTAACTGGGATAATAGCATGTCACATGCCACTGATGCTTGTGTGGTGTTCCATAACGTTTTGCAGGATGCCATTGAAAAGGGACGTATCAAGTTCCCTAAAGCAAAGAAGGATGCCATGTTGGTGGACACTGATCCATTCCCCAAGGTGCTTGGCGTCAACATAGTCAACCCAGATCCCTCTAAAGTCGAGTTGCCACGTTTCAAGCTGGTGTTGGATACATGGCCGCCTCGAAGGAGCTCCAACGTGGTTTTCGAGCAAGGGAGCTCGTCGTGTACCAAGCAGGCCAGCCCTGTCGCAATGATAACTGACGAAGTTGACAAGTTGTGTGCTCAGTGCAAGAAGAGTCTTAGACTCGACGAAGAGAAGCCGATGCCATCGATTCATCAAAGAATTGGTCTTCCCAACAAGCCAAGGCCAAGGTACCTGCCATACGAGAGACAAGTGGAAGGAGTGAGGCAACCAGCTTTGGGGAAACTGAGGCAATGGATGGCATGCGTATGATGCTCGTCGTCAGCAACCACTAGCAGTGGCTGAGATGACAAGGACCCAAAGAAGAAGGTTCATTCGCAAGAATGCTCAAGCACGACAAGGACAATTACCAATGGCTCGTGGAAACATACTGGGTGTGACACAATGGAGGAGAGAAGGTATTCCTCAACCAAATCTCAAGCTGGTCAACTCCATGACCACAGGGTTCAAAGTGAGCGTGATGGACAAAGGCAAGCAGGTTCAAGTTGAGAGTGATGCCAAAGCTCGAGAAGGGGTTGATGACAACTTCGAAGGAGAAGAAGGTGAATACGAAGACGAATATGCCGAAGACGATATGCTTGAGGATGACCTCCCAACTCCACGTTCAAAGGGGGCAACAAGGATGATGAGAAGGACGGTTAGGGTCCTGCTACGACCATCCAATTTGGAAGCTTGCCACCGGTAGTTGTTACTAACTACATATTTCCCATGGTCTTCCAATTCAACGAAGAAGCTCGTGAAGGAGATATAGAGAGTGAAGACATGGAAGAAGCAAGTGACGGAGAGGGAGCAGTTGCTGAGTTGACTGAGGCATTCGCCCGTCTCGAAGCTAGTGACGAGCCGTGGAGTGTGAGGATGGCTCGTTTGGGAAGTAAGATAGATCTAGCCGTCGAGACGGCAAGGCAAGAGTTCTCAACAAATTTTGAGGGAACTCCACGAGGCAGGCCATAGGAATGTGGGTTTGCTTGGAGAAGATGATGGTCGGTACCCATTCTACATATTGTACCAGGGACCTGAAGCAACATCATCGTTGGCCATTGAGAACCCTACATGGGGATCGGGGTTCGAGGAGGTGCAATAAAATTCATTGGCAAACAATGAAGGAACACCAGAAGAAGAGGTCGTCGTGCATGTAGCTACCTCGAAGGGAAATCAAGTTATGAAGGAAACTGCAAGTGACTAGTCAAGCCACTTGGTGGTGTTCAAAGAGCCCGAGCCGAGTATGATAAGGCATTTGAAACCCCTTTACATCAAGGCTAGACTTGATGGCGTGCCCATGCCAAGAGTTTTGGTTGACAGCGGAGCTGCTGTCAACGTGATGCCAACACGTATGTTAAGGAAACTTGGGAAGAGCATAAGTGATTTGATTCCTAAGGATATCTTTGTGACAAGTTTAATGGAGGCTCAACTTCGGTAAGAGGAATTTTGCCAATTATGGTGAGAGTGGGTAGTCAAGAAAGGATGTATGCTTTCTTTGTTGTCGATGGGGTGATAAGTTACAATGCTTTGTTGGGAAGAGACTGGATACATACCAACAAGTGTGTCCCATCTTCGCTTCATCAATGTTTGATGTTCTGGAATAAGGAAGGTGTGGTCAAAGTAGTACAAGCAGACACCAAACCTTTTGCCGTGGGAGTCAACGTGGCCGAAGCTCCTTTATACGATGGAGACTTTGGGCCATTGCAAGTTAGAAGTATGGATGGTGGGTCTTGTACCATGGTATTATCGAGTGCCAAGGTGTTGAGCAAGGCTTGCATCGATCCACTCTCAGAGATAGTTAGACCATCTATGATATCTGTTGATGGTCCACCTAAGGCTGAAACAAAAGATGATGATGAGTAAGCCACCACAACACAAGGTGGCGAGGGAGGCCGAAGTCACGGCCTTGATGGAGAAGTTGGCCATTTATCAGTTCGAACATAGGCTAGCTTGGGAGGAGCCTGTGTGGGTGGCCGACTGTGTTCCCGAAGAGGATTTGCCTGAAGAAGGCGAGGGACCAAGTATAGCTGAGGAAGAAGAGGATCACATGAATTCTCGTGATATCTTAGAAGAGATCAATCTTGGCACTGAAGAAGCCCCGCGCCCAACTTTCATCAGTGCCATGCTCTCTGAGCAAGACAGGTATGAGTTAATAAACTTAATGAAAGAATTTAAAGATTGTTTTGCGTGGGATTATCATGAGATGCCTGGTCTAGATAGAAAATTGGTGGAGCATAGACTGAATCAGTCCTGGATTCAGGCCTTACAAACAGCCGCCTAGGCGTTTTGCTTATGAGGTCTTTCCAGAGATAAAGAAATAAATTGAACGATTGTTAAAAGCTGGGTTCATAAGAACGGCTAGGTATGCGAAGTGATTGTCTAATGTAGTGCCAGTTAGAAAGAAGAATGGCAAGATAAGAGTATGTGTAGACTTTAGGAATTTGAATCTAGCCACTCCTAAGGATGAATATCCAATGCCAGTTGCTGACATGTTGCTCGATGCAGTGACTAGGCATGAAACTTTTTCTTTCCTGGATTGTTACTCAAGCTATAATCAAATTTACTTGGCTGAGGAAGACATCCACAAGACCGCGTTTCGGTGTCCAGGAGCAATTGGATGCTACGAATGGGTGGTCATGCCTTTTGGGTTGAGAAATGCGGGCGCCACTTACCAACAAGCTATGAATGATATCTTTCATGACTTGATTGGTGAATTGGTGGAGGTGTATGTGGATAACATTGTTGTCAAGTCCAAGGTAACAAGACAACACCGCTCTCATTTACGCATGGCTTTCTTACGTATGAGAAGCCATCAATTGAAACTAAATCCACTTAGTGTGCATTTAGTGTGTCCACAGGTGACTTCTTAGGGTTCCTTGTGAGCCAACTTGGCATTGAGGTTGAAAAAAGAAAGACCAAGGCCATCATAGAGGCCATGCCACCACGTGACAAAAAGGAGCTGCAAGGGTTCCTCGGCCAAGTTAACTACATTCGACGCTTCATCTCGAATTGTGCGGGCCGGACTCAAGTGTTCTCCCCGTTGCTGAAGTTGAAGGAGCAGGACTTTGTATGGCGTCAAGAGCATGAACAAGCTATTGATGACATAAAGAGGTACTTGGCGAGCACGCTGGTGCTAAACTCTCCCATTCCACATCAGCCTTTGAAGTTGTACCTTTCATCCACTAACACAACTATTGCGTGTCTGTTGGCTCAAGATAATGATTCAGGTCATGAGCAGACCGTGTACTATCTAAGTAGATTATTAAACAAGGTCGAGAAAAAATATTCTGCCATAGAAAAGTTATGTTTGGCTTTATATTTTTCATGTATGAGGCTAAGGTTCTATTTGATGCTTGTTCAAGTACAACTCATTTGTAAGACCGATTTGATTAAATACATGTTGTCCCGGCCAATCATCCATGCGAGGATTGGTAAGTGGACACTTGCTCTATCTGAGTTCAATTTACAGTACGTACCACAAAAAGGCCATTAAAGGCCAAGCCTTAGATGATTTCTTGTCTGACCACCCATGTGTGGACGTGCCACCCGAATTAGTAGAGATAGGGATGGTGGGTGAAGCCTCTTGGTCTCTATACTTTGATGGCTCAAAGACACGTACAGGAGCAAGGGCTGGCGTGGTGATCACTGCCCCATCCGGGCATACCATGTCTTTTGCTTTTACTCTCGATTTTCCATGTACTAACAACCAGGCCGAGTACGAGTTGTTGGTGGTTGGGATGGAGATGCTTTTAGATTTAAAAGTTAAGAGCGTTGACATCAAAGGGGATTCACAACTCATGGTCCACCAAGTACTTGTGATTTTCGTTGTGTCAATTGCGTTTTAGAGACATACCTCGAGTATGTCCAAGTCTTGATAACTCACTTTGACAACGTATCTGTCAAGTTTGTGCCTCGACAAGATAATGGCAAGGCCAACTACTTAGCACAATTGGCTTTGGGTTTTAGGGAGTTCTACAATGAGGGAGGAGAGCAGATCTTTGTACAAACACTTAGTCCATTGAGAGAGAGTTTGAAGCAAGGAGTAGAAGTGTTCCAAATATAAGGAGAAGAACCCGAAGATTGGCGTACTCCTTTGGTGGCTTATTTGAAAAATCCCAATGGGGATGTCGACAAAGCCATCAAGTTCAAATTTAGGAACTACGTGCTATTAGATGAAGTCTTGTTCAAGAAGAGACCAGATGGTTTGTTATTGAAGTGTTTGGGGGGCAAAGAGGCCTTGAAAGATATGGGAGAAGTTCACGAAGGCATATGTGGTGCTCATCAAGCTAGACCCTCCATGAGATGGGTACTTCATAGATATGGCTATTGTTGGCCATCCATTGGAGAGGACTGTGCTGCTTTTGCCAAGGGGTGTGAAGCTTGTCAACGACATGGTCCTGTTCAAAGAGCTTCAACAATTGATCTAAAGTTTATCATCAAGCCACGACCATTCTTCGGTTGGGCAATGGACTTGATTGGGAAGATCTACCCAGCTTCTTCCAATAAACACACCTTTATTATCTTGGCAACTGACTACTTCACGAAGTGGGTAGAAGCTAAGCCGATGACGGTGGTGAATCAAGGTGAAGTAATTAAGTTCGCAAAAGAGAACATAATCCATAGGTTTGGATTTCCTGCCACCATAACAGCTGATCAAGGTACCGTGTTTACAGGAGGGGAGGTGATGGAATTTGCCAAGGAGCATGGAATCAAAATCATACATTCCACCCCATATTATGCTCAGGCTAATGGTCAAGCTGAAGCATCCAACAAAGTGGTGAAGGGAATCTTGTCTAAAATGATAAAAGACAATCCGAGGAAGTGGCATGAGCACTTGTCCAAAGCTTTGTGAGCTTATCGCATGTCTCCTCGTAGTAGCACGAAGGTGACTCCCTTTGAATTGACATAGGGACATGAAGCTTTCTTGCCCGTCGAGGTGACTGTCAAGTTGTTGAGATACATGCGTCAACATGAGCTCACTCCCTCGGAGTATTACGAATCTATGATGCTAGAGTTGTGTGATCTTGATGAGGTGCATCTAAAAGCTCTTGATAACATTAGAGTTCAAAAAGACGAAGTTGCACGAGCTTACAACAAGAGGGTTAAGCGCAAGTCATTCGAAGAGGGGGAGCTAGTGTGGAAGCTGCATTTGCCCATTGGGGACAAGGATCCCAAGTTTGGCAAGTGGTCTCCAAATTGGTGTGGCCCTTTCATTGTCCATGCCACTCCGCATTCTGCTTCCAATCTTTCTTTGTGCACCCTCGCGGGAAAAGGAAGGGGTGGCGTGTACTTAGCCACCGAAGGTGGCATTGGAGATGCCTTCCTCGCCACTACGTTCTTTTCACCCGAGCTTTCTTCTTCTCCACCCTTTGGTAGAGAGTCTTCCTTCTCGATCACTTCTTTGGCAACAACCTCCGGAGTCACCTTCCCTCTTCTCAATTGAATCGCATTCACCCCGAAATTTTGGCCTTTGGGATTTGCAATGGTTTGGGAAGGTAGAGCTCCGCTTGGTCTCTCGGTGAGGATCCCGGCAAGATTTCCAATTTGCACCTCCGAGTTCTGAAGACTTGCTTGATGACTTCGGAGTCCCGCCTCAACGGAGGTAAATTTTGATGCCGCCGCATCCATGAATTGCTCGTTCTTCTCAAACTTCTGAGAGCTCATGCTCACAAAGGTGGTCACTAGATCTTCAAGCTTAGCAAACTTGTCCGGTTGTTGTTGTTGATGGAACCCTTGACCACCTTGTGCTTGGTATGGTTGTTGGAAATTTTAGTTTTGTAACTGAGGTTTCTGTTGGATGAAAGTAGGCCGAAGTTTATAGTTTCCCGTCGGACCTTGGAAGTCGGGGGTTCTTGGATTAGTAGGGGAAGACCAAGCAAAACTCACTTGTCACCTGGGGCTGTAGGTGTTGCTATAAGAGTTGTTCCCTCTAGCATTGGCAATGAAACTCACTTGCTCCTGGGGGGTACTTGTATCCTTCATTGCTTGGCAATCTGCAATTTCATGACTAACACCAACCACAAGACATCACCGTTCTCTTCCCTTGCTTCTTGTTTGTCCTCAAGGATCACCTAAATCAACTAGGCAAGCTTAGTTTCAAGTGGAGCACTTGTTCCCACACATCACACTCCTTTTTTGGTGCTTCTCTTACCACTTCTCATCAAAACCCAATCGTAACCCTTGAGAGCCATGTCTTCGAGCAACTCGGTCACCTGAGGTGGAGTCATGCTCATCAACTTCCCTTGGCAAAGAGAGTCGACGAGGATCTTGTCATCTTGAATGAGACCGCCATAGAATGTCTCTATCCGAAATTGCTCCTCAAATCCACGGTGAGGGCATTGGAGGAAGTAGTCCAAGAATCTTTCTAATGCATTCCTCAATGTCTCATAAGCTCTTGTTCAAAGAGGGTGATCTTGATCCTCCTCTAGGCCGTCTTGGAAGGAGGACAATATCGGGTCATAAAATTGCTGAGAAAATTGTCCCAAGAGGTGATGGAGCGAGCTGGTTGGTTGTTGAGCCATCGAAGCGCCTTCCCCGCAAGAGAGTAGGGAATAGCCTCAGTTGCAATGCCTCCTTGGGGAAGCCATTTATCTTTTAGCTTCCCGCAAGCTCCAGAAACCTATTAACTTGCTCCTACGGTGATTGATTTCAAAGTTGTTGGTGGCCTAGGTGGATGTAGGATGGGAGATTGAATATCTGCCGCCCGTGGGGTCATGTAATAGCCCATAGTCCTTGGACCTTTCTCGAATCCAGCTTCCTCTTTTTGGTTCTGAAGCGAATTAGCACCTCGTTGTTGATTTCCTGCCATCTCAACTTCAATTTAGACTCCTCCAAATCCGGGACCAACTTGATGTCCCCTCCCTTCAATCCTCCTTCTTGCTTCCACTAGCTCCCTCTCACGAGCCAAGATTCGGAGAGTGCAGTTAAGATCATCGTCTAGTGGCACTAAAGGTGCCGGAATGCTCCGGGTCATGGACCTCCCTACATACACTTATAAGAACCACAACACTTCTAGCACAAGCAACACTTCGCACAATCAAAATTCAAAGTAAAAGTTAGATTAAGACCAAACAATCTTTTCAAAATAATGGACCTGAAGTTCCTCGACAACGGCGCCAAAAACTTGACTCGTCTCGAATATCACACTTAAATCCCACCTAAGGCCTAAGTATAAACCTTAAATAGGTGCAATGTAGAGAAAGTATGTTTAAATGTCAAACCGGTTCAGCACATGTACCCCTATTTCGATTGTTTTAAATATTATCCAGCGGAATAAAGTTTGTGAAAATCTCTACAACCTACGTTTAAAAATGCAAAACTTGAAAAGTGAAAGGATTGAAACTCTTGGTGAGATATTCGCACGGAGTTGTTTCCCCCTAACAAACTACCATGAACCGTGGGATCGAATGAATCGGTGTGCGACAAGGCGATTGCGAACCGCTAGGAGGAGCAACAATGGTTGGAAATCACACTCGGAATGCTTTATAGGCTACAATTGTAGCCCTCTTGGCCCAAGTAATTGAGGGTGGACTTACCTTCTCCCTCAAACCGGGATTTGGATGGCTTAATTACAATTAACCTAGGTGTTCAATTCGAGTTAAGAGGTTTGCCCTACATTAACCAAGATAGGATGCATGAAATGCCCAAGAAAACCCAGCTCAATTTGAGCCTCTTAAGATAAGGGGGTTTCCCTTTAAGCTAGGTTAGAATAGCACAATAGATTGTCAAGCAGTCTAATCAAATGATAAGAGTATTTTCATTAAGGGAAATTCATTCATAGCGGATGAAGAGGGAATAGTTTTTTGGATGCATACTTTCTCATTTGAGCAAAGGAATAAAAAAGTAGCCTTGTCCGCATCAAAACTATGAAAACAAAATAATTAATAAACCTATAGACATTCCAAACGATCAAAACTCTCTCAACTATATAAAACCGCACAGGCATAGAAACCAAACCCACACAATCATTATTACAATTAAAGGCAAACAACGTCGGGGAAATATAGAAAGATAGATATCACGATGAATAATAGCCGTTTCTTCTCCATGGTCACGATCATCAATATCGCAGTTGTTTCTTGCTTCCTTTTCATCAGCTTCGGCGCTACAACCAGCAGCGGTGCGGTCATTTCGTGCAGCGACGTGAGCGTCAAGGCAGGGCCATGCATGGACTACGCCCAAAAACAGGTGGGGAGTACAGTCCCTCCGGCATGCTGCGATTGGCTGAAATCAACTTTTGTTGAAGCCGGACCTTCCGTCGACGACAAGAAGAATTCCTGCCTCTGCCTCAAAGCTGCTCTTGTGGATACTACAGGTTTGAGGGATAAAAGGTTGAAAAAAATCCCAGGCCTTTGTGGCGTTACGCTCCCTTTCACGCTCCGCAAGAAGCCCAACTGTGATAGGTATGTAGTTTCTACGTATACATTCGTTACTCGGTACCACATATTTATAGATCACAAACTTTGCTCCTTCTTCTTGTGGTTTCAGCATAAAAAACTGATGCAGGAGGCCGCCCACCAATAGTATATGCTCTCGCCTGATGAGATAATACGTATGGTTCGAAGTAGCAGTATCACAATCTACTAGGCACACATTTACGTAAATAGACGCAACATTTCCATGAATAAAAACACGCTACTTTTCATACTCCTGGCAGCGAGCTAATTAATTGTTTTACTATATGAGTAATGATATGTTAGAATAGATAATATGGATGTGCGTTTGCCACTCCATCCATTCATCCCCTCCCATGTGTGTTTTACTATATGAGTAATGCTAAATAAAGAGGAGTAGGATTGGATGAAATTGTTTGATGTTAGAGAAATTGATGTGTGTCGGTATTGAGTTTTACAATTTACAACACCATCGTCTATGATATTGACTTGAGAAAAATCAAATTGTAACGTGGAATTGATAATAGACATGAGCTCTTAACGTGGTTCATCTTCATAGATAGTGTGTGAGAGTTACATCCACAGAACCAGGTTTTCTTATTGATCTTATTCGGCCATTGGCTTTACATGAGAGGGACATATATATCCCTGTACATCTGCAGCACAACGGCAGCAAGGAATCCAAAACACACTCGGGGCCTCTAGGTCTACTATTACTCTCGGTCTTGATCTACTATACAGTCAAACAAGATGGTTGAGTTTTAAAGTAGGAACAAACTAACCAAGATAAAACTAAAAGCAAGTGGGATCACAAGAGAATAGATAGTGTTGGTTAGACTTCGAGCTACATTTGATGCTCTCTAAGGGTACATGTTATAAGGAATTTAATTGCTTTGGCATTCAATACACAAAAATACCAATGATAAGCCCTAAGTCAATGGCCATGCAATTAGAGCTCTACCCACTTGCCTTGTCACCCCTCTTGAATCTTTGAAGGATTTGGGGTTGACTATGTGAACAAATCTCACAACTACATGTAGTCATATGCAAATGATAGATAATGGATTCATGCCAATTGTGGTGAAAAGGTCACATGAGTGGTGGCCGGTGCCATATGGTCATGCCTCCTGACTCCCCTTTGTCAGGTTACCAATTGTTTGAGGACTAAGTAGGTTATTCGCTTTTCCTAGGTGACTGTAAAGGGAATTGCGAACCCTATATATATTGGCAGCCATGCTGCTCGTCGATGTATGCAGTAGAGAAAAGAACAGAACCCTAATAACATAAACCGAAAGCTCCTTGTGTGAATTCTCCGTGGATTAGTCTCGTTCATATGAACGAGGATACCACGTAAATCTTCGTGTCGTTGTTTTCATTCTTCGAGTTTTAGCATGGTATCCGAGCGGTGATCCGATTCCTTCCGCGTTTTTGTTGTGTCTGGCGCTATGGTCTCCGACGACGAGAAGATGAAGTCGGCCGAGACGGAATCGTCGACCAAAGTTCTTCATGGGGGTGGCGGAGATGGTAGTTTTCCTCCAGCCTTTACTCTTCACAATTCTGACAGCCCTAATCAGCTGTTTGTGGGTGATTTACTCACGGACACCAACTATAGTGAGTGGCTTGGTGACATACAAGATTCGTTCATTGCAAACAACAAAATAGGGTTTGTGGATGGCTCCATTCCACAACCAACGGCTGGCGCGCTTCGCGAACAGTGGAAGAGATGCGACGCCATCGTTAAAGGCTGGCTAAAATCAGCCATGAGCAAGGAAATCCGAGCCAGTGTTCGGTTTGCGCGCACCGCGCGTGAGATTTGGGTTGACCTTGAAGCCCGCTTCGACCAAGGCCGCTCCGACGCAGCATCACCCTCCTGCTACAAGAGAAGGCTAGTGTTTCTAGCATCTAAACAAAGCTTCGCGGCTTCTGGATGAGATTCAATCCATCTCAGCCACACCTGATTGTACTTGCGGTGGCTGCAACTGCGACGTTAAACGGAAGTACCGAGCTACGAAGAACAATGAGCAGCTGTTCGACTTTCTGATGGGACTCGACGATGCTTTTTCCACCGTCAAGACCCAAATCTTAGCGATGCGGCCCACACCTAGCCTCGCTGAAGCGTATCAACTAGTCAGTAATGACGAGCAACAACGGAAAATTGCGCTGTCAAGCTGCCTTTCACGCTCGTGATGACAGGCCGAACTCCCGCGGCGCTTCTGGTCGCTCGGGTGATCCCTCTAACAAGCCCCGCTACCTCTGTGATCATTGCGGGAAGACCGGTCATACCAAAGAACGGTGTTTTGAGCTTATTAGCTGGCCCGAACGCGGTTCTGGTAGAGTCGATAAAGGCGACAACAAGGGTAATCGTCGCAAGAGTGCTGAACGGGGGAGAGGCGCACCTCATGCTGCCTAGGTTGGGGTCAGCGATAGCCCCATTCCCGGCCTCACTGCTTCACAGTTCGACAGCTGAAAACTCTTTTCGGCGGAGATGTGAAAGCCTCTGCGCGCTCCGCTGACACAGCTACAAACTATTTTCCATTCCCAATTCTCATTATGAATGGCTCATCGATACAGGTTGTAACGAGCATATCGTTACCCATTCCCAGCTTGTTTGTGGGTCACAGGAGGAACCTGGTTTGCAGGTGCGGGTTCCCGATGGTTCAGCAGTCAATGTTCAGCGTATTGGGTCTGTTAAGTTATCTAATGGGATGGTTTTACCTCGAGTGCTCTTGGTTCCGGAATTTAAATGCAACCTCCTCTCTGTTAGTAGCTTACTCGGGATTTTTCTCTGGCTTTGATCTTCTTGAGCGACTTCTATGTGATACAGGACTTAGCTCGAAGACGATTATTGGGACGGGGACACAGAGTGATGGTCTTTATTATCTGTGTCTCTTTCCTGGAGTTCGGCAGGAGATGGTGCACGCGGCTAAAGGCGTGGGATCCTCTGCGTTGTGGCACTCCCCCTTAGGACATCCATTGGTGGGGAAGCTTGACTTGTTGCATTTACTTCCTAGCACTCATAGGTCGAATAAGCTACTTTGCTCATCCTGTTTGCGAGCAAAACAACCTCGTTTGGTTTTTCCTTCCAGTTATATTCGCAGTACTCGTTCATTTGAGGTCATTCACATTGACATTCGGGGTGGATATTGAGTTCCGTCCTTGAGTGGTGCTCAGTATTTTCTTACTGTTGTTGACGATTTCACCCGTGGCGTATGGATTTATTTACTTAAGTTTAAATCTGAAGCAGCCAGGTACTTGAAACTGTTTGTTTGCCAAGCTTCTCGGCAGTTTGGCGCGTCTGTTCAGCTTATTCAGACCGACAATGGATCCGAGTTCCAGTCTACTAACATGCTTGACTTCTATGTGGATGAGGGCATCCGTTTACAAACTTCTTGTGTTGACACGCCTCAGCAAAATGGCGTGGTTGAACGCAAGCACAGGCATATCCTTGACACAGCTCGTGCATTGCGTTTTCATGCAAATCTGCCCAAGAAGTTCTGGGGTGAATGTGTTCTTACTGTCGGTTATTTGATCAACCGTCTCCCTCACAGTGCTCTTGGAAACCGGACTCCCTAGGAACGCTTGTTTGGTCGCCATCCCCGTTACTCTCATTTGCGATCGTTTGATTGTCTGGCATACTCTAAGGATACTCGTTCTCATCTGGATAAGTTTGGTGAACGTGGCCGTCCTTGTGTGTTTCTTGGTTATCCTGCTTCTCAAAAGGGCTATCGTGTGTTTGAGCTTTCTTCCGGACGGACTTTCACATCTCGGGATGTTGTGTTTGACGAACAGGTTTTCCCATTTCACACTTTGGCTAGTGATATTCAACCTTTTTCCTTGTCACACTCCATCGCAGCTTCACCCCCTCTCGCCAATGATGATGAGGCGTTCGTTGCTGCCGAGGGTCCTATTGCTGGTGACATAGAGGATTCTGTTCCTCAGTCCTCTCCTGCACCTCTTGTCCAATCGCCTAACCCCGAGTCACCTCCACCTGGTCTCGCTTCCCCACCCACGGAGTCTGCTCCTCCAGGCCCCTCTTCGCCCACAGAGTCTGCTTCTCCAGGCCCCTCCTCACCCGTCCCGGCGCCGGTACCTGTTGTTCCTCTTCGGCGTAGCGATCGGGCTCGACAGCCCTCTGTGCGTCTCCGAGGTTATGATACTCACTTCCCCTCTTCGCACACTACCGCTGTCCAGTATCCTCTCTCGGCTTATGTTACTTTTGAGCGTCTTTCTGTTAATCATCGTGTTTTTGTGGCAGCGGTGGATGCATCGGTTGAACCCCAGTTTTTCCACGATGTCGTTAAGCTCGCCTGTTGGCGCGAGGCCATGCAACGTGAGATTGCTGCCTTGGAAGCAAATGGCAATTGGGATTTGGAAGAATTGCCACCTGGGAAGAAGGCAGTTGCCTGCAAATGGGTCTACAAAATCAAGTTCAATCCCGATGGCAGAGTCGAACACTACAAAGCGCGTTTAGTTGCCAAAGGTTTTACACAGGTCGAGGGCGTGGACTATCACGACACCTTTGCTCCGGTCGCCAAGTTAGTGACCGTCCGCACTGTTCTCACTGTCGCTGCACACCGGGGGTGGCATCTCCATCAAATGGACGTCAACAACGCCTTCCTTCATGGAGATCTCCACGAGGAAGTATATATGAAGCTCCCTCCGGGATTTGCTCGACCGGGGGACAATCGGGTTTGACGTCTCAAGAAATCCCTCTACGGCCTCAAGCAGGCCTCTCGGAACTGGTACATGAAGTTTACTCAGGCACTCGAGGAATTCGGTTTTCACCAGTCTCAAGCTGATCACTCCCTTCTCACCTACCGTCGAGATGGTCACTTTGTCTTTCCACTTATCTATGTGGATGACATTATTCTGAGCGGTGATGATTTACCCACCATTCAGCGCGTTAAAGAGTTCTTGCATGATCGGTTTAGCATCAAGGACTTGGGCACCCTGAAGTATTTTTTGGGCATCGAGGTGGCTCGCTCTCGCAGTGGGTTAGTGCATTCTCAGAGAAAATACGCTCTTGACATTTTACAGGATGCTGGGGCTCTCGCTATTAAGCCTTTTGCCTTTCCCATCGAGCAGAATCACCATCTTACTCGGATTGAAGGTCCTGCAGCTAAGGACCCGTCCGGTTTTCATCGCCTTGTTGGTCGTTTACAGTACCTGACTGTCACCCGACCTGAAATTGTCTATGCTGTTAATATCTTGAGTCAGGCCGTCCATTCCCCTCGTCAACAACACGAGGATGCAGCTTACCGCGTACTTCAGTACCTTAAGGGTGCACCCGGGCGTGGTCTTTGGTTTTCCACGACTGGCCGCCTCCAGTTGACTGCTTACTGTGACGGGGACTGGGGCGGTTGTATGGGGACATTGTTTCTCTTTTGTGGCATTCACATGGATAGTGTACCGAAATTTTGGCAAATCGAAATCCAAACAATCCACCAATTACAAAAGAATGTAAAACTCGTTCCCAACCCCAAACTCGTCAACATAAAATTCAACATGTTGTTCCAAACAATCCATCAATCTCGGGATTTGAACCATGGTTTTTCCAAACAAAGACAACAACCATTACCAATTGCACTGAATAAATATTTCCTATTTCAATACTGTTAGCTAGCCCACGAACTCTCTCGTAAGTACTTATTTGTTATTTCATATATGAATTTTCATATTTTGATTATTTTAATTTGAGTTTAGTTATAAATTTAATTTATGTCTATTCTATAAATGGATGATAATTTTAAAATTACAACCCAAATATCATTGATTCGAATATTGCACATTGAATTGCAGTATTGAATGTGTAGAAGTGATGTATAATTCTTAACTTTGTATTAATTTTTAGAATTATAAAAGCAACGATATTGTTATTCAAACTGTAAGTGGTCAGTTCTTTAAAAATTTTAGTTTGGTTAATCGTTAAATCCTAAATCTCATGATAATATGGCATGATTGGACAAATGGGTGAGTTTAAAAAACACAATTTCCGAATAACAATATTTCTATACGATTTCAATTATTTAAATCTTTTATCTAATAGGTTAATTGACCATATGTATCATTCATAGTTACTTAGTTTAATATGAAATAACCGCAGTACAAGACAAATTATGAAAGTCGGGTTGGAGTTTTCATGGACGCATTGATGTGGTCATGTGCATTAGTAATGTAGGTACAAGAAGATAGGTCTAATTTTTTTGTTTGGTGAATAAAATTGTCCTTGAACTAATTTAGAGTATGTTGGTTGATAAATAATTTTTGGTTTAATACATTTGTATATCCAAAAATTTCACGGTTGTGCCAATAATATCCAAATTTTCAGAAATACCACTTATAGCTAGGGATGGCAATGGGTAGGGTCGGGTGCGGGTTTACCTTATACCAACTCCTAACCCGCCGGTTAGAGTTTTCTAAAATACCCGACCAAATAACCACCGGGTATGAAAATTATATAACCATACCCTACCCACCAGGTAACCACGGGTATTCGGGTAACCATGGGTACGAATCCTAAACTATGAACTTATACACGTATATACATATACATACTCTTGTCCATTAAAAATTCTCAATAATTGTAACTATTCTAGCTTCAACAATCCACACAAATAAAAACAACAAATACATAATAATTGTTCTTGCTTCTACAATCCACACAAATAAAAACAACAAATACATAATAATTGTTCTTGCTTCTACAATCCACACAAACATAATAATCGTCTACATCTTCATCATCAATAATGGTAGCTAAACTCAATTTCTCAAGCTAAAATAAATTTCTCAAGAGAAATTGATCATTTGGTTAGCGGGGCGGGTATAACGGGGCGGGTATTATCGATTACCATACCCGTACCCTACCCTTTATTTTGAAACCGGGTATTACCCGTACCCGCCCCTTAACCCGTCAAAGCGGGTAATTACCCTCGTTGACCGGTTACGGTCGGGTAGGGTACCCATGGTTACGGGTTGGATTGACATCCCTACTTATAGCCACGTTTTAAAGTTGTACTTTGCCAAATCTATCAATTTCCGTTAAGTACTTTGACGACGTTAATAACTCCGTCAACATAGCTGACGGCAAGCTGACTAGGCACCAACTAAGCAGACACGTAATCGCCAACTATGTCAAAGGTGACACGTAAGAAATTAAAAATAATTTTAAAATAATTTAAAATAATTTCCCCCATATACCCACTCTACTTTCCACGAAGAGCACGACCAGTCCCTTTTTCCGATTTCGTTTTTCGTGTTCGCACCCTGGCGGCAATTGAACCTCCTCCCGCCGACTGAATCTCCTCCGGCGATTCAAGCTCCTCCCGCCGACTGAAGATTTTGGATTCGTGGATTCTTGCGATTTGGCGACTCCTGGCGATTGGCGACCCAGGTTCCCTTTTGTCCTAGGCAGTTAGCTCTTTGATGATTCTCGTCTCTGCCGAGGAATTCAATCGACGTCCCGTCATGTCGAAGCGATGTTCTTCTTCAACTTCGACACAAGGTCATGGGGTGGTAGTTTTCAAACACCAGTGGCTACAGACGAGAGTGCTCAGAAATCCCCCTTTTCTGTGCGATTAGGGTTTCTTCGAAGCGACCTCCTCTCCTCGCGTTTGGAGGGTTTGATTTTGAGGTCTTCAGCGGAAAGGAAGCTAGTGAGGAGTCAGCCTAAGCTCGTCGCGAGTTGTTCGACTCACCGAAATCGGTGTTGGCTTCGTCTAGGAAGGTGGGCGAGAAGGGTAAATCGCTGACGGGAGGTGAATCGGGACTAGCAGAGGGGGGCAGATCGATTACAGGAGGTGAATCAGGGGATACGACGACTGTCGTCGGAGATAGATCGACCGTCAGCGATGGATGATCGTTCTCCGTCACCTTCATCGCCCTCCTCAGGCGGAGGGTTAGAGGGTTCGTCAAGGAAAAAAAAGGAGAAGGGTAGAAAGCTAGGTCGAATGAGGGGTGAGGTCAGATGAGGGGGTTTGAAATTTTAATTGTTTATTTTTTAAATTAAGTTAATCAGCAATCCACGTGGATAATTACAGAGGAATTGGGAAATAAGCGTTCGCCACGTAAGCACCACCGTTTGTCCAGTCAGACTTAACGTTAACAACGTTAAAGAATGTGACAAAATTGGATATAAGTCGTATTTTTGAAAATTTGGATATTATTGGCACAACCGTGAAAGTTTTGTATATACAAGTGTATTTAACCATAATTTTTTATTGCATAGAGTATGAAAAATGTTATTTCTTTCTAATTTTGTTATTATATTGTGCAGAATACTTTAGGGTTTAGATATTCCTATTTATGTATTGTTTCTCGAGCAAAAGAAATAAATATTGACTAAAGGTTACGATCATGAGTGTCCTATTTATGCTACGCTTTTCCAGCAAACTCTTTTTCAGTATGTCAATTTTCTTTTCCACCATAGGCGACTACGTGACTACGTCATTAAACAAACAAGTTATGAATCAACATTGTTATACCTCTACCGGACGGCTGGTTTTACTAGGTCCGACCAAAGTCGTGCTCCAAAACGGGTTCTACAAAACCAAGGGCCTGATCGTTATAGAGGAAGAATAAGAGAGAGGCAAGGGGGGATGGTTGGTGGATCTTGAGATAGGTATTTTTTTATGGAATTTGAATTTTTCATAGATATAAGTTAGAACATTTCATTTTACTCACTAAATTTCTATCTTATAAATTAATATATTTAGAAAATGTATAAACAGCTCAAACAGGTTGGACCTCAATCCAACCATTAAACTTCAAACCACTTGCTTGATCGGGTCAACGTCTTAAACCGGTTTCACAACTTTGGTTATAACCATTAGACCGTTCACTATGGTTGGGTGAGAATTTTGGGTGGGTCGAGGGGGGACGGGGATTTGGGTTTTTTGGGTTTTGGGGTGGGAAACCCCACAATGGGTTGAGAGGGAAAAGTGGAGGGGAGTTTTTTTATGAATATGATTTAGTGTTGATTTTGTGACTTTAGTTAAATAATTTGATCATTCTTTTTATATAGGTAGTAATAATTAATTGAGACGAACATTGTGATATAATTTTTTTTTAATTTGGACATAATTTTTTTTTCATTAATTAAATATGACGTCATCAATGATGAAATCACAATAATATTTCAGAAGACCATGACTCATCACATGTTTCACAAAATGAGTTGTGCCATCAACTATTAACCCAACTTTGGTCAGAATGAGTAGTTGCATCAACTGTTCCTCCAGATTTAATCAGAAAGAATGGTGCCATCAAATGTTCCTCCAGTTTTATTCAGAATGAGTGGTGTCATCAACTGTTCCTCCAGCTTTAATCACATTGAGTGGTGCCATCAACTATTCATCCAACTTTAATCATATTGTTGCTGAAGAAATCTTTTCGTGTTTCTATAAATGAATTCTAAAATTTTTCATTCTACTCATCCACACCATTCAACCTTGTTCATTTTTGCAACTTCATACTTCTCTCTTCACACCAAAATCTCTTTCTACATCAAGAGTTTCTCAAATAGAGAAGCCGAGGAGAGCCAGCAGGGAGCCGATGATAGGCAATAGGATTATGAGTGCCAGCTGGACCGTGAACGTCAACAAATGATGGTGACGGCAGGAGCCTTCCTGTTCCAACAGCAAGCATCCTGATCTCGTCATCGTTCACACACCTGCAAATCGGTGTTTTGTAACAGGGTATTAGCACACCAACACTTGATGCAACAATATTTAGTCCCAAATCCGACCTACGATGCTAGGTTCTTCTAAAGGAGATTTCGGATGTCCCTCTACTTGTTCAGCCGAGTCAAGACATACATCATTCAACACGATTCCTATTTCCAACAAGATCAAGATGCTACGAGTCGCCACTCCTTTGGATGCTTACAAATGGATGCTCAGACGAGTCCATAGATGCGACCTTTGATATGGGCGAGATGACCGTAATGCACTACATGTAGAAATTTTGTAATACCATCATCTGCATCTATGTTCCTGAGTATTTACGAGCACCAAATGTAAAGGATCTTCCCGCCTTCTTGATCACAGCGAAAGGCGTGGCTTCCCGGGTATGATCGGCTCAATCAATTGCATACACTGGCAGTGGAAAAATTGTCCAATGGCTTGGCAATGCTAGTATACTAGATACAAGGGGAAACCAACCATTGTCCTTGAAGCTGTAGCATCATACGACACGTGGATATGGCATGCCTTCTTTGCAAATGCTGGGTCAAACAACGACTTGAACACTCTTGGAGTATCACCACTTTTCCATGAAGCAGTAAGAGGAAATCTTCCAAAAGCCAGATTTACGGTAAATGGTACAATTTATGATCAATGTTATTACTTGGCCGACGAGATTTATTCTCAATGGTCTACATTAGTGAAGACCATTAGCAATCCTTGTAACCAGAAGAAGAAGTTGTTTGCAAAATGGCAATAGTCATACCACAAGGATGTTAGAGAGCCTTTGGCATTCTACAAGAAAGATGGGCCATTGTTAGAATACCTTGTCGGTTTTGGGATGTGCAAACACTGGGAGAAATTATGTTAACATGTGTTATTCTACACAATATGATAATTGAGGATCAACGACATCAGTTTGGAGATGAAGAAGCGGAGCAGATTGAGAATGATACTAATCCGGATATCTCATTAGATCCAACAGATCATGACACTCCGACCCTCATGGAGTACATGACGAGGCACAATAGGATTCGTAATCGCGAAGGCCATCACGTGTTGAGAGATGACTTGGTTGAGCATCTGTGGACAAAAGAAGGCGGTGAACAGTAGAACAATATTGTGTACTAAGTTTGTTTTATGTCTTGTGTGCTAAGTTAAGTTTGTTTTATGTATTATGTGCTTAACTTGTTTTATGTATTGTGTGCTAAGTTAAGTTTGTTTTATGTATTATGTGCTTAACTTGTTTTATGTATTGTGTGCCAATTTATGCTATGTGTTTGTATTATTGTACTTTTCCTTAGTTCATCAATGCATTTTCCCTTTTCTTGGTCATCATTAAATAAAATAGTTCCATTAATAGTTGAACTGCATTCCAATTATAAAAATGATACATCAAGAGTAAATTCAAAGCACATAAAGCAAACACACTTAAACAACACACACGTAAATAAAACATAAATCCTGCAAACACACTTAAAGCAAATGCAACTTATTCAAGATTACTGGTTAGGGGTGTAAGTGTCATCATTTGGGCTATTGGTAGACCCCCTGGTGTATGGCTTGGAGTTGGCTGATACGCAGACATAATCTGATCTCTTTGAGTTTGATACCATGCTCTTTGTTGATGATCCAATTGAGAAAGATCATGAAGCATGATCTCTTATTCGTATTTGGCATTTTTCCTAGCTTCCTTAGCTTTCTTCCTTTCCTCCCTACCGATAGCCAATTTCGCATGTGTTGTTGAACTTCCCGCCATTTCCGCCAAGCTCTTTTGGAAAGCCTCAATGGTAGAAGAATCACCACCTCCTCTTCTCTTCCTCTTTGATTGATCTCGACCTGTCGGACGGTTGAGCACGTTTGGGGAAGCAGTTGCTTGAACTCCAGGACTATCATCTTCATCATTTGACATGGCCGAGAAAGATCCATCGTTGGCGGAATGGGTGCAACGGGGGCATAAAATTGTTGCATGAATCTGGGAGAATCTTTGAGTAGATTCTTACATTCTTGAAACTTCCATTCGCTCTTAGTGTCCGCAAAATAAATAGACTTTGCATGTTCCATCTAGGCAATTAATAAAGAAAATAATATAAAATGTCAACTAACAATAATATACTATTAAAAAATTTAAAAATTTAACTACTAATAATTAAATTCGTAACTAAAGTAAAAAAAAAACACATACATAATTAAAAAATGAAACACAAGGTTAATGGGTTTGCACTTGCATTCGTCCATGCTGCATTCCACTTCCCACATACATAGTTGATGGTCTTCCATCGAGTTTTCAAGGCATCATCAATACGAGGCACAACAAAGCCTTTCGAACAATATAACTTTCTCACTTTTTCCCAAAATGCCGCCGAGGCTTGATGATGACTGGCAATTGGATCTTCAGAAGCTTCTATCCAAGTCTCGCACAAAGCGTAAATTTTAGGCTTGGTACAATTTGGATTGCGAGAGTTGGAAGCAGAGATGATCACTATTTTAGAGAGTTTGGGAATGTAGGATTTTTTGTTAGTATAGTATGAAGAGAAATTTGAGGTGTGAGAGAAGAATGTGAAGAATGAATGGTATTTATAGAGTTGGAAAAACATGGTTATTTATGACTGTTGGAAAATATAGTCGTTGTAAATATATCCGTTGGAATTCAATTTCGATCGTTAGATCGAAAATAGAACGATCTACGGTTAGGGATGACAACAAAACCCGAACCCACAGGTACCCACCCGACCCAACCTGGTCAATGCGGGTAAAATTCGTGTTGATGGGTTTTGGGCCGGGTTCGGGTTTAAACCCGCTACACTATTCACCGGGTTGGGTACCCGCCCACATCCATATAATTAATTTTTCTGGGTTATATAATATTCTAAGCAATATATCTTCCTTAAACAACTAATCTTCTTTATGTTTGTGGAGACATGTCTAATTTGTTCATTCTAATTGTGTACAATGAAGTTGATATTATGGAGTGGAGAGTGAAGAAGTTTAGTTGACGATGAAGGAGCTTTCAATTAATCATGTTGTTTATAGATGTTTATCTTTAATTTTGAACAATTTGTATTGATAATTTGCGACTTGCTTGCATGCTCTAGATTACTGTTTTTATATGGATAATTTTTATGAGAAAATTGATGTTAGACTTTTATTTTGAAAGAAACTTGTTATTGTAAATTTTTTACAACAAAAATCTACGGGTACCCATTAACCCGTGGATACCCAGCGGGTTGGGTTTGAGTTTTTCAAACCCAGTGAGTTTTTTAATAATAAACCCATAGGTTTGGGTTTGACAAAACCCGCCCCGACCCATTGCCATCCCTATCTACGGTTTAGAAAACCCCAAAACAAAACAAAAGTATTAACAAAAAAAAAAGTAAAAGGTGGGGCATGCGTGTCCCTCCCTCCTCCTGCCATCCCGCTCCCCTCCTCCTTCACCCCCTCCCTTTGTCGGGTTGTGGAGGAAAACCCACCCAAAAACTTCCAAAAAACCCTACTTTCCCTTTTTAACGCTCTATAGTGAGCATCCAGGAGGAAACTATCCTTCTTTTTTCCTTTTTTAACCCACCATAGTAGATAGTCTTAAGATTGCAATGTTTATCATTGATGAAAAGTTATAAGAATTTTGAAAATGAAAAAATAATTTCGATGTCATCTTAATATCATATGAAATTCAGCATTTAAAATAATTTAATTTTTTTAAATATAACTAAAATATACATTGTAATCAAATGACATTCCTATCAACAGTCAGACAATAGGCTAGTAACTAATAAGGTTGTTGTTTGCCAATCCATCCATTCGCCTCGTCCCCCACAACTATATATATTTTTACTCATCAGTGTGATCTACAATGTAGTCATACGGTTGTGTTGTCTGAAGCTATAAGTAAAATGAATGCTTTTAGTGAAATGCCGCGAACTAATCAATATGCTCTGTCCTAAAAAATAAATAAAGAGAAGAGGATGATTCGAATAATACTAAACAATTCCACCCCACAATCCCAAAATCCTAATTCCGTCCCTGTCCGTGACTACCTTGAACTATGAACTATACAAGGGTAAAGAAAAATCCAGACAAAGTTGTTCCTGTTTGAATTGCCTTGTTTGTCAGTCTTCCCTAAAGGTATATACTTATAGCAAAACATTTTTGCACTTATATTTTTAGGTAATGGAAAATTTTAATTAAGAACAATAAATAATATTTTTAAGAAAACAAGTACAGTAGAAGAAGACATAGCCTCATAAAGCACAAAATTAAGTCACGAACCATATAGGGAACCTACACAACATGCGAAAAGGATTCCTGATGACACTCTATTTATAGTACTCATCACTCTTATATTTTATACATTTTCTTTTGAGTAATGTTTATTTTTTATCCAATCCTTTTTTAGATTCTTTTATATTATCCAAACCTATCAAAATACTAAGAATTAGCCAAATATTAACTTTCAGTTAGCTATTTTGTTAGTAATATTGACTTGGCAACATTATACTGACTTGGAAGAGACACATGAAGGTCAACATTGCAAAATTTTAGTATTTTAACTAAGAAAAGAGTTACAAAAGTATTAACGATAATGTAAAAATGGCTAATATTTTGATGCATTATGAAATATTTGGCTAATTAATAGCATTTTAGTAAGTTTGGATAATATAAAAGAATCTGAAAAAGATTTGGATAGAAAATAGACATTACCCTCTCCTTTTCTATCAATTAATGTTTAGTACTTTCTCTTATATTTCATAAGTAAATAAAAATTATTTGATCAAGGGGTATTTAATAGACCTAGGTTGTATTTTTGTACTTTTGATGCCTTCGCCGTGTGTTTTTTTAATGGTTTTCAAGGTACAAAGCAACCCTGAATTTTTTTTATAAAACATTGGACAACTATGGAGAACATTTAACGTAAAGCTTCCGTAATAACATTTTACAACTGTTACATAAAATACACATCAATAACGTAAGGCTACTGTAATGACAGTTATTTCTTAAATAACAGTTAAATCAGAAGCATTACGTATAGAGTTTTCGGCTAGTGATATATCTAGGTCTCCCTCTGATTGCTGGTAAGCTTTCTAGTCATGAGTGTAGTGTTTTTAATGAAAAAATTACAAGCATAATTCGTAGCTAGAAGGCCAGTAGGCTATCGTATCCAGGAAATATACAATTGGTTGAGGCAATGCTTCATTCTCTAATACACTACTGGATGACTATTTTCCTTCTCGCAAAGAAGGTTTTGAAAAGCATTCAAAAAATCTGTTCAGATTTTATATGGCATGGAGAGGGGACAGGGCGAGCTAAGGTTGCATGGGATTTCTTGGCTTTTTCCAAAAGAGAAGGGGGACTGGGGGTTAAAAGACATAATTTGCTGGAATGTAGCATCACTAGCCAGGTTAATCTGTCACGCTACAGGCTCAGAGGACTCACTGTGTGGGAATCCAGGGTTACCTCTGCAGCATAGAATGATGTTGAATGCTGATGGTTCTGTTTCTTGGCTTAGTAAAAGGATGGATAGATTTTCAGTAGCCACTGTTTGGGATACAATCCGAAGAAAGAAACCAAGAGTGGAATGGTGGAAGGTGGTTTGGTGGAGCAAGCATAATCTGCCTAGGAATCGGATACTAGTATGGCTAATTATTCTGGACCGCATTGCTACCAGAGATAAACTAAAAAGTTGGGGGATTATTATTGATAGTTTATGTGTTCTATGTGGATTAGCCGAGGAAAGCAGGGAACACCAATTTTTTCAGTGTCATTATATGAAAAGATCTGGTGGCTGCTATTCTGAAACGCAAAATAAATGTCCCTCTTGTCTGGTCTGATATGCTTGATCAGGTGATTAGCAGGATTGCGAATGGGAATAGTGGCACTACTGAGGCCTCGATTTGGTGTTGGATCATTTGCTTTCTTTGGAAGGAGCGCTGCAGAAGAGTTTTTGGGGATCTTCCATGATCTCCAACTGTGTTGGTTGAGATTTTGAAGGAGGAGCTCAGGCTATTTTGTCATATAGATCCTTAGTTACATAGTCAGATTCAGAAATCTGGAAACTGTTGCCTTAGCATAGTTTAGCCGTTTTCCTATATGTTACTTTCCTCTTAAGGACTGATGTAGGCTTTTAGCCACTCTATTTTTCGAACCCTTGTGTGGATTTGCCAAGGGGGTGCTTAATAGAAAACTGCTAATTACTGGGGAAAAAGAAGCATTACGTAAGGCTTTCGTGATGACATTTTAAAATAGTTACCTTACTTCAAGGCATTGTAGGAATTTCCAAAACTATATTTAAAAAGGCTACTGACCATAACTAATGGAATAAAATAAATGAAAGAGATCGACTTTGTTTCTAGACACTTAATCTAAGGCATATTTGTTGGAATTTTGAATGGTGTGAATCGGAATGAAAGGGAAGGATTCAAGAGAAGTTTTTAAAGTACCACGCTAGTGAGATATGGGAAGACGAGACATCGGATTTGGTAGATAAGATTAGATTAAATTATTGAGTAATTGGTCAATTTGGTCTATGTAACCAATCAGACAAAATCGAATCGATCGATTTAGTTGTCGGAATAAACCAACCGGTCCGACTATCATGGGTCGGACCGAAGCAGTGATAGGAAATTTTATAGTGAGCCATTGCAATAGTTGGGGTGTAACTACTCACACGAAGAGTCATATCCTTTCACATAGACCCCTTCATTTCGTATAAATAGCAGCAAGCCCCTATGTTTTGGATTTTCTTCCAAACTACCATCCTTTAAAAAGAAATTACAAAAGTACTACCCAATCCAACAAAATTCCAAAACTAGCACCAAATCCAACCGTGCGGGCAAAAGGCGGTTTACCATTCGGTAGCTGCAAAACCGCACCTCTACGTGGCAGTCCATGCAACCGTGCGATGGGCAAGCTATCCGACGGCTAACCGCCTGCCAGCGGAGCGATCCGCGTTGCCCACTAATAACCGACGCGGTTTTCGCATCGAGAAAAGAAAATTGTGTGCTGGAGAGGCGGTTTTTGGCGGGGTAAAAATATCAAACCGCCCCTCCACCATGCGGTCCTCCACCTATAAATACCCACCCCCTTCCTCTCATTTTCTTTTTTCTTCACACCAAAACCAATCTCCTCTCTCTAAGTTTATCACTCTACCCATCTCCCTCTCTAACCAATAACATTGGAAGTAGTGGTTTGTTGGTTGCGGCTAAGTCCAATCTGCCTTCAAAAAACTTTTCTTAGGTTTTCATTAAAAATCCGTCGAATCTCTGTCCAGATCCTGAAAAAAGAGGGTATTTACTATGATGACTATCAAGCGGTACGTACTCATTTTATCTAATTTTTGTTGTTCTTGTAATGATTTTATTTAATTTATATACTAATTGATTTATGTTGTTGTTATGCTATCGTAGGTTGGGACGGATATTGATATTACAATTAACGATATTATGTTGATCAAGGGCCGATTGATCCGACTGTTTTATACGACCAATCCAATCATCGTTCAAGGGAGGTTTGGAACGACCACAAGGTACATATTATTTATCATCACTTGTAATTTTTATTTTGTTAATGTAATTTATTTGTTTGTAAAATAAATTACTTAATTGTTAATCGTATTCATTATTTTCACTAATTTAAATCAATACAATACAACACTTATTTAGACTCTTTATATAGAAATGCATGTATAAGGAAATGGGGTCTTAAGCGATCATCATGATCCTCCCATTTCCTGGGAAAATCGGGTTCTAAGCGATTCTCGGATCCCCCTTTTTCTGTAAAACAGGATGTGTTTCTAAGGAGATGTATACCTCTCCTAAGAGTCTTACAAGTGTACTGGTATTGCTTTAAATTATTGAAAACAATCAATACTTAGTACAAAAAATATATATATTATTTGTTGTGTATGCGTACAAAAATAATTTCTTAAATTTTGAAAATGATATTTATTTTAGTTAATTATGTTAGTTAGCTTAATATTAATGTTTATTAAATTATGTATATTTCTTGTAAACAACCTTGATTTCAATAATTGATATTGTTTGTTATAATAGATTTATATATGTATATATCATAAACTTATAGTGGAAGTTAAATTCTCACTAGGATGCATATCATATAGTCCGCTATAGGGATACGACGAATGTGCTTGAATGGAACGATGTCATCTTGCCCTTTCTAAAACGGGCAAGATTGGATCCCATTAGGCACTTTAATGGAATAAAGATCGACCGCCAACTCATCACGGCATTGGCAGAGAGATGGCGAAATGAGACACATTGCTTCAATTTTTGTGAAGGCGAGTGCACCATCACACTTAAGGACATCGCCATCCTAACCGATTTGCCCATCGATGGCAATTTTATTTGTGTGGACTCTACTCCACCAGGTAAAGTTGTTGCCAATATGAGTGGTTGGTAGCATTTCTTATGGATCGTCATAGGGTTGTGTCCGCCAGAAAAGTGAGATCACGATGCGGATGGTAATCCACCATTGTCCAAGGGCCAAGTATCCATCACTTGGTTGACAGCGGAGATCAAGCGTAAGCACAACCCTGAGGTCGAAGGAATTCCCCTCAAGGAGGAAAGTTCGGAGCGTGATAAAGAAATTTATGCACGTATCTACATCCTCGGCATGATCATAGGAGTTTTCTTCCCCAAAAAATCAAACAATTTAATAAAAAATTCATGGTTGAAGATCATATTTGGAGATTGGGATGATATGGGGAACCTCTACTTGCCTAGCTCATCTCTACCGCTCCCTTTGTAATGCTAGTTCGAGAGCGGTGAAGGAGATTGATGGGGCCAAGTTCATCGTCCAATTTTGGGTTTGGGAACATCTGGCATGGACGCGCGAAGGAAGACCCCGACAAGGATTGGGGACTCGACCATCCCCTACGACATGAAGCTTATGGTTGTAGGTAAACATCTTCGTTCCCACTCATAGTTCTCACCTTTTTTTTACTAATTCAGTATTTTATAGAATAATTATTATTATGTATTAACATTGTGTACTTTTTCATATTAATAGGTGGCTTGGGGAAACAACATGCGACAACCAAGTCGCGCATAAGTTGGAGGAGTATCGTAGGAGGCTGGATCATCTTTGGGAAGCAGAGGTAACCATCATAATACATTATTATTTCCTGTTCTATTTTCGACTAGCTTTAGTTTGTTTCTTGATGATCCATTTGTTCTGCACCTTCATAGCTTAAGATCGATCTGTATCCTGAACACATCGTCGCGCATCACGTCCACAAGTTCCCGTTGCATCCCGGTCAATGGTGCACCCGAGTCCCACTAATCTGCCTCCATATAGTGGATTGACACTTGCCGGATCGATGCCTACGACAATTCGGACGTGAGCAATGCCTACCATTAGAAGACACGGTGAGTCAGAGGGGATACCACGGGAAAGATGGCCAACAAGGATCTGCTAATTGGCCCAAGGAGTTTGAAGAATTGATCAATCTGTGGAATAATAGGCAAGATCAAGAGATTGTGATGACATCAGCTGTGGAGCGGATGGGGTACCATTACCCATACATGGAAACATACCGAAGACAATCTGTACGTTACATGACGCTCGAATGTGCGGCGGACGGAGCTTTGGTAAGTAATTCCGTAATATTAATTAATTTATTTACTTTGAGCATCAATATATGTAGTCATGCAAATCATTACTACATAAATGGCTAACGTTGTTATTTTCTGCGATTTAGGTTGATTGCATCGAGTGTATACACGATATCCCTCGTACTGCAGATTCTTTGGCGGCGGGGCGGGAGGTGGGGCTCATTCGGAGGATAGCGAACAGTCTCCATGGATGTGAGAGAGCGCGCGCCCGTGACCATCAAAAATACCCGCCAGTTCCCCCAGTCGCACCAGCTCCAGTAACGCAAGATGTCCCCATTCCGCCTCCGCCGGTCCATACAAGGCCAAACAAGGCTACGAGGGATCGACCTCACGTGCCCGAGATCTACCCAATTGAGGTGTGGAAGGTGCCTAATCCATTGGAGGTGTGCTAAGGTGCAGGGTCTGACAAGAGCACTCCACTTTTTTGGTCCTAAAGTTAACGGTTACTTCATGGCGATGACCCCCACGTCTCCCATCCTCCCAGTGCCCGGTCTAGACCGAATACTCGCCAGCATTTCGGTTCATAACAGTGACAGTGTGCCAAGAGCTCTTCCGATTATCTTTTTCCATTATTTCTGTGGCCTTATCGGAGTGTACCTTACCCTGTGCCTCCCTCTTCTCAGCCCAGTTGAGACGGTTGACGAACCATGCGTTCATTTTCCAGAATGTAATTGCTTACACCTAAAATATAATCTTGTACCACATTGATTATTTACAAGGCATTTATTATCTTTATAAGGCCAGATCATTAATGACAATTAATGTTATTTGAACTGGGCCTCATGATAATAGTTTTAAGCCCCAAGCTACTAAGTCTCCAAGAAGGAGCTAGTCTCGTTGCGAGTTGTAGAGCCCGCCGTGGTCGTGAGATCTAGACCGCGTTGGCCTCAAATTTAGAGCCCGCCGTGGTTTTGAGATCTAGACCGCGTTGGCGTCAAATTTAGAGTACGACGTGGTCGTGAGATCTAGACCGCTTGGCGTCAAATTTAGAGCCCGACGTGGTCGTGAGATCTAGACCCCATTGGCATCAAATTTAGAGCCCGACGTGGTCGTGAGATCTAGACCGCGTTGGCGTCAAATTTAGAGCCCGACGTGGTCGTGAGATCTAGATCGCGTTGGAATCAAATTTAGAGCCCAATGTGGTCGTGAGATCTAGACCGCGTTGGCGTCAAATTTAGAGCCCCGACGTGGTCGTGAGATCTAGATTGCGTTGGCGAGTTAGTTAGCATAAAAGGTCACAAACCTATTCACTTTGTACGAAATGGTCACAACTAGGGCTGGGAAACGGTGCGGTCTGGTCCAGACCAGACCATATACACGGTCTGCGGTCCAGACCGAGAGAGTAAAACAGAGACCATGGACCAGACCGTAACCTATACGGTCCAGACCAGACCACGCCTGTGCGGTGCGGTCCGGTACGGTCTAGACCGAGTAGACCATGTTCAACAAAACATGTGTTATCTAATGTTAAATATTAGTTAGTGACAAATAAAAAACACATTGACATCTAATCCGACAAAGTTCAAAAGTCATCATAACACCAACAATTTCAAGTCTACAACCCAACATAACATAAGATTAAGAATCAACAACATCCATAGTTCAATAAACCTCGTGTACTCCTTCCATATTTTCAACCTCAATTTTCCCCATATACGGATGTCCTCGGCATCTTGGAAGACCATAGTAGAAGCTGTTGGAGCTGCTGGGGCTGCTGGAGCGGCTACTGCTGCCCTGGAGACTGGAGCTGGAGGAGGCGGCATAGCTGCTGCTGAATCTCCATAAGTTCCAGAGCTATCTTCGTAACGAGCTCTTTTGCTGGCCTGAATAGGATTTAGCATTCTGGCCATTGAAGTTGAACTACTTCTACTCTTCTAGCTATGATTACATTGGAAACAACTCACAACCAACACTAAACTAGAATTGGGGGATTAATTAGAATGAAGTTATTAATTATTAGCAACTAACACCTCGACACCAACACTAAACTAGAATCTGGGTCATTAGTTGCAAGAGAAAGAATTTAATAATCCTTATTACCAATAAAGAACAAACACAAGGGAATGGAAGGCAATCGGCCACTATTAACATTATTACCATTCTCGATCGGTTGCAGCGGCCAGTCAGCAATGGCGAAGCCAATGGAAGGCAGGCGGAGGTCGAGGTTGATGGCGGAGGTCGATGGCAGAAGGCAACGAGCAGGTCGAGGTTTCCTTCTCGCCTCTCTCTTGCGAACTCTCTCGACGGAAGCATCAACCGGAATGCCCTCAGCTAAGGCCGCGACCTCGCGGCGTGGGATTGTCAAGGGTGGAGGTCGTCAGGTCATTGGTGGAGGTCGTTGACTCGATGGAGATCGTGGATTTTGACTCGTGCGACCTGCGACAGAGCTGCTGGAAGGCGAGGCGAGGAACAAGCGAATAGCTAGGTTTTCACTGGCGGAAGGCGAGCTGACTAGGTGATGTGGGCAGTGGGCCAGTGGCGATTGGAATTGGCAATTGGGCTTGGCTGGCGGGTTGCGAGTGCAGAGTTGGGCTCAGCCCAGACTTAATTTTGGTCACGGTCTGGACGGTTAACCATGGTCTAGACCAGATCAAACCGTTCCATAACGCAAGTGAAAGAGGCAAACCATGGACCAGACCAAAATGTATTAATGGTCTAACGGTCCGGACCAAACCGTACGGTACGGTCTAAACCGCGGTTTGTCATACGGTTTGGTCTAGATTCCCAGCCCTAGTCACAACCCTTTTATTTTGCACATTTTAGTAACATATGTTTGAAAGAATAACAAAATGGTCATTCCGTCCATCTCCATCCAAGAAAAACGTTAATTTCGTCCAGTCAACAAGCCACGTCACTTAAAATATTAATTAAAAATTAATGACCAATTGAACCGGACAGACCAACCAAAACACTAATTATACTCGGTAGTTTTTCACTCGACCCTACAAAACGATTCCACTCCCCAGGATCTCGCCCTCGAAATTTCTCCAGATCGCGTTGCCGGCCGAAACCAATGGAGGTTCGCTTCTCTGGGTAGTTGTCGTCTGCTTCTTTTTCCTCTCCTTTCTTCTGCGCATCATCCTCTCCTCCGGCGAAACTTAATGGATCTGGCGTTCATCACTGATTATAACTAATCATCAACATCATTAATAATATCTAACCAATCAATGAACCAATGAACTACTTATGAAGATTCTGCTACTTTGCGTTCTCCCAAAGAACAACAAGCAAAAAATTGCAGAAAATCTTGTTAATTTCACCGTATTTTGGTTTCCAAAAGCTTTATATCTTGTCTAATTTGACCTTATTGTGCCTTCTAAAAGCAATTCGTTTATTTTTTCCGAAGCTCAATAGTTTTAGGGGTTTGCTTTATCAGCAACTCCGTGTTCTCAAGCTGATGTTGCGATCACCGTCGCGGCTGTGCCTGCTATCCGGCGTGGTACCAAAGGTTAGTATCCGCTGTAGTACCAAAGGTTTGTCGCCGCACCGGCGTCTCTGCTTCCTCTCTCTTGCTGTCATTGTACGCTAGATAGCTTCTTGGGTAACTAATTGGGGTGTGTGGTTTTGCTATATAGGTGGGGAATTTTATTTTGGCTTGTTTTTCTTTATGATTTTTTGGAATCGATTTGAGCTAGAGTGATTCGCAGAGGTAGTTGTTCGATGGAGTGATTCCCAGAGGTGCACTGCGGCGACGAGAGATTTCTGAGGACAGAGTCTCCAAGATTTCGGGTGGTATAGAATTAGGGTTAATGATTGGGCTGTCTAGTTCAATTGGGGTTGGTTATTAATTTTTTTTATTTGTATTTTAAGTGACATGGCATGCTGACTAGACGAAACTAGCAGATTTTTGGTTGGAGATTGACGGAATGACCATTTTGTTATTCTCTCAAACAAATGTTACTGAAACGTGCAAAATCAAAGGTTTGTGATCGTTTCGTACAAAGTGAATAGGTTTGTGACCTTTTATGCTAATTACCCCCACGTTGGCTTCAAATTTAGAGCCCGACGTGGTCGTGAGATCTAGACCGCTTGGCGTCAAATTTAGAGCCCGACGTGGTCGTGAGATCCTAGATCGTGTTGGCGTCAAATTTAGAGCTCGACGTGGTCATGAGATCTAGACCGCGTTGGCATCAAATTTATAGTCCGACGTGGTCGTGAGATCTATACCGCGTTGGCATCAAATTTAGAGCCCGACGTAGTTGTGAGATCTAGACCGTGTTGGCATCAAATTTAGAGCCCGACGTGGTCGCGAGATCTAGACCACATCGTGAGAATAGACCATGTCCAAGACGAAAGTTCCAAGATGAAGAGCAGGCGATTAAGCGAGCAACTGCCGATTACCACACGTACAATGACATGTCAGCCACGTCCGAGAAAGAAAGGGAGCAGTTATTTTTGGAAGTTACTCTAAGATAGTTTTTCTACGAAGGTTATCATTTCAAGTCTATAAATAGGAGGAGGAGTTGACAGAGGAGGGGTTCGCAAAAATCACCACTCGACACCACTTGTCAATTTTTTCTTTCCTCTGCAATTTTTATCAGTAGTCGTAGATTTGGAGCTCTCTCAGAACCTCCATAGGAGTAGGAGTAACTTAATATAGATCTGTCTTGAGATTCGGGTAAACATCGAACACCCTCGTACGAACTGTATTGGAAGAGGTGTGAACCGTGTTTAGTGATCCTGTTGTCCAAAGAAGTCAAGGTGCATTCAATTCGATTTCAACGCAAGTTTTCTCTCCGAAAACAAATTTGGCAGATCTGGTGGGACACTTGTGGTCGATTTGATGGCTCCGAGGCGGAGGAATCAAGAAGGTGTACGTTCCGGCTGGTTTCATGGAGGAGCAGGTGGCCACCATCGAGCATGGCCAAGCGTCCCGACGTGGTGACCGGTGGAAATGGAGGAGCGGAGATCTTGGTGGCGACCGCGCCTTGTGGAGATCTTGGCGAAGCAGTGAGGGGCCCTTCGTCAGATGATGGAGGAGAACACAAGATGGTGGTAGAGAACCGTCAAGCCACAGAGGAGAACCGCCAAATGCTGATGGAGAACCGTCGCATGTTGGAAGAGACTCGATCAGGTACTCATCAAGTAAATTCTCAAATGGACTGTTTCAATTCTCGCTTAGATAGACGTTTGAGTCAACTAAGTAGCTAACAAAAATACAAACGAGGTGGATCAATTCCGACAGTCTTTAAGTAGACCAGTAGTGCAGTCGAGCTTTGCCATTAGATGGCACAGGTCTAACGCCTACTAATAGTATTCTTTTCTCCCGCCGGTGGTCGGAATGACCAAACACGGCAAGAGAACTTGCCGCCTCAGACGACAAGTCAACCACCTCCACGTAGAGTCGGATGATGTCGAGATTCCCCACTACTCAAGTGGGAGAGTCGTCACATGGATGCGTGGGAGTTGAAGTGGTACCCCGCGTGGTGAGAACCTCGCCACCATGTTCAACACTCGAGTCGAGCAGCCACCCGTGCAAGTAGGTGCTCGTCCCCTTTATCCCAGAGGCAAGACCCTAGCTCCCATGAATTTGGGAGTAGGAGGAGGTCTAGGTGGGAAACATGGATCAAATCCCACCAAGAGGCTACCC
Source organism: Linum tenue (assembly GCA_946122785.1). Taxonomy (NCBI): domain Eukaryota; kingdom Viridiplantae; phylum Streptophyta; class Magnoliopsida; order Malpighiales; family Linaceae; genus Linum; species Linum tenue. The sequence continues at coordinate 32,527,953 of CAMGYJ010000008.1, forward strand.
AACTCCAACGTCACCACATTTCAACGGGAATGGCATGGACCCCATTGGGGTTTGTACCGGGGGGCAACAAGGGGGCATGAAGCCAACACCTTAGGGATCAAGTGGCTCAACTCCTAACAGAGCAATTTTGGCATGAGGAGTAAGACCTGCCATGTCACCTATATACTGGAAGCCATATCCTGAATGGGTAGATAGGCTTCACCCATTTCCAAGAGGATTCAGAGTTCCCGAGTTGGCCACATTCACAGGGACGGAGACCAGTCCACTGTAGAGCATGGTGGACGCTTCACTATCCAATGTGGTGATGTAGGAGATTTCGTGAAGTTCAGACTATTCGGCAACTCGTTGACAGGGCCAACTTTTGCTTGGTACGTCAACTTGTCGTCTAACTCCATCCAGACTTGGCAGAAAATGGAGCAAATCTTTCCATGCTCAATTTTATAGATCTGAGCCCGAGGTGACCATGGCTGACTTGGCACGTATGTGCCAACAGCCAGGAGAATCGGTGGAGCATTTCTTGCCTAACTTCAAGAATGCTCGTAATCGTTGCTTTGTCAATTTGACGTAGAGGGTTCATCAAGTTGGCACAAGGGGGTTTGAGTTTGAACTAAGGAAGAAATTCCCAGATAGGGATTTCTCTGACTTGTTTCAACTCATGTCTTGTGTCGTGAGGTATGAGTCTCTTCTTCATGAGGAAGAGAATCGTAGGAGTGCCTTAAGGGGATCCTACTTCCCAAACTTAGGCTACACTATCAACCATGTTCGCCACGAGGCTAATGAGGTTGAAGTGGACTTCGCTGAGATAACTCCAGGGAAGCCATATGTGTGTGCCTCCTTGTCTAAAGTGGAGATGGGCTGCAAGGGGGGAAACCCAATCGGGCTCCCATTCAGCCACAGAAGTACTCCTTTGATGTCTCGAAGGCAAACTTGATTTTTGGCCAACTCTATAAGGATGGTCAAGTCAAATTAACAAGGGGGCATGTCTTCCCCCCACCGGAGAAGTTCAAAGGAAAGAAGTATTGTAACTGGGATAATAGCATGTCACATGCCACTGATGCTTGTGTGGTGTTCCATAACGTTTTGCAGGATGCCATTGAAAAGGGACGTATCAAGTTCCCTAAAGCAAAGAAGGATGCCATGTTGGTGGACACTGATCCATTCCCCAAGGTGCTTGGCGTCAACATAGTCAACCCAGATCCCTCTAAAGTCGAGTTGCCACGTTTCAAGCTGGTGTTGGATACATGGCCGCCTCGAAGGAGCTCCAACGTGGTTTTCGAGCAAGGGAGCTCGTCGTGTACCAAGCAGGCCAGCCCTGTCGCAATGATAACTGACGAAGTTGACAAGTTGTGTGCTCAGTGCAAGAAGAGTCTTAGACTCGACGAAGAGAAGCCGATGCCATCGATTCATCAAAGAATTGGTCTTCCCAACAAGCCAAGGCCAAGGTACCTGCCATACGAGAGACAAGTGGAAGGAGTGAGGCAACCAGCTTTGGGGAAACTGAGGCAATGGATGGCATGCGTATGATGCTCGTCGTCAGCAACCACTAGCAGTGGCTGAGATGACAAGGACCCAAAGAAGAAGGTTCATTCGCAAGAATGCTCAAGCACGACAAGGACAATTACCAATGGCTCGTGGAAACATACTGGGTGTGACACAATGGAGGAGAGAAGGTATTCCTCAACCAAATCTCAAGCTGGTCAACTCCATGACCACAGGGTTCAAAGTGGGCGTGATGGACAATATGCCGAAGACGATATGCTTGAGGATGACCTCCCCAACTCCACGTTCAAAGGGGGCAACAAGGATGACGACGAGGACGGTCAGGGTCCTGCTACGACCATCCAATTTGGAAGCTTGCCACCGGTAGTTGTTACTAACTACATATTTCCCATGGTCTTCCAATTCAACGAAGAAGCTCGTGAAGGAGATATAGAGAGTGAAGACATGGAAGAAGCAAGTGACGGAGAGGGAGCAGTTGCTGAGTTGACTGAGGCATTCGCCCGTCTCGAAGCTAGTGACGAGCCGTGGAGTGTGAGGATGGCTCGTTTGGGAAGTAAGATAGATCTAGCCGTCGAGACGGCAAGGCAAGAGTTCTCAACAAATTTTGAGGGAACTCCACGAGGCAGGCCATAGGAATGTGGGTTTGCTTGGAGAAGATGATGGTCGGTACCCATTCTACATATTGTACCAGGGACCTGAAGCAACATCATCGTTGGCCATTGAGAACCCTACATGGGGATCGGGGTTCGAGGAGGTGCAATAAAATTCATTGGCAAACAATGAAGGAACACCAGAAGAAGAGGTCGTCGTGCATGTAGCTACCTCGAAGGGAAATCAAGTTATGAAGGAAACTGCAAGTGACTAGTCAAGCCACTTGGTGGTGTTCAAAGAGCCCGAGCCGAGTATGATAAGGCATTTGAAACCCCTTTACATCAAGGCTAGACTTGATGGCGTGCCCATGCCAAGAGTTTTGGTTGACAGCGGAGCTGCTGTCAACGTGATGCCAACACGTATGTTAAGGAAACTTGGGAAGAGCATAAGTGATTTGATTCCTAAGGATATCTTTGTGACAAGTTTAATGGAGGCTCAACTTCGGTAAGAGGAATTTTGCCAATTATGGTGAGAGTGGGTAGTCAAGAAAGGATGTATGCTTTCTTTGTTGTCGATGGGGTGATAAGTTACAATGCTTTGTTGGGAAGAGACTGGATACATACCAACAAGTGTGTCCCATCTTCGCTTCATCAATGTTTGATGTTCTGGAATAAGGAAGGTGTGGTCAAAGTAGTACAAGCAGACACCAAACCTTTTGCCGTGGGAGTCAACGTGGCCGAAGCTCCTTTATACGATGGAGACTTTGGGCCATTGCAAGTTAGAAGTATGGATGGTGGGTCTTGTACCATGGTATTATCGAGTGCCAAGGTGTTGAGCAAGGCTTGCATCGATCCACTCTCAGAGATAGTTAGACCATCTATGATATCTGTTGATGGTCCACCTAAGGCTGAAACAAAAGATGATGATGAGTAAGCCACCACAACACAAGGTGGCGAGGGAGGCCGAAGTCACGGCCTTGATGGAGAAGTTGGCCATTTATCAGTTCGAACATAGGCTAGCTTGGGAGGAGCCTGTGTGGGTGGCCGACTGTGTTCCCGAAGAGGATTTGCCTGAAGAAGGCGAGGGACCAAGTATAGCTGAGGAAGAAGAGGATCACATGAATTCTCGTGATATCTTAGAAGAGATCAATCTTGGCACTGAAGAAGCCCCGCGCCCAACTTTCATCAGTGCCATGCTCTCTGAGCAAGACAGGTATGAGTTAATAAACTTAATGAAAGAATTTAAAGATTGTTTTGCGTGGGATTATCATGAGATGCCTGGTCTAGATAGAAAATTGGTGGAGCATAGACTGAATCAGTCCTGGATTCAGGCCTTACAAACAGCCGCCTAGGCGTTTTGCTTATGAGGTCTTTCCAGAGATAAAGAAATAAATTGAACGATTGTTAAAAGCTGGGTTCATAAGAACGGCTAGGTATGCGAAGTGATTGTCTAATGTAGTGCCAGTTAGAAAGAAGAATGGCAAGATAAGAGTATGTGTAGACTTTAGGAATTTGAATCTAGCCACTCCTAAGGATGAATATCCAATGCCAGTTGCTGACATGTTGCTCGATGCAGTGACTAGGCATGAAACTTTTTCTTTCCTGGATTGTTACTCAAGCTATAATCAAATTTACTTGGCTGAGGAAGACATCCACAAGACCGCGTTTCGGTGTCCAGGAGCAATTGGATGCTACGAATGGGTGGTCATGCCTTTTGGGTTGAGAAATGCGGGCGCCACTTACCAACAAGCTATGAATGATATCTTTCATGACTTGATTGGTGAATTGGTGGAGGTGTATGTGGATAACATTGTTGTCAAGTCCAAGGTAACAAGACAACACCGCTCTCATTTACGCATGGCTTTCTTACGTATGAGAAGCCATCAATTGAAACTAAATCCACTTAGTGTGCATTTAGTGTGTCCACAGGTGACTTCTTAGGGTTCCTTGTGAGCCAACTTGGCATTGAGGTTGAAAAAAGAAAGACCAAGGCCATCATAGAGGCCATGCCACCACGTGACAAAAAGGAGCTGCAAGGGTTCCTCGGCCAAGTTAACTACATTCGACGCTTCATCTCGAATTGTGCGGGCCGGACTCAAGTGTTCTCCCCGTTGCTGAAGTTGAAGGAGCAGGACTTTGTATGGCGTCAAGAGCATGAACAAGCTATTGATGACATAAAGAGGTACTTGGCGAGCACGCTGGTGCTAAACTCTCCCATTCCACATCAGCCTTTGAAGTTGTACCTTTCATCCACTAACACAACTATTGCGTGTCTGTTGGCTCAAGATAATGATTCAGGTCATGAGCAGACCGTGTACTATCTAAGTAGATTATTAAACAAGGTCGAGAAAAAATATTCTGCCATAGAAAAGTTATGTTTGGCTTTATATTTTTCATGTATGAGGCTAAGGTTCTATTTGATGCTTGTTCAAGTACAACTCATTTGTAAGACCGATTTGATTAAATACATGTTGTCCCGGCCAATCATCCATGCGAGGATTGGTAAGTGGACACTTGCTCTATCTGAGTTCAATTTACAGTACGTACCACAAAAAGGCCATTAAAGGCCAAGCCTTAGATGATTTCTTGTCTGACCACCCATGTGTGGACGTGCCACCCGAATTAGTAGAGATAGGGATGGTGGGTGAAGCCTCTTGGTCTCTATACTTTGATGGCTCAAAGACACGTACAGGAGCAAGGGCTGGCGTGGTGATCACTGCCCCATCCGGGCATACCATGTCTTTTGCTTTTACTCTCGATTTTCCATGTACTAACAACCAGGCCGAGTACGAGTTGTTGGTGGTTGGGATGGAGATGCTTTTAGATTTAAAAGTTAAGAGCGTTGACATCAAAGGGGATTCACAACTCATGGTCCACCAAGTACTTGTGATTTTCGTTGTGTCAATTGCGTTTTAGAGACATACCTCGAGTATGTCCAAGTCTTGATAACTCACTTTGACAACGTATCTGTCAAGTTTGTGCCTCGACAAGATAATGGCAAGGCCAACTACTTAGCACAATTGGCTTTGGGTTTTAGGGAGTTCTACAATGAGGGAGGAGAGCAGATCTTTGTACAAACACTTAGTCCATTGAGAGAGAGTTTGAAGCAAGGAGTAGAAGTGTTCCAAATATAAGGAGAAGAACCCGAAGATTGGCGTACTCCTTTGGTGGCTTATTTGAAAAATCCCAATGGGGATGTCGACAAAGCCATCAAGTTCAAATTTAGGAACTACGTGCTATTAGATGAAGTCTTGTTCAAGAAGAGACCAGATGGTTTGTTATTGAAGTGTTTGGGGGGCAAAGAGGCCTTGAAAGATATGGGAGAAGTTCACGAAGGCATATGTGGTGCTCATCAAGCTAGACCCTCCATGAGATGGGTACTTCATAGATATGGCTATTGTTGGCCATCCATTGGAGAGGACTGTGCTGCTTTTGCCAAGGGGTGTGAAGCTTGTCAACGACATGGTCCTGTTCAAAGAGCTTCAACAATTGATCTAAAGTTTATCATCAAGCCACGACCATTCTTCGGTTGGGCAATGGACTTGATTGGGAAGATCTACCCAGCTTCTTCCAATAAACACACCTTTATTATCTTGGCAACTGACTACTTCACGAAGTGGGTAGAAGCTAAGCCGATGACGGTGGTGAATCAAGGTGAAGTAATTAAGTTCGCAAAAGAGAACATAATCCATAGGTTTGGATTTCCTGCCACCATAACAGCTGATCAAGGTACCGTGTTTACAGGAGGGGAGGTGATGGAATTTGCCAAGGAGCATGGAATCAAAATCATACATTCCACCCCATATTATGCTCAGGCTAATGGTCAAGCTGAAGCATCCAACAAAGTGGTGAAGGGAATCTTGTCTAAAATGATAAAAGACAATCCGAGGAAGTGGCATGAGCACTTGTCCAAAGCTTTGTGAGCTTATCGCATGTCTCCTCGTAGTAGCACGAAGGTGACTCCCTTTGAATTGACATAGGGACATGAAGCTTTCTTGCCCGTCGAGGTGACTGTCAAGTTGTTGAGATACATGCGTCAACATGAGCTCACTCCCTCGGAGTATTACGAATCTATGATGCTAGAGTTGTGTGATCTTGATGAGGTGCATCTAAAAGCTCTTGATAACATTAGAGTTCAAAAAGACGAAGTTGCACGAGCTTACAACAAGAGGGTTAAGCGCAAGTCATTCGAAGAGGGGGAGCTAGTGTGGAAGCTGCATTTGCCCATTGGGGACAAGGATCCCAAGTTTGGCAAGTGGTCTCCAAATTGGTGTGGCCCTTTCATTGTCCATGCCACTCCGCATTCTGCTTCCAATCTTTCTTTGTGCACCCTCGCGGGAAAAGGAAGGGGTGGCGTGTACTTAGCCACCGAAGGTGGCATTGGAGATGCCTTCCTCGCCACTACGTTCTTTTCACCCGAGCTTTCTTCTTCTCCACCCTTTGGTAGAGAGTCTTCCTTCTCGATCACTTCTTTGGCAACAACCTCCGGAGTCACCTTCCCTCTTCTCAATTGAATCGCATTCACCCCGAAATTTTGGCCTTTGGGATTTGCAATGGTTTGGGAAGGTAGAGCTCCGCTTGGTCTCTCGGTGAGGATCCCGGCAAGATTTCCAATTTGCACCTCCGAGTTCTGAAGACTTGCTTGATGACTTCGGAGTCCCGCCTCAACGGAGGTAAATTTTGATGCCGCCGCATCCATGAATTGCTCGTTCTTCTCAAACTTCTGAGAGCTCATGCTCACAAAGGTGGTCACTAGATCTTCAAGCTTAGCAAACTTGTCCGGTTGTTGTTGTTGATGGAACCCTTGACCACCTTGTGCTTGGTATGGTTGTTGGAAATTTTAGTTTTGTAACTGAGGTTTCTGTTGGATGAAAGTAGGCCGAAGTTTATAGTTTCCCGTCGGACCTTGGAAGTCGGGGGTTCTTGGATTAGTAGGGGAAGACCAAGCAAAACTCACTTGTCACCTGGGGCTGTAGGTGTTGCTATAAGAGTTGTTCCCTCTAGCATTGGCAATGAAACTCACTTGCTCCTGGGGGGTACTTGTATCCTTCATTGCTTGGCAATCTGCAATTTCATGACTAACACCAACCACAAGACATCACCGTTCTCTTCCCTTGCTTCTTGTTTGTCCTCAAGGATCACCTAAATCAACTAGGCAAGCTTAGTTTCAAGTGGAGCACTTGTTCCCACACATCACACTCCTTTTTTGGTGCTTCTCTTACCACTTCTCATCAAAACCCAATCGTAACCCTTGAGAGCCATGTCTTCGAGCAACTCGGTCACCTGAGGTGGAGTCATGCTCATCAACTTCCCTTGGCAAAGAGAGTCGACGAGGATCTTGTCATCTTGAATGAGACCGCCATAGAATGTCTCTATCCGAAATTGCTCCTCAAATCCACGGTGAGGGCATTGGAGGAAGTAGTCCAAGAATCTTTCTAATGCATTCCTCAATGTCTCATAAGCTCTTGTTCAAAGAGGGTGATCTTGATCCTCCTCTAGGCCGTCTTGGAAGGAGGACAATATCGGGTCATAAAATTGCTGAGAAAATTGTCCCAAGAGGTGATGGAGCGAGCTGGTTGGTTGTTGAGCCATCGAAGCGCCTTCCCCGCAAGAGAGTAGGGAATAGCCTCAGTTGCAATGCCTCCTTGGGGAAGCCATTTATCTTTTAGCTTCCCGCAAGCTCCAGAAACCTATTAACTTGCTCCTACGGTGATTGATTTCAAAGTTGTTGGTGGCCTAGGTGGATGTAGGATGGGAGATTGAATATCTGCCGCCCGTGGGGTCATGTAATAGCCCATAGTCCTTGGACCTTTCTCGAATCCAGCTTCCTCTTTTTGGTTCTGAAGCGAATTAGCACCTCGTTGTTGATTTCCTGCCATCTCAACTTCAATTTAGACTCCTCCAAATCCGGGACCAACTTGATGTCCCCTCCCTTCAATCCTCCTTCTTGCTTCCACTAGCTCCCTCTCACGAGCCAAGATTCGGAGAGTGCAGTTAAGATCATCGTCTAGTGGCACTAAAGGTGCCGGAATGCTCCGGGTCATGGACCTCCCTACATACACTTATAAGAACCACAACACTTCTAGCACAAGCAACACTTCGCACAATCAAAATTCAAAGTAAAAGTTAGATTAAGACCAAACAATCTTTTCAAAATAATGGACCTGAAGTTCCTCGACAACGGCGCCAAAAACTTGACTCGTCTCGAATATCACACTTAAATCCCACCTAAGGCCTAAGTATAAACCTTAAATAGGTGCAATGTAGAGAAAGTATGTTTAAATGTCAAACCGGTTCAGCACATGTACCCCTATTTCGATTGTTTTAAATATTATCCAGCGGAATAAAGTTTGTGAAAATCTCTACAACCTACGTTTAAAAATGCAAAACTTGAAAAGTGAAAGGATTGAAACTCTTGGTGAGATATTCGCACGGAGTTGTTTCCCCCTAACAAACTACCATGAACCGTGGGATCGAATGAATCGGTGTGCGACAAGGCGATTGCGAACCGCTAGGAGGAGCAACAATGGTTGGAAATCACACTCGGAATGCTTTATAGGCTACAATTGTAGCCCTCTTGGCCCAAGTAATTGAGGGTGGACTTACCTTCTCCCTCAAACCGGGATTTGGATGGCTTAATTACAATTAACCTAGGTGTTCAATTCGAGTTAAGAGGTTTGCCCTACATTAACCAAGATAGGATGCATGAAATGCCCAAGAAAACCCAGCTCAATTTGAGCCTCTTAAGATAAGGGGGTTTCCCTTTAAGCTAGGTTAGAATAGCACAATAGATTGTCAAGCACACACAATGCACAATCACCATGAAAAATACCTCAAACCTTAAATTAAACACCACCCACACACAATCATTCAATCCACACAATTAACTACATGGTAAAAGTTAGGGTTCTACAACACCTAAGTGAAAAGGGAGGCTACTCCATGCTAGACAAAGGAAGAACACAAATGAAAAAGGAAAAACCCATCATTGTGATGCCTCAATCCCTCCTTGTGCTTGTAGAGATCCTCTCTTGAAGAGGAACTTCCCAAATCTTAACTTGGAGCAAACCCAAGCCTCTTCTCCCTCTTGGTTTGTGGCTTTCTCTCTCTGGGTTTTCAAGAAGAAGAAGGTTTCTCTCACTTTGGCATCTCCCTTCTTCATCCTTTTAGCTTTCTTTTTATACAGTGGCCGCGCCCAGTTCATGGTCCCAGTTCACGCGTGAAATCTGGCTTGGACCGTGAACACAGTCCAAAATGCACAGCTTCAATTATCGAGTTCGCGGTCCATGGCTTTAGTTCACGGTCGTGACTCGGTGTCAGTAACCTCCGAAAACTCTTTGAACTCTCTTCAGTTCACGGTTTGTGGCTCCAGTTCACGGTCCGGATGACCGTGAACTGCGACTGCTTCCTCTTCTTTGCCCAATCCTCGCTCCTTTTCTTCAAACTTTCGACTCTAGGGTTGGTTCCACGTGTTAGACTCTGAAACACATTGAAACACATCAAAACTAGCGTAAAACTATCCTTTTTGGAGATCAAATGCCACAAACGCCAAAGAAAAACGGGGATAAAAAGTGTACATTAGGATCGAATCACTAGGTCAATTATTTTTTTATTTTTGGTGCATGTCGAATGGAAAGCAGACCGAGTTTTTTTTACAAAATTCACACTGAACCCAAACCTTTCAATAACAAAAGTAGGAAAAACTTGCTCCCTATCCCATATTCACAACATCGGGTTCAACGCACGTTGTCTGGGGCTTTGGGCCAAATTAGGTTGAATGATCAACCAATTTATTATGTAGAATAAATCCTAACTGATAAAACTCGTCATTACGGATTTAACATGTTTTGGAAGAGTCAAATTGGGTTCGATAACCATGGGCCAGTTCGGATTTAATGGCTTGCTTTCTTATGTGAATCAAGATATAATGTAAGTGTTCGATGTTTGAATAGCACGAAAGTCTGCACTGCACTGTGGGCCACAAATTCGGTAACTTAAGATCATAAATAGATAGTTAAAATTATGAGTAACATTATCAATTTTTCACATCAAACCTTTAAACATCATCTTTTATAACATCTCACATTAGAATTGTGTTTTCAAAAGGTGTAGAGAGTAAGTTGTATGCGGAGGATACAGTGGATGGTTATGCACCATGAGTAATTAAATCTGGACCCTTCGTTCAGAAAATTCAGATCTAATGGTGAAGAATTAAATTTTATTTTCCCTTGTTTTCCTAATCAGCTCATATCTTATTCGTTTTAACTCGGATTTCAATTTTTTTTTGCATAGATTGAGCGAGTTCGTTGTGCTCTACAAAATGAGATCCATTTTCAATATTTTTTTATAATTTTTTTTATTGCCTCTCGTTACCAACTGCATATCATATGGTATCTTCTTCGTTTTGAAGCCGTTTTTGAAAATTTTTGCACGGAAGGAACGAGTTCAACATTATCTATTGGATCTACAAGTTTCTGGGTGAACAAAATTCAGGACAAAAAATATCACACAATATCACCCTAGTACGGGTGGTATCTTGTGGTACACAATGTTGAAAGTCGTAAATGACAGTTAATATACACCTACTATCATGTATTCAAACATCCTACATTCTTGGTATGTTCATACCACCATAGTACGCTTTTCATACCATATGATATGCTCTTATTTCAATACCAGTTAATACCATATGGTATAGACTGGTAAAAAATGGCTCAATTGTTTTTGTTTAAAAAATAGATCAAAGTGGATATCATTTTGAAGAGCATAATTCATCTTATCTAACTGTGCAAAAAAAAATCTTTGACTTAAAACGAGTGAGAAATCATCAGTTAAAGATTAATGGGGGGGGGAATTAAATGCTTTTCAAAAGAGAAAAGAGGCGCTGATGTGGCAGATTCTGATTGGGTTATGCATAGTTATTGACCACAAGGTTATGCACTTGATCCAATCCCTAAGTTGTATGGGAACATTTTTTCTCTTTTGTGGCATTCACATGGATAGTGTACCGAAATTTTGGCAAATCGAAATCCAAATAACCAACCAATTACAAAAGAATGTAAAACTCGCTCCCAACCCCAAACTTGTCAACATCAAATTCAACCTGTTGTTGATTTTTAGGTGCATGTCAAATGCAAATTGGGCCGAGCTTTAACAAAATCTACACCCAACCCGTCAATCACAAAGGTGGGTAAAACTTGGTCCCGACCTAAAACTTACTATTACAGGGTTCAACCCGCTTTGACCTAGTCGATTCTTTTGTTTTTTTAGGTATGTTCGCTTGGATACCCATCCATTAATGACATTGTTTTGTTTTTGTTGTTACAAGGTTCAACCCGCTTTTAACATAACCAAACCCAACCCGTCAATAACCACAGTTGGTAAAACGAGCTCCTAACCCTAAACTCGTCAACTCTCTCCCGAACAAAAATTCGTCAACACCGAATTCATAAAAAGTAACACAAAATTCCACATAAATTTAGATTAATTAATAAAAATTTCCAACTGATTTGACACTAATGACTAGTCTCACTCACAAACCCGATCTGATCAACCAATTTAAGAAGGTAATAAAACTCGCAGTTGACCCAAAACTCGTCATTACTGATTTAACATGCTCTGGACGGATGAAATTGGATTGGATAACCATGGGTCGGTTCAGATTTAATGACTTGTCCTATGTGAATGAAGACATAAAAGAATCCATAAATACACATATACAACCCTTTGATATTGATGTCCACTACCAGTGCCAAGCCCAGAAGGTCAGTAATGAACTGAACAAATGGAGAGGACAAACTTGGTTAATAAGTATTGGTGGGACACTATCTGACCATAATATGCCACTATTTTATTATTAATTATTAATGTGTATAACATTAGTCTAATCAAATGATAAGAGTATTTTCATTAAGGGGAAATTCATTCATAGCGGATGAAGAGGGAATAGTTTTTTGGATGCATACTTTCTCATTTGAGCAAAGGAATAAAAAAGTAGCCTTGTCCGCATCAAAACTATGAAAACAAAATAATTAATAAACCTATAGACATTCCAAACGATCAAAACTCTCTCAACTATATAAAACCGCACAGGCATAGAAACCAAACCCACACAATCATTATTACAATTAAAGGCAAACAACGTCGGGGAAATATAGAAAGATAGATATCACGATGAATAATAGCCGTTTCTTCTCCATGGTCACGATCATCAATATCGCAGTTGTTTCTTGCTTCCTTTTCATCAGCTTCGGCGCTACAACCAGCAGCGGTGCGGTCATTTCGTGCAGCGACGTGAGCGTCAAGGCAGGGCCATGCATGGACTACGCCCAAAAACAGGTGGGGAGTACAGTCCCTCCGGCATGCTGCGATTGGCTGAAATCAACTTTTGTTGAAGCCGGACCTTCCGTCGACGACAAGAAGAATTCCTGCCTCTGCCTCAAAGCTGCTCTTGTGGATACTACAGGTTTGAGGGATAAAAGGTTGAAAAAAATCCCAGGCCTTTGTGGCGTTACGCTCCCTTTCACGCTCCGCAAGAAGCCCAACTGTGATAGGTACGTAATTTCTACGTATACATTCGTTACTCGGTACCACATATTTATAGATCACAAACTTTGCTCCTTCTTCTTGTGGTTTCAGCATAAAAAACTGATGCAGGAGGCCTCCCACCAATAGTATATGCTCTCGCCTGATGAGATAATACGTATGGTTCGAAGTAGCAGTATCACAATCTACTAGGCACACATTTACGTAAATAGACGCAACATTTCCATGAATAAAAACACGCTACTTTTCATACTCCTGGCAGCGAGCTAATTAATTGTTTTACTATATGAGTAATGATATGTTAGAATAGATAATATGGATGTGCGTTTGCCACTCCATCCATTCATCCCCTCCCATGTGTGTTTTACTATATGAGTAATGCTAAATAAAGAGAATAGTAGGATCGGATGAAATTGTTTGATGTTAGAGAAATTGATGTGTGTCGGTATTGAGTTTTACAATTTACAACTCCATCGTCTATGATATTGACTTGAGAAAAATCAAATTGTAACGTGGAATTGATAATAGACATAAGCTTTTAACGTGGTTCATCTTCATAGATAGTGTGTGAGAGTTACATCCACAGAACCAGGTTTTCTTATTGATCTTATTCGGCCATTGGCCTTACATGAGAGGGACATATATATCCCTGTACATCTATAGCACAACGGCAACAAGGACTCCAAGACACACTCGGGACCTCTAGGTCTATTATTATTCTCGGCCTTGATCTACTATACAGTCAAACAAGATGGTTGAGTTTTAAAGTAGGAACAAAACTAACCAAGATAAAACTAATAGCAAGTGGGATCACAAGAGAATAGATAGTGTCGGTTAGACTTCGAGCTACATTTGATGCTCTCTAAGGGTACATGTTATAAGGAATTTAATTGCTTTGGCATTCAATACACAAAAATACCAATTATAAGCCCTAAGTCAATGGCCATGCAATTAGAGCTCTACCAACTTGCCTTGTCACCCCTCTTGAATCTTTGGAGGATTTGGGGTTGACTCTGTGAAGAAATCTCACAACTACATTAAGACATATGCAAATGATATATAATGGATTCATGGCAATTGTGGTGCAAAGGTCACATGAGTGGTGGCCGGTGCCATATGGTCATGTCTCGCGACTCCCCTCAACTATAGTGAGTGGCTTGGTGACATACAAGATTCGTTCATTGCAAACAACAAAATAGGGTTTGTGGATGGCTCCATTCCACAACCAACGGCTGGCGCGCTTCGCGAACAGTGGAAGAGATGCGACGCCATCGTTAAAGGCTGGCTAAAATCAGCCATGAGCAAGGAAATCCGAGCCAGTGTTCGGTTTGCGCGCACCGCGCGTGAGATTTGGGTTGACCTTGAAGCCCGCTTCGACCAAGGCCGCTCCGACGCAGCATCACCCTCCTGCTACAAGAGAAGGCTAGTGTTTCTAGCATCTAAACAAAGCTTCGCGGCTTCTGGATGAGATTCAATCCATCTCAGCCACACCTGATTGTACTTGCGGTGGCTGCAACTGCGACGTTAAACGGAAGTACCGAGCTACGAAGAACAATGAGCAGCTGTTCGACTTTCTGATGGGACTCGACGATGCTTTTTCCACCGTCAAGACCCAAATCTTAGCGATGCGGCCCACACCTAGCCTCGCTGAAGCGTATCAACTAGTCAGTAATGACGAGCAACAACGGAAAATTGCGCTGTCAAGCTGCCTTTCACGCTCGTGATGACAGGCCGAACTCCCGCGGCGCTTCTGGTCGCTCGGGTGATCCCTCTAACAAGCCCCGCTACCTCTGTGATCATTGCGGGAAGACCGGTCATACCAAAGAACGGTGTTTTGAGCTTATTAGCTGGCCCGAACGCGGTTCTGGTAGAGTCGATAAAGGCGACAACAAGGGTAATCGTCGCAAGAGTGCTGAACGGGGGAGAGGCGCACCTCATGCTGCCTAGGTTGGGGTCAGCGATAGCCCCATTCCCGGCCTCACTGCTTCACAGTTCGACAGCTGAAAACTCTTTTCGGCGGAGATGTGAAAGCCTCTGCGCGCTCCGCTGACACAGCTACAAACTATTTTCCATTCCCAATTCTCATTATGAATGGCTCATCGATACAGGTTGTAACGAGCATATCGTTACCCATTCCCAGCTTGTTTGTGGGTCACAGGAGGAACCTGGTTTGCAGGTGCGGGTTCCCGATGGTTCAGCAGTCAATGTTCAGCGTATTGGGTCTGTTAAGTTATCTAATGGGATGGTTTTACCTCGAGTGCTCTTGGTTCCGGAATTTAAATGCAACCTCCTCTCTGTTAGTAGCTTACTCGGGATTTTTCTCTGGCTTTGATCTTCTTGAGCGACTTCTATGTGATACAGGACTTAGCTCGAAGACGATTATTGGGACGGGGACACAGAGTGATGGTCTTTATTATCTGTGTCTCTTTCCTGGAGTTCGGCAGGAGATGGTGCACGCGGCTAAAGGCGTGGGATCCTCTGCGTTGTGGCACCCCCTTAGGACATCCATTGGTGGGGAAGCTTGACTTGTTGCATTTACTTCCTAGCACTCATAGGTCGAATAAGCTACTTTGCTCATCCTGTTTGCGAGCAAAACAACCTCGTTTGGTTTTTCCTTCCAGTTATATTCGCAGTACTCGTTCATTTGAGGTCATTCACATTGACATTCGGGGTGGATATTGAGTTCCGTCCTTGAGTGGTGCTCAGTATTTTCTTACTGTTGTTGACGATTTCACCCGTGGCGTATGGATTTATTTACTTAAGTTTAAATCTGAAGCAGCCAGGTACTTGAAACTGTTTGTTTGCCAAGCTTCTCGGCAGTTTGGCGCGTCTGTTCAGCTTATTCAGACCGACAATGGATCCGAGTTCCAGTCTACTAACATGCTTGACTTCTATGTGGATGAGGGCATCCGTTTACAAACTTCTTGTGTTGACACGCCTCAGCAAAATGGCGTGGTTGAACGCAAGCACAGGCATATCCTTGACACAGCTCGTGCATTGCGTTTTCATGCAAATCTGCCCAAGAAGTTCTGGGGTGAATGTGTTCTTACTGTCGGTTATTTGATCAACCGTCTCCCTCACAGTGCTCTTGGAAACCGGACTCCCTAGGAACGCTTGTTTGGTCGCCATCCCCGTTACTCTCATTTGCGATCGTTTGATTGTCTGGCATACTCTAAGGATACTCGTTCTCATCTGGATAAGTTTGGTGAACGTGGCCGTCCTTGTGTGTTTCTTGGTTATCCTGCTTCTCAAAAGGGCTATCGTGTGTTTGAGCTTTCTTCCGGACGGATTTTCACATCTCGGGATGTTGTGTTTGACGAACAGGTTTTCCCATTTCACACTTTGGCTAGTGATATTCAACCTTTTTCCTTGTCACACTCCATCGCAGCTTCACCCCCTCTCGCCAATGATGATGAGGCGTTCGTTGCTGCCGAGGGTCCTATTGCTGGTGACATAGAGGATTCTGTTCCTCAGTCCTCTCCTGCACCTCTTGTCCAATCGCCTAACCCCGAGTCACCTCCACCTGGTCTCGCTTCCCCACCCACGGAGTCTGCTCCTCCAGGCCCCTCTTCGCCCACAGAGTCTGCTTCTCCAGGCCCCTCCTCACCCGTCCCGGCGCCGGTACCTGTTGTTCCTCTTCGGCGTAGCGATCGGGCTCGACAGCCCTCTGTGCGTCTCCGAGGTTATGATACTCACTTCCCCTCTTCGCACACTACCGCTGTCCAGTATCCTCTCTCGGCTTATGTTACTTTTGAGCGTCTTTCTGTTAATCATCGTGTTTTTGTGGCAGCGGTGGATGCATCGGTTGAACCCCAGTTTTTCCACGATGTCGTTAAGCTCGCCTGTTGGCGCGAGGCCATGCAACGTGAGATTGCTGCCTTGGAAGCAAATGGCAATTGGGATTTGGAAGAATTGCCACCTGGGAAGAAGGCAGTTGCCTGCAAATGGGTCTACAAAATCAAGTTCAATCCCGATGGCAGAGTCGAACACTACAAAGCGCGTTTAGTTGCCAAAGGTTTTACACAGGTCGAGGGCGTGGACTATCACGACACCTTTGCTCCGGTCGCCAAGTTAGTGACCGTCCGCACTGTTCTCACTGTCGCTGCACATCGGGGGTGGCATCTCCATCAAATGGACGTCAACAACGCCTTCCTTCATGGAGATCTCCACGAGGAAGTATATATGAAGCTCCCTCCGGGATTTGCTCGACCGGGGGACAATCGGGTTTGACGTCTCAAGAAATCCCTCTACGGCCTCAAGCAGGCCTCTCGGAACTGGTACATGAAGTTTACTCAGGCACTCGAGGAATTCGGTTTTCACCAGTCTCAAGCTGATCACTCCCTTCTCACCTACCGTCGAGATGGTCACTTTGTCTTTCCACTTATCTATGTGGATGACATTATTCTGAGCGGTGATGATTTACCCACCATTCAGCGCGTTAAAGAGTTCTTGCATGATCGGTTTAGCATCAAGGACTTGGGCACCCTGAAGTATTTTTTGGGCATCGAGGTGGCTCGCTCTCGCAGTGGGTTAGTGCATTCTCAGAGAAAATACGCTCTTGACATTTTACAGGATGCTGGGGCTCTCGCTATTAAGCCTTTTGCCTTTCCCATCGAGCAGAATCACCATCTTACTCGGATTGAAGGTCCTGCAGCTAAGGACCCGTCCGGTTTTCATCGCCTTGTTGGTCGTTTACAGTACATGACTGTCACCCGACCTGAAATTGTCTATGTTGTTAATATCTTGAGTCAGGTCGTCCATTCCCCTCGTCAACAACACGAGGATGCAGCTTACCGCGTACTTCAGTACCTTAAGGGTGCACCCGGGCGTGGTCTTTGGTTTTCCACGACTGGCCGCCTCCAGTTGACTGCTTACTGTGACGGGGACTGGGGCGGTTGTATGGGGACATTGTTTCTCTTTTGTGGCATTCACATGGATAGTGTACCGAAATTTTGGCAAATCGAAATCCAAACAATCCACCAATTACAAAAGAATGTAAAACTCGTTCCCAACCCCAAACTCGTCAACATAAAATTCAACATGTTGTTCCAAACAATCCATCAATCTCGGGATTTGAACCATGGTTTTTCCAAACAAAGACAACAACCATTACCAATTGCACTGAATAAATATTTCCTATTTCAATACTGTTAGCTAGCCCACGAACTCTCTCGTAAGTACTTATTTGTTATTTCATATATGAATTTTCATATTTTGATATTTTAATTTGAGTTTAGTTATAAATTTAATTTATGTCTATTCTATAAATGGATGATAATTTTAAAATTACAACCCAAATATCATTGATTCGAATATTGCACATTGAATTGCAGTATTGAATGTGTAGAAGTGATGTATAATTCTTAACTTTGTATTAATTTTTAGAATTAAAAAGCAACGATATTGTTATTCAAACTGTAAGTGGTCAGTTCTTTAAAAATTTTAGTTTGGTTAATCGTTAAATCCTAAATCTCATGATAATATGGCATGATTGGACAAATGGGTGAGTTTAAAAAACACAATTTCCGAATAACAATATTTCTATACGATTTCAATTATTTAAATCTTTTATCTAATAGGTTAATTGACCATATGTATCATTCATAGTTACTTAGTTTAATATGAAATAACCGCAGTACAAGACAAATTATGAAAGTCGGGTTGGAGTTTTCATGGACGCATTGATGTGGTCATGTGCATTAGTAATGTAGGTACAAGAAGATAGGTCTAATTTTTTTGTTTGGTGAATAAAATTGTCCTTGAACTATTTAGAGTATGTTGGTTGATAAATAATTTTTGGTTTAATACATTTGTATATCCAAAAATTTCACGGTTGTGCCAATAATATCCAAATTTTCAGAAATACCACTTATAGCTAGGGATGGCAATGGGTAGGGTCGGGTGCGGGTTTACCTTATACCAACTCCTAACCCGCCGGTTAGAGTTTTCTAAAATACCCGACCAAATAACCACCGGGTATGAAAATTATATAACCATACCCTACCCACCAGGTAACCACGGGTATTCGGGTAACCATGGGTACGAATCCTAAACTATGAACTTATACACGTATATACATATACATACTCTTGTCCATTAAAATTCTCAATAATTGTAACTATTCTAGCTTCAACAATCCACACAAATAAAAACAACAAATACATAATAATGTTCTTGCTTCTACAATCCACACAAATAAAAACAACAAATACTAATAATTGTTCTTGCTTCTACAATCCACACAAAACATAATAATCGTCTACATCTTCATCATCAATAATGGTAGCTAAACTCAATTTCTCAAGCTAAAATAAATTTCTCAAGAGAAATTGATCATTTGGTTAGCGGGGCGGGTATAACGGGGCGGGTATTATCGATTACCATACCCGTACCCTACCCTTTATTTTGAAACCGGGTATTACCCGTACCCGCCCCTTAACCCGTCAAAGCGGGTAATTACCCTCGTTGACCGGTTACGGTCGGGTAGGGTACCCATGGTTACGGGTTGGATTGACATCCCTACTTATAGCCACGCTTTAAAGTTGTATTTTGCCAAATCTATCCATTTCCGTTAAATACTTTGATGACGTTAATAACTCCGTCAACATAGCTGACGGCAAGCTGACTAGGCACCAACTAAGCAGACACGTAATCGCCAACTATGTCAAAGGTGACACGTAAGAAATTAAAATAATTTATAAAACTAATTTAAAATAATTTCCCCCATATACCCACTCTACTTTCCACGAAGAGCATGGCCAGTCCCTTTTTTTGATTTCGTTTTTAGGGTTCGCACCCTCGCGGCGATTGAACCTCCTCCCGCCGACTGAATCTCCTCCCGGCGATTCAAGCTCCTCCCGCCGACTGAAGATTTTGGATTCGTGGATTCTTGCGATTTGGCGACTCCTGGCGATTGGCGACCCAGGTTCCCTTTTGTCCTAGGCAGTTAGCTCTTTGATGATTCTCGTCTCTGCCGAGGAATTCAATCGACGTCCCGTCATGTCGAAGCGATGTTCTTCTTCAACTTCGACACAAGGTCATGGGGTTGGTAGTTTGCAATCACCAGTGGTTACAGACGAAGGTGCTCAGAAATCCCCTTTTTCTGTGCGATTAGGGTTTATTCGAAGCGACTTCCTCTCCTCGCGTTTCGAGGGTTTGATTTTGAGGTCTTCAGCGGAAAGGAAGCTAGTGAGGAGTCATGCTAAGCTCGTCGCGAGTTGTTCAAGCCACCGAAATCGGTGTTGGCTTCGTCTAGGAAGGTGGGCGAGAAGGGTAAATCGCTGACGGGAGGTGAATCGGGACTAGCAGAGGGGGGCAGATCGATTACAGGAGGTGAATCAGGGGATACGACGACTGTCGTCGGAGATAGATCGACCGTCAGCGATGGATGATCGTTCTCCGTCACCTTCATCGCCCTCCTCAGGCGAGAGGTTAGAGGGTTCGTCAAGGAAAAAAAAGGAGAAGGGTAGAAAGCTAGGTCGAATGAGGGGTGAGGTCAGATGAGGGGGTTTGAAATTTTAATTGTTTATTTTTTAAATTAAGTTAATCAGCAATCCACGTGGATAATTACAGAGGAATTGGGAAATAAGCGTTCGCCACGTAAGCACCACCGTTTGTCCAGTCAGACTTAACGTTAACAACGTAAAGAATGTGACAAAATTGGATATAAGTCGTATTTCTGAAAATTTAGATATTATTGGCACAACCGTGAAAGTTTTGGATATACAAGTGTATTTAACCATAATTTTTTATTGCATAGAGTATGAAAAATGTTATTTCTTTCTAATTTTGTTATTATATTGTGCAGAATACTTTAGGGTTTAGATATTCCTATTTATGTATTGTTTCTCGAGCAAAAGAAATAAATATTGACTAAAGGTTACGATCATGAGTGTCCTATTTATGCTACGCTTTTCCAGCAAACTCTTTTTCAGTATGTCAATTTTCCTTTTCCACCATAGGCGACTACGTGACTACGTCATTAAACAAACAAGTTATGAATCAACATTGTTATACCTCTACCGGACGGCTGGTTTTACTAGGTCCGACCAAAGTCGTGCTCCAAAACGGTTCTACAAAACCAAGGGCCTGATCGTTATAGAGGAAGAATAAGAGAGAGGCAGGGGGGATGGTTGGTGGATCTTGAGATAGGTATTTTTTTATGGAATTTGAATTTTTCATAGATATAAGTTAGAACATTTCATTTTACTCACTAAATTTCTATCTTATAAATTAATATATTTAGAAAATGTATAAACAGCTCAAACAGGTTGGACCTCAATCCAACCATTAAACTTCAAACCACTTGCTTGATCGGGTCAACGTCCTTAAACCGGTTTCACAACTTTGGTTATAACCATTAGACCGTTCACTATGGTTGGGTGAGAATTTTGGGTGGGTCGAGGGGGGACGGGGATTTGGGTTTTTTGGGTTTTGGGGTGGGAAACCCCACAATGGGTTGAGAGGGAAAAGTGGAGGGGAGTTTTTTTATGAATATGATTTAGTGTTGATTTTGTGACTTTAGTTAAATAATTTGATCATTCTTTTTATATAGGTAGTAATAATTAATTAAGACGAACATTGTGATAATTTTTTTTTAATTTTGACATAATTTTTTTCATTAATTAAATATGACGTCATCAATGACTAAATCACAATAATATTTCAGAAGACCATGACTCATCACATGTTTCACAAAATGAGTTGTGCCATCAACTATTAACCCAACTTTGGTCAGAATGAGTAGTTGCATCAACTGTTCCTCCAGATTTAATCAGAAAGAATGGTACCATCAAATGTTCCTCCAACTTTATTCAGAATGAGTGGTGTCATCAACTGTTCTTCCTGCTTTGATCACATTGAGTGGTGCCACCAACTGTTCATCCAACTTTAATCATATTGTTGCTGAGAAATCTTTTCGTGTTTCTATAAATGAATTCTAAAATTTTTCATTCTACTCATCCACACCATTCAACCTTGTTCATTTTTGCAACTTCATACTTCTCTCTTCACACCAAAATCTCTTTCTACATCAAGAGTTTCTCAAATAGAGAAGCCGAGGAGAGCCAGCAGGGAGCCGATGATAGGCAATAGGATTATGAGTGCCAGCTGGACCGTGAACGTCAACAAATGATGGTGACGGCAGGAGCCTTCCTGTTCCAACAGCAAGCATCCTGATCTCGTCATCGTTCACACACCTGCAAATCGGTGTTTTGTAACAGGGTATTAGCACACCAACACTTGATGCAACAATATTTAGTCCCAAATCCGACCTACGATGCTAGGTTCTTCTAAAGGAGATTTCGGATGTCCCTCTACTTGTTCAACCGAGTCAAGACATACATCATTCAACACGATTCCTATTTCCAACAAGATCAAGATGCTACGAGTCGCCACTCCTTTGGATGCTTACAAATGGATGCTCAGACGAGTCCATAGATGCGACCTTTGATATGGGCGAGATGACCGTAATGCACTACATGTAGAAATTTTGTAATACCATCATCTGCATCTATGTTCCTGAGTATTTACGAGCACCAAATGTAAAGGATCTTCCCGCCTTCTTGATCACAGCGAAAGGCGTGGCTTCCCGGGTATGATCGGCTCAATCAATTGCATACACTGGCAGTGGAAAAATTGTCCAATGGCTTGGCAATGCTAGTATACTAGATACAAGGGGAAACCAACCATTGTCCTTGAAGCTGTAGCATCATACGACACGTGGATATGGCATGCCTTCTTTGCAAATGCTGGGTCAAACAACGACTTGAACACTCTTGGAGTATCACCACTTTTCCATGAAGCAGTAAGAGGAAATCTTCCAAAAGCCAGATTTACGGTAAATGGTACAATTTATGATCAATGTTATTACTTGGCCGACGAGATTTATTCTCAATGGTCTACATTAGTGAAGACCATTAGCAATCCTTGTAACCAGAAGAAGAAGTTGTTTGCAAAATGGCAATAGTCATACCACAAGGATGTTAGAGAGCCTTTGGCATTCTACAAGAAAGATGGGCCATTGTTAGAATACCTTGTCGGTTTTGGGATGTGCAAACACTGGAGAAATTATGTTAACATGTGTTATTCTACACAATATGATAATTGAGGATCAACGACATCAGTTTGGAGATGAAGAAGCGGAGCAGATTGAGAATGATACTAATCCGGATATCTCATTAGATCCAACAGGATTCGTAATCGCGAAGGCCATCACGTGTTGAGAGATGACTTGGTTGAGCATCTGTGGACAAAAGAAGGCGGTGAACAGTAGAACAATATTGTGTACTAAGTTTGTTTATGTCTTGTGTGCTAAGTTTAAGTTTGTTTTATGTATTATGTGCTTAACTTGTTTTATTTATTGTGTGCTAAGTTAAGTTTGTTTTATGTATTATGTGCTTAACTTGTTTTATGTATTGTGTGCTAATTTATGCTATGTGTTTATATTATTGTACTTTTCCTTAGTTCATCAATGCATTTTCCCTTTTCTTGGTCATCATTAAATAAAATAGTTCCATTAATAGTTGAACTGCATTCCAATTATAAAAATGATACATCAAGAGTAAATTCAAAGCACATAAAGCAAACACACTTAAACAACACACACGTAAATAAAACATACATCCTGCAAACACACTTAAAGCAAATGCAACTTATTCAAGATTACTGGTTAGGGGTGTAAGTGTCATCATTTGGGCTATTGGTAGACCCCCTGGTGTATGGCTTGGAGTTGGCTGATACGCAGACATAATCTGATCTCTTTGAGTTTGATACCATGCTCTTTGTTGATGATCCAATTGAGAAAGATCATGAAGCATGATCTCTTATTCGTATTTGGCATTTTTCCTAGCTTCCTTAGCTTTCTTCCTTTCCTCCCTACCGATAGCCAATTTCGCATGTGTTGTTGAACTTCCCGCCATTTCCGCCAAGCTCTTTTGGAAAGCCTCAATGGTAGAAGAATCACCACCTCCTCTTCTCTTCCTCTTTGATTGATCTCGACCTGTCGGACGGTTGAGCACGTTTGGGGAAGCAGTTGCTTGAACTCCAGGACTATCATCTTCATCATTTGACATGGCCGAGAAAGATCCATCGTTGGCGGAATGGGTGCAACGGGGGCATAAAATTGTTGCATGAATCTGGGAGAATCTTTGAGTAGATTCTTACATTCTTGAAACTTCCATTCGCTCTTAGTGTCCGCAAAATAAATAGACTTTGCATGTTCCATCTAGGCAATTAATAAAGAAAATAATATAAAATGTCAACTAACAATAATATACTATTAAAAAATTTAAAAATTTAACTACTAATAATTAAATTCGTAACTAAAGTAAAAAAAAAACACATACATAATTAAAAAATGAAACACAAGGTTAATGGGTTTGCACTTGCATTCGTCCATGCTGCATTCCACTTCCCACATACATAGTTGATGGTCTTCCATCGAGTTTTCAAGGCATCATCAATACGAGGCACAACAAAGCCTTTCGAACAATATAACTTTCTCACTTTTTCCCAAAATGCCGCCGAGGCTTGATGATGACTGGCAATTGGATCTTCAGAAGCTTCTATCCAAGTCTCGCACAAAGCGTAAATTTTAGGCTTGGTACAATTTGGATTGCGAGAGTTGGAAGCAGAGATGATCACTATTTTAGAGAGTTTGGGAATGTAGGATTTTTTGTTAGTATAGTATGAAGAGAAATTTGAGGTGTGAGAGAAGAATGTGAAGAATGAATGGTATTTATAGAGTTGGAAAAACATGGTTATTTATGACTGTTGGAAAATATAGTCGTTGTAAATATATCCGTTGGAATTCAATTTCGATCGTTAGATCGAAAATAGAACGATCTACGGTTAGGGATGACAACAAAACCCGAACCCACAGGTACCCACCCGACCCAACCTGGTCAATGCGGGTAAAATTCGTGTTGATGGGTTTTGGGCCGGGTTCGGGTTTAAACCCGCTACACTATTCACCGGGTTGGGTACCCGCCCACATCCATATAATTAATTTTTCTGGGTTATATAATATTCTAAGCAATATATCTTCCTTAAACAACTAATCTTCTTTATGTTTGTGGAGACATGTCTAATTTGTTCATTCTAATTGTGTACAATGAAGTTGATATTATGGAGTGGAGAGTGAAGAAGTTTAGTTGACGATGAAGGAGCTTTCAATTAATCATGTTGTTTATAGATGTTTATCTTTAATTTTGAACAATTTGTATTGATAATTTGCGACTTGCTTGCATGCTCTAGATTACTGTTTTTATATGGATAATTTTTATGAGAAAATTAATGTTAGACTTTTATTTTGAAAGAAACTTGTTATTGTAAATTTTTTACAACAAAAATCTACGGGTACCCATGAACCCATGGATACCCAGCGGGTTTTACCCCGGGTTTTTTACGGATAAACCCATGGATTTGGTTTTGACAAAACCCGCCCCGACCCATTGCCATCCCTATCTATGATTTAGAAAACCCCAAAACAAAATAAAAGTATTAACAACAACAAAAACAAAAAAAAAAATAAAAGGTGGGGCATGCGTGTCCCTCTCTCCTCCTCCTGCCATCCCGCTCCCCTCCTCCTCCTCCCCCCCCCCCCCTCCTCCTTTTGTCGGGTTGTGGGGGGAAACCCACCCAAAAACTTCCAAAAAACCCTACTTTCCCTTTTTTAACGCCCTATAGTGAGTATCCAGGAGGAAACTATGCTTCTTTTTTCCTTTTTTAACCCACCATAGTTAATAGTCTTAAGATTACAATGTTTATCATTGATGAAAAGTTATAAGAATTTTGAAAATGAAAAAATAATTTTGATGTCACCTTAATATCATATGAAATTCAGCATTTAAAATAATTTAATTTTTTTAAATATAACTAAAATATACATTGTAATCAAATGACATTCCTATCAACAGTCAGACAATAGGCTAGTAACTAATAAGGTTGTTGTTTGCCAATCCATCCATTCGCCTCGTCCCCCACAACTATATATATTTTTACTCATCAGTGTGATCTACAATGTAGTCATACGGTTGTGTTGTCTGAAGCTATAAGTAAAATGAATGCTTTTAGTGAAATGCCGCGAACTAATCAATATGCTCTGTCCTAAAAAATAAATAAAGAGAAGAGGATGATTCGAATAATACTAAACAATTCCACCCCACAATCCCAAAATCCTAATTCCGTCCCTGTCCGTGACTACCTTGAACTATGAACTATACAAGGGTAAAGAAAAATCCAGACAAAGTTGTTCCTGTTTGAATTGCCTTGTTTGTCAGTCTTCCCTAAAGGTATATACTTATAGCAAAACATTTTTGCACTTATATTTTTAGGTAATGGAAAATTTTAATTAAGAACAATAAATAATATTTTTAAGAAAACAAGTACAGTAGAAGAAGACATAGCCTCATAAAGCACAAAATTAAGTCACGAACCATATAGGGAACCTACACAACATGCGAAAAGGATTCCTGATGACACTCTATTTATAGTACTCATCACTCTTATATTTTATATATTTTCTTTTGAGTAATGTTTATTTTTTATCCAATCCTTTTTTAGATTCTTTTATATTATCCAAACCTATCAAAATACTAAGAATTAGCCAAATATTAACTTTCAGTTAGCTATTTTGTTAGTAATATTGACTTGGCAACATTATACTGACTTGGAAGAGACACATGAAGGTCAACATTGCAAAATTTTAGTATTTTAACTAAGAAAAGAGTTACAAAAGTATTAACGATAATGTAAAAATGGCTAATATTTTGATGCATTATGAAATATTTGGCTAATTAATAGCATTTTAGTAAGTTTGGATAATATAAAAGAATCTGAAAAAGATTTGGATAGAAAATAGACATTACCCTCTCCTTTTCTATCAATTAATGTTTAGTACTTTCTCTTATATTTCATAAGTAAATAAAAATTATTTGATCAAGGGGTATTTAATAGACCTAGGTTGTATTTTTGTACTTTTGATGCCTTCGCCGTGTGTTTTTTTAATGGTTTTCAAGGTACAAAGCAACCCTGAATTTTTTTTATAAAACATTGGACAACTATGGAGAACATTTAACGTAAAGCTTCCGTAATAACATTTTACAACTGTTACATAAAATACACATCAATAACGTAAGGCTACTGTAATGACAGTTATTTCTTAAATAACAGTTAAATCAGAAGCATTACGTATAGAGTTTTCGGCTAGTGATATATCTAGGTCTCCCTCTGATTGCTGGTAAGCTTTCTAGTCATGAGTGTAGTGTTTTTAATGAAAAAATTACAAGCATAATTCGTAGCTAGAAGGCCAGTAGGCTATCGTATCCAGGAAATATACAATTGGTTGAGGCAATGCTTCATTCTCTAATACACTACTGGATGACTATTTTCCTTCTCGCAAAGAAGGTTTTGAAAAGCATTCAAAAAATCTGTTCAGATTTTATATGGCATGGAGAGGGGACAGGGCGAGCTAAGGTTGCATGGGATTTCTTGGCTTTTTCCAAAAGAGAAGGGGGACTGGGGGTTAAAAGACATAATTTGCTGGAATGTAGCATCACTAGCCAGGTTAATCTGTCACGCTACAGGCTCAGAGGACTCACTGTGTGGGAATCCAGGGTTACCTCTGCAGCATAGAATGATGTTGAATGCTGATGGTTCTGTTTCTTGGCTTAGTAAAAGGATGGATAGATTTTCAGTAGCCACTGTTTGGGATACAATCCGAAGAAAGAAACCAAGAGTGGAATGGTGGAAGGTGGTTTGGTGGAGCAAGCATAATCTGCCTAGGAATCGGATACTAGTATGGCTAATTATTCTGGACCGCATTGCTACCAGAGATAAACTAAAAAGTTGGGGGATTATTATTGATAGTTTATGTGTTCTATGTGGATTAGCCGAGGAAAGCAGGGAACACCAATTTTTTCAGTGTCATTATATGAAAAGATCTGGTGGCTGCTATTCTGAAACGCAAAATAAATGTCCCTCTTGTCTGGTCTGATATGCTTGATCAGGTGATTAGCAGGATTGCGAATGGGAATAGTGGCACTACTGAGGCCTCGATTTGGTGTTGGATCATTTGCTTTCTTTGGAAGGAGCGCTGCAGAAGAGTTTTTGGGGATCTTCCATGATCTCCAACTGTGTTGGTTGAGATTTTGAAGGAGGAGCTCAGGCTATTTTGTCATATAGATCCTTAGTTACATAGTCAGATTCAGAAATCTGGAAACTGTTGCCTTAGCATAGTTTAGCCGTTTTCCTATATGTTACTTTCCTCTTAAGGACTGATGTAGGCTTTTAGCCACTCTATTTTTCGAACCCTTGTGTGGATTTGCCAAGGGGGTGCTTAATAGAAAACTGCTAATTACTGGGGAAAAGAAGCATTACGTAAGGCTTTCGTGATGACATTTTAAAATAGTTACCTTACTTCAAGGCATTGTAGGAATTTCCAAAACTATATTTAAAAAGGCTACTGACCATAACTAATGGAATAAAATAAATGAAAGAGATCGACTTTGTTTCTAGACACTTAATCTAAGGCATATTTGTTGGAATTTTGAATGGTGTGAATCGGAATGAAAGGGAAGGATTCAAGAGAAGTTTTTAAAGTACCACGCTAGTGAGATATGGGAAGACGAGACATCGGATTTGGTAGATAAGATTAGATTAAATTATTGAGTAATTGGTCAATTTGGTCTATGTAACCAATCAGACAAAATCGAATCGATCGATTTAGTTGTCGGAATAAACCAACCGGTCCGACTATCATGGGTCGGACCGAAGCAGTGATAGGAAATTTTATAGTGAGCCATTGCAATAGTTGGGGTGTAACTACTCACACGAAGAGTCATATCCTTTCACATAGACCCCTTCATTTCGTATAAATAGCAGCAAGCCCCTATGTTTTGGATTTTCTTCCAAACTACCATCCTTTAAAAAGAAATTACAAAAGTACTACCCAATCCAACAAAATTCCAAAACTAGCACCAAATCCAACCGTGCGGGCAAAAGGCGGTTTACCATTCGGTAGCTGCAAAACCGCACCTCTACGTGGCAGTCCATGCAACCGTGCGATGGGCAAGCTATCCGACGGCTAACCGCCTGCCAGCGGAGCGATCCGCGTTGCCCACTAATAACCGACGCGGTTTTCGCATCGAGAAAAGAAAATTGTGTGCTGGAGAGGCGGTTTTTGGCGGGGTAAAAATATCAAACCGCCCCTCCACCATGCGGTCCTCCACCTATAAATACCCACCCCCTTCCTCTCATTTTCTTTTTTCTTCACACCAAAACCAATCTCCTCTCTCTAAGTTTATCACTCTACCCATCTCCCTCTCTAACCAATAACATTGGAAGTAGTGGTTTGTTGGTTGCGGCTAAGTCCAATCTGCCTTCAAAAAACTTTTCTTAGGTTTTCATTAAAAATCCGTCGAATCTCTGTCCAGATCCTGAAAAAATGGCCGATATTTTCGAAGAAGAGGGTATTTACTATGATGACTATCAAGCGGTACGTACTCATTTTATCTAATTTTTGTTGTTCTTGTAATGATTTTATTTAATTTATATACTAATTGATTTATGTTGTTGTTATGCTATCGTAGGTTGGGACGGATATTGATATTACAATTAACGATATTATGTTGATCAAGGGCCGATTGATCCGACTGTTTTATACGACCAATCCAATCATCGTTCAAGGGAGGTTTGGAACGACCACAAGGTACATATTATTTATCATCACTTGTAATTTTTATTTTGTTAATGTAATTTATTTGTTTGTAAAATAAATTACTTAATTGTTAATCGTATTCATTATTTTCACTAATTTAAATCAATACAATACAACACTTATTTAGACTCTTTATATAGAAATGCATGTATAAGGAAATGGGGTCTTAAGCGATCATCATGATCCTCCCATTTCCTGGGAAAATCGGGTTCTAAGCGATTCTCGGATCCCCCTTTTTCTGTAAAACAGGATGTGTTTCTAAGGAGATGTATACCTCTCCTAAGAGTCTTACAAGTGTACTGGTATTGCTTTAAATTATTGAAAACAATCAATACTTAGTACAAAAAATATATATATTATTTGTTGTGTATGCGTACAAAAATAATTTCTTAAATTTTGAAAATGATATTTATTTTAGTTAATTATGTTAGTTAGCTTAATATTAATGTTTATTAAATTATGTATATTTCTTGTAAACAACCTTGATTTCAATAATTGATATTGTTTGTTATAATAGATTTATATATATATGTATATATCATAAACTTATAGTGGAAGTTAAATTCTCACTAGGATGCATATCATATAGTCCGCTATAGGGATACGACGAATGTGCTTGAATGGAACGATGTCATCTTGCCCTTTCTAAAACGGGCAAGATTGGATCCCATTAGGCACTTTAATGGAATAAAGATCGACCGCCAACTCATCACGGCATTGGCAGAGAGATGGCGAAATGAGACACATTGCTTCAATTTTTGTGAAGGCGAGTGCACCATCACACTTAAGGACATCGCCATCCTAACCGATTTGCCCATCGATGGCAATTTTATTTGTGTGGACTCTACTCCACCAGGTAAAGTTGTTGCCAATATGAGTGGTTGGTAGCATTTCTTATGGATCGTCATAGGGTTGTGTCCGCCAGAAAAGTGAGATCACGATGCGGATGGTAATCCACCATTGTCCAAGGGCCAAGTATCCATCACTTGGTTGACAGCGGAGATCAAGCGTAAGCACAACCCTGAGGTCGAAGGAATTCCCCTCAAGGAGGAAAGTTCGGAGCGTGATAAAGAAATTTATGCACGTATCTACATCCTCGGCATGATCATAGGAGTTTTCTTCCCCAAAAAATCAAACAATTTAATAAAAAATTCATGGTTGAAGATCATATTTGGAGATTGGGATGATATGGGGAACCTCTACTTGCCTAGCTCATCTCTACCGCTCCCTTTGTAATGCTAGTTCGAGAGCGGTGAAGGAGATTGATGGGGCCAAGTTCATCGTCCAATTTTGGGTTTGGGAACATCTGGCATGGACGCGCGAAGGAAGACCCCGACAAGGATTGGGGACTCGACCATCCCCTACGACATGAAGCTTATGGTTGTAGGTAAACATCTTCGTTCCCACTCATAGTTCTCACCTTTTTTTTACTAATTCAGTATTTTATAGAATAATTATTATTATGTATTAACATTGTGTACTTTTTCATATTAATAGGTGGCTTGGGGAAACAACATGCGACAACCAAGTCGCGCATAAGTTGGAGGAGTATCGTAGGAGGCTGGATCATCTTTGGGAAGCAGAGGTAACCATCATAATACATTATTATTTCCTGTTCTATTTTCGACTAGCTTTAGTTTGTTTCTTGATGATCCATTTGTTCTGCACCTTCATAGCTTAAGATCGATCTGTATCCTGAACACATCGTCGCGCATCACGTCCACAAGTTCCCGTTGCATCCCGGTCAATGGTGCACCCGAGTCCCACTAATCTGCCTCCATATAGTGGATTGACACTTGCCGGATCGATGCCTACGACAATTCGGACGTGAGCAATGCCTACCATTAGAAGACACGGTGAGTCAGAGGGGATACCACGGGAAAGATGGCCAACAAGGATCTGCTAATTGGCCCAAGGAGTTTGAAGAATTGATCAATCTGTGGAATAATAGGCAAGATCAAGAGATTGTGATGACATCAGCTGTGGAGCGGATGGGGTACCATTACCCATACATGGAAACATACCGAAGACAATCTGTACGTTACATGACGCTCGAATGTGCGGCGGACGGAGCTTTGGTAAGTAATTCCGTAATATTAATTAATTTATTTACTTTGAGCATCAATATATGTAGTCATGCAAATCATTACTACATAAATGGCTAACGTTGTTATTTTCTGCGATTTAGGTTGATTGCATCGAGTGTATACACGATATCCCTCGTACTGCAGATTCTTTGGCGGCGGGGCGGGAGGTGGGGCTCATTCGGAGGATAGCGAACAGTCTCCATGGATGTGAGAGAGCGCGCGCCCGTGACCATCAAAAATACCCGCCAGTTCCCCCAGTCGCACCAGCTCCAGTAACGCAAGATGTCCCCATTCCGCCTCCGCCGGTCCATACAAGGCCAAACAAGGCTACGAGGGATCGACCTCACGTGCCCGAGATCTACCCAATTGAGGTGTGGAAGGTGCCTAATCCATTGGAGGTGTGCTAAGGTGCAGGGTCTGACAAGAGCACTCCACTTTTTTGGTCCTAAAGTTAACGGTTACTTCATGGCGATGACCCCCACGTCTCCCATCCTCCCAGTGCCCGGTCTAGACCGAATACTCGCCAGCATTTCGGTTCATAACAGTGACAGTGTGCCAAGAGCTCTTCCGATTATCTTTTTCCATTATTTCTGTGGCCTTATCGGAGTGTACCTTACCCTGTGCCTCCCTCTTCTCAGCCCAGTTGAGACGGTTGACGAACCATGCGTTCATTTTCCAGAATGTAATTGCTTACACCTAAAATATAATCTTGTACCACATTGATTATTTACAAGGCATTTATTATCTTTATAAGGCCAGATCATTAATGACAATTAATGTTATTTGAACTGGGCCTCATGATAATAGTTTTAAGCCCCAAGCTACTAAGTCTCCAAGAAGGAGCTAGTCTCGTTGCGAGTTGTAGAGCCCGCCGTGGTCGTGAGATCTAGACCGCGTTGGCCTCAAATTTAGAGCCCGCCGTGGTTTTGAGATCTAGACCGCGTTGGCGTCAAATTTAGAGTACGACGTGGTCGTGAGATCTAGACCGCTTGGCGTCAAATTTAGAGCCCGACGTGGTCGTGAGATCTAGACCCCATTGGCATCAAATTTAGAGCCCGACGTGGTCGTGAGATCTAGACCGCGTTGGCGTCAAATTTAGAGCCCGACGTGGTCGTGAGATCTAGATCGCGTTGGAATCAAATTTAGAGCCCAATGTGGTCGTGAGATCTAGACCGCGTTGGCGTCAAATTTAGAGCCCCGACGTGGTCGTGAGATCTAGATTGCGTTGGCGAGTTAGTTAGCATAAAAGGTCACAAACCTATTCACTTTGTACGAAATGGTCACAACTAGGGCTGGGAAACGGTGCGGTCTGGTCCAGACCAGACCATATACACGGTCTGCGGTCCAGACCGAGAGAGTAAAACAGAGACCATGGACCAGACCGTAACCTATACGGTCCAGACCAGACCACGCCTGTGCGGTGCGGTCCGGTACGGTCTAGACCGAGTAGACCATGTTCAACAAAACATGTGTTATCTAATGTTAAATATTAGTTAGTGACAAATAAAAAACACATTGACATCTAATCCGACAAAGTTCAAAAGTCATCATAACACCAACAATTTCAAGTCTACAACCCAACATAACATAAGATTAAGAATCAACAACATCCATAGTTCAATAAACCTCGTGTACTCCTTCCATATTTTCAACCTCAATTTTCCCCATATACGGATGTCCTCGGCATCTTGGAAGACCATAGTAGAAGCTGTTGGAGCTGCTGGGGCTGCTGGAGCGGCTACTGCTGCCCTGGAGACTGGAGCTGGAGGAGGCGGCATAGCTGCTGCTGAATCTCCATAAGTTCCAGAGCTATCTTCGTAACGAGCTCTTTTGCTGGCCTGAATAGGATTTAGCATTCTGGCCATTGAAGTTGAACTACTTCTACTCTTCTAGCTATGATTACATTGGAAACAACTCACAACCAACACTAAACTAGAATTGGGGGATTAATTAGAATGAAGTTATTAATTATTAGCAACTAACACCTCGACACCAACACTAAACTAGAATCTGGGTCATTAGTTGCAAGAGAAAGAATTTAATAATCCTTATTACCAATAAAGAACAAACACAAGGGAATGGAAGGCAATCGGCCACTATTAACATTATTACCATTCTCGATCGGTTGCAGCGGCCAGTCAGCAATGGCGAAGCCAATGGAAGGCAGGCGGAGGTCGAGGTTGATGGCGGAGGTCGATGGCAGAAGGCAACGAGCAGGTCGAGGTTTCCTTCTCGCCTCTCTCTTGCGAACTCTCTCGACGGAAGCATCAACCGGAATGCCCTCAGCTAAGGCCGCGACCTCGCGGCGTGGGATTGTCAAGGGTGGAGGTCGTCAGGTCATTGGTGGAGGTCGTTGACTCGATGGAGATCGTGGATTTTGACTCGTGCGACCTGCGACAGAGCTGCTGGAAGGCGAGGCGAGGAACAAGCGAATAGCTAGGTTTTCACTGGCGGAAGGCGAGCTGACTAGGTGATGTGGGCAGTGGGCCAGTGGCGATTGGAATTGGCAATTGGGCTTGGCTGGCGGGTTGCGAGTGCAGAGTTGGGCTCAGCCCAGACTTAATTTTGGTCACGGTCTGGACGGTTAACCATGGTCTAGACCAGATCAAACCGTTCCATAACGCAAGTGAAAGAGGCAAACCATGGACCAGACCAAAATGTATTAATGGTCTAACGGTCCGGACCAAACCGTACGGTACGGTCTAAACCGCGGTTTGTCATACGGTTTGGTCTAGATTCCCAGCCCTAGTCACAACCCTTTTATTTTGCACATTTTAGTAACATATGTTTGAAAGAATAACAAAATGGTCATTCCGTCCATCTCCATCCAAGAAAAACGTTAATTTCGTCCAGTCAACAAGCCACGTCACTTAAAATATTAATTAAAAATTAATGACCAATTGAACCGGACAGACCAACCAAAAACACTAATTATACTCGGTAGTTTTTCACTCGACCCTACAAAACGATTCCACTCCCCAGGATCTCGCCCTCGAAATTTCTCCAGATCGCGTTGCCGGCCGAAACCAATGGAGGTTCGCTTCTCTGGGTAGTTGTCGTCTGCTTCTTTTTCCTCTCCTTTCTTCTGCGCATCATCCTCTCCTCCGGCGAAACTTAATGGATCTGGCGTTCATCACTGATTATAACTAATCATCAACATCATTAATAATATCTAACCAATCAATGAACCAATGAACTGCTTATGAGGAGTCGGCTACTTTGCGTTCTCCCAAAGAACAACAAGCAAAAAAATTGCAGAAAATCTTGTTAATTTCACCGTATTTTGTTTTCCAAAAGCTTTATATCTTGTCTAATTTGACCTTATTGTGCCTTCTAAAAGCAATTCGTTTATTTTTCCGAAGCTCAATAGTTTTTAGGGGTTTGCTTTATCAGCAACTCCGTGTTCTCAAGCTGATGTTACGATCACTGTCGCGGCTGCGCCTGCTATCCAGCGTGGTACCAAAGGTCAGTATCCGCTGTGGTACCAAAGGTTTCTAGCCGCACCGGCGTCTCTGCTTCCTCTCTCTTGCTGTCGTTGTACGCTGGATAGCTTCCTGGGTAACTAATTGGGGTGTGTGGTTTTGTTATACAGGTGGGGAATTTTATTTTGGCTAGTTTTTCTTTATGATTTTGTGGAATCAGTTTGAGCTGGAACGATTCACAGAGGTAGTTGTCGGATGGAGTGATTCCTAGAGGTGCACTGCGGCGACGAGAGATTTTTGAGCACAGAGTCTCCAAGATTTCGGGTGGTATAGAATTAGGGTTTTTGATTGGGCTGTTTGGTTCAATTGGGGTTGGTTATTAATTTTTTTATTTTTATTTTAAGTGAGATGGCATGCTGACTAGACGAAACTAACGGATTTTTGGATGGAGTTTGACGGAATGACCATTTTGTTATTCTCTCAAACAAATGTTACTGAAACGTGCAAAATCAACGGTTTGTGACCGTTTCGTACAAAGTGAATAGGTTTGTGACCGTTTCGTACAAAGTGAATAGGTTTGTGACCTTTTATGCTAATTACCCCTGCGTTGGCGTCAAATTTAGAGCCCGACGTGGTCGTGAGATCTAGACCGCTTTGGCGTCAAATTTAGAGCCCGACGTGGTCGTGAGATCTAGATCGTGTTGGCGTCAAATTTAGAGCTCGACGTGGTCGTGAGATCTAGACCGCGTTGGCATCAAATTTATAGTCCGACGTGGTCGTGAGATCTAGACCGCGTTGGCATCAAATTTAGAGCCCGACGTGGTCGTGAGATCTAGACCGCGTTGGCATCTAATTTAGAGTCCGACGTGGTCGCGAGATCTAGACCACATCGTGAGAATAGACCATGTCCAAGACGAAAGTTCCAAGATGAAGAGCAGGCGATTAAGCGAGCAACTGCCGATTACCACACGTACAATGACACGTCAGCCACGTCCGAGAAAGAAAGGGAGCAGTTATTTTTGGAAGTTACTCTAAGATAGTTTTCTACGAAGGTTATCATTTCAAGTCTATAAATAGGAGGAGGAGTTGACAGAGGAGGGGTTCGCAAAAATCACCACTCGACACCACTTGTCAATTTTTTCTTTCCTCTGCAATTTTTATCAGTAGTCGTAGATTTGGAGCTCTCTCAGAACCTCCATAGGAGTAGGAGTAACTTAATATAGATCTGTCTTGAGATTCGGGTAAACATCGAACACCCTCGTACGAACTGTATTGGAAGAGGTGTGAACCGTGTTTAGTGATCGTTGTCCAAAGAAGTCAAGGTGCATTCAATTCGATTTCAACGCAAGTTTTCTCTCCGAAAAACAAATTTGGCAGATCTGGTGGGACACTTGTGGTCGATTTGATGGCTCCGAGGCGGAGGAATCAAGAAGGTGACGTTCCGGCTGGTTTCATGGAGGAGCAGGTGGCCACCATCGAGCATGGCCAAGCGTCCGACGTGGTGACCGGTGGAAATGGAGGAGCGGAGATCTTGGTGGCGACCGCGCCTTGTGGAGATCTTGGCGAAGCAGTGAGGGGCCCTTCGTCAGATGATGGAGGAGAACACAAGATGGTGGTAGAGAACCGTCAAGCCACAGAGGAGAACCGCCAAATGCTGATGGAGAACCGTCGCATGTTGGAAGAGACTCGATCAGGTACTCATCAAGTAAATTCTCAAATGGACTGTTTCAATTCTCGCTTAGATAGACGTTTGAGTCAACTAAGTAGCTAACAAAAATACAAACGAGGTGGATCAATTCCGACAGTCTTTAAGTAGACCAGTAGTGCAGTCGAGCTTTGCCATTAGATGGCACAGGTCTAACGCCTACTAATAGTATTCTTTCTCCCGCCGGTGGTCGGAATGACCAAACACGGCAAGAGAACTTGCCGCCTCAGACGACAAGTCAACCACCTCCACGTAGAGTAGATGATGTCGAGATTCCCACTACTCAAGTGGGAGAGTCGTCACATGGATGCGTGGGAGTTGAAGTGGTACCCCCGCGTGGTGAGAACCTCGCCACCATGTTCAACACTCGAGTCGAGCAGCCACCCGTGCAAGTAGGTGCTCGTCCCTTTATCCCAGAGGCAAGACCCTAGCTCCCATGAATTTGGGAGTAGGAGGAGGTCTAGGTGGAAACATGGATCAAATCCCACCAAGAGGCTACCCAACTCCAACGTCACCACATTTCAACGGGAATGGCATGGACCCCATTGGGGTTGTACCGGGGGCAACAAGGGGGGCATGAAGCCAACACCTTAGGGATCAAGTGGCTCAACTCCTAACAGAGCATTTTGGCATGAGAGTAAGACCTGCCATGTCACCTATATACTGGAAGCCATATCCTGAATGGGTAGATAGGCTTCACCCATTTCCAAGAGGATTCAGAGTTCCCGAGTTGGCCACATTCACAGGGACTGGAGACCAGTCCACTGTAGAGCATGGTGGACGCTTCACTATCCAATGTGGTGATGTAGGAGATTTCGTGAAGTTCAGACTATTCGGCAACTCGTTGACAGGGCCAACTTTTGCTTGGTACGTCAACTTGTCGTCTAACTCCATCCAGACTTGGCAGAAAATGGAGCAAATCTTTCATGCTCAATTTTATAGATCTGAGCCCGAGGTGACCATGGCTGACTTGGCACGTATGTGCCAACAGCCAGGAGAATCGGTGGAGCATTTCTTGCCTAACTTCAAGAATGCTCGTAATCGTTGCTTTGTCAATTTGACGTAGAGGGTTCATCAAGTTGGCACAAGGGGGTTTGAGTTTTGAACTAAGGAAGAAATTCCCAGATAGGGATTTCTCTGACTTGTTTCAACTCATGTCTTGTGTCGTGAGGTATGAGTCTCTTCTTCATGAGGAAGAGAATCGTAGGAGTGCCTTAAGGGGATCCTACTTCCCAAACTTAGGCTACACTATCAACCATGTTCGCCACGAGGCTAATGAGGTTGAAGTGGACTTCGCTGAGATAACTCCAGGGAAGCCATATGTGTGTGCCTCCTTGTCTAAAGTTGGAGATGGGCTGCAAGGGGGGAAACCCAATCGGGCTCCCATTCAGCCACAGAAGTACTCCTTTGATGTCTCGAAGGCAAACTTGATTTTTGGCCAACTCTATAAGGATGGTCAAGTCAAATTAACAAGGGGCATGTCTTCCCCCCACCGGAGAAGTTCAAAGGAAAGAAGTATTGTAACTGGGATAATAGCATGTCACATGCCACTGATGCTTGTGTGGTGTTCCATAACGTTTTGCAGGATGCCATTGAAAAGGGACGTATCAAGTTCCCTAAAGCAAAGAAGGATGCCATGTTGGTGGACACTGATCCATTCCCCAAGGTGCTTGGCGTCAACATAGTCAACCCAGATCCCTCTAAAGTCGAGTTGCCACGTTTCAAGCTGGTGTTGGATACATGGCCGCCTCGAAGGAGCTCCAACGTGGTTTTCGAGCAAGGGAGCTCGTCGTGTACCAAGCAGGCCAGCCCTGTCGCAATGATAACTGACGAAGTTGACAAGTTGTGTGCTCAGTGCAAGAAGAGTCTTAGACTCGACGAAGAGAAGCCGATGCCATCGATTCATCAAAGAATTGGTCTTCCCAACAAGCCAAGGCCAAGGTACCTGCCATACGAGAGACAAGTGGAAGGAGTGAGGCAACCAGCTTTGGGGAAACTGAGGCAATGGATGGCATGCGTATGATGCTCGTCGTCAGCAACCACTAGCAGTGGCTGAGATGACAAGGACCCAAAGAAGAAGGTTCATTCGCAAGAATGCTCAAGCACGACAAGGACAATTACCAATGGCTCGTGGAAACATACTGGGTGTGACACAATGGAGGAGAGAAGGTATTCCTCAACCAAATCTCAAGCTGGTCAACTCCATGACCACAGGGTTCAAAGTGAGCGTGATGGACAAAGGCAAGCAGGTTCAAGTTCAGAGTGATGCCAAAGCTCGAGAAGGGGTTGATGACAACTTCGAAGGAGAAGAAGGTGAATACGAAGACGAATATGCCGAAGACGATATGCTTGAGGATGACCTCCCAACTCCACGTTCAAAGGGGGCAACAAGGATGATGAGAAGGACGGTTAGGGTCCTGCTACGACCATCCAATTTGGAAGCTTGCCACCGGTAGTTGTTACTAACTACATATTTCCCATGGTCTTCCAATTCAACGAAGAAGCTCGTGAAGGAGATATAGAGAGTGAAGACATGGAAGAAGCAAGTGACGGAGAGGGAGCAGTTGCTGAGTTGACTGAGGCATTCGCCCGTCTCGAAGCTAGTGACGAGCCGTGGAGTGTGAGGATGGCTCGTTTGGGAAGTAAGATAGATCTAGCCGTCGAGACGGCAAGGCAAGAGTTCTCAACAAATTTTGAGGGAACTCCACGAGGCAGGCCATAGGAATGTGGGTTTGCTTGGAGAAGATGATGGTCGGTACCCATTCTACATATTGTACCAGGGACCTGAAGCAACATCATCGTTGGCCATTGAGAACCCTACATGGGGATCGGGGTTCGAGGAGGTGCAATAAAATTCATTGGCAAACAATGAAGGAACACCAGAAGAAGAGGTCGTCGTGCATGTAGCTACCTCGAAGGGAAATCAAGTTATGAAGGAAACTGCAAGTGACTAGTCAAGCCACTTGGTGGTGTTCAAAGAGCCCGAGCCGAGTATGATAAGGCATTTGAAACCCCTTTACATCAAGGCTAGACTTGATGGCGTGCCCATGCCAAGAGTTTTGGTTGACAGCGGAGCTGCTGTCAACGTGATGCCAACACGTATGTTAAGGAAACTTGGGAAGAGCATAAGTGATTTGATTCCTAAGGATATCTTTGTGACAAGTTTAATGGAGGCTCAACTTCGGTAAGAGGAATTTTGCCAATTATGGTGAGAGTGGGTAGTCAAGAAAGGATGTATGCTTTCTTTGTTGTCGATGGGGTGATAAGTTACAATGCTTTGTTGGGAAGAGACTGGATACATACCAACAAGTGTGTCCCATCTTCGCTTCATCAATGTTTGATGTTCTGGAATAAGGAAGGTGTGGTCAAAGTAGTACAAGCAGACACCAAACCTTTTGCCGTGGGAGTCAACGTGGCCGAAGCTCCTTTATACGATGGAGACTTTGGGCCATTGCAAGTTAGAAGTATGGATGGTGGGTCTTGTACCATGGTATTATCGAGTGCCAAGGTGTTGAGCAAGGCTTGCATCGATCCACTCTCAGAGATAGTTAGACCATCTATGATATCTGTTGATGGTCCACCTAAGGCTGAAACAAAAGATGATGATGAGTAAGCCACCACAACACAAGGTGGCGAGGGAGGCCGAAGTCACGGCCTTGATGGAGAAGTTGGCCATTTATCAGTTCGAACATAGGCTAGCTTGGGAGGAGCCTGTGTGGGTGGCCGACTGTGTTCCCGAAGAGGATTTGCCTGAAGAAGGCGAGGGACCAAGTATAGCTGAGGAAGAAGAGGATCACATGAATTCTCGTGATATCTTAGAAGAGATCAATCTTGGCACTGAAGAAGCCCCGCGCCCAACTTTCATCAGTGCCATGCTCTCTGAGCAAGACAGGTATGAGTTAATAAACTTAATGAAAGAATTTAAAGATTGTTTTGCGTGGGATTATCATGAGATGCCTGGTCTAGATA
This sequence comes from Linum tenue, assembly GCA_946122785.1. NCBI lineage: Eukaryota > Viridiplantae > Streptophyta > Magnoliopsida > Malpighiales > Linaceae > Linum > Linum tenue. The sequence goes on from CAMGYJ010000008.1 coordinate 32,568,488, forward strand.
GAAAATTGGTGGAGCATAGACTGAATCAGTCCTGGATTCAGGCCTTACAAACAGCCGCCTAGGCGTTTTGCTTATGAGGTCTTTCCAGAGATAAAGAAATAAATTGAACGATTGTTAAAAGCTGGGTTCATAAGAACGGCTAGGTATGCGAAGTGATTGTCTAATGTAGTGCCAGTTAGAAAGAAGAATGGCAAGATAAGAGTATGTGTAGACTTTAGGAATTTGAATCTAGCCACTCCTAAGGATGAATATCCAATGCCAGTTGCTGACATGTTGCTCGATGCAGTGACTAGGCATGAAACTTTTTCTTTCCTGGATTGTTACTCAAGCTATAATCAAATTTACTTGGCTGAGGAAGACATCCACAAGACCGCGTTTCGGTGTCCAGGAGCAATTGGATGCTACGAATGGGTGGTCATGCCTTTTGGGTTGAGAAATGCGGGCGCCACTTACCAACAAGCTATGAATGATATCTTTCATGACTTGATTGGTGAATTGGTGGAGGTGTATGTGGATAACATTGTTGTCAAGTCCAAGGTAACAAGACAACACCGCTCTCATTTACGCATGGCTTTCTTGCGTATGAGAAGCCATCAATTGAAACTAAATCCACTTAGTGTGCATTTAGTGTGTCCACAGGTGACTTCTTAGGGTTCCTTGTGAGCCAACTTGGCATTGAGGTTGAAAAAAGAAAGACCAAGGCCATCATAGAGGCCATGCCACCACGTGACAAAAAGGAGCTGCAAGGGTTCCTCGGCCAAGTTAACTACATTCGACGCTTCATCTCGAATTGTGCGGGCCGGACTCAAGTGTTCTCCCCGTTGCTGAAGTTGAAGGAGCAGGACTTTGTATGGCGTCAAGAGCATGAACAAGCTATTGATGACATAAAGAGGTACTTGGCGAGCACGCTGGTGCTAAACTCTCCCATTCCACATCAGCCTTTGAAGTTGTACCTTTCATCCACTAACACAACTATTGCGTGTCTGTTGGCTCAAGATAATGATTCAGGTCATGAGCAGACCGTGTACTATCTAAGTAGATTATTAAACAAGGTCGAGCAAAAATATTCTGCCATAGAAAAGTTATGTTTGGCTTTATATTTTTCATGTATGAGGCTAAGGTTCTATTTGATGCTTGTTCAAGTACAACTCATTTGTAAGACCGATTTGATTAAATACATGTTGTCCCGGCCAATCATCCATGCGAGGATTGGTAAGTGGACACTTGCTCTATCTGAGTTCAATTTACAGTACGTACCACAAAAAGGCCATTAAAGGCCAAGCCTTAGATGATTTCTTGTCTGACCACCCATGTGTGGACGTGCCACCCGAATTAGTAGAGATAGGGATGGTGGGTGAAGCCTCTTGGTCTCTATACTTTGATGGCTCAAAGACACGTACAGGAGCAAGGGCTGGCGTGGTGATCACTGCCCCATCCGGGCATACCATGTCTTTTGCTTTTACTCTCGATTTTCCATGTACTAACAACCAGGCCGAGTACGAGTTGTTGGTGGTTGGGATGGAGATGCTTTTAGATTTAAAAGTTAAGAGCGTTGACATCAAAGGGGATTCACAACTCATGGTCCACCAAGTACTTGTGATTTTCGTTGTGTCAATTGCGTTTTAGAGACATACCTCGAGTATGTCCAAGTCTTGATAACTCACTTTGACAACGTATCTGTCAAGTTTGTGCCTCGACAAGATAATGGCAAGGCCAACTACTTAGCACAATTGGCTTTGGGTTTTAGGGAGTTCTACAATGAGGGAGGAGAGCAGATCTTTGTACAAACACTTAGTCCATTGAGAGAGAGTTTGAAGCAAGGAGTAGAAGTGTTCCAAATATAAGGAGAAGAACCCGAAGATTGGCGTACTCCTTTGGTGGCTTATTTGAAAAATCCCAATGGGGATGTCGACAAAGCCATCAAGTTCAAATTTAGGAACTACGTGCTATTAGATGAAGTCTTGTTCAAGAAGAGACCAGATGGTTTGTTATTGAAGTGTTTGGGGGGCAAAGAGGCCTTGAAAGATATGGGAGAAGTTCACGAAGGCATATGTGGTGCTCATCAAGCTAGACCCTCCATGAGATGGGTACTTCATAGATATGGCTATTGTTGGCCATCCATTGGAGAGGACTGTGCTGCTTTTGCCAAGGGGTGTGAAGCTTGTCAACGACATGGTCCTGTTCAAAGAGCTTCAACAATTGATCTAAAGTTTATCATCAAGCCACGACCATTCTTCGGTTGGGCAATGGACTTGATTGGGAAGATCTACCCAGCTTCTTCCAATAAACACACCTTTATTATCTTGGCAACTGACTACTTCACGAAGTGGGTAGAAGCTAAGCCGATGACGGTGGTGAATCAAGGTGAAGTAATTAAGTTCGCAAAAGAGAACATAATCCATAGGTTTGGATTTCCTGCCACCATAACAGCTGATCAAGGTACCGTGTTTACAGGAGGGGAGGTGATGGAATTTGCCAAGGAGCATGGAATCAAAATCATACATTCCACCCCATATTATGCTCAGGCTAATGGTCAAGCTGAAGCATCCAACAAAGTGGTGAAGGGAATCTTGTCTAAAATGATAAAAGACAATCCGAGGAAGTGGCATGAGCACTTGTCCAAAGCTTTGTGAGCTTATCGCATGTCTCCTCGTAGTAGCACGAAGGTGACTCCCTTTGAATTGACATAGGGACATGAAGCTTTCTTGCCCGTCGAGGTGACTGTCAAGTTGTTGAGATACATGCGTCAACATGAGCTCACTCCCTCGGAGTATTACGAATCTATGATGCTAGAGTTGTGTGATCTTGATGAGGTGCATCTAAAAGCTCTTGATAACATTAGAGTTCAAAAAGACGAAGTTGCACGAGCTTACAACAAGAGGGTTAAGCGCAAGTCATTCGAAGAGGGGGAGCTAGTGTGGAAGCTGCATTTGCCCATTGGGGACAAGGATCCCAAGTTTGGCAAGTGGTCTCCAAATTGGTGTGGCCCTTTCATTGTCCATGCCACTCCGCATTCTGCTTCCAATCTTTCTTTGTGCACCCTCGCGGGAAAAGGAAGGGGTGGCGTGTACTTAGCCACCGAAGGTGGCATTGGAGATGCCTTCCTCGCCACTACGTTCTTTTCACCCGAGCTTTCTTCTTCTCCACCCTTTGGTAGAGAGTCTTCCTTCTCGATCACTTCTTTGGCAACAACCTCCGGAGTCACCTTCCCTCTTCTCAATTGAATCGCATTCACCCCGAAATTTTGGCCTTTGGGATTTGCAATGGTTTGGGAAGGTAGAGCTCCGCTTGGTCTCTCGGTGAGGATCCCGGCAAGATTTCCAATTTGCACCTCCGAGTTCTGAAGACTTGCTTGATGACTTCGGAGTCCCGCCTCAACGGAGGTAAATTTTGATGCCGCCGCATCCATGAATTGCTCGTTCTTCTCAAACTTCTGAGAGCTCATGCTCACAAAGGTGGTCACTAGATCTTCAAGCTTAGCAAACTTGTCCGGTTGTTGTTGTTGATGGAACCCTTGACCACCTTGTGCTTGGTATGGTTGTTGGAAATTTTAGTTTTGTAACTGAGGTTTCTGTTGGATGAAAGTAGGCCGAAGTTTATAGTTTCCCGTCGGACCTTGGAAGTCGGGGGTTCTTGGATTAGTAGGGGAAGACCAAGCAAAACTCACTTGTCACCTGGGGCTGTAGGTGTTGCTATAAGAGTTGTTCCCTCTAGCATTGGCAATGAAACTCACTTGCTCCTGGGGGGTACTTGTATCCTTCATTGCTTGGCAATCTGCAATTTCATGACTAACACCAACCACAAGACATCACCGTTCTCTTCCCTTGCTTCTTGTTTGTCCTCAAGGATCACCTAAATCAACTAGGCAAGCTTAGTTTCAAGTGGAGCACTTGTTCCCACACATCACACTCCTTTTTTGGTGCTTCTCTTACCACTTCTCATCAAAACCCAATCGTAACCCTTGAGAGCCATGTCTTCGAGCAACTCGGTCACCTGAGGTGGAGTCATGCTCATCAACTTCCCTTGGCAAAGAGAGTCGACGAGGATCTTGTCATCTTGAATGAGACCGCCATAGAATGTCTCTATCCGAAATTGCTCCTCAAATCCACGGTGAGGGCATTGGAGGAAGTAGTCCAAGAATCTTTCTAATGCATTCCTCAATGTCTCATAAGCTCTTGTTCAAAGAGGGTGATCTTGATCCTCCTCTAGGCCGTCTTGGAAGGAGGACAATATCGGGTCATAAAATTGCTGAGAAAATTGTCCCAAGAGGTGATGGAGCGAGCTGGTTGGTTGTTGAGCCATCGAAGCGCCTTCCCCGCAAGAGAGTAGGGAATAGCCTCAGTTGCAATGCCTCCTTGGGGAAGCCATTTATCTTTTAGCTTCCCGCAAGCTCCAGAAACCTATTAACTTGCTCCTACGGTGATTGATTTCAAAGTTGTTGGTGGCCTAGGTGGATGTAGGATGGGAGATTGAATATCTGCCGCCCGTGGGGTCATGTAATAGCCCATAGTCCTTGGACCTTTCTCGAATCCAGCTTCCTCTTTTTGGTTCTGAAGCGAATTAGCACCTCGTTGTTGATTTCCTGCCATCTCAACTTCAATTTAGACTCCTCCAAATCCGGGACCAACTTGATGTCCCCTCCCTTCAATCCTCCTTCTTGCTTCCACTAGCTCCCTCTCACGAGCCAAGATTCGGAGAGTGCAGTTAAGATCATCGTCTAGTGGCACTAAAGGTGCCGGAATGCTCCGGGTCATGGACCTCCCTACATACACTTATAAGAACCACAACACTTCTAGCACAAGCAACACTTCGCACAATCAAAATTCAAAGTAAAAGTTAGATTAAGACCAAACAATCTTTTCAAAATAATGGACTGAAGTTCCTCGACAACGGCGCCAAAAACTTGACTCGTCTCGAATATCACACTTAAATCCCACCTAAGGCCTAAGTATAAACCTTAAATAGGTGCAATGTAGAGAAAGTATGTTTAAATGTCAAACCGGTTCAGCACATGTACCCCTATTTCGATTGTTTTAAATATTATCCAGCGGAATAAAGTTTGTGAAAATCTCTACAACCTACGTTTAAAAATGCAAAACTTGAAAAGTGAAAGGATTGAAACTCTTGGTGAGATATTCGCACGGAGTTGTTTCCCCCTAACAAACTACCATGAACCGTGGGATCGAATGAATCGGTGTGCGACAAGGCGATTGCGAACCGCTAGGAGGAGCAACAATGGTTGGAAATCACACTCGGAATGCTTTATAGGCTACAATTGTAGCCCTCTTGGCCCAAGTAATTGAGGGTGGACTTACCTTCTCCCTCAAACCGGGATTTGGATGGCTTAATTACAATTAACCTAGGTGTTCAATTCGAGTTAAGAGGTTTGCCCTACATTAACCAAGATAGGATGCATGAAATGCCCAAGAAAACCCAGCTCAATTTGAGCCTCTTAAGATAAGGGGGTTTCCCTTTAAGCTAGGTTAGAATAGCACAATAGATTGTCAAGCACACACAATGCACAATCACCATGAAAAATACCTCAAACCTTAAATTAAACACCACCCACACACAATCATTCAATCCACACAATTAACTACATGGTAAAAGTTAGGGTTCTACAACACCTAAGTGAAAAGGGAGGCTACTCCATGCTAGACAAAGGAAGAACACAAATGAAAAAGGAAAAACCCATCATTGTGATGCCTCAATCCCTCCTTGTGCTTGTAGAGATCCTCTCTTGAAGAGGAACTTCCCAAATCTTAACTTGGAGCAAACCCAAGCCTCTTCTCCCTCTTGGTTTGTGGCTTTCTCTCTCTGGGTTTTCAAGAAGAAGAAGGTTTCTGTCACTTTGGCCTCTCCCTTCTTCATCCTTTTAGCTTTCCTTTTATACACTGGCCGCGCCCAGTTCATGGTTCCAGTTCACGCGTGAAATCTGGTCTAGACTGTGAACACAGTCCAAAACACACAGCTTCAATTATCGAGTTCGCGGTCCATGGCTTTAGTTCACGGTCGTGACTCGGTGTCAGTAACCTCCGAAAACTCTTTGAACTCTCTTCAGTTCACGGTTTGTGGCTCCAGTTCACGGTCCGGATGACCGTGAACTGCGACTGCTTCCTCTTCTTTGCCCAATCCTCGCTCCTTTTCTTCAAACTTTCGACTCTAGGGTTGGTTCCACGTGTTAGACTCTGAAACACATTGAAACACATCAAAACTAGCGTAAAACTATCCTTTTTGGAGATCAAATGCCACAAACGCCAAAGAAAAACGGGGATAAAAAGTGTACATTAGGATCGAATCACTAGGTCAATTATTTTTTTATTTTTGGTGCATGTCGAATGGAAAGCAGACCGAGTTTTTTTTACAAAATTCACACTGAACCCAAACCTTTCAATAACAAAAGTAGGAAAAACTTGCTCCCTATCCCATATTCACAACATCGGGTTCAACGCACGTTGTCTGGGGCTTTGGGCCAAATTAGGTTGAATGATCAACCAATTTATTATGTAGAATAAATCCTAACTGATAAAACTCGTCATTACGGATTTAACATGTTTTGGAAGAGTCAAATTGGGTTCGATAACCATGGGCCAGTTCGGATTTAATGGCTTGCTTTCTTATGTGAATCAAGATATAATGTAAGTGTTCGATGTTTGAATAGCACGAAAGTCTGCACTGCACTGTGGGCCACAAATTCGGTAACTTAAGATCATAAATAGATAGTTAAAATTATGAGTAACATTATCAATTTTTCACATCAAACCTTTAAACATCATCTTTTATAACATCTCACATTAGAATTGTGTTTTCAAAAGGTGTAGAGAGTAAGTTGTATGCGGAGGATACAGTGGATGGTTATGCACCATGAGTAATTAAATCTGGACCCTTCGTTCAGAAAATTCAGATCTAATGGTGAAGAATTAAATTTTATTTTCCCTTGTTTTCCTAATCAGCTCATATCTTATTCGTTTTAACTCGGATTTCAATTTTTTTTTGCATAGATTGAGCGAGTTCGTTGTGCTCTACAAAATGAGATCCATTTTCAATATTTTTTTATAATTTTTTTTATTGCCTCTCGTTACCAACTGCATATCATATGGTATCTTCTTCGTTTTGAAGCCGTTTTTGAAAATTTTTGCACGGAAGGAACGAGTTCAACATTATCTATTGGATCTACAAGTTTCTGGGTGAACAAAATTCAGGACAAAAAATATCACACAATATCACCCTAGTACGGGTGGTATCTTGTGGTACACAATGTTGAAAGTCGTAAATGACAGTTAATATACACCTACTATCATGTATTCAAACATCCTACATTCTTGGTATGTTCATACCACCATAGTACGCTTTTCATACCATATGATATGCTCTTATTTCAATACCAGTTAATACCATATGGTATAGACTGGTAAAAAATGGCTCAATTGTTTTTGTTTAAAAAATAGATCAAAGTGGATATCATTTTGAAGAGCATAATTCATCTTATCTAACTGTGCAAAAAAAAATCTTTGACTTAAAACGAGTGAGAAATCATCAGTTAAAGATTAATGGGGGGGGGAATTAAATGCTTTTCAAAAGAGAAAAGAGGCGCTGATGTGGCAGATTCTGATTGGGTTATGCATAGTTATTGACCACAAGGTTATGCACTTGATCCAATCCCTAAGTTGTATGGGAACATTTTTTCTCTTTTGTGGCATTCACATGGATAGTGTACCGAAATTTTGGCAAATCAAAATGCAAACAATCCACCAATTACAAAAGAATGTAAAACTCGTTCCCAACCCCAAACTCGTCAACATCAAATTCAACATGTTGTTGATTTTTAGGTGCATGTCAAATGCAAAATGGGCCGAGATTTAACAAAATCTACACCCAACCCGTCAATCACAAAGGTGGGTAAAACTTGGTCCTGACCTAAAACTAACTATTACAGGGTTCAACCCGCTTTGACCTAGTCGATTCTTTTGTTTTTTTAGGTATGTTCGCTTGGATACCCATCCATAAATGATATTGTTTTGTTTATGTTGTTACAAGGTTCAACCCGCTTTTAACATAACCAAACCCAACCCGTCAATAACCAAAGTTGGTAAAACGAGCTCCTAACGCTAAACTCGTCAACTCTCTCCCGAACAAAAATTCGTCAACACCGAATTCATAAAAAGTAACACAAAATTCCACATAAATTTAGATTAATTAATAAAAATTTCCAACTGATTTGACACTAATGACTAGTCTCACAAACAAACCCGACCTAATCAACCAAGTTAAGAAGGTTATAAAACTCGCAGTTGACCCAAAACTCGTCATTACGGATTTAACACGCTCTGGACGGATGAAATTGGATTGGATAACCATGGGTCGGTTCAGATTTAATGACTTGTCCTATGTGAATGAAGACATAAAAGAATCCATAAATACACATATACAACCCTTTGATATTGATGTCCACTACCAGTGCCAAGCCCAGAAGGTCAGTAATGAACTGAACAAATGGAGAGGACAAACTTGGTTAATAAGTATTGGTGGGACACTATCTGACCATAATATGCCACTATTTTATTATTAATTATTAATGTGTATAACATTAGTCTAATCAAATGATAAGAGTATTTTCATTAAGGGGAAATTCATTCATAGCGGATGAAGAGGGAATAGTTTTTTGGATGCATACTTTCTCATTTGAGCAAAGGAATAAAAAAGTAGCCTTGTCCGCATCAAAACTATGAAAACAAAATAATTAATAAACCTATAGACATTCCAAACGATCAAAACTCTCTCAACTATATAAAACCGCACAGGCATAGAAACCAAACCCACACAATCATTATTACAATTAAAGGCAAACAACGTCGGGGAAATATAGAAAGATAGATATCACGATGAATAATAGCCGTTTCTTCTCCATGGTCACGATCATCAATATCGCAGTTGTTTCTTGCTTCCTTTTCATCAGCTTCGGCGCTACAACCAGCAGCGGTGCGGTCATTTCGTGCAGCGACGTGAGCGTCAAGGCAGGGCCATGCATGGACTACGCCCAAAAACAGGTGGGGAGTACAGTCCCTCCGGCATGCTGCGATTGGCTGAAATCAACTTTTGTTGAAGCCGGACCTTCCGTCGACGACAAGAAGAATTCCTGCCTCTGCCTCAAAGCTGCTCTTGTGGATACTACAGGTTTGAGGGATAAAAGGTTGAAAAAAATCCCAGGCCTTTGTGGCGTTACGCTCCCTTTCACGCTCCGCAAGAAGCCCAACTGTGATAGGTACGTAATTCTACGTATACATTCGTTACTCGGTACCACATATTTATAGATCACAAACTTTGCTCCTTCTTCTTGTGGTTTCAGCATAAAAAACTGATGCAGGAGGCCGCCCACCAATAGTATATGCTCTCGCCTGATGAGATAATACGTATGGTTCGAAGTAGCAGTATCACAATCTACTAGGCACACATTTACGTAAATAGACGCAACATTTCCATGAATAAAAACACGCTACTTTTCATACTCCTGGCAGCGAGCTAATTAATTGTTTTACTATATGAGTAATGATATGTTAGAATAGATAATATGGATGTGCGTTTGCCACTCCATCCATTCATCCCCTCCCATGTGTGTTTTACTATATGAGTAATGCTAAATAAAGAGAATAGTAGGATCGGATGAAATTGTTTGATGTTAGAGAAATTGATGTGTGTCGGTATTGAGTTTTACAATTTACAACTCCATCGTCTATGATATTGACTTGAGAAAAATCAAATTGTAACGTGGAATTGATAATAGACATAAGCTTTTAACGTGGTTCATCTTCATAGATAGTGTGTGAGAGTTACATCCACAGAACCAGGTTTTCTTATTGATCTTATTCGGCCATTGGCCTTACATGAGAGGGACATATATATCCCTGTACATCTATAGCACAACGGCAACAAGGACTCCAAGACACACTCGGGACCTCTAGGTCTATTATTATTCTCGGCCTTGATCTACTATACAGTCAAACAAGATGGTTGAGTTTTAAAGTAGGAACAAAACTAACCAAGATAAAACTAATAGCAAGTGGGATCACAAGAGAATAGATAGTGTCGGTTAGACTTCGAGCTACATTTGATGCTCTCTAAGGGTACATGTTATAAGGAATTTAATTGCTTTGGCATTCAATACACAAAAATACCAATTATAAGCCCTAAGTCAATGGCCATGCAATTAGAGCTCTACCAACTTGCCTTGTCACCCCTCTTGAATCTTTGGAGGATTTGGGGTTGACTCTGTGAAGAAATCTCACAACTACATTAGACATATGCAAATGATATATAATGGATTCATGGCAATTGTGGTGCAAAGGTCACATGAGTGGTGGCCGGTGCCATATGGTCATGTCTCGCGACTCCCCTCCTAGCCACATCCATCACCTATCTCACCTAATTAGAAGTGACAATTTACCTCCTCTAAACGAGTATAACTCATTCGCAAAAGATCTATAAGTTGATGTTCATGCACTCCTATGAAAAGCATTATCTAGGTGGGATCCTAATTGGAAGGGAATGATCACCTCGCCCGCTAATTAGGACCAAAAATCGTCAATCTCAAGTAAGAGGCATTCATTCACGTACAACTAAGAAATAACGTAAGGAAACCTAAGGCTAAATCATGCTAGAAATGATTCATTGATACACCCGAAGCAAGATAGAAGCATTCACAACACTAGTTAAGCACAATTAAATAATAATATTATATTATGCAATCATTTACATGTCAAACCCTTAGATAGGATTTGGGGGAAAATCCCCAATTACCTTAACGAATTACACCATGAATGGGTAGAGGAGAGTCGTGCAAAGAAAGGAATAAATTTTAGAAAATGTTCTTCTTCTCGAGTAGAAATCCTCCTGGAAGCTACTCCTCCTTCTCACCTTCTTCACAAAACAACTACCTCTCTTTGTAACTCTCATTATTTATAGGAGAACAAAAATATGGACAAGATTGCAAGCCGCTCAAGAGAGTTTGTGGGTACGATCTTGTTCATAAGATCGTGATCTTCAAACGACGATGCGTTGGGCTACTCTAGCGGTGAAACCGTGGGTTAGACTTTGCGGTTGCGAAGACGAAGTCGTGGTTGCTATCTTTGTCACAGTTTCCAGTGAGATGGACTATGAGACCTTATGTACTCGTGGTTCACAACTTCCTTGAATTTTCAGTCATAGTCACAGTTTCATACTCTACAACTACATACTATACTTATAAATGCTACAATTGTCACAACTTACACAACCACACACATATACACATATCATCAACTTTTCACATCTATGAATATCTCACACTACATGAGAAGCTAGTATGCACATGAACAACGTTCTCAAAATATTTTCACAAAAAGGTGTGGATCACTGGCCAAAATCCTGAGTAGTCGTCCAAGAACATAATAGTTGAAGACCATACCTCAACTTGCCTTCAACTCTTGCTCAGCTACCACCTATACACCTATCTACTCCTCCTGCTGATGATGATGATCTTCTTACACATGGTATAAGCAGAGAAAAAGGATAAAAGAGGGTCAGCTCATAACTGAGTGGGACAGTCATCACCTAGTGAGTTCATAACAGAGCATACCCCTATCATACATCTAGCAATCAAGCCAAAGCACTAGGATCAGACCTTAGTCATCCGACATCCCAATAGGCAAAAGACTCAACCACCTTGACCTATGCATATGCATCTTATCATGTTTTAGTCATAGTCGTCTGCCTACTCCCATGCTAATAACTCTCCCGGAAATCATACCCCACATCCAGTCGGATGTAGTCATACATACCCCAACATCCAGTCGGATGTGGTCATACATACCCCACACCACTATGGGTGTAGTCATACCCCGACACCGCTCTGGGTATGGTCATATCTCGTAAGCAATCTTCAGGCACTACCACATGAAAGTTGTGACTATCATACATATCATAATAGAGTAATAGCATAGGGATCCCTAATTACTATGTAATTTACCGTGAGACCACAACACTCATATTTGGTATCCTTATACTTGATTCATATCCATCTTGCTTAATCATAATTCGTTACTTGCACATGTACTTCACCTGACGATAATTGGCTCAACATAGGTAAACAAGGAGTCGTATAATTGCACTTCCTTGGGATGAACCCTCGTGCAAGTCATCCTCCTTAAGACATCATAATATCATCTTGGAAAGTTTATTCTCCCAATTGTGAATCCAAATACAACCATAATATCACATCATGTAAAAAACCTTATAAAAAAACCATGAAGTCATATCAACAGTTAAGCCACAAATGGCAACATGTATGCAATCATCAACATAAACTAAGTAAATATCGATTAGGGCAAGTCAATAATATCATACAGCAGTCTAGGGTTCATCATATAACACAAAAGTCCATATATGCCTAATCATGCCATTCTAGTTCACCTAGGTCATTTTTATGGATCAATATAATTATCATGATATGACAAACCCGGTATGTCGTGCTAATCCCTCACCAGCTCTGGTCGTTCAAACACCGGTTTTAGCCTCCCATACCATAACTTCACTTTTCTCAAACAAACCCGGAATCAAAATTCGAGACCGTCCGACTATCCCCTCCAGTGTCCCCGTCAATATTAGTTCTAAGCTCTAGTTCAAATTATCGATAAATACACATCAAACCCTAGCCGGAGCTAAATTCAGCGATTCCGACTCCGACCTAAATAATTGGCGAAATTCATAGGTTAGAAATAGAAAATTCATTACCTCACCGTAGAAAGCCTGTATATGAAATTAGGATTCAATCCGGCTTCTGAATCCTCCTCAACTCTAATTCACCCAATCGAAAACTTGGAAAATCAAAGAAAAACTTCACTAGCAGCTCAGAATATCATGAACTACCTCGTGCGCAAGAATAGACTGATACATGGTTTGATAAATCTGGTGCATAGCAAACACTTCGATAAATCAGAATAAAAGATTACTAGTTTTAAACTAGAATGATTTAGGTTAAGTGTTCATGAATCAGAAATTATGGTATTCTCATTAGAGTTTAGGTGTTATATTATACTTCAATCGCTGATAAATTTATACTATGGATCATGCCACCTTATTGACGTATAGCATATTTTTAAATTGATTATGTAAATGTAGAAGTCGGCTTATGAATGAGAAATACAACGATAACGAAATAATTTGAAATATTTTTGTACTTAATTTGGTGCAATCTATTATGTTGGGATTGTTTAGACGATTACAAGTAACAATCATTTTTCTAATTTATTAAATTTATATAGATGAAAAGAAAAATATAAATTGAAATATTGAAGAGAGAGGTAGTGCTAGCTAGCTCCTCCATGCATGAAGTATTGAAGTATGAGTGAAGCGCAAGTTTCATTAATTCTCCAACTTTATGAATTTTGCTTTACATAAACAATACAACTAAGACTTGGGAATAGAAAAGTAAGCAGCCAATTATATAATGTCGTGTGGTTAATTCGGGGGAATGGATCAGGTCAGTAATCTTATGGTGAGTAACTATGAGTAACCCGCCCACATCAGCATGACATCAGCATCCTCTCTCTCCTGGAAAGCCTTTAATTTTCCCTTTCTTAATCTTTGACGGACGATTTCTTGCTCGTTTTAAGTCGAAATTTAATTTTTTTTGCACAGTTAGATCAGATTAATTGTGCTCTTCAAAATGATATCCACTTTGATATATTTTTCGAACAAAAAAAATTGAGCTATTTTTTACCAGTCTATACCATATGGTATTGACTGGTATTGAAATAAGAGCATATCTATGGGTTGAAAAGCGTACCATGGTGGTATGAACAAACCAAGACTATAGGATGATTGAATACATGATAGTAGAAGTATATTAATTGTCATTTACGACTTTTAACATTGTATACCATAAAATACCACCCCGTACCAGGGTGGTATTGTATGGTATTGTGTGGTATTTTTTGGTCTTGTAATTTGTTCACCCAGAAATTTGTAGATCCAATAGATCATGATGAACTCGTCCCTGCTGTGCAAACGTTTTCAAAAACGAATGAAAAACGAAGAAAATACCATATGGTATGCAGTTGGTACCGAGAGGCCAGAATTTTTTTCCTCAAAAAATATTGAAAATTGATCTCATTTTGTAGAGCACGATGAACTCGTTCCATCTGTGCAAAAAAAATTAAAATCCGAGTTAAAACGAAAAAGATATGAGTCAATTAAGAAAAATAGTGAAAATAAAAATGGTCTTTAATTCTTCATCCTTAGATCTGGATTTTCTAAATGAAGGGTCCAGATTTGGTTATTGATGGGTGCATAACCCATGGTTATGCACCCTATCTTGAGCCTTAATTCGGACAGAAGGAACCCACCTAAACTTGAGGCGTTGGGGAAAGCCTTGATTTCGTTTCGGAATACTCTTTTTTTTTTTTTGGTGGAACGTTTCGGAATACTCTGCCAAGGCGGCAAAGGATTTTGCCATTTTGGAATAAACAATTATGGGGTTGTTGTGTAGTGGACAAGAAACTTTATTAAGACAGACACCTCTTACCACTTTTGGCTTCTCAATAGTCAATATGCATTATGCATGCATGGGAGGTGCAGAGCAGAAGCCTCTTAAATTTCTCTTCCCACTTACCCTCCCATTTATTTCCCAGACTTGACTCGAATAGCATCTTCCCCAATGCTGCCTTATTCATTTATCTTCCCGCCAAAATTTTGCAAACCGCCAAAACCCTATAACCTTCACCCTCGTCACGTCACGGCATTTATAAGTTAGCCGACCGGGGATATAAAGAGGGAGACAGACAGGGGAGCCTACAGCCTAGTTCTTTGGTAGGGCAAGTGAGTGAAAGAGAAAAGGCAATAAAATCTTAATTTCTTCTCATTCTCATTTTGGTTTCTTACTGCCTTCTTTTCTATGTGTGTTTGGCCACCTAATGCTTGTCAACTGCTGTCGGATCCAGGGGGGGCCAACCTGGGCCCGGGCCCAGCCCTCCCTTGGTTCCAGAACTTGTATGTAGCTATCCAATCAAACATAATTTACCCAAACCCACGCCGGCCCTCTCTCTCTCTCCATCCCATCCTCTGTTTTTCTTTTCCTTCCACAAATTGGACGGAAATGCAAAAGCTCTGAAACTCCTCCATGCCGACTTTCCCATCAGCGGGAGACCACCACCACCTGGTCGCTGCTCTCCCCAAGGACATCCTCGTCGACGTCCTCGCGAGGGTAGCCTCCCAATCGCCGGCCGATCTCGTCAGCGCAAAGCTAACATGCAAGGCTCTGCTGGAAGCATCCGGCAAGGACTACATCTATCGCCACGTCAACATCGCCGAGTTCCCTGTTATCTCCTGGAAGAGCGACCTTTCTCGCGTTTTGTTCATCGATCGATGCATTACCAGCGGCAACCCGGAAGCTCTGTTTCGCCGGGGGTTGATTGAGTACCTCAGCACCCTGGAAATTGATTCGGGGCTCCGGCATTTGGGATCTGCCGCAAGGTCGGGTCACCCGGAATCCGTCTACATCTATGGGCTTCTCATGCTTTGCCAAGGCCAGCAGGAGGAAGGGATGGCTCTGCTGCGGTCTCTCAAAGGAGGATCGCGGTGGCTGGAGATGGTGAGGTACTGCCGGGAGAGGGTCAGCTCGGTAGTCAGGTATAGGTGGGTGAGGAATTTCACGATTTTGGCTGGGCCGGAGCAGAATCGAGGGAGGATTTGCAGTTGCAGGCAAGAGAGATTCGCCGTGCTGCCCTCGCCGGAGAGTATGGGTAGAGGCAGAGAAGGGTGGGCGTCAAAGGAGGATGCGGAACTAGATTTCTACGCCATCAATCGGTGCCGGTCATGTTTTTGGAACCATGAAGCGGCGGCTTTTTGCACCATGTTGAGATGCGGATCCTGGCTTTTGAATTATGATAACTGAAAATATGCACTTCACTCTATGTCGTTTGGTTCTCCTTATTTGGTGGAAGGGCAACTTTGCAATTTTTCAAACACTCAAGGGTCACTCATTATTATTGGATTTTTGGTTTTCTTTTTAGTAAATGCGATTAGGATTAAGGAAAAAGAAGATTTGTTTTAAGGTAAATGCTACATAATAATTACTAGCTTTGTGCCCGACCTGTTGGCCAGGTGAATTTCGTATGATATCTAATTAATTAAATATTTTTTCATTATGATTAGACTCTTATAAAATTTTAAGTAATTTATGTTTTAACGATTCATTTTCACAAATATATTTGTGGTCTCTTAATATATGTATCATATCTAAGTAATTTTTTATTTCTCAACTGTACAACCAACATTCAATCAATAATTGCGTAGTATTAGATTTAAACAATACACATTGCTCAGTTAGACATTCGAATTATTTTTTTTTATCAATATTGACTTGTGGTTAATTTTATTAATCTAATTTTGAGGATACAGAATAATGTCCAATATTATTTGTGTGATATTAAGGATTGCTAATTTCCTTATGCCGGTAGTTTTCTCTCTCTCAACCTAAAGAGTAAACATTTACCCTCCATTCCAATACATGTCACATTGAATTTGAAAACTCTACTAACATTTATCATGCACACATAATGGTTCAACCTCTCTAATTTATATTGATGTCATCTAAGGAGGTTTAAAAAGTTCCATTACATGAATTTATGTTGTAAATTTTCAATTAAAGCACTCAAACTTATTATATTATATATATATGGGTGGCTACTTCGGTGCACTCACTTTTTTGGGTGCATTCAGTGCACCCACCTCTAAAAGTGGTCATAATACATCAAATTTTGAAATTTAATGGGTTGCATTAGTCTAATATGATGATATAACACATAATCAAAACTAATCAACCCATTACCTAACCTATTAACCTTCAATTTTGAATCTCAACTCAAAATCCCAAATTAGAAACCCTAACCCTAAATTTCTAAACCCTGAATCATTCAAATTAAAGTGAATATTGAATGAATTTTGTACAAATTCATGTGGTTTGTACTAAGTGCAAAGGTTTGTGACAGTTTATGCAAATTACCCTTAAGTTTTGGGTGTTGAGCTCTCTTATCAGGTCTTTTTCTAGTTTTTTATCCGGTCTCGAACGGTTTTTTACCTCAAATCTAAGCCCAAAGATTGGATTGGATTGTTTACTATCTGGTCCCGGTCCGGTCTCGGTTCGGGTTATACGGTCCGGTTTTGGGTAAAACCAAAAAACCCTAATCAAATAGTCAGCCCTAATTTGCATCTTTTTAAGATTTTAACGTTATTTCAAGTCGAAGACACTAAATGGATGCACGACAATAAGAAGTGCAAATAATTTTCAGAAATATAAAAATAAAAAGTACACACTTTTAACGTAAGGATAACCTAATTATAAAAAATATATAGGAACTAATCATAACTAATATCACAATCAACAAGTAGCACAAAAATTATTTTCAAAACGTCAATAAATTATTTACAAAAATTCAAATCAATTGAAAATATTAACAAATTGATTAACATCAAACAACAACAACAATAATAATAAATTCTTCCGACCAACGGGTCGGGTAAAAGCTAGTATTGGAATTAGAATCAGAAAGTCAATTAGAAACTTGAATGTATATAATTAATCTATTATATTTTATTATGTCCGATTTGAAGATACTTTATAATGGCATATTCTCAAGCACCAAATAAAAAGGCAAAGACATTATTGATGTTATCCGTTTCGACGACTACAATAGAGAGAACATTTTAAGTAGTGGAACATGCGAAAACTGATTTGCGCAAAAGAATGTGCGATGAATTTCTCGCTGATGTTTTAACTATTTTCTATAAGAGTATGTTATTGGTATGGACGAAGACTCTATTATTGATGAATTTGCAAAACTAAAAAACCATCGTTTATAATTGACATTATAACAAAAATCTTAGTTATTATTATAGTATTTCTTTTACGATATCTAGTTTTTTATTCAAATGCGGCCTAGTGCTCTACTAAATCCTGGATCCGCCGCTGTGGTGAACCATAGATCGATATGAAATATCGATCGTCGCCGGTGGGGGAAAAAAAACCCGATGTCCGTGAAAATCGAAAATTTCAAAAAAAACGATATTTTCGATTCCCGGCCCAATTTTTTTTTTACACGGTTATGTTGATGCGGCTAAATCGAATCGAATGACAGGGCCCAAGGTGTGATATCGGTATGTAATATTCGTCGTTGATGGTGTTAAGCAGAACCTAAAGAGTAAACATTTACCCTCCATTCCAATACATGTCACACTGAATTTGAAAACTCTACTAACATTTATCATGCACACATAATGGTTCAACCTCTCTAATTTATATTGATGTCATCTAAGGAGGTTTAAAAAGTTCCATTACATGAATTTATGTTGTAAATTTTCAATTAAAGCACTCAAACTTATTATATTATATATATATGGGTGGCTACTTCGGTGCACTCACTTTTTTGGGTGCATTCAGTGCACCCACCTCTAAAAGTGGTCATAATACATCAAATTTTGAAATTTAATGGGTTGCATTAGTCTAATATGATGATACAACACATAATCAAAACTAATCAACCCATTACTAAACCTATTAACCTTCAATTTTGAATCTCAACTCAAAATCCCAAATTAGAAACCCTAACCCTAAATTTCTAAACCCTGAATCATTCAAATTAAAGTGAATATTGAATGAATTTTGTACAAATTCATGTGGTTTGTACTAAGTGCAAAGGTTTGTGACAGTTTATGCAAATTACCCTTAAGTTTTGGGTGTTGAGCTCTCTCATCCGGTCTTTTTCTAGTTTTTTATCCGGTCTCGAACGGTTTTTTACCTCAAATCTAAGCCCAAAGATTGGATTGGATTGTTTACTATCTGGTCCCGGTCCGGTCTCGGTTCGGGTTATACGGTCCGGTTTCGGGTAAAACCAAAAAACCCTAACCAAATAGTCAGCCCTAATTTGCATCTTTTTAAGATTTTAACGTTATTTCAAGTCGAAGACACTAAATGGATGCACGACAATAAGAAGTGCAAATAATTTTCAGAAATATAAAAATAAAAATACACACTTTTAACGTAAGGATAACCTAATTATAAAAAATATATAGGAACTAATCATAACTAATATCACAATCAACAAGTAGCACAAAAATTATTTTCAAAACGTCAATAAATTATTTACAAAAATTCAAATCAATTGAAAATATTAACAAATTGATTAACATCAAACAACAACAACAACAATAATAATAAATTCTTCCGACCAACGGGTCGGGTAAAAGCTAGTATTGGAATTAGAATCAGAAAGTCAATTAGAAACTTGAATGTATATAATTAATCTATTATATTTTATTATGTCCATTTGAAGATACTTTATAATGGCATATTCTCAAGCACCAAATAAAAAGGCAAAGACATTATTGATGTTATCCGTTTCGACGACTACAATAGAGAGAACATTTTAAGTAGTGGAACATGCGAAAACTGATTTGCGCAAAAGAATGTGCGATGAATTTCTCGCTGATGTTTTAACTATTTTCTATAAGAGTATGTTATTGGTATGGACGAAGACTCTATTATTGATGAATTTGCAAAACTAAAAAACCATCGTTTATAATTGACATTATAACAAAAATCTTAGTTATTATTATAGTATTTCTTTTACGATATCTAGTTTTTTATTCAAATGCGGCCTAGTGCTCTACTAAATCCTGGATCCGTCGCTGCCTTCAAGTAAACTTCTCCAATTTGTTTTCCTTTCTTTCAATATTTACCTACGGTATACAGGCTGTCTGCTTTCCTTCAAGCAAATGTTTGTGAAAACTGTGTGTGTATTGGAGAGAGGCTGCATTTTCAAGTCTATTTATATTATTGTTTCCTCTTTTTCTGCAAATAAGGAAATCTTGTGAGCCGGCCATCTTTTCCTAACTAATCTCTTCCTTCCTATCTGACCCATTTTCCTTCCCGATGCCACCACCAGACCAGACCACCTGTACGTCTTCCCATTTATTCATCTTCCTCCCCACTTCCCTCCCATGCATGTATTCATTTCCCTTCAACTTAATTGATTCCTTTTCCTTCCCGCCAAACAATATCCCATTTCCAAAATTGGCACCCGCCAAAACCCTACAACCTTCACCTCATTCCCTGCATATATAGGTTAGCGAGAGCTAGCTAGCTAGCTCTTATTTACTCAAGGAGAGCATAATTAAGAAAGAGAAATAATCTACTGATCCAGGCCGAGGCACTAACTACTACATTTCAAAGGTATTGCTGCACGCTTGCTTCGATCTCTTGTTTCATTTTCTTTTCACATCAAAATTTTCGATCTACTTCTAAAAAAATTCCTCTTCAATTTGCTGAATAAAAGGATGACAACACCATTGGTGCATGCTAGCAAGGGAGCACCCCGTAGGATTGCACAAAAAATCTTGTACTTCAGTCGTCGTCGAGCTGCTTCCACAGAGCAAACAAATTCCAATGGTGATGATGACGACTTCCAACAGGAGGCTCCTCCAACTCAAGCAAGAGCCCAAGTACGACGCAGTAGCCGCAGCAATCTACCGCATCAAACTGTTGAGGACAACCAGGCCCAACTATCTCCAGAGGCTGCAGCTACTGATGGTACGTACGTACGTGCATAACAACTATTTTTAATTTGTTTTTAATGTCTTGCAGATATATATGGATTTAGATTTGTACCAGAAAATAATGAGGGACTGTGATATCTTGTTTGCAGTCAAAATCGATTAACTTAATCAAGTTATAGTAATCCTAAAGTTGATTATGAATTACAATGCCGAAAAAGTAGGTTTGGTGGCTTCGACGCTTAATTGATTAAACGGTCAAATTTATTTAAGAGCTATTTTGGTCTTTTTACTATCTATTAAATTTAATATTAATGTTAAAATTAACTTGTGAGATAATAGTCACGATGCTTATGCACCAGCAAACCACCCGTTTGTTGATTGCCAATGTAATGAAAGCTGAAATTTTGTTCCACTTTTTCATGCATTTTTTCACCGAAAGTTTGCCATATGTACATCATGAGTTTGTCATAAATCCTGTCTCTACCTTTCTTTTTAGATACAAATAGTATGCATTATTTCAAGTTATAAATAAAAACTGTATTCTTTTAGTTAGAGCTACTATCTTATTGGATTGTTCTTTAAATCATAATAATGAGTTATTCTGCTGTGGTGGGTATGGCAACGTAATTTATTGAAAGGTTCCATAAAAGTACATTTTTTTATTATCTATTTTGTTTATGGATTTTTAAGCAATCTTCAGGCACTACCACATGAAAGTTGTGACTATCATACATATCATAATAGAGTAATAGCATAGGGATCCCTAATTACTATGTAATTTACCGTGAGACCACAACACTCATATTTGGTATCCTTATACTTGATTCATATCCATCTTGCTTAATCATAATTCGTTACTTGCACATGTACTTCACCTGACGATAATTGGCTCAACATAGGTAAACAAGGAGTCGTATAATTGCACTTCCTTGGGATGAACCCTCGTGCAAGTCATCCTCCTTAAAACATCATAATATCATCTTGGAAAGTTTATTCTCCCAATTGTGAATCCAAATACAACCATAATATCACATCATGTAAAAACCCTTATAAAAAAACCATGAAGTCATATCAACAGTTAAGCCACAAATGGCAACATGTATGCAATCATCAACATAAACTAAGTAAATATCGATTAGGGCAAGTCAATAATATCATACAGCAGTCTAGGGTTCATCATATAACACAAAAGTCCATATATGCCTAATCATGCCATTCTAGTTCACCTAGGTCATTTTTATGGATCAATATAATTATCATGATATGACAAACCCGGTATGTCGTGCTAATCCCTCACCAGCTCTGGTCGTTCAAACACCGGTTTTAGCCTCCCATACCACAACTTCACTTTTCTCAAACAAACCCGGAATCAAAATTCGAGACCGTCCGACTATCCCCTCCAGTGTCCCCGTCAATATTAGTTCTAAGCTCTGGTTCAAATTATCGATAAATACACATCAAACCCTAGCCGGAGCTAAATTCAGCGATTCCGACTCCGACCTAAATAATTGGCGAAATTCATAGGTTAGAAATAGAAAATTCATTACCTCACCGTAGAAAGCCTGTATATGAAATTAGGATTCAATCCGGCTTCTGAAATCCTCCTCAACTCTAATTCACCCGATCGAAAACTTGGAAAATCAAAGAAAAACTTCACTAGCAGCTCAGAATATCATGAACTACCTCGTGCGCAAGAATAGACTGATACATGGTTTGATAAATCTGGTGCATAGCAAACACTTCGATAAATCAGAATAAAAGATTACTAGTTTTAAACTAGAATGATTTAGGTTAAGTGTTCATGAATCAGAAATTATGGTATTCTCATTAGAGTTTAGGTGTTATATTATACTTCAATCGCTGATAAATTTATACTATGGATCATGCCACCTTATTGACGTATAGCATATTTTTAAATTGATTATGTAAATGTAGAAGTCGGCTTATGAATGAGAAATACAACGATAACGAAATAATTTGAAATATTTTTGTACTTAATTTGGTGCAATCTATTATGTTGGGATTGTTTAGACGATTACAAGTAACAATCATTTTTCTAATTTATTAAATTTATATAGATGAAAAGAAAAATATAAATTGAAATATTGAAGAGAGAGGTAGTGCTAGCTAGCTCCTCCATGCATGAAGTATTGAAGTATGAGTGAAGCGCAAGTTTCATTAATTCTCCAACTTTATGAATTTTGCTTTACATAAACAATACAACTAAGACTTGGGAATAGAAAAGTAAGCAGCCAATTATATAATGTCGTGTGGTTAATTCGGGGGAATGGATCATGTCTGTAATCTTATGGTGAGTAACTATGAGTAACCCGCCCACATCAGCATGACATCAGCATCCTCTCTCTCCTGGAAAGCCTTTAATTTTCCCCTTCTTAATCTTTGACGGACGATTTCTTGCTCGTTTTAAGTCGAAATTTAATTTTTTTTGCACAGTTAGATCAGATTAATTGTGCTCTTCAAAATGATATCCACTTTGATATATTTTTCGAACAAAAAAAATTGAGCTATTTTTTACCAGTCTATACCATATGGTATTGACTGGTATTGAAATAAGAGCATATCTATGGGTTGAAAAGCGTACCATGGTGGTATGAACAAACCAAGACTATAGGATGATTGAATACATGATAGTAGAAGTATATTAATTGTCATTTACGACTTTTAACATTGTATACCATAAAATACCATAAAATACCACCCCGTACCAGGGTGGTATTGTATGGTATTGTGTGGTATTTTTTGGTCTTGTAATTTGTTCACCCAGAAATTTGTAGATCCAATAGATCATGATGAACTCGTCCCTGCTGTGCAAACGTTTTCAAAAACGAATGAAAAACGAAGAAAATACCATATGGTATGCAGTTGGTACCGAGAGGCCAGAATTTTTTTTCCTCAAAAAATATTGAAAATTGATCTCATTTTGTAGAGCACGATGAACTCGTTCCATCTGTGCAAAAAAAATTAAAATCCGAGTTAAAACGAAAAAGATATGAGTCAATTAAGAAAAATAGTGAAAATAAAAATGGTCTTTAATTCTCCATCCTTAGATCTGGATTTTCTAAATGAAGGGTCCAGATTTGGTTATTGATGGGTGCATAACCCATGGTTATGCACCCTATCTTGAGCCTTAATTCGGACAGAAGGAACCCACCTAAACTTGAGGCGTTGGGGAAAGCCTTGATTTCGTTTCGGAATACTCTTTTTTTTTTTGGTGGAACGTTTCGGAATACTCTGCCAAGGCGGCAAAGGATTTTGCCATTTTGAAATAAACAATTATGGGGTTGTTGTGTAGTGGACAAGAAACTTTATTAAGACAGACACCTCTTACTACTTTTGGCTTCTCAATAGTCAATATGCATTATGCATGCATGGGAGGTGCAGAGCAGAAGCCTCTTAAATTTCTCTTCCCACTTACCCTCCCATTTATTTCCCAGACTTGACTCGAATAGCATCTTCCCCAATGCTGCCTTATTCATTTATCTTCCCGCCAAAATTTTGCAAACCGCCAAAACCCTATAACCTTCACCCTCGTCACGTCACGGCATTTATAAGTTAGCCGACCGGGGATATAAAGAGGGAGACAGACAGGGGAGCCTACAGCCTAGTTCTTTGGTAGGGCGAGTGAGTGAAAGAGAAAAGGCAATAAAATCTTAATTTCTTCTCATTCTCATTTTGGTTTCTGACTGCCTTCTTTTCTATGTGTGTTTGGTCACCTAATGCTTGTCAACTGCTGTCGGATCCAGGGAGGGGGCCAACCTGGGCCCGGGCCCAGCCCTCCCTTGGTTCCAGAACTTGTATGTAGCTATCCAATCAAACATAATTTACCCAAACCCACGCCGACCCTCTCTCTCTGTCCATCCCATCCTCTGTTTTTCTTTTCCTTCCACAAATTGGACGGAAATGCAAAAGCTCTGAAACTCCTCCATGCCGACTTTCCCATCAGCGGGAGACCACCACCACCTGGTCGCTGCTCTCCCCAAGGACATCCTCGTCGACGTCCTCGCGAGGGTAGCCTCCCAATCGCCGGCCGATCTCGTCAGCGCAAAGCTAACATGCAAGGCTCTGCTGGAAGCATCCGGCGAAGACTACATCTATCGCCACGTCAACATCGCCGAGTTCCCTGTTATCTCCTGGAAGAGCGACCTTTCTCGCGTTTTGTTCATCGATCGATGCATTACCAGCGGCAACCCGGAAGCTCTGTTTCGCCGGGGGTTGATTGAGTACCTCAGCACCCTGGAAATTGATTCGGGGCTCCGGCATTTGGGATCTGCCGCAAGGTCGGGTCACCCGGAATCCGTCTACATCTATGGGCTTCTCATGCTTTGCCAAGGCCAGCAGGAGGAAGGGATGGCTCTGCTGCGGTCTCTCAAAGGAGGATCGCGGTGGCTGGAGATGGTGAGGTACTGCCGGGAGAGGGTCAGCTCGGTAGTCATGTATAGGTGGGTGAGGAATTTCACGATTTTGGCTGGGCCGGAGCAGAATCGAGGGAGGATTTGCAGTTGCAGGCAAGAGAGATTCGCCGTGCTGCCCTCGCCGGAGAGTATGGGTAGAGGCAGAGAAGGGTGGGCGTCAAAGGAGGATGCGGAACTAGATTTCTACGCCATCAATCGGTGCCGGTCATGTTTTTGGAACCATGAAGCGGCGGCTTTTTGCACCATGTTGAGATGCGGATCCTGGCTTTTGAATTATGATAACTGAAAATATGCACTTCACTCTATGTCGTTTGGTTCTCCTTATTTGGTGGAAGGGCAACTTTGCAATTTTTCAAACACTCAAGGGTCACTCATTATTATTGGATTTTTGGTTTTCTTTTTAGTAAATGCGATTAGGATTAAGGAAAAAGAAGATTTGTTTTAAGGTAAATGCTACATAATAATTACTAGCTTTGTGCCCGACCTGTTGGCCAGGTGAATTTCGTATGATATCTAATTAATTAAATATTTTTTCATTATGATTAGACTCTTATAAAATTTTAAGTAATTTATGTTTTAACGATTCATTTTCACAAATATATTTGTGGTCTCTTAATATATGTATCATATCTAAGTAATTTTTTATTTCTCAACTGTACAACCAACATTCAATCAATAATTGCGTAGTATTAGATTTAAACAATACACATTGCTCAGTTAGACATTCGAATTATTTTTTTTTATCAATATTGACTTGTGGTTAATTTTATTAATCTAATTTTGAGGATACAGAATAATGTCCAATATTATTTGTGTGATATTAAGGATTGCTAATTTCCTTATGCCGGTAGTTTTCTCTCTCTCAACCTAAAGAGTAAACATTTACCCTCCATTCCAATACATGTCACATTGAATTTGAAAACTCTACTAACATTTATCATGCACACATAATGGTTCAACCTCTCTAATTTATATTGATGTCATCTAAGGAGGTTTAAAAAGTTCCATTACATGAATTTATGTTGTAAATTTTCAATTAAAGCACTCAAACTTATTATATTATATATATATGGGTGGCTACTTCGGTGCACTCACTTTTTTGGGTGCATTCAGTGCACCCACCTCTAAAAGTGGTCATAATACATCAAATTTTGAAATTTAATGGGTTGCATTAGTCTAATATGATGATATAACACATAATCAAAACTAATCAACCCATTACCTAACCTATTAACCTTCAATTTTGAATCTCAACTCAAAATCCCAAATTAGAAACCCTAACCCTAAATTTCTAAACCCTGAATCATTCAAATTAAAGTGAATATTGAATGAATTTTGTACAAATTCATGTGGTTTGTACTAAGTGCAAAGGTTTGTGACAGTTTATGCAAATTACCCTTAAGTTTTGGGTGTTGAGCTCTCTTATCAGGTCTTTTTCTAGTTTTTTATCCGGTCTCGAACGGTTTTTTACCTCAAATCTAAGCCCAAAGATTGGATTGGATTGTTTACTATCTGGTCCCGGTCCGGTCTCGGTTCGGGTTATACGGTCCGGTTTTGGGTAAAACCAAAAAACCCTAACCAAATAGTCAGCCCTAATTTGCATCTTTTAAGATTTTACGTTATTTCAAGTCGAAGACACTAAATGGATGCACGACAATAAGAAGTGCAAATAATTTTCAGAAATATAAAAATAAAAATACACACTTTTAACGTAAGGATAACCTAATTATAAAAAATATATAGGAACTAATCATAACTAATATCACAATCAACAAGTAGCACAAAAATTATTTTCAAAACGTCAATAAATTATTTACAAAAATTCAAATCAATTGAAAATATTAACAAATTGATTAACATCAAACAACAACAACAATAATAATAAATTCTTCCGACCAACGGGTCGGGTAAAAGCTAGTATTGGAATTAGAATCAGAAAGTCAATTAGAAACTTGAATGTATATAATTAATCTATTATATTTTATTATGTCGATTTGAAGATACTTTATAATGGCATATTCTCAAGCACCAAATAAAAAGGCAAAGACATTATTGATGTTATCCGTTTCGACGACTACAATAGAGAGAACATTTTAAGTAGTGGAACATGCGAAAACTGATTTGCGCAAAAGAATGTGCGATGAATTTCTCGCTGATGTTTTAACTATTTTCTATAAGAGTATGTTATTGGTATGGACGAAGACTCTATTATTGATGAATTTGCAAAACTAAAAAACCATCGTTTATAATTGACATTATAACAAAAATCTTAGTTATTATTATAGTATTTCTTTTACGATATCTAGTTTTTATTCAAATGCGGCCTAGTGCTCTACTAAATCCTGGATCCGCCGCTGTGGTGAACCATAGATCGATATGAAATATCGATCGTCGCCGGTGGGGGAAAAAAAACCCGATGTCCGTGAAAATCGAAAATTTCAAAAAAAAAAAACGATATTTTCGATTCCCGGCCCAATTTTTTTTTACACGGTTATGTTGATGCGGCTAAATCGAATCGAATGACAGGGCCCAAGGTGTGATATCGGTATGTAATATTCGTCGTTGATGGTGTTAAGCAGAACCTAAAGAGTAAACATTTACCCTCCATTCCAATACATGTCACACTGAATTTGAAAACTCTACTAACATTTATCATGCACACATAATGGTTCAACCTCTCTAATTTATATTGATGTCATCTAAGGAGGTTTAAAAAGTTCCATTACATGAATTTATGTTGTAAATTTTCAATTAAAGCACTCAAACTTATTATATTATATATATATGGGTGGCTACTTCGGTGCACTCACTTTTTTGGGTGCATTCAGTGCACCCACCTCTAAAAGTGGTCATAATACATCAAATTTTGAAATTTAATGGGTTGCATTAGTCTAATATGATGATACAACACATAATCAAAACTAATCAACCCATTACTAAACCTATTAACCTTCAATTTTGAATCTCAACTCAAAATCCCAAATTAGAAACCCTAACCCTAAATTTCTAAACCCTGAATCATTCAAATTAAAGTGAATATTGAATGAATTTTGTACAAATTCATGTGGTTTGTACTAAGTGCAAAGGTTTGTGACAGTTTATGCAAATTACCCTTAAGTTTTGGGTGTTGAGCTCTCTCATCCGGTCTTTTTCTAGTTTTTTATCCGGTCTCGAACGGTTTTTTACCTCAAATCTAAGCCCAAAGATTGGATTGGATTGTTTACTATCTGGTCCCGGTCCGGTCTCGGTTCGGGTTATACGGTCCGGTTTCGGGTAAAACCAAAAAACCCTAACCAAATAGTCAGCCCTAATTTGCATCTTTTTAAGATTTTAACGTTATTTCAAGTCGAAGACACTAAATGGATGCACGACAATAAGAAGTGCAAATAATTTTCAGAAATATAAAAATAAAAATACACACTTTTAACGTAAGGATAACCTAATTATAAAAAATATATAGGAACTAATCATAACTAATATCACAATCAACAAGTAGCACAAAAATTATTTTCAAAACGTCAATAAATTATTTACAAAAATTCAAATCAATTGAAAATATTAACAAATTGATTAACATCAAACAACAACAACAATAATAATAATAAATTCTTCCGACCAACGGGTCGGGTAAAAGCTAGTATTGGAATTAGAATCAGAAAGTCAATTAGAAACTTGAATGTATATAATTAATCTATTATATTTTATTATGTCGATTTGAAGATACTTTATAATGGCATATTCTCAAGCACCAAATAAAAAGGCAAAGACATTATTGATGTTATCCGTTTCGACGACTACAATAGAGAGAACATTTTAAGTAGTGGAACATGCGAAAACTGATTTGCGCAAAAGAATGTGCGATGAATTTCTCGCTGATGTTTTAACTATTTTCTATAAGAGTATGTTATTGGTATGGACGAAGACTCTATTATTGATGAATTTGCAAAACTAAAAAACCATCGTTTATAATTGACATTATAACAAAAATCTTAGTTATTATTATAGTATTTCTTTTACGATATCTAGTTTTTTATTCAAATGCGGCCTAGTGCTCTACTAAATCCTGGATCCGCCGCTGTGGTGAACCATAGATCGATATGAAATATCGATCGTCGCCGGTGGGGGAAAAAAAACCCGATGTCCGTGAAAATCGAAAATTTCAAAAAAAAAACGATATTTTCGATTCCCGGCCCAATTTTTTTTTTACACGGTTATGTTGATGCGGCTAAATCGAATCGAATGACAGGGCCCAAGGTGTGATATCGGTATGTAATATTCGTCGTTGATGGTGTTAAGCAGAACCTAAAGAGTAAACATTTACCCTCCATTCCAATACATGTCACACTGAATTTGAAAACTCTACTAACATTTATCATGCACACATAATGGTTCAACCTCTCTAATTTATATTGATGTCATCTAAGGAGGTTTAAAAAGTTCCATTACATGAATTTATGTTGTAAATTTTCAATTAAAGCACTCAAACTTATTATATTATATATATATGGGTGGCTACTTCGGTGCACTCACTTTTTTGGGTGCATTCAGTGCACCCACCTCTAAAAGTGGTCATAATACATCAAATTTTGAAATTTAATGGGTTGCATTAGTCTAATATGATGATACAACACATAATCAAAACTAATCAACCCATTACTAAACCTATTAACCTTCAATTTTGAATCTCAACTCAAAATCCCAAATTAGAAACCCTAACCCTAAATTTCTAAACCCTGAATCATTCAAATTAAAGTGAATATTGAATGAATTTTGTACAAATTCATGTGGTTTGTACTAAGTGCAAAGGTTTGTGACAGTTTATGCAAATTACCCTTAAGTTTTGGGTGTTGAGCTCTCTCATCCGGTCTTTTTCTAGTTTTTTATCCGGTCTCGAACGGTTTTTTACCTCAAATCTAAGCCCAAAGATTGGATTGGATTGTTTACTATCTGGTCCCGGTCCGGTCTCGGTTCGGGTTATACGGTCCGGTTTCGGGTAAAACCAAAAAACCCTAACCAAATAGTCAGCCCTAATTTGCATCTTTTTAAGATTTTAACGTTATTTCAAGTCGAAGACACTAAATGGATGCACGACAATAAGAAGTGCAAATAATTTTCAGAAATATAAAAATAAAAATACACACTTTTAACGTAAGGATAACCTAATTATAAAAAATATATAGGAACTAATCATAACTAATATCACAATCAACAAGTAGCACAAAAATTATTTTCAAAACGTCAATAAATTATTTACAAAAATTCAAATCAATTGAAAATATTAACAAATTGATTAACATCAAACAACAACAACAATAATAATAATAAATTCTTCCGACCAACGGGTCGGGTAAAAGCTAGTATTGGAATTAGAATCAGAAAGTCAATTAGAAACTTGAATGTATATAATTAATCTATTATATTTTATTATGTCGATTTGAAGATACTTTATAATGGCATATTCTCAAGCACCAAATAAAAAGGCAAAGACATTATTGATGTTATCCGTTTCGACGACTACAATAGAGAGAACATTTTAAGTAGTGGAACATGCGAAAACTGATTTGCGCAAAAGAATGTGCGATGAATTTCTCGCTGATGTTTTAACTATTTTCTATAAGAGTATGTTATTGGTATGGACGAAGACTCTATTATTGATGAATTTGCAAAACTAAAAAACCATCGTTTATAATTGACATTATAACAAAAATCTTAGTTATTATTATAGTATTTCTTTTACGATATCTAGTTTTTTATTCAAATGCGGCCTAGTGCTCTACTAAATCCTGGATCCGCCGCTGTGGTGAACCATAGATCGATATGAAATATCGATCGTCGCCGGTGGGGGAAAAAAAACCCGATGTCCGTGAAAATCGAAAATTTCAAAAAAAAAACGATATTTTCGATTCCCGGCCCAATTTTTTTTTTACACGGTTATGTTGATGCGGCTAAATCGAATCGAATGACAGGGCCCAAGGTGTGATATCGGTATGTAATATTCGTCGTTGATGGTGTTAAGCAGAACCTAAAGAGTAAACATTTACCCTCCATTCCAATACATGTCACACTGAATTTGAAAACTCTACTAACATTTATCATGCACACATAATGGTTCAACCTCTCTAATTTATATTGATGTCATCTAAGGAGGTTTAAAAAGTTCCATTACATGAATTTATGTTGTAAATTTTCAATTAAAGCACTCAAACTTATTATATTATATATATATGGGTGGCTACTTCGGTGCACTCACTTTTTTGGGTGCATTCAGTGCACCCACCTCTAAAAGTGGTCATAATACATCAAATTTTGAAATTTAATGGGTTGCATTAGTCTAATATGATGATACAACACATAATCAAAACTAATCAACCCATTACTAAACCTATTAACCTTCAATTTTGAATCTCAACTCAAAATCCCAAATTAGAAACCCTAACCCTAAATTTCTAAACCCTGAATCATTCAAATTAAAGTGAATATTGAATGAATTTTGTACAAATTCATGTGGTTTGTACTAAGTGCAAAGGTTTGTGACAGTTTATGCAAATTACCCTTAAGTTTTGGGTGTTGAGCTCTCTCATCCGGTCTTTTTCTAGTTTTTTATCCGGTCTCGAACGGTTTTTTACCTCAAATCTAAGCCCAAAGATTGGATTGGATTGTTTACTATCTGGTCCCGGTCCGGTCTCGGTTCGGGTTATACGGTCCGGTTTCGGGTAAAACCAAAAAACCCTAACCAAATAGTCAGCCCTAATTTGCATCTTTTTAAGATTTTAACGTTATTTCAAGTCGAAGACACTAAATGGATGCACGACAATAAGAAGTGAAAATAATTTTCAGAAATATAAAAATAAAAATACACACTTTTAACGTAAGGATAACCTAATTATAAAAAATATATAGGAACTAATCATAACTAATATCACAATCAACAAGTAGCACAAAAATTATTTTCAAAACGTCAATAAATTATTTACAAAAATTCAAATCAATTGAAAATATTAACAAATTGATTAACATCAAACAACAACAACAACAATAATAATAAATTCTTCCGACCAACGGGTCGGGTAAAAGCTAGTATTGG
This sequence comes from Linum tenue, assembly GCA_946122785.1. Taxonomy (NCBI): domain Eukaryota; kingdom Viridiplantae; phylum Streptophyta; class Magnoliopsida; order Malpighiales; family Linaceae; genus Linum; species Linum tenue. Next base: position 32,600,588 of record CAMGYJ010000008.1, read on the forward strand.
AATTAGAATCAGAAAGTCAATTAGAAACTTGAATGTATATAATTAATCTATTATATTTTATTATGTCCATTTGAAGATACTTTATAATGGCATATTCTCAAGCACCAAATAAAAAGGCAAAGACATTATTGATGTTATCCGTTTCGACGACTACAATAGAGAGAACATTTTAAGTAGTGGAACATGCGAAAACTGATTTGCGCAAAAGAATGTGCGATGAATTTCTCGCTGATGTTTTAACTATTTTCTATAAGAGTATGTTATTGGTATGGACGAAGACTCTATTATTGATGAATTTGCAAAACTAAAAAACCATCGTTTATAATTGACATTATAACAAAAATCTTAGTTATTATTATAGTATTTCTTTTACGATATCTAGTTTTTTATTCAAATGCGGCCTAGTGCTCTACTAAATCCTGGATCCGTCGCTGCCTTCAAGTAAACTTCTCCAATTTGTTTTCCTTTCTTTCAATATTTACCTACGGTATACAGGCTGTCTGCTTTCCTTCAAGCAAATGTTTGTGAAAACTGTGTGTGTATTGGAGAGAGGCTGCATTTTCAAGTCTATTTATATTATTGTTTCCTCTTTTTCTGCAAATAAGGAAATCTTGTGAGCCGGCCATCTTTTCCTAACTAATCTCTTCCTTCCTATCTGACCCATTTTCCTTCCCGATGCCACCACCAGACCAGACCACCTGTACGTCTTCCCATTTATTCATCTTCCTCCCCACTTCCCTCCCATGCATGTATTCATTTCCCTTCAACTTAATTGATTCCTTTTCCTTCCCGCCAAACAATATCCCATTTCCAAAATTGGCACCCGCCAAAACCCTACAACCTTCACCTCATTCCCTGCATATATAGGTTAGCGAGAGCTAGCTAGCTAGCTCTTATTTACTCAAGGAGAGCATAATTAAGAAAGAGAAATAATCTACTGATCCAGGCCGAGGCACTAACTACTACATTTCAAAGGTATTGCTGCACGCTTGCTTCGATCTCTTGTTTCATTTTCTTTTCACATCAAAATTTTCGATCTACTTCTAAAAAAATTCCTCTTCAATTTGCTGAATAAAAGGATGACAACACCATTGGTGCATGCTAGCAAGGGAGCACCCCGTAGGATTGCACAAAAAATCTTGTACTTCAGTCGTCGTCGAGCTGCTTCCACAGAGCAAACAAATTCCAATGGTGATGATGACGACTTCCAACAGGAGGCTCCTCCAACTCAAGCAAGAGCCCAAGTACGACGCAGTAGCCGCAGCAATCTACCGCATCAAACTGTTGAGGACAACCAGGCCCAACTATCTCCAGAGGCTGCAGCTACTGATGGTACGTACGTACGTGCATAACAACTATTTTTAATTTGTTTTTAATGTCTTGCAGATATATATGGATTTAGATTTGTACCAGAAAATAATGAGGGACTGTGATATCTTGTTTGCAGTCAAAATCGATTAACTTAATCAAGTTATAGTAATCCTAAAGTTGATTATGAATTACAATGCCGAAAAAGTAGGTTTGGTGGCTTCGACGCTTAATTGATTAAACGGTCAAATTTATTTAAGAGCTATTTTGGTCTTTTTACTATCTATTAAATTTAATATTAATGTTAAAATTAACTTGTGAGATAATAGTCACGATGCTTATGCACCAGCAAACCACCCGTTTGTTGATTGCCAATGTAATGAAAGCTGAAATTTTGTTCCACTTTTTCATGCATTTTTTCACCGAAAGTTTGCCATATGTACATCATGAGTTTGTCATAAATCCTGTCTCTACCTTTCTTTTTAGATACAAATAGTATGCATTATTTCAAGTTATAAATAAAAACTGTATTCTTTTAGTTAGAGCTACTATCTTATTGGATTGTTCTTTAAATCATAATAATGAGTTATTCTGCTGTGGTGGGTATGGCAACGTAATTTATTGAAAGGTTCCATAAAAGTACATTTTTTTATTATCTATTTTGTTTATGGATTTTTAAGCAATCTTCAGGCACTACCACATGAAAGTTGTGACTATCATACATATCATAATAGAGTAATAGCATAGGGATCCCTAATTACTATGTAATTTACCGTGAGACCACAACACTCATATTTGGTATCCTTATACTTGATTCATATCCATCTTGCTTAATCATAATTCGTTACTTGCACATGTACTTCACCTGACGATAATTGGCTCAACATAGGTAAACAAGGAGTCGTATAATTGCACTTCCTTGGGATGAACCCTCGTGCAAGTCATCCTCCTTAAAACATCATAATATCATCTTGGAAAGTTTATTCTCCCAATTGTGAATCCAAATACAACCATAATATCACATCATGTAAAAACCCTTATAAAAAAACCATGAAGTCATATCAACAGTTAAGCCACAAATGGCAACATGTATGCAATCATCAACATAAACTAAGTAAATATCGATTAGGGCAAGTCAATAATATCATACAGCAGTCTAGGGTTCATCATATAACACAAAAGTCCATATATGCCTAATCATGCCATTCTAGTTCACCTAGGTCATTTTTATGGATCAATATAATTATCATGATATGAAAAACCCGGTATGTCGTGCTAATCCCTCACCAGCTCTGGTCGTTCAAACACCGGTTTTAGCCTCCCATACCACAACTTCACTTTTCTCAAACAAACCCGGAATCAAAATTCGAGACCGTTCGACTATCCCCTCCAGTGTCCCCGTCAATATTAGTTCTAAGCTCTGGTTCAAATTATCGATAAATACACATCAAACCCTAGCCGGAGCTAAATTCAGCGATTCCGACTCCGACCTAAATAATTGGCGAAATTCATAGGTTAGAAATAGAAAATTCATTACCTCACCGTAGAAAGCCTGTATATGAAATTAGGATTCAATCCGGCTTCTGAATCCTCCTCAACTCTAATTCACCCGATCGAAAACTTGGAAAATCAAAGAAAAACTTCACTAGCAGCTCAGAATATCATGAACTACCTCGTGCGCAAGAATAGACTGATACATGGTTTGATAAATCTGGTGCATAGCAAACACTTCGATAAATCAGAATAAAAGATTACTAGTTTTAAACTAGAATGATTTAGGTTAAGTGTTCATGAATCAGAAATTATGGTATTCTCATTAGAGTTTAGGTGTTATATTATACTTCAATCGCTGATAAATTTATACTATGGATCATGCCACCTTATTGACGTATAGCATATTTTTAAATTGATTATGTAAATGTAGAAGTCGGCTTATGAATGAGAAATACAACGATAACGAAATAATTTGAAATATTTTTGTACTTAATTTGGTGCAATCTATTATGTTGGGATTGTTTAGACGATTACAAGTAACAATCATTTTTCTAATTTATTAAATTTATATAGATGAAAAGAAAAATATAAATTGAAATATTGAAGAGAGAGGTAGTGCTAGCTAGCTCCTCCATGCATGAAGTATTGAAGTATGAGTGAAGCGCAAGTTTCATTAATTCTCCAACTTTATGAATTTTGCTTTACATAAACAATACAACTAAGACTTGGGAATAGAAAAGTAAGCAGCCAATTATATAATGTCGTGTGGTTAATTCGGGGGAATGGATCAGGTCAGTAATCTTATGGTGAGTAACTATGAGTAACCCGCCCACATCAGCATGACATCAGCATCCTCTCTCTCCTGGAAAGCCTTTAATTTTCCCTTTCTTAATCTTTGTCGGACGATTTCCTGCTCGTTTTAAGTCGAAATTTAATTTTTTTTGCACAGTTAGATCAGATTAATTGTGCTCTTCAAAATGATATCCACTTTGATATATTTTTCGAACAAAAAAAATTGAGCTATTTTTTACCAGTCTATACCATATGGTATTGACTGGTATTGAAATAAGAGCATATCTATGGGTTGAAAAGCGTACCATGGTGGTATGAACAAACCAAGACTATAGGATGATTGAATACATGATAGTAGAAGTATATTAATTGTCATTTACGACTTTTAACATTGTATACCATAAAATACCATAAAATACCACCCCGTACCAGGGTGGTATTGTATGGTATTGTGTGGTATTTTTTGGTCTTGTAATTTGTTCACCCAGAAATTTGTAGATCCAATAGATCATGATGAACTCGTCCCTGCTGTGCAAACGTTTTCAAAAACGAATGAAAAACGAAGAAAATACCATATGGTATGCAGTTGGTACCGAGAGGCCAGAATTTTTTTCCTCAAAAAATATTGAAAATTGATCTCATTTTGTAGAGCACGATGAACTCGTTCCATCTGTGCAAAAAAAATTAAAATCCGAGTTAAAACGAAAAAGATATGAGTCAATTAAGAAAAATAGTGAAAATAAAAATGGTCTTTAATTCTTCATCCTTAGATCTGGATTTTCTAAATGAAGGGTCCAGATTTGGTTATTGATGGGTGCATAACCCATGGTTATGCACCCTATCTTGAGCCTTAATTCGGACAGAAGGAACCCACCTAAACTTGAGGCGTTGGGGAAAGCCTTGATTTTGTTTCGGAATACACTTTTTTTTTTTTTTGGTGGAACGTTTCGGAATACTCTGCCAAGGCGGCAAAGGATTTTGCCATTTTGGAATAAACAATTATGGGGTTGTTGTGTAGTGGACAAGAAACTTTATTAAGACAGACACCTCTTACCACTTTTGGCTTCTCAATAGTCAACATGCATTATGCATGCATGGGAGGTGCAGAGTAGAAGCCTCTTAAATTTCTCTTCCCACTTACCCTCCCATTTATTTCCCAGACTTGACTCGAATAGCATCTTCCCCAATGCTGCCTTATTCATTTATCTTCCCGCCAAAATTTTGCAAACCGCCAAAACCCTATAACCTTCACCCTCGTCACGTCACGGCATTTATAAGTTAGCCGACCGGGGATATAAAGAGGGAGACAGACAGGGGAGCCTACAGCCTAGTTCTTTGGTAGGGCGAGTGAGTGAAAGAGAAAAGGCAATAAAATCTTAATTTCTTCTCATTCTCATTTTGGTTTCTTACTGCCTTCTTTTCTATGTGTGTTTGGCCACCTAATGCTTGTCAACTGCTGTCGGATCCGGGGGGGGGCCAACCTGGGCCCGGGCCCAGCCCTCCCTTGGTTCCAGAACTTGTATGTAGCTATCCAATCAAACATAATTTACCCAAACCCACGCCGGCCCTCTCTCTCTCCATCCCATCCTCTGTTTTTCTTTTCCTTCCACAAATTGGACGGAAATGCAAAAGCTCTGAAACTCCTCCATGCCGACTTTCCCATCAGCGGGAGACCACCACCACCTGGTCGCTGCTCTCCCCAAGGACATCCTCGTCGACGTCCTCGCGAGGGTAGCCTCCCAATCGCCGGCCGATCTCGTCAGCGCAAAGCTAACATGCAAGGCTCTGCTGGAAGCATCCGGCAAGAACTACATCTATCGCCACGTCAACATCGCCGAGTTCCCTGTTATCTCCTGGAAGAGCGACCTTTCTCGCGTTTTGTTCATCGATCGATGCATTACCAGCGGCAACCCGGAAGCTCTGTTTCGCCGGGGGTTGATTGAGTACCTCAGCACCCTGGAAATTGATTCGGGGCTCCGGCATTTGGGATCTGCCGCAAGGTCGGGTCACCCGGAATCCGTCTACATCTATGGGCTTCTCATGCTTTGCCAAGGCCAGCAGGAGGAAGGGATGGCTCTGCTGCGGTCTCTCAAAGGAGGATCGCGGTGGCTGGAGATGGTGAGGTACTGCCGGGAGAGGGTCAGCTCGGTAGTCAGGTATAGGTGGGTGAGGAATTTCACGATTTTGGCTGGGCCGGAGCAGAATCGAGGGAGGATTTGCAGTTGCAGGCAAGAGAGATTCGCCGTGCTGCCCTCGCCGGAGAGTATGGGTAGAGGCAGAGAAGGGTGGGCGTCAAAGGAGGATGCGGAACTAGATTTCTACGCCATCAATCGGTGCCGGTCATGTTTTTGGAACCATGAAGCGGCGGCTTTATGCACCATGTTGAGATGCGGATCCTGGCTTTTGAATTATGATAACTGAAAATATGCACTTCACTCTATGTCGTTTGGTTCTCCTTATTTGGTGGAAGGGCAACTTTGCAATTTTTCAAACACTCAAGGGTCACTCATTATTATTGGATTTTTGGTTTTCTTTTTAGTAAATGCGATTAGGATTAAGGAAAAAGAAGATTTGTTTTAAGGTAAATGCTACATAATAATTACTAGCTTTGTGCCCGACCTGTTGGCCAGGTGAATTTCGTATGATATCTAATTAATTAAATATTTTTTCATTATGATTAGACTCTTATAAAATTTTAAGTAATTTATGTTTTAACGATTCATTTTCACAAATATATTTGTGGTCTCTTAATATATGTATCATATCTAAGTAATTTTTTATTTCTCAACTGTACAACCAACATTCAATCAATAATTGCGTAGTATTAGATTTAAACAATACACATTGCTCAGTTAGACATTCGAATTATTTTTTTTTATCAATATTGACTTGTGGTTAATTTTATTAATCTAATTTTGAGGATACAGAATAATGTCCAATATTATTTGTGTGATATTAAGGATTGCTAATTTCCTTATGCCGGTAGTTTTCTCTCTCTCAACCTAAAGAGTAAACATTTACCCTCCATTCCAATACATGTCACATTGAATTTGAAAACTCTACTAACATTTATCATGCACACATAATGGTTCAACCTCTCTAATTTATATTGATGTCATCTAAGGAGGTTTAAAAAGTTCCATTACATGAATTTATGTTGTAAATTTTCAATTAAAGCACTCAAACTTATTATATTATATATATATGGGTGGCTACTTCGGTGCACTCACTTTTTTGGGTGCATTCAGTGCACCCACTTCTAAAAGTGGTCATAATACATCAAATTTTGAAATTTAATGGGTTGCATTAGTCTAATATGATGATATAACACATAATCAAAACTAATCAACCCATTACCTAACCTATTAACCTTCAATTTTGAATCTCAACTCAAAATCCCAAATTAGAAACCCTAACCCTAAATTTCTAAACCCTGAATCATTCAAATTAAAGTGAATATTGAATGAATTTTGTACAAATTCATGTGGTTTGTACTAAGTGCAAAGGTTTGTGACAGTTTATGCAAATTACCCTTAAGTTTTGGGTGTTGAGCTCTCTCATCCGGTCTTTTTCTAGTTTTTTATCCGGTCTCGAACGGTTTTTTACCTCAAATCTAAGCCCAAAGATTGGATTGGATTGTTTACTATCTGGTCCCGGTCCGGTCTCGGTTCGGGTTATACGGTCCGGTTTTGGGTAAAACCAAAAAACCCTAATCAAATAGTCAGCCCTAATTTGCATCTTTTTAAGATTTTAACGTTATTTCAAGTCGAAGACACTAAATGGATGCACGACAATAAGAAGTGCAAATAATTTTCAGAAATATAAAAATAAAAATACACACTTTTAACGTAAGGATAACCTAATTATAAAAAATATATAGGAACTAATCATAACTAATATCACAATCAACAAGTAGCACAAAAATTATTTTCAAAACGTCAATAAATTATTTACAAAAATTCAAATCAATTGAAAATATTAACAAATTGATTAACATCAAACAACAACAACAATAATAATAATAAATTCTTCCGACCAACGGGTCGGGTAAAAGCTAGTATTGGAATTAGAATCAGAAAGTCAATTAGAAACTTGAATGTATATAATTAATCTATTATATTTTATTATGTCGATTTGAAGATACTTTATAATGGCATATTCTCAAGCACCAAATAAAAAGGCAAAGACATTATTGATGTTATCCGTTTCGACGACTACAATAGAGAGAACATTTTAAGTAGTGGAACATGCGAAAACTGATTTGCGCAAAAGAATGTGCGATGAATTTCTCGCTGATGTTTTAACTATTTTCTATAAGAGTATGTTATTGGTATGGACGAAGACTCTATTATTGATGAATTTGCAAAACTAAAAAACCATCGTTTATAATTGACATTATAACAAAAATCTTAGTTATTATTATAGTATTTCTTTTACGATATCTAGTTTTTTATTCAAATGCGGCCTAGTGCTCTACTAAATCCTGGATCCGCCGCTGTGGTGAACCATAGATCGATATGAAATATCGATCGTCGCCGGTGGGGGAAAAAAAAACCCGATGTCCGTGAAAATCGAAAATTTCAAAAAAAACGATATTTTCTATTCCCGGCCCAATTTTTTTTTTACACGGTTATGTTGATGCGGCTAAATCGAATCGAATGACAGGGCCCAAGGTGTGATATCGGTATGTAATATTCGTTGTTGATGGTGTTAAGCAGAACCTAAAGAGTAAACATTTACCCTCCATTCCAATACATGTCACACTGAATTTGAAAACTCTACTAACATTTATCATGCACACATAATGGTTCAACCTCTCTAATTTATATTGATGTCATCTAAGGAGGTTTAAAAATTCCATTACATGAATTTATGTTGTAAATTTTCAATTAAAGCACTCAAACTTATTATATTATATATATATGGGTGGCTACTTCGGTGCACTCACTTTTTGGGTGCATTCAGTGCACCCACCTCTAAAAGTGGTCATAATACATCAAATTTTGAAATTTAATGGGTTGCATTAGTCTAATATGATGATACAACACATAATCAAAACTAATCAACCCATTACTAAACCTATTAACCTTCAATTTTGAATCTCAACTCAAAATCCCAAATTAGAAACCCTAACCCTAAATTTCTAAACCCTGAATCATTCAAATTAAAGTGAATATTGAATGAATTTTGTACAAATTCATGTGGTTTGTACTAAGTGCAAAGGTTTGTGACAGTTTATGCAAATTACCCTTAAGTTTTGGGTGTTGAGCTCTCTCATCCGGTCTTTTTCTAGTTTTTTATCCGGTCTCGAACGGTTTTTTACCTCAAATCTAAGCCCAAAGATTGGATTGGATTGTTTACTATCTGGTCCCGGTCCGGTCTCGGTTCGGGTTATACGGTCCGGTTTCGGGTAAAACCAAAAAACCCTAACCAAATAGTCAGCCCTAATTTGCATCTTTTTAAGATTTTAACGTTATTTCAAGTCGAAGACACTAAATGGATGCACGACAATAAGAAGTGCAAATAATTTTCAGAAATATAAAAATAAAAATACACACTTTTAACGTAAGGATAACCTAATTATAAAAAATATATAGGAACTAATCATAACTAATATCACAATCAACAAGTAGCACAAAAATTATTTTCAAAACGTCAATAAATTATTTACAAAAATTCAAATCAATTGAAAATATTAACAAATTGATTAACATCAAACAACAACAACAACAATAATAATAAATTCTTCCGACCAACGGGTCGGGTAAAAGCTAGTATTGGAATTAGAATCAGAAAGTCAATTAGAAACTTGAATGTATATAATTAATCTATTATATTTTATTATGTCCATTTGAAGATACTTTATAATGGCATATTCTCAAGCACCAAATAAAAAGGCAAAGACATTATTGATGTTATCCGTTTCGACGACTACAATAGAGAGAACATTTTAAGTAGTGGAACATGCGAAAACTGATTTGCGCAAAAGAATGTGCGATGAATTTCTCGCTGATGTTTTAACTATTTTCTATAAGAGTATGTTATTGGTATGGACGAAGACTCTATTATTGATGAATTTGCAAAACTAAAAAACCATCGTTTATAATTGACATTATAACAAAAATCTTAGTTATTATTATAGTATTTCTTTTACGATATCTAGTTTTTTATTCAAATGCGGCCTAGTGCTCTACTAAATCCTGGATCCGTCGCTGCCTTCAAGTAAACTTCTCCAATTTGTTTTCCTTTCTTTCAATATTTACCTACGGTATACAGGCTGTCTGCTTTCCTTCAAGCAAATGTTTGTGAAAACTGTGTGTGTATTGGAGAGAGGCTGCATTTTCAAGTCTATTTATATTATTGTTTCCTCTTTTTCTGCAAATAAGGAAATCTTGTGAGCCGGCCATCTTTTCCTAACTAATCTCTTCCTTCCTATCTGACCCATTTTCCTTCCCGATGCCACCACCAGACCAGACCACCTGTACGTCTTCCCATTTATTCATCTTCCTCCCCACTTCCCTCCCATGCATGTATTCATTTCCCTTCAACTTAATTGATTCCTTTTCCTTCCCGCCAAACAATATCCCATTTCCAAAATTGGCACCCGCCAAAACCCTACAACCTTCACCTCATTCCCTGCATATATAGGTTAGCTAGCTCTTATTTACTCAAGGAGAGCATAATTAAGAAAGAGAAATAATCTACTGATCCAGGCCGAGGCACTAACTACTACATTTCAAAGGTATTGCTGCACGCTTGCTTCGATCTCTTGTTTCATTTTCTTTTCACATCAAAATTTTCGATCTACTTCTAAAAAAATTCCTCTTCAATTTGCTGAATAAAAGGATGACAACACCATTGGTGCATGCTAGCAAGGGAGCACCCCGTAGGATTGCACAAAAAATCTTGTACTTCAGTCGTCGTCGAGCTGCTTCCACAGAGCAAACAAATTCCAATGGTGATGATGACGACTTCCAACAGGAGGCTCCTCCAACTCAAGCAAGAGCCCAAGTACGACGCAGTAGCCGCAGCAATCTACCGCATCAAACTGTTGAGGACAACCAGGCCCAACTATCTCCAGAGGCTGCAGCTACTGATGGTACGTACGTACGTGCATAACAACTATTTTTAATTTGTTTTTAATGTCTTGCAGATATATATGGATTTAGATTTGTACCAGAAAATAATGAGGGACTGTGATATCTTGTTTGCAGTCAAAATCGATTAACTTAATCAAGTTATAGTAATCCTAAAGTTGATTATGAATTACAATGCCGAAAAAGTAGGTTTGGTGGCTTCGACGCTTAATTGATTAAACGGTCAAATTTATTTAAGAGCTATTTTGGTCTTTTTACTATCTATTAAATTTAATATTAATGTTAAAATTAACTTGTGAGATAATAGTCACGATGCTTATGCACCAGCAAACCACCCGTTTGTTGATTGCCAATGTAATGAAAGCTGAAATTTTGTTCCACTTTTTCATGCATTTTTTCACCGAAAGTTTGCCATATGTACATCATGAGTTTGTCATAAATCCTGTCTCTACCTTTCTTTTTAGATACAAATAGTATGCATTATTTCAAGTTATAAATAAAAACTGTATTCTTTTAGTTAGAGCTACTATCTTATTGGATTGTTCTTTAAATCATAATAATGAGTTATTCTGCTGTGGTGGGTATGGCAACGTAATTTATTGAAAGGTTCCATAAAAGTACATTTTTTTATTATCTATTTTGTTTATGGATTTTTAAGCAATCTTCAGGCACTACCACATGAAAGTTGTGACTATCATACATATCATAATAGAGTAATAGCATAGGGATCCCTAATTACTATGTAATTTACCGTGAGACCACAACACTCATATTTGGTATCCTTATACTTGATTCATATCCATCTTGCTTAATCATAATTCGTTACTTGCACATGTACTTCACCTGACGATAATTGGCTCAACATAGGTAAACAAGGAGTCGTATAATTGCACTTCCTTGGGATGAACCCTCGTGCAAGTCATCCTCCTTAAAACATCATAATATCATCTTGGAAAGTTTATTCTCCCAATTGTGAATCCAAATACAACCATAATATCACATCATGTAAAAACCCTTATAAAAAAACCATGAAGTCATATCAACAGTTAAGCCACAAATGGCAACATGTATGCAATCATCAACATAAACTAAGTAAATATCGATTAGGGCAAGTCAATAATATCATACAGCAGTCTAGGGTTCATCATATAACACAAAAGTCCATATATGCCTAATCATGCCATTCTAGTTCACCTAGGTCATTTTTATGGATCAATATAATTATCATGATATGACAAACCCGGTATGTCGTGCTAATCCCTCACCAGCTCTGGTCGTTCAAACACCGGTGTTAGCCTCCCATACCACAACTTCACTTTTCTCAAACAAACCCGAAATCAAAATTCGAGACCGTCCGACTATCCCCTCCAGTGTCCCCGTCAATATTAGTTCTAAGCTCTGGTTCAAATTATCGATAAATACACATCAAACCCTAGCCGGAGCTAAATTCAGCGATTCCGACTCCGACCTAAATAATTGGCGAAATTCATAGGTTAGAAATAGAAAATTCATTACCTCACCGTAGAAAGCCTGTATATGAAATTAGGATTCAATCCGGCTTCTGAATCCTCCTCAACTCTAATTCACCCAATCGAAAACTTGGAAAATCAAAGAAAAACTTCACTAGCAGCTCAGAATATCATGAACTACCTCGTGCGCAAGAATAGACTGATACATGGTTTGATAAATCTGGTGCATAGCAAACACTTCGATAAATCAGAATAAAAGATTACTAGTTTTAAACTAGAATGATTTAGGTTAAGTGTTCATGAATCAGAAATTATGGTATTCTCATTAGAGTTTAGGTGTTATATTATACTTCAATCGCTGATAAATTTATACTATGGATCATGCCACCTTATTGACGTATAGCATATTTTTAAATTGATTATGTAAATGTAGAAGTCGGCTTATGAATGAGAAATACAACGATAACGAAATAATTTGAAATATTTTTGTACTTAATTTGGTGCAATCTATTATGTTGGGATTGTTTAGACGATTACAAGTAACAATCATTTTTCTAATTTATTAAATTTATATAGATGAAAAGAAAAATATAAATTGAAATATTGAAGAGAGAGGTAGTGCTAGCTAGCTCCTCCATGCATGAAGTATTGAAGTATGAGTGAAGCGCAAGTTTCATTAATTCTCCAACTTTATGAATTTTGCTTTACATAAACAATACAACTAAGACTTGGGAATAGAAAAGTAAGCAGCCAATTATATAATGTCGTGTGGTTAATTCGGGGGAATGGATCAGGTCTGTAATCTTATGGTGAGTAACTATGAGTAACCCGCCCACATCAGCATGACATCAGCATCCTCTCTCTCCTGGAAAGCCTTTAATTTTCCCCTTCTTAATCTTTGACGGACGATTTCTTGCTCGTTTTAAGTCGAAATTTAATTTTTTTTGCACAGTTAGATCAGATTAGTTGTGCTCTTCAAAATGATATCCACTTTGATATATTTTTCGAACAAAAAAAATTGAGCTATTTTTTACCAGTCTATACCATATGGTATTGACTGGTATTGAAATAAGAGCATATCTATGGGTTGAAAAGCGTACCATGGTGGTATGAACAAACCAAGACTATAGGATGATTGAATACATGATAGTAGAAGTATATTAATTGTCATTTACGACTTTTAACATTGTATACCATAAAATACCATAAAATACCACCCCGTAGCAGGGTGGTATTGTATGGTATTGTGTGGTATTTTTTGGTCTTGTAATTTGTTCACCCAGAAATTTGTAGATCCAATAGATCATGATGAACTCGTCCCTGCTGTGCAAACGTTTTCAAAAACGAATGAAAAACGAAGAAAATACCATATGGTATGCAGTTGGTACCGAGAGGCCAGAATTTTTTTTCCTCAAAAAATATTGAAAATTGATCTCATTTTGTAGAGCACGATGAACTCGTTCCATCTGTGCAAAAAAAATTAAAATCCGAGTTAAAACGAAAAAGATATGAGTCAATTAAGAAAAATAGTGAAAATAAAAATGGTCTTTAATTCTCCATCCTTAGATCTGGATTTTCTAAATGAAGGGTCCAGATTTGGTTATTGATGGGTGCATAACCCATGGTTATGCACCCTATCTTGAGCCTTAATTAGGACAGAAGGAACCCACCTAAACTTGAGGCGTTGGGGAAAGCCTTGATTTCGTTTCGGAATACTCTTTTTTTTTTTTGGTGGAACGTTTCGGAATACTCTGCCAAGGCGGCAAAGGATTTTGTCATTTTGAAATAAACAATTATGGGGTTGTTGTGTAGTGGACAAGAAACTTTATTAAGACAGACACCTCTTACCACTTTTGGCTTCTCAATAGTCAATATGCATTATGCATGCATGGGAGGTGCAGAGCAGAAGCCTCTTAAATTTCTCTTCCCACTTACCCTCCCATTTATTTCCCAGACTTGACTCGAATAGCATCTTCCCCAATGCTGCCTTATTCATTTATCTTCCCGCCAAAATTTTCCAAACCGCCAAAACCCTATAACCTTCACCCTCGTCACGTCACGGCATTTATAAGTTAGCCGACCGGGGATATAAAGAGGGAGACAGACAGGGGAGCCTACAGCCTAGTTCTTTGGTAGGGCGAGTGAGTGAAAGAGAAAAGGCAATAAAATCTTAATTTCTTCTCATTCTCATTTTGGTTTCTGACTGCCTTCTTTTCTATGTGTGTTTGGCCACCTAATGCTTGTCAACTGCTGTCGGATCCAGGGAGGGGGGCCAACCTGGGCCCGGGCCCAGCCCTCCCTTGGTTCCAGAACTTGTATGTAGCTATCCAATCAAACATAATTTACCCAAACCCACGCCGGCCCTCTCTCTCTGTCCATCCCATCCTCTGTTTTTCTTTTCCTTCCACAAATTGGACGGAAATGCAAAAGCTCTGAAACTCCTCCATGCCGACTTTCCCATCAGCGGGAGACCACCACCACCTGGTCGCTGCTCTCCCCAAGGACATCCTCGTCGACGTCCTCGCGAGGGTAGCCTCCCAATCGCCGGCCGATCTCGTCAGCGCAAAGCTAACATGCAAGGCTCTGCTGGAAGCATCCGGCGAAGACTACATCTATTGCCACGTCAACATCGCCGAGTTCCCTGTTATCTCCTGGAAGAGCGACCTTTCTCGCGTTTTGTTCATCGATCGATGCATTACCAGCGGCAACCCGGAAGCTCTGTTTCGCCGGGGGTTGATTGAGTACCTCAGCACCCTGGAAATTGATTCGGGGCTCCGGCATTTGGGATCTGCCGCAAGGTCGGGTCACCCGGAATCCGTCTACATCTATGGGCTTCTCATGCTTTGCCAAGGCCAGCAGGAGGAAGGGATGGCTCTGCTGCGGTCTCTCAAAGGAGGATCGCGGTGGCTGGAGATGGTGAGGTACTGCCGGGAGAGGGTCAGCTCGGTAGTCAGGTATAGGTGGGTGAGGAATTTCACGATTTTGGCTGGGCCGGAGCAGAATCGAGGGAGGATTTGCAGTTGCAGGCAAGAGAGATTCGCCGTGCTGCCCTCGCCGGAGAGTATGGGTAGAGGCAGAGAAGGGTGGGCGTCAAAGGAGGATGCGGAACTAGATTTCTACGCCATCAATCGGTGCCGGTCATGTTTTTGGAACCATGAAGCGGCGGCTTTTTGCACCATGTTGAGATGCGGATCCTGGCTTTTGAATTATGATAACTGAAAATATGCACTTCACTCTATGTCGTTTGGTTCTCCTTATTTGGTGGAAGGGCAACTTTGCAATTTTTCAAACACTCAAGGGTCACTCATTATTATTGGATTTTTGGTTTTCTTTTTAGTAAATGCGATTAGGATTAAGGAAAAAGAAGATTTGTTTTAAGGTAAATGCTACATAATAATTACTAGCTTTGTGCCCGACCTGTTGGCCAGGTGAATTTCGTATGATATCTAATTAATTAAATATTTTTTCATTATGATTAGACTCTTATAAAATTTTAAGTAATTTATGTTTTAACGATTCATTTTCACAAATATATTTGTGGTCTCTTAATATATGTATCATATCTAAGTAATTTTTTATTTCTCAACTGTACAACCAACATTCAATCAATAATTGCGTAGTATTAGATTTAAACAATACACATTGCTCAGTTAGACATTCGAATTATTTTTTTTTATCAATATTGACTTGTGGTTAATTTTATTAATCTAATTTTGAGGATACAGAATAATGTCCAATATTATTTGTGTGATATTAAGGATTGCTAATTTCCTTATGCCGGTAGTTTTCTCTCTCTCAACCTAAAGAGTAAACATTTACCCTCCATTCCAATACATGTCACATTGAATTTGAAAACTCTACTAACATTTATCATGCACACATAATGGTTCAACCTCTCTAATTTATATTGATGTCATCTAAGGAGGTTTAAAAAGTTCCATTACATGAATTTATGTTGTAAATTTTCAATTAAAGCACTCAAACTTATTATATTATATATATATGGGTGGCTACTTCGGTGCACTCACTTTTTTGGGTGCATTCAGTGCACCCACCTCTAAAAGTGGTCATAATACATCAAATTTTGAAATTTAATGGGTTGCATTAGTCTAATATGATGATATAACACATAATCAAAACTAATCAACCCATTACCTAACCTATTAACCTTCAATTTTGAATCTCAACTCAAAATCCCAAATTAGAAACCCTAACCCTAAATTTCTAAACCCTGAATCATTCAAATTAAAGTGAATATTGAATGAATTTTGTACAAATTCATGTGGTTTGTACTAAGTGCAAAGGTTTGTGACAGTTTATGCAAATTACCCTTAAGTTTTGGGTGTTGAGCTCTCTTATCAGGTCTTTTTCTAGTTTTTTATCCGGTCTCGAACGGTTTTTTACCTCAAATCTAAGCCCAAAGATTGGATTGGATTGTTTACTATCTGGTCCCGGTCCGGTCTCGGTTCGGGTTATACGGTCCGGTTTTGGGTAAAACTAAAAAACCCTAATCAAATAGTCAGCCCTAATTTGCATCTTTTTAAGATTTTAACGTTATTTCAAGTCGAAGACACTAAATGGATGCACGACAATAAGAAGTGCAAATAATTTTCAGAAATATAAAAATAAAAATACACACTTTTAACGTAAGGATAACCTAATTATAAAAAATATATAGGAACTAATCATAACTAATATCACAATCAACAAGTAGCACAAAAATTATTTTCAAAACGTCAATAAATTATTTACAAAAATTCAAATCAATTGAAAATATTAACAAATTGATTAACATCAAACAACAACAACAATAATAATAATAAATTCTTCCGACCAACGGTCGGGTAAAAGCTAGTATTGGAATTAGAATCAGAAAGTCAATTAGAAACTTGAATGTATATAATTAATCTATTATATTTTATTATGTCGATTTGAAGATACTTTATAATGGCATATTCTCAAGCACCAAATAAAAAGGCAAAGACATTATTGATGTTATCCGTTTCGACGACTACAATAGAGAGAACATTTTAAGTAGTGGAACATGCGAAAACTGATTTGCGCAAAAGAATGTGCGATGAATTTCTCGCTGATGTTTTAACTATTTTCTATAAGAGTATGTTATTGGTATGGACGAAGACTCTATTATTGATGAATTTGCAAAACTAAAAAACCATCGTTTATAATTGACATTATAACAAAAATCTTAGTTATTATTATAGTATTTCTTTTACGATATCTAGTTTTTTATTCAAATGCGGCCTAGTGCTCTACTAAATCCTGGATCCGCCGCTGTGGTGAACCATAGATCGATATGAAATATCGATCGTCGCCGGTGGGGGAAAAAAAACCCGATGTCCGTGAAAATCGAAAATTTAAAAAAAAAACGATATTTTCGATTCCCGGCCCAATTTTTTTTTTACACGGTTATGTTGATGCGGCTAAATCGAATCGAATGACAGGGCCCAAGGTGTGATATCGGTATGTAATATTCGTCGTTGATGGTGTTAAGCAGAACCTAAAGAGTAAACATTTACCCTCCATTCCAATACATGTCACACTGAATTTGAAAACTCTACTAACATTTATCATGCACACATAATGGTTCAACCTCTCTAATTTATATTGATGTCATCTAAGGAGGTTTAAAAAGTTCCATTACATGAATTTATGTTGTAAATTTTCAATTAAAGCACTCAAACTTATTATATTATATATATATGGGTGGCTACTTCGGTGCACTCACTTTTTTGGGTGCATTCAGTGCACCCACCTCTAAAAGTGGTCATAATACATCAAATTTTGAAATTTAATGGGTTGCATTAGTCTAATATGATGATATAACACATAATCAAAACTAATCAACCCATTACCTAACCTATTAACCTTCAATTTTGAATCTCAACTCAAAATCCCAAATTAGAAACCCTAACCCTAAATTTCTAAACCCTGAATCATTCAAATTAAAGTGAATATTGAATGAATTTTGTACAAATTCATGTGGTTTGTACTAAGTGCAAAGGTTTGTGACAGTTTATGCAAATTACCCTTAAGTTTTGGGTGTTGAGCTCTCTTATCAGGTCTTTTTCTAGTTTTTTATCCGGTCTCGAACGGTTTTTTTACCTCAAATCTAAGCCCAAAGATTGGATTGGATTGTTTACTATCTGGTCCCGGTCCGGTCTCGGTTCGGGTTATACGGTCCGGTTTTGGGTAAAACCAAAAAACCCTAATCAAATAGTCAGCCCTAATTTGCATCTTTTTAAGATTTTAACGTTATTTCAAGTCGAAGACACTAAATGGATGCACGACAATAAGAAGTGCAAATAATTTTCAGAAATATAAAAATAAAAATACACACTTTTAACGTAAGGATAACCTAATTATAAAAAATATATAGGAACTAATCATAACTAATATCACAATCAACAAGTAGCACAAAAATTATTTTCAAAACGTCAATAAATTATTTACAAAAATTCAAATCAATTGAAAATATTAACAAATTGATTAACATCAAACAACAACAACAATAATAATAATAAATTCTTCCGACCAACGGGTCGGGTAAAAGCTAGTATTGGAATTAGAATCAGAAAGTCAATTAGAAACTTGAATGTATATAATTAATCTATTATATTTTATTATGTCGATTTGAAGATACTTTATAATGGCATATTCTCAAGCACCAAATAAAAAGGCAAAGACATTATTGATGTTATCCGTTTCGACGACTACAATAGAGAGAACATTTTAAGTAGTGGAACATGCGAAAACTGATTTGCGCAAAAGAATGTGCGATGAATTTCTCGCTGATGTTTTAACTATTTTCTATAAGAGTATGTTATTGGTATGGACGAAGACTCTATTATTGATGAATTTGCAAAACTAAAAAACCATCGTTTATAATTGACATTATAACAAAAATCTTAGTTATTATTATAGTATTTCTTTTACGATATCTAGTTTTTTATTCAAATGCGGCCTAGTGCTCTACTAAATCCTGGATCCGCCGTTGTGGTGAACCATAGATCGATATGAAATATCGATCGTCGCCGGTGGGGGAAAAAAAACCCGATGTCCGTGAAAATCGAAAATTTCAAAAAAAAAACGATATTTTCGATTCCCGGCCCAATTTTTTTTTTTACACGGTTATGTTGATGCGGCTAAATCGAATCGAATGACAGGGCCCAAGGTGTGATATCGGTATGTAATATTCGTCGTTGATGGTGTTAAGCAGAACCTAAAGAGTAAACATTTACCCTCCATTCCAATACATGTCACACTGAATTTGAAAACTCTACTAACATTTATCATGCACACATAATGGTTCAACCTCTCTAATTTATATTGATGTCATCTAAGGAGGTTTAAAAAGTTCCATTACATGAATTTATGTTGTAAATTTTCAATTAAAGCACTCAAACTTATTATATTATATATATATGGGTGGCTACTTCGGTGCACTCACTTTTTTGGGTGCATTCAGTGCACCCACCTCTAAAAGTGGTCATAATACATCAAATTTTGAAATTTAATGGGTTGCATTAGTCTAATATGATGATATAACACATAATCAAAACTAATCAACCCATTACCTAACCTATTAACCTTCAATTTTGAATCTCAACTCAAAATCCCAAATTAGAAACCCTAACCCTAAATTTCTAAACCCTGAATCATTCAAATTAAAGTGAATATTGAATGAATTTTGTACAAATTCATGTGGTTTGTACTAAGTGCAAAGGTTTGTGACAGTTTATGCAAATTACCCTTAAGTTTTGGGTGTTGAGCTCTCTTATCAGGTCTTTTTCTAGTTTTTTATCCGGTCTCGAACGGTTTTTTACCTCAAATCTAAGCCCAAAGATTGGATTGGATTGTTTACTATCTGGTCCCGGTCCGGTCTCGGTTCGGGTTATACGGTCCGGTTTTGGGTAAAACCAAAAAACCCTAATCAAATAGTCAGCCCTAATTTGCATCTTTTTAAGATTTTAACGTTATTTCAAGTCGAAGACACTAAATGGATGCACGACAATAAGAAGTGCAAATAATTTTCAGAAATATAAAAATAAAAATACACACTTTTAACGTAAGGATAACCTAATTATAAAAAATATATAGGAACTAATCATAACTAATATCACAATCAACAAGTAGCACAAAAATTATTTTCAAAACGTCAATAAATTATTTACAAAAATTCAAATCAATTGAAAATATTAACAAATTGATTAACATCAAACAACAACAACAATAATAATAATAAATTCTTCCGACCAACGGGTCGGGTAAAAGCTAGTATTGGAATTAGAATCAGAAAGTCAATTAGAAACTTGAATGTATATAATTAATCTATTATATTTTATTATGTCGATTTGAAGATACTTTATAATGGCATATTCTCAAGCACCAAATAAAAAGGCAAAGACATTATTGATGTTATCCGTTTCGACGACTACAATAGAGAGAACATTTTAAGTAGTGGAACATGCGAAAACTGATTTGCGCAAAAGAATGTGCGATGAATTTCTCGCTGATGTTTTAACTATTTTCTATAAGAGTATGTTATTGGTATGGACGAAGACTCTATTATTGATGAATTTGCAAAACTAAAAAACCATCGTTTATAATTGACATTATAACAAAAATCTTAGTTATTATTATAGTATTTCTTTTACGATATCTAGTTTTTTATTCAAATGCGGCCTAGTGCTCTACTAAATCCTGGATCCGCCGCTGTGGTGAACCATAGATCGATATGAAATATCGATCGTCGCCGGTGGGGGAAAAAAAACCCGATGTCCGTGAAAATCGAAAATTTCAAAAAAAAACGATATTTTCGATTCCCGGCCCAATTTTTTTTTTACACGGTTATGTTGATGCGGCTAAATCGAATCGAATGACAGGGCCCAAGGTGTGATATCGGTATGTAATATTCGTCGTTGATGGTGTTAAGCAGAACCTAAAGAGTAAACATTTACCCTCCATTCCAATACATGTCACACTGAATTTGAAAACTCTACTAACATTTATCATGCACACATAATGGTTCAACCTCTCTAATTTATATTGATGTCATCTAAGGAGGTTTAAAAAGTTCCATTACATGAATTTATGTTGTAAATTTTCAATTAAAGCACTCAAACTTATTATATTATATATATATGGGTGGCTACTTCGGTGCACTCACTTTTTTGGGTGCATTCAGTGCACCCACCTCTAAAAGTGGTCATAATACATCAAATTTTGAAATTTAATGGGTTGCATTAGTCTAATATGATGATATAACACATAATCAAAACTAATCAACCCATTACCTAACCTATTAACCTTCAATTTTGAATCTCAACTCAAAATCCCAAATTAGAAACCCTAACCCTAAATTTCTAAACCCTGAATCATTCAAATTAAAGTGAATATTGAATGAATTTTGTACAAATTCATGTGGTTTGTACTAAGTGCAAAGGTTTGTGACAGTTTATGCAAATTACCCTTAAGTTTTGGGTGTTGAGCTCTCTCATCCGGTCTTTTTCTAGTTTTTTATCCGGTCTCGAACGGTTTTTTACCTCAAATCTAAGCCCAAAGATTGGATTGGATTGTTTACTATCTGGTCCCGGTCCGGTCTCGGTTCGGGTTATACGGTCCGGTTTCGGGTAAAACCAAAAAACCCTAACCAAATAGTCAGCCCTAATTTGCATCTTTTTAAGATTTTAACGTTATTTCAAGTCGAAGACACTAAATGGATGCACGACAATAAGAAGTGCAAATAATTTTCAGAAATATAAAAATAAAAATACACACTTTTAACGTAAGGATAACCTAATTATAAAAAATATATAGGAACTAATCATAACTAATATCACAATCAACAAGTAGCACAAAAATTATTTTCAAAACGTCAATAAATTATTTACAAAAATTCAAATCAATTGAAAATATTAACAAATTGATTAACATCAAACAACAACAACAACAATAATAATAAATTCTTCCGACCAACGGGTCGGGTAAAAGCTAGTATTGGAATTAGAATCAGAAAGTCAATTAGAAACTTGAATGTATATAATTAATCTATTATATTTTATTATGTCCATTTGAAGATACTTTATAATGGCATATTCTCAAGCACCAAATAAAAAGGCAAAGACATTATTGATGTTATCCGTTTCGACGACTACAATAGAGAGAACATTTTAAGTAGTGGAACATGCGAAAACTGATTTGCGCAAAAGAATGTGCGATGAATTTCTCGCTGATGTTTTAACTATTTTCTATAAGAGTATGTTATTGGTATGGACGAAGACTCTATTATTGATGAATTTGCAAAACTAAAAAACCATCGTTTATAATTGACATTATAACAAAAATCTTAGTTATTATTATAGTATTTCTTTTACGATATCTAGTTTTTTATTCAAATGCGGCCTAGTGCTCTACTAAATCCTGGATCCGCCGCTGTGGTGAACCATAGATCGATATGAAATATCGATCGTCGCCGGTGGGGGAAAAAAAACCCGATGTCCGTGAAAATCGAAAATTTCAAAAAAAAAACGATATTTTCGATTCCCGGCCCAATTTTTTTTTTACACGGTTATGTTGATGCGGCTAAATCGAATCGAATGACAGGGCCCAAGGTGTGATATCGGTATGTAATATTCGTCGTTGATGGTGTTAAGCAGAACCTAAAGAGTAAACATTTACCCTCCATTCCAATACATGTCACACTGAATTTGAAAACTCTACTAACATTTATCATGCACACATAATGGTTCAACCTCTCTAATTTATATTGATGTCATCTAAGGAGGTTTAAAAAGTTCCATTACATGAATTTATGTTGTAAATTTTCAATTAAAGCACTCAAACTTATTATATTATATATATATGGGTGGCTACTTCGGTGCACTCACTTTTTTGGGTGCATTCAGTGCACCCACCTCTAAAAGTGGTCATAATACATCAAATTTTGAAATTTAATGGGTTGCATTAGTCTAATATGATGATATAACACATAATCAAAACTAATCAACCCATTACCTAACCTATTAACCTTCAATTTTGAATCTCAACTCAAAATCCCAAATTAGAAACCCTAACCCTAAATTTCTAAACCCTGAATCATTCAAATTAAAGTGAATATTGAATGAATTTTGTACAAATTCATGTGGTTTGTACTAAGTGCAAAGGTTTGTGACAGTTTATGCAAATTACCCTTAAGTTTTGGGTGTTGAGCTCTCTTATCAGGTCTTTTTCTAGTTTTTTATCCGGTCTCGAACGGTTTTTTACCTCAAATCTAAGCCGAAAGATTGGATTGGATTGTTTACTATCTGGTCCCGGTCCGGTCTCGGTTCGGGTTATACGGTCCGGTTTTGGGTAAAACCAAAAAACCCTAATCAAATAGTCAGCCCTAATTTGCATCTTTTTAAGATTTTAACGTTATTTCAAGTCGAAGACACTAAATGGATGCACGACAATAAGAAGTGCAAATAATTTTCAGAAATATAAAAATAAAAATACACACTTTTAACGTAAGGATAACCTAATTATAAAAAATATATAGGAACTAATCATAACTAATATCACAATCAACAAGTAGCACAAAAATTATTTTCAAAACGTCAATAAATTATTTACAAAAATTCAAATCAATTGAAAATATTAACAAATTGATTAACATCAAACAACAACAACAATAATAATAATAAATTCTTCCGACCAACGGGTCGGGTAAAAGCTAGTATTGGAATTAGAATCAGAAAGTCAATTAGAAACTTGAATGTATATAATTAATCTATTATATTTTATTATGTCGATTTGAAGATACTTTATAATGGCATATTCTCAAGCACCAAATAAAAAGGCAAAGACATTATTGATGTTATCCGTTTCGACGACTACAATAGAGAGAACATTTTAAGTAGTGGAACATGCGAAAACTGATTTGCGCAAAAGAATGTGCGATGAATTTCTCGCTGATGTTTTAACTATTTTCTATAAGAGTATGTTATTGGTATGGACGAAGACTCTATTATTGATGAATTTGCAAAACTAAAAAACCATCGTTTATAATTGACATTATAACAAAAATCTTAGTTATTATTATAGTATTTCTTTTACGATATCTAGTTTTTTATTCAAATGCGGCCTAGTGCTCTACTAAATCCTGGATCCGCCGCTGTGGTGAACCATAGATCGATATGAAATATCGATCGTCGCCGGTGGGGGAAAAAAAAACCCGATGTCCGTGAAAATCGAAAATTTAAAAAAAAAAACGATATTTTCGATTCCCGGCTCAATTTTTTTTTTACACGGTTATGTTGATGCGGCTAAATCGAATCGAATGACAGGGCCCAAGGTGTGATATCGGTATGTAATATTCGTCGTTGATGGTGTTAAGCAGAACCTAAAGAGTAAACATTTACCCTCCATTCCAATACATGTCACACTGAATTTGAAAACTCTACTAACATTTATCATGCACACATAATGGTTCAACCTCTCTAATTTATATTGATGTCATCTAAGGAGGTTTAAAAAGTTCCATTACATGAATTTATGTTGTAAATTTTCAATTAAAGCACTCAAACTTATTATATTATATATATATGGGTGGCTACTTCGGTGCACTCACTTTTTTGGGTGCATTCAGTGCACCCACCTCTAAAAGTGGTCATAATACATCAAATTTTGAAATTTAATGGGTTGCATTAGTCTAATATGATGATACAACACATAATCAAAACTAATCAACCCATTACTAAACCTATTAACCTTCAATTTTGAATCTCAACTCAAAATCCCAAATTAGAAACCCTAACCCTAAATTTCTAAACCCTGAATCATTCAAATTAAAGTGAATATTGAATGAATTTTGTACAAATTCATGTGGTTTGTACTAAGTGCAAAGGTTTGTGACAGTTTATGCAAATTACCCTTAAGTTTTGGGTGTTGAGCTCTCTCATCCGGTCTTTTTCTAGTTTTTTATCCGGTCTCGAACGGTTTTTTACCTCAAATCTAAGCCCAAAGATTGGATTGGATTGTTTACTATCTGGTCCCGGTCCGGTCTCGGTTCGGGTTATACGGTCCGGTTTCGGGTAAAACCAAAAAACCCTAACCAAATAGTCAGCCCTAATTTGCATCTTTTTAAGATTTTAACGTTATTTCAAGTCGAAGACACTAAATGGATGCACGACAATAAGAAGTGCAAATAATTTTCAGAAATATAAAAATAAAAATACACACTTTTAACGTAAGGATAACCTAATTATAAAAAATATATAGGAACTAATCATAACTAATATCACAATCAACAAGTAGCACAAAAATTATTTTCAAAACGTCAATAAATTATTTACAAAAATTCAAATCAATTGAAAATATTAACAAATTGATTAACATCAAACAACAACAACAACAATAATAATAAATTCTTCCGACCAACGGGTCGGGTAAAAGCTAGTATTGGAATTAGAATCAGAAAGTCAATTAGAAACTTGAATGTATATAATTAATCTATTATATTTTATTATGTCCATTTGAAGATACTTTATAATGGCATATTCTCAAGCACCAAATAAAAAGGCAAAGACATTATTGATGTTATCCGTTTCGACGACTACAATAGAGAGAACATTTTAAGTAGTGGAACATGCGAAAACTGATTTGCGCAAAAGAATGTGCGATGAATTTCTCGCTGATGTTTTAACTATTTTCTATAAGAGTATGTTATTGGTATGGACGAAGACTCTATTATTGATGAATTTGCAAAACTAAAAAACCATCGTTTATAATTGACATTATAACAAAAATCTTAGTTATTATTATAGTATTTCTTTTACGATATCTAGTTTTTTATTCAAATGCGGCCTAGTGCTCTACTAAATCCTGGATCCGTCGCTGCCTTCAAGTAAACTTCTCCAATTTGTTTTCCTTTCTTTCAATATTTACCTACGGTATACAGGCTGTCTGCTTTCCTTCAAGCAAATGTTTGTGAAAACTGTGTGTGTATTGGAGAGAGGCTGCATTTTCAAGTCTATTTATATTATTGTTTCCTCTTTTTCTGCAAATAAGGAAATCTTGTGAGCCGGCCATCTTTTCCTAACTAATCTCTTCCTTCCTATCTGACCCATTTTCCTTCCCGATGCCACCACCAGACCAGACCACCTGTACGTCTTCCCATTTATTCATCTTCCTCCCCACTTCCCTCCCATGCATGTATTCATTTCCCTTCAACTTAATTGATTCCTTTTCCTTCCCGCCAAACAATATCCCATTTCCAAAATTGGCACCCGCCAAAACCCTACAACCTTCACCTCATTCCCTGCATATATAGGTTAGCGAGAGCTAGCTAGCTAGCTCTTATTTACTCAAGGAGAGCATAATTAAGAAAGAGAAATAATCTACTGATCCAGGCCGAGGCACTAACTACTACATTTCAAAGGTATTGCTGCACGCTTGCTTCGATCTCTTGTTTCATTTTCTTTTCACATCAAAATTTTCGATCTACTTCTAAAAAAATTCCTCTTCAATTTGCTGAATAAAAGGATGACAACACCATTGGTGCATGCTAGCAAGGGAGCACCCCGTAGGATTGCACAAAAAATCTTGTACTTCAGTCGTCGTCGAGCTGCTTCCACAGAGCAAACAAATTCCAATGGTGATGATGACGACTTCCAACAGGAGGCTCCTCCAACTCAAGCAAGAGCCCAAGTACGACGCAGTAGCCGCAGCAATCTACCGCATCAAACTGTTGAGGACAACCAGGCCCAACTATCTCCAGAGGCTGCAGCTACTGATGGTACGTACGTACGTGCATAACAACTATTTTTAATTTGTTTTTAATGTCTTGCAGATATATATGGATTTAGATTTGTACCAGAAAATAATGAGGGACTGTGATATCTTGTTTGCAGTCAAAATCGATTAACTTAATCAAGTTATAGTAATCCTAAAGTTGATTATGAATTACAATGCCGAAAAAGTAGGTTTGGTGGCTTCGACGCTTAATTGATTAAACGGTCAAATTTATTTAAGAGCTATTTTGGTCTTTTTACTATCTATTAAATTTAATATTAATGTTAAAATTAACTTGTGAGATAATAGTCACGATGCTTATGCACCAGCAAACCACCCGTTTGTTGATTGCCAATGTAATGAAAGCTGAAATTTTGTTCCACTTTTTCATGCATTTTTTCACCGAAAGTTTGCCATATGTACATCATGAGTTTGTCATAAATCCTGTCTCTACCTTTCTTTTTAGATACAAATAGTATGCATTATTTCAAGTTATAAATAAAAACTGTATTCTTTTAGTTAGAGCTACTATCTTATTGGATTGTTCTTTAAATCATAATAATGAGTTATTCTGCTGTGGTGGGTATGGCAACGTAATTTATTGAAAGGTTCCATAAAAGTACATTTTTTTATTATGTATTTTGTTTATGGATTTTTAAGCAATCTTCAGGCACTACCACATGAAAGTTGTGACTATCATACATATCATAATAGAGTAATAGCATAGGGATCCCTAATTACTATGTAATTTACCGTGAGACCACAACACTCATATTTGGTATCCTTATACTTGATTCATATCCATCTTGCTTAATCATAATTCGTTACTTGCACATGTACTTCACCTGACGATAATTGGCTCAACATAGGTAAACAAGGAGTCGTATAATTGCACTTCCTTGGGATGAACCCTCGTGCAAGTCATCCTCCTTAAAACATCATAATATCATCTTGGAAAGTTTATTCTCCCAATTGTGAATCCAAATACAACCATAATATCACATCATGTAAAAACCCTTATAAAAAAACCATGAAGTCATATCAACAGTTAAGCCACAAATGGCAACATGTATGCAATCATCAACATAAACTAAGTAAATATCGATTAGGGCAAGTCAATAATATCATACAGCAGTCTAGGGTTCATCATATAACACAAAAGTCCATATATGCCTAATCATGCCATTCTAGTTCACCTAGGTCATTTTTATGGATCAATATAATTATCATGATATGACAAACCCGGTATGTCGTGCTAATCCCTCACCAGCTCTGGTCGTTCAAACACCGGTTTTAGCCTCCCATACCACAACTTCACTTTTCTCAAACAAACCCGGAATCAAAATTCGAGACC
The DNA here is from genome assembly GCA_946122785.1 of Linum tenue. Taxonomy (NCBI): domain Eukaryota; kingdom Viridiplantae; phylum Streptophyta; class Magnoliopsida; order Malpighiales; family Linaceae; genus Linum; species Linum tenue. Next base: position 32,628,892 of record CAMGYJ010000008.1, read on the forward strand.
GTCCGACTATCCCCTCCAGTGTCCCCGTCAATATTAGTTCTAAGCTCTGGTTCAAATTATCGATAAATACACATCAAACCCTAGCCGGAGCTAAATTCAGCGATTCCGACTCCGACCTAAATAATTGGCGAAATTCATAGGTTAGAAATAGAAAATTCATTACCTCACCGTAGAAAGCCTGTATATGAAATTAGGATTCAATCCGGCTTCTGAATCCTCCTCAACTCTAATTCACCCGATCGAAAACTTGGAAAATCAAAGAAAAACTTCACTAGCAGCTCAGAATATCATGAACTACCTCGTGCGCAAGAATAGACTATACCTAAGCTAATTATTGGGTAGCTAAAGCTCCCAGAATCAGCTTCCCAATTCTCTCCGACCTCTCTGCGAAGGTCGGCTGTTTCTGTGGGTTTATCCCCCTCGTATGCTAATAGTGAGAATGAAGAAAAGGACCCAATTTATGTATATTTAAAGAACTTGCCCACCGCTTCATCAATAAATCCCCTCCTGATAACTTTTTCCTTGTTCTTTTATTTGTTTTTCCTCTCCAGACAATTCCTTGGATTAATTCCCAAAATATTTATAAAAAGAAAATTTACCACAAATATTGCAGTTTTGAATGTATTGACACAAATATTGTGTTTTGTAGAGGGAAAAGAGCGGGTCAGCCCCACACTCAGGCGGAGTCGCTATTATAGGCTTTTTTGAACCAACGTGAGCAAATCCTCCCGAGTCTCAGGCATTCATTAAATAAAAGCGTTGTCGCCCCAGACCAAGACAAACGCGCCTTCCCTCTTCCTATTCTCACGCCCCTACCTTATCTCTTCTTCTTCTTCTTCTTCTTCTTCTTCTTCTTCTTCTTCTTCTTCTTCTTCTTCTTCTTCTTCTTCTTCTTCTTCTTCTTCTTCTTCGACCACACAACCACCACCTCCCCTCCACAGGGACCAGCTCCAACGCCAGAATCAAGGTGGCTTCGCCCACTCGCCAAGCAGGGACGGTGGAGTCAGGAGCGGCAGAGCCTCAGTCTCAGGCGAAGACGCCACAGACAGGGGCGGCCACCGTGCAGCAGATCCGATTTGGATGGTTCTTTTGGGGGAGAAAATGTTTGATGACGAAGCAATCGTCGACAGGGGAAGGGAGAGAGGGCGGCAAGGTCGTGGTGTTGATTATTATTTTTATAATTGGGCTGTTCGCCAGCGGTGATTATTTTTTTATTGAGTTTTTATGTTTTGATTTTGATTTTTTTTGATTTTTCAGTTCCTAGGCTTATGGACAGTTATTCCATGAGACCACCACCTGCGACAATTGATACAGCTCCGGTGGATCCGATACTTCTTTGGGGACATGGCCACCATCGTATTGACTCGGTTTGTGCAAACTAGGTACGTCTTTCAACTACTTCTATAGCTAGTTAGATTAGACTATTATAGATTTTTATTAGGTGAACTAAACTGAAATTAGAATAGAATTACACATGAAATATGTTGAAAATAGAATAAGTTTAGATTAGATATATTTTACTAGGTGAACTAAATTTTGAAGTACGAATCAAATTGAATTAATATAAGTTTTGTGAACTATAGGCTGGTGATCGACCTTACCATATTCGAGGTACGACTAATTTAGTCACGTACCATCGACGTTCTCGATACAGAGTGAAATTCATTACCAGCTTTCATACCAAGGAGTCTTTTCCCGTATAACTTCCTTACTCTTTCAGTATTCATACGCACCTGCATCCGCAGCTAATTCTTAAAAGTAGTTGCTGAGTTATTTTATACGCACGAGGCTCGAGGTTGAGTTCTACACCGATCCCTTCACATTTGAATGAGTGGCTCTTTATGCTTTAGTAAGAAGGATTAGTCTCGCCCTGAGGCGTACCCCGCTTTGAAGAATGCTCTTTGAGGTTTTTAAGAATAGCAATTCTAGGGGAAACTAATTCATTGATGGAGCCGAAGCCCTAGTTTCTTGATGATAGGAATTGCCGTTTTCTTCTTTCAATCCCACCGTATCTGCTGAGCCTATCGGAGTTGCCTATGTGAGGCATATAAATTTCCTTCCGATCTCTGGACTCTTTCTTTCGTAAAGCTTGGCTTTGGAGCGTATACAGAGTGAATCTAAGCATGACTTTATCTTTCTTTCAGAACCTGACGCTCTTTCTATTGATTACTACTCAAGTCAGGACTAGCGTTCGCACATCTCTTTTTTGAAAGGCTAAGATGTTTGTATTAGTACCTTTTCACTCTTTTTTCTACAATCACTGGCGTAACGTAACATAATTGGCAGGTGCCCTTGCTGCGGATTCGTCTGGTCATTGAGATTTGCCTCTTTTGCTCTCCCATTCGAAACCAGGCGGAAATACTTTCTACCCATCATCCCGTCCGAAGGCCGAACTGGATTACTATACAAACACAAAAACAATGTGACCGTTTGCAGATTCTGCCTCGCTGAGTGGTTTTGTATCACAGTATTCTAGCCCCGATGCCTATCCTCAAAGGAATAAGGCAGGCCGAAGGTAGTTGACTTGCTTTCTTTTTCCCAACGATTCTTAATCAGGCAAGCTCTTTCCTATTGTTATTGATAGAGATTCAAGTGCGTAAAACACCTCTTCAAGAGAAGACCCTAAGTAGCTGCTGGATTCTCTCAGAAGCTATTTACGCGCTTTCAGACCTTCGCTATAGAATAAATCTGGGCGAGACCTTTGGCATGGAAGGGTTTGATCCTTTTGTTCCAGGAGGAATGGCTGTCAGGAGCGATAGCAGCTCGAACGAATGTGAGAGGATCTAACTAGTGCTTTATATAGCATTCCTGTAGTCTCTGTCCTCCGTCACTCTATCATTAGCCTCGCTCCACTAGCTATTAAGAAGTTTCAATAGGCACTAGTCTGTGCGTATGATGCGCCTACATTGGAAGATGAGATCCTACTTTTGATGATCATAATGACCTCCTCACTAGGAACCTCATTAAAGATAGATAGCTACCTTAGAGAGCTTACACAGTCAATTGATCTATCCTAGGTTGAGGAACGAAGTAGCTCGACTGAAAGGAGAGGAACGAAGTAGCTCGACTGAAAGGAGAGGAACGAAGTAGCTCGACTGAAAGGAGAGGACTCGATCCACCCCGCTAGCCACTCCAGGTTTGGAAAGTAGGGCAGAAAGTACAACAATGCCCCAAACAGTAAGGGGACTAGAGGTTGCCTCGCCGCCGGTATATTCCTTTGAAAAAGGAAAAAGCCCCAAAAAAGAAAGAAATGACATAGGATAAAAAGGAAGGGGATGGGGCAAGATATGTTCTCCCCGCCCGGCGCTGTTGCTATGGAAATTACCCCTATACTGGTACTTGAAATAAAATAAAACAAACATGAAAAAAAATCCAAGCCTGGAGCGTCTTTTAAAGCAAAGGAAAATGATGCAAGCCCCCGACACCAGGGCGGTTAGCCGTGCCGGTTCGTGCAAAAAATCTGCACTATAATGGACTTTTCCTAAAACATAAAAATAGGAGAAAAGTAGAATAAAGGGACAGATGGACTGTTTGGGGCGAGCTTCCAAAAAGAAGCACAGACTTTAGTATGCTATCAGCTGGAAGAGAAGAAAAAACGCCCATTGCGCCAGTCCCTTTTCCAATGAATAGAAGAGAAGAATCGCAACAGGACGAACGTCCGATGGAAGACGTAAAAGAAAGAAACAAAAAAGTGGAAGCACGATGAATAAAAGACCCTCGAGACTGACGAGGTTCTTTAGAAACAGGGTAGCTGCCACAGAATAAAACGCGGCAATTAATAAAAGCCATTCCGCCTCTTTTTCTTCTTTAGTCGTAAAGAGACGAAAATACAAAAGATAGAGAGAAAGCTGTAGAATGACCTGGAAAGGCCGCGTATAATTAGGGCCTTCTATAGTGGGAAAGAGAAGGGAATAGGAAAGAGAGAAAACACAGAAAAAACTTGTTATATAGCCAATCCTATAAAAGAACAAGAAGTTGTTTTTTACACAGAATGAGGAAAGGCGCAACCGCTCAGACATCCATCCCCCAGACAAGTCCAAGGTGCTAATTGAATTGGGTGAGCCCGAAGGAACGAAGTAGTGAGCCCGAAGGGCGAAGGAACGAAGTAGTGAGCCCGAAGGGCGAAGGAACGAAGTAGTGAGCCCGAAGGGCGAAGGAACGAAGTTGCTCGACTGAAAGGAGAGGAGGGGAATATGTTCGACCGTAGGGAGAAGGTGCGAAGTTGCTCGCATTTTAATTAGAACAAGAAGGAGAGGAGGGGAATATGTTCGACCGTAGGGAGAAGGTGCGAAGTTGCTCGACTGAAAGGAGAGGAAGGGAATATATGAGCCCGAAGGGCGAAGGGAGAAGGGCGAAGGAAGAAAGCGACTCAACTCCGAATAAGGAGAATCGAGGAGAGATAGGCCGAATGAGGTCAAGAGATTGACTGAAATTAGGTTCTTCTCTAAACGGGAAAGAAAAGGCAGAATGAACCCTGAAAGATGTTCTACCTTACCTTTCATGAATGGCATTTCCCGATGGTTGCCCAGAGCAGAGGTTTATGGCTGCACATCATCTAATCAATTCCCCTTCATAGTGAATCTATCCTCCTTCCTCAAGACTCACAGCTGATACGAAAGCAGCGGTTACGCATTCAGTTACCTTTTCTAATTCTAAGATAACTTATTCCAATTCCTACTCAATGTAGTGCACTCACTAACTTGACAACCGGGGAAGACTTGCTTCAAGGAGAAAATTTTGGATACTCATAAATGCAGTAAGGAAGGAGAAGCGGAAATCAAGGGTATGTATGAAAGATCATGTTGAGGACTCATAAAAGGAAGGCTCGGAGAGCTATTATATGTTCGATCGGTTGTGGGCGAAAAAGAACGCACTCTGGAACTTACGCTACGAGAGTTGGCAATTACCAGCTTGAAACTCCAACCCAACTCGCAGCCTGTGGTAGTTCGACCCTACCGGTATGCTCATCATCAAAAGGATTAAATTGAGAGTAAGTGTGCAGAGCGGCTTTCAATCCGAGATCATCCCCTGGGAACTAGGAATGAGCAAAAAGAAAGGATTTTTTTAAGCAACGTTATCGTGCCCTATAATGAATGGTACTTCATGTTTTTGTGCTAAGCGTTTGTTAAAGATAAATGCCCAATTCTGCATTGAACGTCGGTATCGAAGATCTCGGACAGAGATAGGGGAAGAAGGTTGGCCCAGGCTCAAGGACGTCCAGTTTTTGATGCTCCAATTAAAATCCCCCACATCAGGGCTACCTTTCCGCGTCCAGCTGCGGTAGAGCGATCTGCTCTAAGCCTGTTTGCACCCGACGACTCAAAGAAGGATGCAAGTCAGGAGGAGTTGTCGGGCCTGTGACGGTTGGAAATCAATGCTATGATTGAGGAAGTAGAGACCAGGACAGAGGAAGCCGGCCCATCCAAGAAGGCTCACTACTCAATTCGAAGGTGACACCCCTTGCTGTCTTTACGAAGATTTCCCTTCTTTGCTTCTTTTGTTTGAAATAGGACCGGACGGGGTCGAGTGATCAAACTGTCATTGAAATCTCACGCGCTCGAAGAACTCCTAGATAAACAAAAAGAATGAAGAAGAGAATCGTCTGTCGAAGTAGAAGCTGAGAATAATTTATTTCTATCTCCTTCCATTCAAGGAAAGAACTCTTTAAGCGGATCAACAAAGGCGAGATCAGCTCACTTGCACAACCCAGCTTAGAAGTTCAGTTCTTTGCCCTGTTCTCTTATTGGCATCGAGTCTAATCGATTCCTAACAGCGGTAAGCCCGATAACTGGGAAAAAGGCAAAAACACTAGCTGATAGAGATGGCACAACTCCTTCTTCTTTCTCTGTGAGGAAGTGAACCAGAATCCGCAGCTATTGAAGACGGTCTTGGCCCCTGGGATAGGAAGAGCAGGCATGCCATGAGTTCAGATAGACCAGACCGACGGACAGACATTGAAGAAGAAAGATTTCAGATGAGCTGCTTTGCTAGACTTGTCTAAAGTGGAATTCACTTTCTAGCCTAAAAAGGGCTCCCTTTTTTCGAAAATGATTTCATAGAGTACGAGATTTTAGCAATCCCTTCCAGGCCTACTCTTCTGACCTCGTTTAAACTCAGGATTTCACTCGTCAGGCCGTATGGACATAGACAGAGTCAGAGTCCTAAAGAAATTTGAAAAGTCTTTCAAGGGCCATTTCTCTTCTCTAAGTCCAACTCAAAGGAGCAAGCACCTTAGACTAATGCGGATCCGACCCTTTGAGACAGGCAATGACCTTTACCAGTTGAACAAAAAGACAAGGGCAGGACGGGGTGACATATCGATATACATATTCTAGCCCGATGAGCTAAACATAATCTCTATTTCAAGAAGCGATTCAACGAAGCCGATTGACCACTTTCCCGAGGACCAATTGAGAAAGTCTCATTTCGATTAAAACTCATTGAAGTCAGTATCGACGCTTGACGCTACGAATTTTATAGGATTTGATAATTTTTTTATGGATTTCTAAAAAACTTTGATCAACTATTGATTCAATTCCTGAAACAAGGACTAACAAGAGCTCCTCGGCAAGGAGGGATCGATCTGTCTGTGCTCTCTCTCTCTTCTGTCTGTTATTGGCTGTCATGGATCGGGGGATTGGGGATGAGAGCATTAGAGCCAGCCTCTTTGCTTCGATCGGAAAGAGGACTTGGAGAAATTGAAAGATATGGCTTATCTCAACAGCTGATATGCGACAGCAGAGATAAAAGGTGCTTGAAATGAAACTCTGAAACAGTTTTCCTTTGTTGAGCGTCTTTGTTTCCCTTACCCGAAGATCCAGTATGGATGCCGGGGACTACCGCTTGACCGTAACGCTTTGGTTTGGCCTACGCCTGTTGTTTAGCTCCATACCTTGGTTCGCTTAGCTTCCAGTACTCCCTTTTGGTTCATCTGCTTTAGGCTTATCATCTTCTTTCTCTCATCCAGCAAGCTTTCTAAGACTTGCTAGCGCTAACCTCTCTACAGTAAACAAGTCAATAGACTAGCCTTCCCCGCAGGCTTTCGAGTGCTTTGCTAGATCAGAAGTGGAATTACCCTCTCCCAACTTCATGCTTTCTAAGCGCGGAATGGGTTACAGATAAGGCAAGCACTAGAACTCCTAAATCGAAAAGCGAATCCGAGCAATATACACAACCTCAAGTGACGATGGTATGGGTGCCGTCGAAGGTAGATTGGGCGCCGGGGGCCCTGGATGCTTTATATTCATCCGTCATAGTAGCCGGAGGACCGTCGAATAGGGCTCTTCCCCCGGTTTTTTTCTATGGACCAGAGAGGGGGTGGTAATCCACATAGGAACGATGGAAGACTCTATCCAATCTATGCGGCGAAATCTATTTGTGGTGGAGCAAACTCCATTTTTTTTTAATATTTATTTGCTTCGATACAAAAGATCGCCCCCGAAGTAAGGTATGGTGGGTGCCAGCAACTTTCACTTTCTATTATAGGAGTAGGGGCTGGCTGAGGCTATGAAGGCTTTCCAACTTGCTTCAATTAGGGAAGAACTATGAAGCATTTTAGAGTATTCTATTCACTTTTTCAGCTGGATCCGGGCCTTGCTATTCTTCGGTCTGAAAAAACTTTATTTAGTAGACAGAGAGGGGCTTTTTTCGAAAGGCTATCAACGTATACCTATTTAGATAGATAGAGTGTGCGTGCGGGGTGTAGGTGTACCACTTACGAGAAAGAACCCCAAAGTAAGTAAAGTAGTTAACCAAACACAAGTAAGTAGTTCGTCAGTCCTTCCTCCGACGCCTTAAGTTCATTTTTCTTCATTTCATCATCTTTGTTGTGTTGTTCCGCCCCAAGCCCTCCTCCCTCTACTTAAGTTAAAAAAAAAAAGCAGCATTCTTCTTTTTTAAATTTTTGAACAAAGAGGCAAACACCTGAATAATCAAAAAAATTTTCCTTTTGATTTGAGTCCATAATGACTGGCAGGTTTCATTAATGAAAAAAAAGCGGAGGCCCGCCATCTGCTAGCATTGTGGTTTGAAATCGATTCTTTATCAATGGCCCACCCTTTCTTTGAACCTTGTCAATGATCGAACTTAAAGATATGAACTGAGTGCCATTTGATGAGTAACTGAGAACAAGGGAGAGGGATATAGAAAGGATGAAGTAATGAAAGAGGAAGTCATTGCTAGTAGTAACGACTTGTTACGATCCATTGGTTCATATAGAATCCATGTCCTAGGTGTATCAAAAAACATTCTTTTCGCTAAGCGTATATAATAAAATAGAGTGAAAGAGTCCATCCCGAAACCAAGCGGGTACTAACTAACAGCTGAGTCCTCTCCGAACCGCAGGAGATAGTTGCCCATCATACGGCTCACCAACTTCACTTGCCTCTATGGGAGGCTCGCTCCGGGCAGGTTCGGATCACTTACAATACACAGCTCTACGAAGGAAGGGGTTGGGTTAGGAACGTTTTCAATATTCTCCCCTTCGTACCATTGTTCTCCTTGATCGTGGAGCTGAATTCGGTTTTTTCGGTGTTCTCGTTGAAACACGCGGGCATACTCCTTGCTTCTGGGGACATTGATCCAAAGCTCGAGTACAGTCCGTGCGCCGTTTTTCTTCTCTACCACGACGAATCAATTGATTTAATGTAGGCATCGCTCTTTCCTTTGTCCTTCCCCCCTATTTTTGCCCTATCACTAGTGATTACTCCCGATCCAATACTATTTTACCTCTTCTTTTGCCCTTAGGACTATGTTGAGTAGTTCCTTCTGTTATTAGTAGAAGCTAAGATCTCTTTATATAAGAAATGAAATCCCTCACATCCGATTCAAAGCAACTGCTTGGGGGCAGGCTTGCTCTCCTTCTTCCTACCTCCACAGCTACTGGTGTCATCGCCCTGCAAAGAGTGGTAACCAAGCAAGATGTATGTCGTCCAACCCAACCTCAAACTCTTTCTTCCCGACCTATTTTACTCTCTGGCCGCAGTTATTTAGGTGGTATCCTGAGATTGAAGAGATCGAATTACTCCCCGGAACACACGAAAGAAAGATATGAACTAGGTAAATAGAAATTGAAAAGGGATGTTTCCAATTCATCAAAATCAGAAGCTTTTGCTACATCCATATGATCCACTAAAGTAGATCGGTATTGCCCATATAATGAAAGCAGATCTTGGTCCATGGAGTCCCAAGAAGGTAAGAACTCCAACCTGTCCGATGCTTCTTCGGCCAAATACAATATACAAGTGGGACCTGCACTATGAGCAAGCTGTGCGAAAAACCGCTTCTTTTTTCCGGTTCCGAAACAACTTGGGCGAAATGGGGTTCTACCGGGAAACCATGAATTTTTTAGTTTTCGCCATTGGTTACTGGTCGAGCCACTGGAATGGAATGAGATAAGAATCTCTGGAGATCTTTCCTCTCCACTGACTCGATACAGGCTTTCCCTCTGTAGAAGACTTCTTCCGAATGGCATAATTGTCCGATTTCTTCCTCGATCTTCAAAGAAGACTGACTCCTCCTTCTCCTTTAGAATTTCTTCGTCGTTGGTCCTTCTTTCACTAATGATCTCACCACTAACCTCTACTGAGCAATCTAAAGTTCTTATCCGTACGTGGGATAGACTCGATTCCTCGCCTCCTTGACGCTGGAAAAAGTGCTATCAGAGCCCGTTTACCTAGGAGACCAAGCAATCGAATGTGAGGCCTACGGACTGTGATCAATATACGGAAATTGAGACTTGAATCTTCTTTCTTCTTCTTTACCAGACCGAAGCGTTGAGGAAGGAAAGATGCTTTCAAATAAAAGCCTTGATTTCGGGCTGAATACGGAAACTATTTTAGATAATAGGTTAGTCACCATTCCTTGCCCTAGACTTCCCCCTCACTCTGCTTGGTTAGTCTATCTGTCGTGCTGTCGCTCTGTTCTCAGTAGGAGAAGACTCGAAACCAGATACGTTCGTTCGGTCATTTAGCACGAACTTAACTGCCCTAGCGATCTCATCCCTCTCCCTATCGGTCGAGCTACTTCATCCCTCACCTTCGTTAACATCCGACGCCCCAAGATCACTAAAAGACAAAGAATAGATATCCCATATCCTCCTGTGCAATGGGGAGAAGAACTTGCCTTTGACTCATGGTCCTATCGAACTATCCAAAACCACCTCTACCTTACGTACGAGACTCCCCCTTCCTCATTTGAAGGGGAATGGCTAGCATAAATGACAGAGATAGAAGAAAGAGCTTTGAAATACTTTTTCAGTAAGTCGCCCATACTTACATCCTTTCCACCTATTCTTTATTTTGCGCCAGCTCGTTACCTTGCTTCCACTGCCGTCTCGATAAGTAGGCGTTTATTTGTGGTGAGGAGACCACTCCCCTGCTTAGGGAGAATAGCAAATGCTACATATTACAGAATAGTGGTAGATAGATATAGGGCTAGTCAATATAGTCTTCGTGGTATCATAGAGAAACTACTTCTATTTAAGTATCCAGAGAGACTCCAAGATATTACCGCCTCTGTCAAGGAGCGAAAACAACTCGACTCTAAAGGAGAGGAGCGAAGGAGGCAGGTTCACGTCTTTGAAAAGCCTTATTTTTAGATCCGTCTCGTGAACTTCTTCATGCTTGGGGACTTGAGATCAGCCAGAAGAAGGCAAAAAATAAAGCGATACCGGAGCTGGTGTGCCTCTTGCTGCTCGGCTATCGCAGGAACCTTAACTATGAGACGGCAAATGGGAGTCCCTTATTATCACAAAAAGGATTCATTCGTACTTTGAATCAGCACGCACCTATTCAAAATAACTGTTCTGAATGGAGTCTTCAGTCTTCGCACTATCGTCCGAAACCCATTCCTCTCCCTTCGCCCTTCGGGCTCATAATAAACCTTCGCCCTTCGGGCTCATAATAAACCTTCGCCCTTCGGGCTCATAATAAACCTTCGCCCTTCGGGCTCATAATAAACCTTCGCCCTTCGGGCTCATAATAAACCTTGGTAAAATCAAATGGGGTAGCTGGGCCAAGTCAGCTACTGAGTTCTACTATTCATTAGCGCCAGTGCCGTCTTATTCGATTCGCGTAACTTTAGTATCGTTGTTCTCGAGCGAAATCTAGGACGAGGGATCAAAGCATGCTTATTTTTCTCGGATTCCTCTAAATGAACAAATCAACAGAGTTGGTAATCGAGCAAAAGAGTCTTTCTTTTCTGATGCTTCTCGCCTCAAAGCTTTTTATTTGTTAGCAGAGCTAAAGGATGTGGGAGATGGTAAGGGTTTGCAAACCTCACAGTTGAAGCATCGTATTGCTCATCATATGAGTCGTGGGGTTTCAGTAGAGGGTTCAATAGGACATCTCAAGAGAGAAATTAACGAGAGGTTTTCCGAATTCGCCGAATATGGATCGAAATACGCAGGGTTTATGAACGACCCAAAAGCCAATACGGATCTTCTGTTAGCTCTTCGTGGTGATAAAAACGTACACCCAGAAGCCATTTAAATAGCGAAGGTATTCCATGAGGCGATGGATTTTCTTGTGAAAGAAGCAAAAGCTGTTGGTATACGGTTTCATGCATTGGAGAATTATACGCCCCAGCCGATGGATTTTAGGAAACTATCAGCAGTAGCGAAAGAGACGTTTGTCGAAAAAGTTATTCCTCGGCTAGACGCAAGTACCAAAGAAGAGGCATGTTGGACGCTGAAAGTTTACGCTCTTTTGTTGGGGAAGTATACGAGACCCTAGCGAGTGAGGGCAGAAACAAGACGATTGCGAGTTATGGAAAAAACGTTTCCCACGGTGGGTATATTGGAGGACGTCTACGTCAACCCCGTCAGCTTCATTATACTCCTCAAGGATTGGTTGCCACCATGAAAGAGTTCGGGAGAGAGGTAACTGTTGATGGGATGATGGGGCGTGCCTTTGACAATCTCATTCGAGATATTGCCGTTGCAAGAGAGGAGCAAATGCCCATGAGAATTTTGAATTTGTTTTGGCAAAGACGCAAGAGAGAGATAGGAAAGCGATAATAGATCGATATCCAACAGACGATAAGGCAAGAAATAAAGACTTAGCTAAGTTAGCAGGTGAGGAAAAGGATGCACGGGACTATTTTTACCGTTTAACCCGAGGGAAAGCACCACCGACCACGCTGGATAAGGTTACCGATACCGCTTTGGCATGGCAGGTAGTAACTAAAATGGGCAAGCAAGTACTTTATATTCCTATTGATATAGTAAACTCTGTTGGTTACGCCAGTAAGCGTGTGGGGACATCTTGGACGCAAACAGGGAGTGACATATGGAGTGCGTCTCCAATGGCAAAGCTGACGAACAAAGAGAAGAGATCTTTTATCAAACATATCACTGTCGGTGTTGACCATGCGTCAATGGGGTTCTCCCATGATTTAGAGACGAGTACTCGTAATGTTGTAGTTCATTCGGCAAAAAAGACGCAAGATTTGGCATTTTTTACTGCCCTTGACAATATGATAGTTAGGGGGCTTTCGGCATCGCTTCAAAGCTACGTTGGTGGGTTTACTCGTAATTTGAAAGATATGGATTCTTTAAAGAAGAGGATAGGCGAGCAATCATTTAAAACCATTGTTGAAGAACACAGGTTCACCGAAAGAGATTTCAAAATTCTCTCCATGGCGGAACCAGAAAGTTTTAAGGGCAAGGGAACATATCTCACCGACAAAAATATTTAGAATATCGAGGAAGTTAACGCCTTTTTTAAAAGCAGGAGAAGACGCCTATAGGGTTAAAAGTGATCTTGCGAATAAATACAGAACTCTTATTTGGTCGACTGTTCAGGAGCATGCGAGAGGCTCTGTTGGTGCAACCATGCAAGATACTAAGTATATAGCAGGGCGAGGATTAGGAGGGAACTTATGTTGGCTGGTTAGCCAATTCCTCGTTATGCCTATATCTTTTGCAAGAATGCACTTGATAGAGGGTCCTAACAGTATGGTAGGAGGAGGATGGGGGATACCTGCAAATGTATATCGGGCAAACGTTTTGGCGACTACTTATATCATGGAGGAACTTATAAAAAATGTCCTTGTTCCCCTTATTTATGGTAAAGAGCCACGGTTTTATATTACCAATCCCTTAGATTACGCAAAAGCTGTACTGAATGCGGTGGAGCATTATGAAAGATTAAGTCCCCTAGGTGGGAAAAGTGCGTGGGATATATTAGGTCCTGCGCCAGCTCAAGCGGGTAGGCTGGGGACTGCTCTCTACGAGGTTTATAACGAAGACAATCGAAAGAAGAAAGATCAAGCTCAAGCAAGAGCCGTCAATGAAACTCTGAACACCATTGTTCCCTTTCAAAACCTCTGGTACACGAAGTCTGCTTTTGACCATTTTGTCAAGGAAAAGCTGGATGATGTTGTCAATCCAGGGGGCAGAGCAAGGGGATTAAAAGCTCCGAGCTTTTCTAAACCGACAGTGCTGACACCTTGTTCATTCATTCGACTCACAAGAAACCAAACAGCGGTTTCTCCTTGGTCCAAGCAAAGTGAAGAACTTAAAGACAAAATATTGACCCCTCTTCCCCCTACTGCGTGGGCGTGCCAAGCTCCCCCCTCCTTGGAATTGGGGGAAATGCTACATCCCAAAAGTTGACCGTTGCGATTCAGTACCCACAGAATGGAATAAGGATCTTCCTGATAGGCCATCTGCCTTATTCGATGGTCAAAAAGATGATCGACATATTGGGTTAGCTCTAAAAATAGAAATCCTTGCTCACTCGCACCGCTCACAACCTGAATCTTTCTACCAGCCCCTTGAACAAAAAGAAGTTCATCACCTACAATAAAAGGAGGAGATTCATAAACACTGCTTCCCGCTAATCTCCTCGAGACCAGATTAAAACCTCTTTCAAAATCAAGAATAACAATCCATATAGACGTATCAGTCCCAACAATAAGCCCTTTTTCCATCGGTCTAAACCAACGAATTTCAGACATCGTATCATCCGTTACTGCGGTAGATAGGGACTTACGATAATAAAGATTTCCCTCTATCGTATCAGGGCTAAAATCATTAAATACATTATAGCCAGAGAAATAAATAGCTTGAGGATCAAACTGTGATCCAGAAAAAACAGAGCCTGTTCTGATAAAAAGACACATGAGAGGGATACCCCTCAGTTTTCCCCCAAGCACTCATATTCCAATGTGAAATAAAATGATCATCGGTAACACAATAATCCTTGCGAAAATCAACAGTAGCAGAGCCCCCCCCCAACAACATTGACGATTTCCCCCCAAACGTAATATGGGGTTCTATATTTCCCCCCAGTTCCAAGAGTGGCTTTGCCGTCTTTATCAACGCTCAGCGTTTGGGAAGCTGATATAAGCTTCCATGTAACCGTGCCGTCTTTAAGATAAGTGTCTCTTTTATTGTCCTCCCAATTGTCTCCTGATACTCCTCCTGAAACGCTCTGATATACTTTTCCATACATCTGAATAAACGCATTCTCAGGGTATAAAGTATTTTTTTGCCATCCTTGAGGAAGCCACCCAATGCGAAGCATTCGTCCAATATCACTTTGCTTGAATAAAGGGAGTGAGGATCTAACTGTCATCTTCCCTTTTCGGTTAGTAGAGAGGTCAACTTTCAATTGAGCATCATGCTTTTTCCCACCTACCTGACGCCGTCCTAACCATGGAGGAGGCTCAAATGTTATCTTCTCAAAAATAATACCTAAATCCGTAAACTCTATTTTGTGAGGCGGATGCCGATGTGAGGCTAATACAATAAAATTCCCCATACGGGCAAAATAAAGATGTTCGGCTTCGTGATGGTTATAAGGCGTATCCCAGGAATGAATAAACTGAGGTGTTTTCGTTCCTGTAACTGAAATATACACCATCTGCTTTTCGCCCAAGATAAAACAAAGCAGTCTCATCACCACCTAAAGCAAAAGAAAGTATGCGACTTGCTTGAGGGGGGAGCTTTATGTGTCCATAAAGCCTCAACGGGGGTCTTCTCACCAGCGAGCCGTCCTGCAAAGGAATCAAATTAAAACATTGAGACATACCCCGAGAATGCATCTCAAGATCACTGCGAGACTTAATAATCTGAGGAGAATATTCACCACCAACAAAAGAACGCTTTGTGAACGCTACATTGGGCATCTCTAATACTCCCTATCCTCAGTAATTTCTATTCCGTCCATGTCAATCGCCGTTTTCTTCAATTCTTCAAATTCAGCTTTGAGACGCAGTGCCAGTTGAGAATCTGCCGTCAAAGTTGGGCATAATTCACTCGCTAACTTGCAAGCAACCGCTTCTTGATAGAGAGGGTCGCAATCGGATAAAGAAACCTCATCAATATACTCGATAGAAAGAGTGTGAGAGGATCTCTCTTTGGCAACAATACAATCACCCTTTAATTCTCCGTCTCCTCCTATCTTGAGAACTTTAAGACATCCTTTGGGGAGACCATAGCGAACCTCTTCGCCATCTGTTGAGGCTAAAGGAGATAAACTGGCGGATTGGGTTGCAAAACTCCAAGCAAAGGAGCGTAGCAAGCTCCGATGAAGCGGAGAAACCAGAAGATGGCATAATCTGCCTCTAATCGAACTATCTTCTAAGCTATCTAATGGGCGTTGCCCTAACTTCAACAACGCCCAATTGCATATCTCTAGCTCAGTCATTTAAGTTAAGCCGCTTTCGTTTTATCAACTGTTTTAACCTCGGTTTTCTCTTTTTTATCAGCTGTATACGATGCTAGCTTCGGCACTCCTTTTAAGGAGGCATGCGATATCTCAATACCTAAGATTTTCTCAGGCTCTACCCTCGTTGCACCAAAAGACGCCGCCGTTAAAGTAATCTGAGGAGCATGCCATCTGCTAGGATCTTTGGAATGCTGTATATCAAGGGACTTCCTTTGGGAAAAAACTACCGCTGATTTGCAATAAATAGGAAGAACGTATCTAATCCCCTCTTTTGCAAACTTAGCAGGCTCTAACAGCTTCCGCTTCTTAACAACTCTTAATTCGTTATAAGGATCGGCGAAGTGTTCGTACTTCGCATCAATCAAACCAGGAAAACCCGTACCCGTTGGGAACAGTGAATCGCCGGGAACTTTTTCCATATTGATAAACCAAACACCAGCAAAAGCTTCAATCTTACCCGCTTGAAGTGCAGCTGTATTGATATAATCCTTGGAAGTCGCCTTCTCTAACGCAAAGAGAGATGCCCAAACTTCAGAGGGAACGAGAACGTATATACTTTCAGAGTCAACATCGATATGACGCTTCTGAAAAATTGCTTTAGCCGTAATTAGCTGCCCTATAAATGTTTTGAAGAAATCGTCTCCATCAGCGGCAGGTATGATATTTTCTTCAGGAAAGGTTTCAACATTAGCCCCTGTTTTCCCCCATTTATTTTCTCCTAGCATTCCTTTAAGGATAGCCTCATCCTGCTTACGGTGCATCGCAGCCGTTGCTAGCTTTGCGTAAGGAAGGAGTGGGTTAAGCCCTGAATCAAGGGTTGCAAAGGGGTCAATGCGTTCTGCCCAACCGTATTGGAGCTGATTAATCCACCGTCTATCTTGGTCTGTGTTGTTGTAGATTGTCTGTGGCATATCTCCAACAATCTCATGTGCCTCTGATGGCTTAAACACTTCGATGAGAGCTGATGCTTCCCCCTCACATGATTTTTCTTCTACAGTTGGACGAAGCTTCGATGTGTCTTGTTGTAGGGAAAGCTCAACGTGCTTCTTAAATTCTAATATATTAGCTGTTGCTAATTGGTCTCTAGTAGCCATTTTTTTTATCCTATATTAGGGTTATTGTTGCGAAATTGCAGTTTGTTTAGCCCACTCTCGAATTTTCTTGTTGACGTCAGCGTCTTGGTTTCTACGCTTCTCGATAAACTCTGGGCTATTCAAAATCTTGTCAAAATCTTCTCGCGTTCCTGTAGAACCCTCTCGCTTTGCGAAAGTATCACCTGCTGAAGACTCTTTGTTCATCTGGGCATAGCGGTCGAAAAACTTAAAAGTCTTTTCAAAACCCCATGTAGATACAAGGGATTGTACATCACTGTCTGATATGTTTTTCTTGGTGAAAATAGCGTGCAATATCCTGTATGCGAGGTGCGTAATCCGCACCTAATTCCTTTTGTAGACTACTTTTATCCGCTTCCAATGACTGCTTAAGCTTATCCATCAGTTGCTGATGGGCTTCCGTCTCTTGTAGCACTAAAGCATCAATCACTTTTTGAGCTTTATCCGCTTCAATACCCACTTCTTTAAAAGTATTCGTGTGAAGTTTTGCAACCTCAGCAGGAACTATATCAGGGAATTTAATAACGTAGTCCCCAGACTGTTCTTCGCCCCCTTTCACATCTTCTTTTTCCCCAGAAGAGACTCTTTGAGATTCTGAAAAAGGGTTGTTCACATCAACGCTAGTCGATGTTTGTGATACGGGTGCTTTGGAATCGATAACATCTGTTCCTTGATCCGTTGCTGTTTGGATTTCACTCTGTTCATTACTCATCTTTTATTCCTTCATAAAATTTCTTCTTTTCCAATATCAGAATACATTTGTATCACCTGTTCAAAAGAAAGCCCTAGGCTTGATGCTATACGAACCGCCATGCTCCGCTTACCTTCTAAGTGGGCAAGATTCAGCGAATTCCCCTCTTCAAAAGAAGATAAAAGACCGCCCTCTCGCATCAAATCCATCAAAACCCAACGCCCGTCATCCGTGGCAAAAACACTCTTATACAATCGTAGCCTTTTCTCGTCTTCTTCCAGCTTTTCGGCTAAAACCACGGGGTCAACGGCGTAACCACGTCCGAAAGCTTTGTCTCTAATCTTCTCAGCAAACCGCTTAAAATCAATCATAGATGCTCTCCCTCATGTCCGACTTCATCTTCTCCGTCATCACTTCTCCTGCCACTTTCGCCCGCCCCTGTTTCCATCCCTATTTGCTTTTGTTGATACGCAAGCTGTTGCTCCTGCATCTGTGCCATCTGCTCCGCTCTTTGTTGACGGATTTTTCCTACTTCCTCCCAATCACGAATAATATGTGCAGGTGAGCCACTCGCCCACAGGGCAAAACGGGAAACCCTATCGATATCAATATGATCCGCACAACTAGGATCACCCGTTTTAGCACTCAACTCTAGAACGCTATTCGTGCCTTGGAGGACGCTTGAAACACTTTCAGCTTGCTGGTATTTGAATAGGGGAGATGTGTACTCAACCTTTAAAACATGGACGGGTGAATGGTCATACCCCTCTAGCTCGGGAATCTTCCCTTGTGAGTCAAGAATATCCAACTCACGTCTAATCATCATCCCGATAAATTCAGATTGAAGACCTCCGATAAGAGGTCCTACAAACGCCCCTTTCTCTCTGGTCTTTTCCATCGATTCCGCAGCAGACCGAGATGCCTTGTCATCTAATACTTGAAATAAATCAAGGAGAAAGAGACTATGAATAGCTCCTTGTATCCTTTTAACTTCATCATAATAAGGAAGTGGATTGCCAAGCTGAAGAGGATGAAACAACTGTTTCCCATCTTTGCTGACTGCACCTATATTAATATGGCGAGACTTAAACTGAAAATCTCGCTGTTTCGCCTCAGTTGGTGCAATAAAAGGGGGATTTAAAGAAAGACGGGCAAATTGGGCTAATTCATTCGATATCTCGTTCAAACGTCTAATCGCAGGCAGGGCATCGCTGGCGATTTCCCGTATATCTCATCGGATCTTACTCGGTATCGTCCGACAACATAAGGAAGAGTATTTAATTGCTTTTCTTCAAAAAATCGGTTCTCATCTATGGATAAGAATTGAGAATGAAAGTTCTTATTTCTTTGTCCTTTTGCGGAATCTCTCTTCCTATCAGCAATGCTTTTAGAATAAACCGCATGAATGAATTTAAACTTGTCCGCTTCTTTCCTCCCTAAAGCCGACTTCATGCGAGATGACAATACTTCCTCACCCCATTTGCGAACAATCTGCTCAGCAGTAAACTCAAATTCTCGATAAACGCTGTCTACTTCATTTTGATGATTAACGCTAAAATAAACATCTGCAAGTGGAACAGAGATATACCGTATGCCCTCACTTATCCCTCTCTCATCAACATCCGCTTCAATGTAAAAACAACCCGTACCAAACTCAACAATACTGGCATAAAAAGACTGAAGACAACCCACAAATCCAGAACCAGATCTCTCTCTAAAACTAAAAAGCGTATCGGTTACTTTATCACACCACTGGCGAACTCTCTTCGCCTGCGCATTCCCATCATAAAGAGATGCTTGATGAGCAAAAAGAGGCTCAGCTAACCCATGCCACTTTTGTCCTGGAGGAGTAATAAGACTCGAAAGCAACGAAGAGAGCTTTATACACGCCTCAGATGCCGTCGTATCCCACATCAAAGAGGAGGGGGATCGCTTATAAGGATAAAGCAATCCCGTTAACTCCTCCATTTGAGCATTCAATTCTCCTCTTTGGGATCTAAGATTCTCAACACTGTTTTTGATCGTTTCAACAGAACTCGTCATCGTCTATACGCACCCGTTAAAAGCATGGAATATGGAATGCGACGTTGCGACATCGACCTTCCACATGTCGTTTGGTGAGGTGACGATCACTTTAGAGGATGTTACGACACTGATCGGTCTAGCGATCGACGGTGATGCCGTCATAGTAGATATACCAGACGAGGACTAGTCGGAGATGTGTGTTCGACTTTTAGGACGGGCTCCTACTAATCTTTCCAAGCGATGCCATTAGGATTAGTTGGCTTAGGGATACATTTGATCTACCAGCAGATGCATCCTCCTCCTCCTCATCTTCCTCCTCTCCATCAACATCGTTGTGATCGGATGGCATGCTCCATGTCTCATCTTCTTCCTCTCCACCCCGATCCTCACTAAGCTCAGCATGTATCTCAGCACCCAAACAATAAGGGTTTTGTGCCAAAAATTCCAAAGCGCATTCAAGCTATCATCATCCACAATAGGCATCACATAATGAAATGAAGCACCATTATGGCATTCTGGAAGACAGTAAGTGAAACATGTGATCACATCACTATCTTGTACTGCTTCGTCTTTACGCCATATTCTCTGAATTAGATTCTCACAATGTCACCCTGAATGGCATCGTCAACTGAAAACTTCTACCACCAATGAAATGGACACCCAAATTATCCTCTACTATCTCCGATTTCCACCGAACGACTAGGTCAAATCTTCTAAAATCATTACATAAAAAAACAAACACACTAATTACTAACTAAACAAAATCATAACAGCATTTGAAGTATATAATTAAAAAAAAAATGTGTCTCTTACCTATTAGTCATCTTTGCAGCAACCAGAGCTTCTCTTGTACATCAATTATTTTGTTGGTGAGCAACTGAAGAGGAAATTTGTTGGGTTATATAGGTGCTGTAGTGGGTGGGTAAGGCAGCGAACCCGCCTCAGTCTCAGGCGCTTACGCTGGGTGAGATTTCCCACCAAAGGAATGGCGCCTACGCCCTAGTCTCGAGCACCCACGCTGTTCTTCTCTCTCCAAAACACAGTATTTGTGTCAATAGATTTTAAACTGCCATATTGGTGGTAAAATAAAGGGCTAATACCACTGGGAAACCCGAACTATTAACTTTGTGTCATTTGTGTCCTAAAGTATTCGATACGACATTTGTGTCCCAACCTATTATAGTTTTGTGTCATTTGTGTCCTGACGATTTTGTTGACCGTTATATATAACGATTGACCAAACGGAAGTCAACATTAACATTGACTTTTGTTGACGTGACAGCCACGTAGATGCCACGTCAGTGACACCTCATATTTTTAATTAAAAAATAAAAATAAAAAATATTGTTATAAAAATGATTAAAGCTAATTTTTATTTATCTTTTTACGTCACTTAAAAAAGTCAATAAAATAAAAGAAAAAAGCCCAAAGAAAAAAAAATAAAACTTGCTGGCCAACCATAATAACCCTTCTTCTTCCCGGCCCAATACAGACAAATAATTTGCAGCCTGCCAACCATAACCCTTCTTCCGTCAATCTCCTCCACCAAATCGGTCGGGCGCCCTCTCTCTTCTTCAATCGGGCCGCCTCCTCCTCCCTCAACATCTCCCATCCCTTCTTCTTCTTCTTGCTCTCCTTCATCTCCCCAATCCCCTCAGATCCAGATCCACCGCATCGATCCCCAAATGGTTGTCGTCCGGATCGAAATCCCGCTTGAAGCTGGCCCGCCGCCGTCGTTGGATTTCACGAACCTGAATGGGAAGCGCGTCCATGTCCGCTCTCAGACTAAACCACGGCTGAGACCCTGACCCGACCGAACCAACGACCCCGGTCTCCGCCACCGGCCACGTGTACCAAATCCCGAGCGAGTCGAGCTCCGATCTCACCAGTTGACTCGTGTTGAATTCTTGGAAAGCCAGCTCCGGATCCTCGTGGATCCTCCTCCGGATGCTTCTCAGCCATCCCAAGAACTCCGGCTCTCTTGCCATCTGCAGCAGCTCCTCAGTGAGCGAAGTCAGATTCGGCTGACTCGGACGATTCCCTGTCGCGGTGGCGGAAGCGGAGTGACACGTGCAGAGCACCATCGTTAAAGTGACTAACCACGCCATTGGTAGAAAGGAGAAGGAGTGAAGTTCAATTCGAGTTCGAGGGAGGAGAGATAGCCAGGTAACCACCGCCCTCGTCGTTGGATTTCACGGCCATGGCTGCTGGGAGAAGAGATCAGAGTGAGTGGAAGACAGAGTTTTTTTTGTAATTTTTTTTTTGTTTTAGGTTATTCATTTATATGGAAAATATTATAAATTGATATTATAAATTCCACGTCAGATGCCACATCATCGCTGACTAAAGTTTCTGTTAAAAATTAACGGTCAATGCCAGTCAACTATAACGGAAAAATAGTTAGGGACACAGATGTCGTATCGAATACTTTAGGACACAAATGACACAAAGTTAATAGTTCGGGTTTCCTAGTGGTATTAGCCCTAAAATAAAATAAAAACAATACTTGTGGAATTAACCCACAATTCCTCTCCAGGTGACACACATACATGTATGAATAAGAATAATTAATATATATATAATTAATCAATACATATCTATATACATTTATATACAATAATCGATATTTATCCGATTGATGGATATTCCAATTTTCGTCAAAATACTATCAAAGCACCCTGTTTTAATTGCACAAATTTCTAATGACCAAAATATGAGTTTCGCCAGAACAAGATGTTACAATAGTTGGACGACTAAATTATTTAACTGTCGCTTGACTTGAAATCTCCTTTTCATTGCAGCAGCTTTGTCGATATTAGGCAATAGCTACAAGGCTACAACAACTCATATGTATCTAACCTACAGGATTCTCAAGTATCTTAAAAATACTCCAGTTGAGGGAATATTCTCTTCCTCATCATCTGATTTATATCATTCGCTGGATATCGCATTACCTTTGGACCATCTATGATCATTTTGAAGTCTAAGAAACAAGGTTTTGTGTTTAGATCATCATCAGAAGCTGAGTATAGGGCTCTAGTTTAGTTGACATGTGAAGTGGTTTGAGTGAAAAGATTACTACATGAACTAAAAACTACCATCCTCAACCTGTGAATCTTGATGTGATAGTGAATCTGCAATATATATAGTAGAAAATCCAGTGTTTCATGAAAGAACAAAATACATTGAGCTAGATTGATTGCCATGTGATTCGATAGTTGAATCAATCGAAACTAATAGGCTTAAATCATTTGGACATTGAGAATAAAATTGTCAATCTATTCACAAAGAGAATTAGCCGATTCAGACTCCACTACTTGCTATCCTAGTTGAACATAAAATACTTATATGCACCAGCATGAGGGAAGGTATTGAAGATATACATTTTGCTGCGATATGAAGGACTCGAACCATGGATGGCATCACTACTAAGGAGCCTCTAAGACGGTGTTGCCTTCACTCGAAAGCAAATGAGGAGCTGAGTAGAAATTGTGTCATCCTAGTTAGTGCCGAGATGTAGTTTCGAATTTACTGTACAAAGACACGTGCCATGTTTTGTTCGCAATTATTAGTTTATATTCTGTTAATTACACTGTAATTATGTAGAGGTAACTTTGTACAGTTTTGTCTTCTTCCTTGCAAAGATGAAAGAGTATATATGAGACCTTTAAGCCACCAAGGACCCTTACAGTTTCCTTCACAAATCTTATCTCATTAAATTTCTTAAAACCCACGAGCATTTGATCCCACATGGATATTGCTGCCATCTCAATGGGAAGAAGATAATGAAGGTAGCAAATTTGAAGAAGTTTGATAATAAGAGCAGCCGATGTAGATTTTTTAAATCGTCCAAAAGGTTGGTGAGATCTATATAACAATTAAGAAACATAATTACGCATAGGCAACTGTATTAGAAATATATACTTGTATATTTAGCATTCATTGGGGATGTAGCTCAGATGGTAGAGCGCTCGCTTAGCATGCGAGAGGTACCGGGATCGATACCCCGCATCTCCACTCTTTTTACCCCGACAGCAGTACACCCATCCATATTAGTCAATTGCCCCAATAAAAGAACAACATAGAACTGCAGACACAAATCTAACCATTTTGTCTTCAGCTGATGATGAACCACTGGTATCAAAGTGCCATAGGAAAAACAGCAAGCAAGGCATTAAATTATGTGCACTGTTCAAATGGGTTCATGCAGATATTTGCTTGTATTGTGATAGAAGAATTAACTTTACTGGCTCCCTAGACTTTTTGACGCAAAGAGTATATACTACTGCAATCAGTACGGCATCATTAATCATTAGGAAAAACAAAATGATTTCAATATAGAGGCAACAAAAAAACATTAGGGGGAATGATAAATTTGTGTCCAAATGAAATGAGAGCTCCATTTTTCTGCCTTACTAGAGTTATGTTTGTAGGTGTGAGATTAGCATGCATCTGTCTGTCCTTTTCTTCCAAACCCTTTAGTACCCCACTCAAAATTAATTAAAAGCACACCAGCCCCTCCTTCCCCCACTTTGGCTTTCTATTTGTTTTTAGGGCAATGTCTATTTTTTACCCAAACCTTTTTCAGATTCTTTTATTTTAACCAAACCTATAGAAATTTTATTTATTATCCAAACGTATTATAATTTATCAAAGTCTGGGCATTCATTTTGTTACCGTTACTTATTTCGTCCACGTGAGGGGTGGGATTTTGTTTTGTTTTTTTATAATCTTTTTATT
Organism: Linum tenue; assembly: GCA_946122785.1. NCBI lineage: Eukaryota > Viridiplantae > Streptophyta > Magnoliopsida > Malpighiales > Linaceae > Linum > Linum tenue. The sequence goes on from CAMGYJ010000008.1 coordinate 32,653,134, forward strand.
AAAAATAGTAAATGATGGTATTCTGACCGCCACGTAGGAAGTCAACTCATTATGGTCATACTTAGTCAGCATTACTAACAGAAAAGTTGACGGAGAGTTAACGTTTGGATAATTTTTAGGAATTCAATAGGTTTGGTTAAAATAAAAGAATCTGAAAAAGGTTTGGGTAAAAAATAGACATTGCCCTTGTTTTTATGGGTGTGATACTCTTTTTGTAGGATATCCAGAGTACTAAGTTAGTAGGTTAGTTAAGAAATGACCATCCATCAAGTTTCTGCACAGCAAAGTACCTTTAGCTAGCTAGCTAGCTAGCTAACCCCATCTACGTCCTTTCATGGAGCCCTGATTTGTCTTCTCCTTTGGTTGTATCAAAAGTAACGGAAAAGAGATTTGGGGCACTTTACTTACCTAACATTACTACATTAGTAGAAAAGACAAGTCACAAGTGGCAGGCTTGAAATATCGTGGATATAGGTTTCATGGACAAGTAAGATATCTAAAGGGAAGGAAAGCAGTAAAGGGGCTAAAGGAGTACCACCGAATGCAAACAACTTTATTGTGGTGGCCTTCAATTTGATATGATGAATTATGAATGACTAATCTCGTTTTAAACCTTTTATTTGTGATTAGTCTATCACACGCACACTAATTTGACAGATGCGAAAACAGTTTTGACTCAGAAAGAAAACAAACAATTGAATATTGAAAACAAAATAGAATTTAGGCTATTAAGGTGTTAGAAAAATTCAACATTTTCATCTCAAATCAACATTTCTCGGAATTGCTATAACTAGTTCCAATTTCATTAAATTCAAAATTTAGAATTGAAAATGAATTCTTTTAAATATCAAACACAAAAGTTTGAGATGCAGGTAAAATTTGAGAAAAACTTATTAACTCCATATAAAGGTATATATACTGGAAACATACCACTACTTTGAACTTGGAAAAAGGCATTTCTATCCTGTGATATATTAAAAAAAAATTCAAATAACACCATTTTAAATAAAATACCAATCTCAATTATCTTATTATCTCAAAACGAAGTCCTAAACACGTGGGCAAATTAAATTGTACACTTAAAATAAGCAAAAGAAATGAATCTCCAGTCTTAAACTCATAAGCACAAAGTCTTAATAACTTAAGGAGTTCTTTGATTCTTACTCTGACGCCTGGCTCGACATCCCTCAGCGGCGATGGTGTTGAGCTCCTCTAGCTTGCAGATCACAGACTAACTAGTTTTGATATCCTCCTCTACAATCTGGTGAGTAAGTTGGGGTCAGTCTACGCCCTTAAAATCTATAGTACTTTAGTATTCTTGTCTAAATACTTAACTTTGACTAATGGAAATTGTTTTGTACTTCCATTCTTAAAAATCTTAACTCTTAAAATTCTTCGGGAGTTAAAGTTACTCTCCCTTCTTAAAGCTCAAATATTGACTTCAATCTTTTGACTGACACGGGGATCACTCACTAGCTAGTCCGGTTGCCAACTCATACGTATGAGAGCTAAGGATAAAAAAGCGCTAGGCGTAAAAAGAGCGCTCGACTTCTGACTTTAGGCGTTGGGAGCAAAAATACCAAAAAAATCTCACAATTTCAAATTCCTCCAATAATTTCATATGATCCCAACTTCATATACAATTAGAAATACTTAGTTCTTGTCATAACAAATGACAACAAACAAGTAGTGATCATTCTATGTTCTAGAATCACAAGTTCATAAAATTGGAAAACTCTAATGTTAAGTTAACAAAGCAAAAATCAGCCAAAACAAGACACAAAAAAACCCAAACTAGCTGCCAAAACACAGTTGAACCAAGGATACAAATCAAGTCCCAACTAGAATTGAAGGGAAGTACAGAACCAAGATAATTGTTGGTCTGAGTCTAGACGCGAGCGGCGAGCTTCTCCCGGCGGCGGCCAAGCAGCAAGCTTCTCCCGACGACGGGCGAGATATGAGAAGGAAGGAGTAGGGTACGTAGCAGCTGGCCAGCTGCAAACAAGGAAGCTCCAAGTAGTTGTTCGTTCTAACCTAGAGTGGCAGGATAGAGACCAAAAACTTAGGGTCCTTGGATTTGATGGCCACGCCTAGCACCGCTTCATCTCTGATTAGCGGCAATTAGGCGGTGATTCCCACCATTTAAGCGCATTCATTGCTTTTAGCTGCGCCTATGGCCAAATCTCGGCGTTCCTTCAACGCCCCACGCTTAGTTAAGCCTAGGCGTGCGCCTAAGCGTGACTTCTTGAACGCTAATGAGAGCCCATGCAAGTTTTTTTTAAACTTATCATGGAAGGCTCTTCTTCCACGATTTTCAAGATCATAACTACTGCTCATTTTAAAATATCTCAAGAGCATAACTGCTACTTATCTTAAAAGTCTCAAGAGTATAACTGTTGCTCTATCTCAAAATTTCAAATGGCAACGGACTGGCGCTAGTGACTAAAAACTCTTAAGACGGCTATACCTTCTTAAAGGTGAAGTACTTAAAAATAACTTATTTCTTAAACTTTAACAATCACTTATAATTAGCGTAAAGCTTTAAGGTAAATAACACAAAATTACCTCAAATCACAGCTCAAGCAAAGCACAAATAATCAATCATAAACATAATCAAGCACACAATTTCACATAAAACAACTTCTTAAACACATAAGGCAAATACTTGAAAGTACATAAGACATAGAATTTACCCCATTTACACTCACATTGAACAGATGACTCCTCGATTCCTTACTCGAAGAAATCCCTCCTAGCCGAATTATCTCAGGGAACCTATTAATAAGAAGCTCATCTCCTTAGTCGACCTTTCTCAATTTAAAATTTTCTTTTAAATCACTAGAACATCCTATCCTCAAAATCCAGTCCTCGAGCCTCGGTCCAAAGGTCCCTTGACCCACTTTAAAAATATTCTAGAATTAATCCCTTAAAATCGACGATTTTTCCTAATTATTTTTGTGTTGGATGACAATTTTCCCATGTCAATCAGAAAAACCAAGATAATGAAAAATTATCAAACTCTTAAAATGACCTGGGCAGAATTTTTATTTAAATAAAATTGTCATTTGTCTAATTTCTAAAAGTAGTAATTCATCTTCAAAACTCACCAAATTAAATTATAGTCATCTCCTAGACCCCACTGAATTTATAAAATTGTTAAACCCAGAAACCAACACCAACAGTGTCTCGGAACAATTTAAAACATCTAAAAATGCGTTTCTAAAAATTTCCAGCAACTTAAGTGACCACCCAACATCTGTCACTAAACGCCTGTAAAGTCTGTTGCTAAAACACAGAATTGTATCCTCACGAAAAATCACCAAATCGATCGATCTAACTCAAAGGAATCGAGTTCACTTACCTCTAGAATGTGCCTAGGACTAGATTGGATAACCCGAGACGTTGATCTCCTCGTTGATAGGTGATCGAACCCTCAGACGTCACCGCTAATAAAAATACGAGTTTCGGATTAGACTATCGATGAATCGAGTTTGGAATCACGAGAATTTGCGATCTTTACCTAGGGACACGAGAGGGATAGGGAGATGACCAGTGAGTCGAGGTCGGGTGAATAGGGAGGAGGCGTTTGGGGGAAAGGATCGGCGCCCCCTCTTCCCCCTCTTCTCGCTTGCGTTGGAGAGCAAGATGGGGGTGGTGGGATTTTTAATTTGGAGAGGGGAGTTTTTACTGGTGGAAAGCTTGGGGGAAAAATTGGGGAGTGGGGAGGTATAATGAGGGGTCTTGGGAAATTGGGGCCGCACGGTCCCGTCCTATTGGATTTATATTTTTTTTAATAATAATAGAATAATAATAGTTATTATTATTATTATTATTATTATTATTTCTAATCCGTGGTTGCAACTCGTCAATCCAACCGATCACGTATATTTTTCGAACCCGCATCCAAAGGTCGGGGTGTTGCATATAAGAAAGGTGGAATCTCCAGTCTACTCTAAACCATATTAAGGAAGAAATAAATGTGTTCTAACGAGACCCTATGTGTCTACAGTGCAAGTGTTGGCCCGAATCCCACACCACATGTGCCACTGCCAGTGAGACTTCCACCGGACTATGTAGCTTTCCGGAAGAGAAAGGTGGAAGATTTTAATGGAAGTAGAGCAGTGGCTAGCCAATGTCACTCGTACTCTGATGACGAGTACACAGTACTGATGACAGTGTCTTTGCTGCAGGACGCTGCATACAACTGGTGGACTACCAGCCAGCTAGTCGAGAGGACCCACCGGCCATCACTTGGCAAGAGTTCGTGCAGCTATTCAAAGACCACTTCATACCAGAGGCCTGCCGGATCGGGAAGCAGAGGGAATTTATGTTGATCAGGCAGAAGTGAGGCGGTGAAGGCAGGGAAAGCGTGACTGATTACACGGTCAGGTTTGACAAGCTACTTACCTATGGAGGTCCTCAATTTCATGATGTAGTAGCTCAACGCACCCATTACCTGGAGAGCCTGAAGCCTGCTTTTAGGCGCCAGCTAAGTATACTGAATTGGAACAACACGGAAGAGATCTATCAGACAGCTCTTCGGTTGGAGAGGGTGGATACAGCTTTGCATGAGGAGGGTATGCAACGTAAAGGGAACAAGAGAAAGTCTGCCAACCTGTCTGAGGGGCCAGGACAGCCGAGTCAGCCGAGAAGGAGACCATCTCAAAGCTACTATGGGGCCGCCCAGAGCCAGGTCGGCTAAACCAAATCAGGGTCGACCTACTTTCCACGAGACCCATGCAACCAGTGTGGGAGAACTCACCGGGAGAGTGTAAGGTTCACCTGGGAGGCATCTGCTATCATTGTAATGAGTCGGGCCACTATACCAGAGATTGCTCTAGGAAAGGAGGGCAAGGGAGAGCCCAGTCCGAATAATCAGTCCGAGGCGGATGAGGAAGAACTCAGACCGGACAACAGTTTAGCAACCAGCTAAATTGGTCCTATCACCAGCAGGGAGGCAATGCAGTGCGGTTCAACCGCAATGAGAGAGATCGAGGGCAAGGATCTCAAGCATATGGGCAACCAAGAATGTCTGCCATGAGGAGAGAAGAAGTTGATGCTGCACCTGATGTTGTGACTGGTATGATCTCACTTTACCATCAGCCAGCTTTTGTATTGTTTAATTCTGGTTCCACACACTCTTTCATTACTACCAAGCTTGCTAGAACCTTAGGAATTCAATTTTTGAGGTTGGGGCATAATTTAGGGATAAGAACCCCAGTGGGGGATACCCTTATAGTATACTCAAGTCATTCAGGGTTGTCTTATCACCGTTGCGGGGCACGAATTTGAGGCGAAGCAAATTCTACTACCCTTCGATGAGTTTGATGTTATCTTGGGTATGGATGAGTTCGAATTTGAGGCGAACCAAATTCTACTACCCTGTCAAAGAATAGAGCGAAGATGGCCTGCTAAAAGAAGGAGGTTAGTCTGGAGATAGAAGGAAAGGGCATTGCGTTGTTCAAAGGGACTAAAAACTTCTTCTGGGATGCTTAATCTCCGTAGTTAAGGCATTCGCATTGATCCAAGAAGGATGTGAAGCATATTGAGCTCATGTCAAGGAGGTGCAAGAGAAGAAAATAGAAGATGTGCCTGTCGTAAGGGAATACCTTGAGGTATTACCGCCTCAACGGGAGGTGGAATTCGATATTGAAGTGATTCCTGGCACTACACCGATATCTATTCCTCCTTACCATATGGCACCAGTGGAGTTAAAGGAGTTGAAGGAGCTGTTGGAGAAGGGGTTCATACACCCTAGTGTATCACCATGGGGAGCACTGGTGTTATTCGTAAAGAAGAAGGATGGCAGTATGAGAATGTGCATTCACTATAGGAAGCTGAACAAGGCTACCATCAAGAACCACTATCCTTTGCCAAGGATAGATGATCTCTTCAACCAGCTACATGGAACAAGGGTGTTTTCAAAGATCGATCTGCGGCCAGGGTATCATTAGTTGCGAGTGGAAGATGGTTCAATCTAACTAAGACGGCCTTTCGCACCAGGTACGTCCACGATGAGTTCCTGGTCATGCCGTTTGGTCTGACTAATGCACCGACAACTTTTATGCCACTAATAAACCGGGTTCTTCATGAGTACTTGGACATGTTTGTCATCGTTTTCATAGATGATATACTCATCTACTCGAGGAGTAAGGAAGAGCATGAAGAGCAACATAGGGTGGTTTTGCAGAGATTGAAGAAGGAAAAGCTATATGCGAAGTTCTCGAAGTGTGACTTTTGGTTGGAGGATGTCTTGTTCTTGGGTCACATGATTTCTGGACGTGGATTTGAAGTGGATCCCAATAAGATTGAAGCTGTAACAAACTGGGCTCCACCAATGAATGTTTCCAAGGTGTGGAGTTTTTTGGATTTAGCTGGTTACTATCGGAGATTTGTGGAAGGCTTCTCCAGTATAGCAAGACCCATGACACAGTTATTGCAGAAGGGGAAGGCATTTGTTTGGGACGATAAGTGTAAAACGGCGTTTGAGTTGCTGAAGGAGAAGCTGACCTCTGCACCGGTGTTAGCACTACCGACCAGTGGTGGGGAGTATTCCATCTATAGTGATGCTTCCTACAAAGGCTTGGCTTCTCTAATGATGCAGGTTAAGAAGGTGATTGCCTACGCTTCGAGGCAGCTACGCCCCATGAGGTGAACTACTCCACCCATGACCTGGAGTTGACAGCAGTGGTCTTTGCCTCGAAGTTATGGAGACATTATCTCTACGGCGAGACGTTCACCATCTTCAATGATCACAAAAGCTTCCAGCACTTGACTAATCAGAAGGAGTTGAACATGAGGCAGAGAAGGAGGATGGAGCTGGTGAGCGATTATGACTGCACCATTCAGTACCATCCGGGAAAGGCAAATGTGGTGGCTGACGCCTTGAGTAGGAAGTGGGAGAGCCCTTTACCGAAGTTGGTCTATTTGAGGGCCATGAACATGGAGTTGGAGCTAGAGGAGGTGAAAAAGTTGTTAGCAACTTTGAAGATTCATCATATGCTGCAGGAACGGATCAAGGAGAAGCAGAGTGAAGATTTGGAATTAGAGAAGTACAAGAAGCAAATGGTAGAAGGGAAGGACACCAAATTTGAACTGGTAGATGGGGTACTAATGTATCAAGGAAGGTTGTGTGTCCCAGATGTTGACAATCTAAGAAAGGATATTCTAGATGAGGCTCACTCTGCACCTTATGCGATGCACCCTGGGGCTACTAAGATGTATCGTACCCTCAAGGAGCATTTCTGGTGACTATGGTTGAAGAATGAGGTAGTTGCACATGTCTACCAACACTTGGAGTGTCAAATGATCAAGGCTGAACATCAAGCTCCAGTCATTGAGCACTTACCGTTGGAGATCCCACAGTGGACTTGGGAGAAGATCCTCATGGATTTTGTGTATGCTTTACCGAGGACCCCAAGGGGAAATGATGGAGTATTGGTTATTGTAGATCGCTTCTCGAAGGTCTCATTTTATACCCATCAAGTTCAAGCCAGGGCTGGAGGAGCTGGCAAGGCTGCATGTGAGGGAGATAGTGAGACTACATGGAGTTCCACTTAGCATCGTGTCTAATTGCTACCCTAGCTTCATGGCACGATTATGGGTGAGTCTTCAAAAGGCAATGGGCACTACAGTTCACTTTTCTACCGCATACACCCCCCCCAGACAGATGGGCAATCAAAGTGGATGATTCAAACACTGGAATACCTGCTGAGGGTGTGTCTCTTGACCATGGAAGGAGCTTGAGATAAGCATTTGACTCTAATGGAGTTTGCTTACAACAACAAGTATCACAACTCGATACAAGCAGCTCCATATGAGATATTGTATGCGAGGAAGTGTCGTACGCCACAATACTAGGATGCAGAGGGCTTGCGGCAGCTAGAGAGTCCAGAGATGGTACAGAAGGCAGTGGAGAAGGTGGAAGCAATTCGCTAGAACTTGAAGCCGGCTCAGGACCGGCAGAAGAGTAATGTTGAGAGGTCAGGGAACCCATGAAGTCATGAAGTGGGTGATATGGTATTCCTGAGGGTGTCTCCTCGGAAGGGAGCAGTGGCCGATCCAGGGGGTGGCCACCCCGGGCCACGGCCCAGCCCTCCCCTGGATTCGGAATTAGTATAGTCCTTATGAGTTTATCGACTTTAGCCATTTGACCCATTGTTATCTTGTAATAAAATTGTGTATAATTAGGAAATGGGTAAGATGAACATATTCAAATCACAATTCTAAATTTAGCCTGAAAATTCTAGCTCTAAAGATTCTCATATAAAGAAAAACAAACAATGAAACCTAAAATTTTAAAACGTAAAAGTCTAAAAGAAATGAGGTTTATTCCCTTAAGAAATTACTAGAGCAGATGGTGAAAATAGGAATTGATGAGATTTGGAAAGAAGGGAAAGATTAGTCCGAGTTATATTGGGCCATACGAGGTGTTGGAGCGTATTGGACCCTTAGCCTATCCACTAGCTTTACCTCCTAGCCTATCTAGGATTCACGACGTTTTCCACGTCAGCATGCTAAGGGCATATCGGTCCAACCTAGAGCATGTGATCAGGCATGAGGACATCCAGTTGGAGGAGGATTTGACCTATGAGGAAGTCCCGGTCCAGATTGTGGATAAGCAGGAAAAGGAGTTGAGGAAGAAGAAGATTCCCATGGTGAAGCTGGTATGGAGGAACCAGGGCAACGAGGCTCCTACTTGGGAGACGGAGAGTAGCATGAGAGAAAAGTACCCAGAGTTATTTAATGGTGCTTAGATCAGTAGTTGGTGAACCTTTGTGTACTCTCCCTTTAGTTCTCTTTGTAGTTCTCATTTCTCGGTATTTCAATAATAAGACCTGGTGGTTTAGTCCGCTCCCGCAATAGCTAACAACCCAGTTAAACCTGCAATTTCGAGGTCGAAATTTCTTAAGGGGGAGGGAAATGTCATATCCCAACTAGCGTCATTCCTTCAAGAACAACGTTACATCGTAAAAGTGTTTTCAATACCATTCAAATTTTGGGGACGGAATTTATTTAAGGGTGGTGGAAATGTAACACCCCGACCTTTGGATGCGGGTTCGACCAATATACGTGATCGGTTGGATTGACGGTTATGCACTAAGAGTTGCAACCACGTATTAGAAATAATAATAATAATAATAATAACTATTATTAGGGTGGTCACTAAAGCAGCTGGGAATTTCCAGAAACATATTTGTAGATGTTTAAAATTGTTTCGACCCTCTGTTGGTGTTTGTTTCTAGTTTGAACAATTTTATAAATTCAACAGGATCTAGGAGATGAATGTAATTTAATTTGAGTATTTTTGAAGATGGATTACTTTTTTAAGAAATTAGACAAATTTTAATTTTATTTAAATAAAAATCCTACTGAGGTGTTTTTAAGAGTTTGATAGTTTTTCATGATCTTGGTTCTTCTTATTGACATGGGAAAATTGTTACCCGAATTTTTAAGGGGGTTCAAATTAGGTGAAGGGACCTTTGTAGGTATTAATTCTAGAAAAATTTTAAAGGGGGTTAAGGGACCTTTGGAACGAGGTTCGAGGACTGATTTTTGAGGAGAGGATGTTCTAGTGATACAAAAGAGAATTTTAAATCGAGAAAGGTCGACTAAGAAGATGAACATCTTATTAATAGGTTCCCCGAGATAGTTCAGCTAGGAGGGATTTATTCGAGTAAGGAATCGAGGAGTCATCTGTTCAAGGTGAGTGTAATTGTGGTAAAATCTACGTCTTACGTACTTTTCAAGTATTTACCTTATGTGTTTAAGAAGTTGTTTTATGTGAAATTGTGTGCTTGATTATGTTTATGATTGATTATTTTGTGCTTTTCTTGAGCTATGATTTGAGGTGATTTTGTGTTATTTACCTTAAAGCTTTACGTTAATTATGAGTGATTGTTAAAGTTTTGGAAACAAGTTATTTTTAAGTACTTAAACTTCAAGAAGGTGAAACCGTTTAAGAGTTTTTAGTCACTAGCGCCAGTCCGTTGCCATATGAGATTTTGAGATAGAACAACAGTTATACTCTTGAGACTTTTAAGATGAGCAGTAGTTATGCTCTTGGGATATTTTAAGATGAGTAGCAGTTATGCTCTTGAGAATCGTGGAAGATTCTTCCACGATAAGTTTAAGTTTAAGTTGAAGGAAAACCTGGATGGGCTCTCGTACGTATGAGTTGGCAACCAAAGTAGCTAGTGAGGGATCCCCGTGTCAGTCAAAAGATTTAAGTCAAGATTTGAGCTTTAAGAAGGGAGAGTAACTTTAACTCCCGAAGAATTTTAAGAGTTAAGATTTTTAAGAATGGAAGTTCAAAACAACAACCACTAGTTGAAGTTATGAATTTAGAGAAGAATACTAAAGTAATATAGATTTTAACGTAACGGCGTAGACTGACCCCAACTCAATCACCAGATCGTAGGGGAGGATATCAAAACCTGCCAGTCTGAGATCAACAAGGTAGTGGAGCTCAACACCATCGTCGTTGAGGGATGTCGAGCCAGGTGTCAGAGTAAGCATCGAAGAACCCCTTAAGTTATTAAGACTTTGTGGTTATGAATTTAAGACTGGAGATTCATTTGTTATGCTTCTTTTAAGAGTACGCTTTAAGTTTTGTAACGTGTTTAGGGCTTCGCTTTGAGATATTAAGATAATTGAGACTGATATTTTATTTAAAGTGGTGTTATTTGAGATTTTTTTAATATACCCCGGGGTAGAAATGTCTTTTTCCAAGTTCAAAGTAGTGGGATGTTTCAATACTATTCAAAGTTTTCTCTTTTTTTTTTTACAAAAGATTTGCTATATTGATTGAAACAAATAGGTAATTACATCCTGGAATTAAGTCAGACAATGAAAATCGAAAGAACGACTCATAGTCGGGTACGATGAAAGGGCTTTCCTAGCCACCAAATGGGCTACTCATTGTTACATCGACCAACAAATCACACACTAAGGTCACTATGCGAAATAATGCACAACCTCCTCCAGGATTACGCTCATCTGACTATTCCGGATATCGGATTGGAGGATCTTGTCAATGACCACTTTGGCATCACCCTAAAATCGTATCTCTGAAAGTCCCAGGCTTAAACACCTGAGAATAGCCTCTCAAAGAATGAGAAGCTCCACCATAGGATCATCCAGGTCCGGGAACTGAGTCCCTTTTTCCAAAACAACTACCCTTGCCTGATCCAGAATAATCATCCCACTTGTCGAATGGGAACCAATCTTAGTGGGTCCATCCCACTTACAGATTATTTCAATGGATCACCCGCAACCAGTGATGGACCCATGAATTTCATATAGGGGTGTTCTCTTATAAAAAAATTAAATAATTCTTAAATAAGAAAACACATGACTCGTACAAGGCAAAAAAAGTCCACGATGTGTTTTCGTATTCAGAAATAATTGTAAAATATACTTGGTATCTACACTGCTCACAAACTGATCGCATATTCAATTCCTAAACTTGTTCTTGATGTAATCCAAAGCTGAAAGACTCTTTCAACACTTGTCGTACAACCATAAAATCATACAAATGAAGGGTAGCTTGAAATTAGTTTAATTGTTAGGTTTTAAAAATAATTAGAGATAGGCAATGCCATTTTACTATTACTCGGTGTTTAAAATCAAACAACAAATGAGTTGTGGTCTAATGGAAATTATGTTTATTAATAATAATAGTGTCCGAGATTTGATTTATCCAAACTACCACTTATATTTTCATACGCAAAATAAAAAAAAAGTAGGATAATCATGTTTTCAAATTTCAGGGATGTTCCCTACTATCAATTATAATTTTTTTGTGCATACGTAAATTATCACTGGGGGTTGGATAATCGTTTTTTCCAAAATTTAGGGGTGTCCCGGGGACACCCCGGGACACCCCCAAAGTCCCTTAGGTCCGCCCCTGCCCCGCAACCACTGGTCGTAGTAAAGGGGCAGAAGACTCGACACCATGATCAATAGGCAAACTGACCCACTCGTGGTACTGCTGGTTGAATTGATGCATGAGAGCCAGGATCCCAAACTATTTGCCCGCAAAGACAACCCAGATTCGCCATAGTAGCGCAACAACCGCCATGAACAACTAGGGTTGGTTCAAGAGTAGCATCAATTTTTTGAGGAACAGAGGGAAAGTATGGCGAGGCAAACCTTGACCAAGGTAGTCCAGGCCCGAATGGTCCCATAGGGCCCTGGGCACAGGACTGTCAAGAAACAAATGTTCCATTGTTTCCGATTCTGCCCAACAGATCGGGCATCGAGGAAGCACATTAACATCTATTTTTATTAGGGCCTCCGTCATTGGCAGGATTCGATTGAAAATCTGCCAAACAAACTCCTTTAACTTTGGAGGATTGTTAGCATTCCACAAACGAATCCAGCTGGCTATATCCACCCAACCAGTCATTGATCTCCATCGACCACCCTGCTGCTCCAACAAGACAGCAGAATTATAGGCCGACTTAACGGAGAAAATCCCATCAGTCGTACCATGCCAAAGCAATCGATCCTCACACCAACGTCCTTCACCTTGGTAAATGACCTCAGTCACTGGTAGATGCCCTCCACCAGGGAGTACCCCGGGATTATACAATGGGGGATAGGGGTGAAGACGAGGTATCCAACTAGAATCGGCCATAGGAGTCGTCTGACCATTGCCAATCTCCCATCGTGATCCCTTCATCAATAGCTCCCTACCATAGAGGATACTCTATCAACCCGAAGACGGGCAAGAACGAGCAGTAGCCTAAAGGAATGAGCTACTCGGAAAATATTTTCCTTTATATACCTAAGCAAGGAGAGGGACTGGGGTTCGTTGATTAAACTGTTCAAAGTGTCGAAAACCCATACCTCCATCATGTTTGCTTCGGCACATATTCCGCCATGACATCCACCGAATCTTAGATTGGCCCTCCTCAACTCCCCACCAAAATCTTGCTAAGTGTTTGTCCAAGAAGCGACATAGAGAAAGAGTTAATTTGAAGCAGGTGATAGACCAATAATTACACATGTTTATACCCCTATTATTGAGCCGTTGAGAAAAAGATTATCGTGTTTTAAGCCGATTTCACGCTAGGTTGTGTGTTTATGCCATATTTCAGGGCTTGGCGTTGACGTTAAGGCGAGGAAACGAGTTTCGGGTCAAAAGGAGGACGTTTGAGTTGAAGGGGGCTGGAGGAGCAAAATACCCGGCCATGAGTAATAATACCCGGCCGGGTAAATCGGTAAGAGAGGCTGGGGAAAATCGATTTTGGACGTCTAGAAACAGAAGGGGTCCCAGCCAGAGAGCAAAAATACCCGATCGGGTATTCTTGACCTCGATTGGGTATTATCCCCTGTACCGCTGCGCTGCGTTTCAAAATCCCTGGCCGGGCACCCGAAATACCCGACCGGGGATCGCGAACGCAGGCTGTTAAAAGCCTGGTTTGTGCGTTTTTGCAAGAGGAGAGGTGGGTTTTGGATCCCAAACAACCAAGGGACGAACCAAAGAGAGAGAGAGGGGCGATTTAAGGGCATTCTTGGAGTGGAATTGGAGGATTTCTTCGCCTTGGAAGCTCGAGGAACAAGCCTGGACTTGAAGACTGAACATCTGAAGATTCTTACTGCAGTCTCTCTCTTCTCTATGGAGTAACTTCCCTTCACTTAGGTTTTGAGGAACCCTAGCTATGTTTGTTTGATTGGATGATTGTATGAATACTCCTACTTGATAATCTTGAGTTCATATTCAATCTATGCACATTTTCATGATTCAATTCTGCTTTAGTCGAGATTATTGATTCTGCTTTGATCCTATGAGAGCGAATACCTGATTAGGTCAATAGAGCACCATATATTGATAGTATTGGATCGATTACTTTAGTCGAGGGTTGATTCAATGCTTTGTATCGATTGAGAACCCCATTCGATAGAGGAAATCTAGTTCAGAACGCCTTGATCAGTTGTTCTAGCGAAGGATACGTCCCTCTAGGCAATTGACTCAAGAGGGCCTTGATCCTTTAGTCGAGATTCTAGGTTTAGTCAAGGATTCTCCGCATTGTGAATGAAAGTGAAACAAGTTAGAGATCATCAATCATTAATCTGGCTAGTGGCTAGCGGGAATCATACCTAAGTGAGTTCCCATCCTGTAATTAGATTAACTTTAACTGTAGTTTGTTAGAGTGGTTTTAGTTCTTCCATCTTAATCTGGTTTACTAGATAATGAACTGAAGCTGAGTAATAGTAACTCTAGAGACCCGTGGATTCGATATTTATTACTTGAGCCACTATACTGCAGTCCCTTTTATTGGTTACAATTGGCCATTGTTAGGAGTTGTATCATAGCAAGTCAGCAGGACATGACATGGAGTGGCAAAGCCAAAGCGACCGATTAGATCAAAGTCTCGTTTGCTGCCCAAGACAAAGTCCTTCGCTTCCAACCTTAAAGACGAGCCAACAACTTTTCCTCCAAATATAGAGGTTTATCTAATACGATATGTTTTCTTTTATTAAAAGAAATTTAGTTGGATATATTACTTACGAATATAAGCAAGTAATGTTTTTTTGACATTTATTTCGGAATAATTAAATTTTATTTCAATTTTTAATTCCGAACAAAAAAATTATTAATCACTTATTTCTTCTTTTATAAATGAATTACTTGAATCTTAATTCATATGTTATGAAAGGACACATATAATTCGATCTTCTGGCTCGGTCACGTAACAACATATGCATATTTAAATTGTTGGATTATGAAACGTGAGATGTGATAATTTTATAAACTCTAACTATTACATATGATGATAGGGAATTCCTACAATTCTTGAAGTAAGGTAACTTAATTTTTTTACCAGCTATAGCAGGTTTCACAGGTTATATTACGTAAAATCCAATAGGTATTACCTAATGTACGTATAGGTTACGTAACAATTATAAAATATCATTACGGAAACCTTACGTAATGGAGGTTTCTTTTACGTAATGAATATTTGTCTCGTGTTACGTAAAGTGATAAGGAATTACGGAAGTATTACGTAATGCTTCTAATTTAACTGTTACGTAAGAAATAACTATTACTACGGAAGCCTTATGTAATGAAGGGTCCTTTTATGTAATGAATATTAACCCTCTGTTACGTAAAGTGTTGAGGCATTACGGAAGCCTTACGTAACGCTTCTGATTTAACTGTTACGTAAGAAACAACTGTCATTACATAAGGCTTACGTAATGGATGTGTATTTTACGTAACAGTTGTAAAAGTCATTATGGAAGTCTTACGTAATTGAGGCTTCTTTTACGTAATGAACATTAACCTTGCGTTATGTAAAGTGTGAAGGCATTACGGAAGTCTGACGTAACACTTATGATTTAACTGTTACATAAGAAACAACTGTCATTACGGAAGGCTTACGTAATGGATATGTATTTTACGTAACAGTTGTAAAATGTCATTACGAAATCCTTACGTAATTGAGGCTTCTTTTACGTAATGAATATTAAACTTGCTTTACGTAAAATATGAAATCATTATGAAAGTCTTACGTAATTGAGACTTATTTTACGTAATGAATATTAACCTTGTGTTACGATAAAGTTTGAACTCATTATGAAAAGTATTTAATTCAAGTCTTCCATAACATTTTCTGTATAAACATCATAAAAATTTATGAAAAGATAAAATAAAACAAAATAAAATACATGCAATTGGGTAAAATCAATCAGAGCCTAAAAAGGAAAGAAATTGTTCAACGAAACAAAAGGAAAGAAATAAAAAAAAAAGGTAACGGGAAGTATTGACCGGGCAGTGCCGGTGTCCCCTATTTCTTTTTTTTTAATTTTTTTAATCAATGGTTTTAAGATGATTTTAACTTATTTTAATGGTCTAGATCTATACAAGTTAGTTAATTTGTAATTATACCCAAATTATGGTAGAAGTTGCTATGAATCACACAGTGTGTTGTGTTGGCTTAAATGAGTAAAAAAGTGGAAAAATCCTACTGTACACATGTTTTTAAAAAAAAATTCTCAAAATACACACGTTATGAAAAAAATTCTCAATCTACGCATGTTTGGGTCTTCACCGTGTCAGACTAAGACGGTGATTACATCACCGCGTTAGAGAAAAACGGTAATTGCATCACCGCTGTAGACAAAAACGGTTGGTCGTGGTATTAATAATGAAAAAGAGACCAGTCCTAATTCCTTAACACAAGATATAACGGCTGGTCGTGGTATTAATAATGAAAAAGAGAGAAAGGGAGGGGCCGGGGAGAAATGACAAAAAAGGAGGTGTCGGGGAGAAAAAAAGGAAAGGTGAAGGCCATTTTCTAGTTGTTTAATCCATTTATATGGTGTCAAAGATTGTGTGCTACTCCTCCAAACTAAGCTAATGCATCAGAATAAAAAGGAAAGGATTTTAGTGACACATGTTTCGAATTAAGATACCCATCTTGCTTAGCTTGCCACCTGGTGGTTCCTTTATCCTTCTCTTTCGTTACTTTAGTGTTGATGATCTCCTGGTAGGGTTTTGTTAATCACAAACCCGATCGCTCAAGTAAAAGGCCATTGATATGGAAAAAATCTCAAATTAAATATGTTTTTAAAAAAAATTCTCAAAATACACACGTTATTAAAAAAAATTCCTAATCAACGCATGTTTGGGTATACACCGCGGCAGAGAAAGGCGGTGATTGGGCACTGATTGCATCACCGCTGTAGAGGAAGGCGGTTAATGCTTCACCGCGTTACAGGGTCGCGGTGAAGGCCTGACCTGCGTCGAAACTTTAAACGAACGTAACTTTGTGCTAGGTTATCCGATCGTAGTGAATTTTTTTTTAATTCCTCTTGTAGGTGGTTTGGTCCCGCCTTCGTCCTGAAACAAGTCGTTTGCTACCCCGAACGAGCCTTTTTTCGATTTCGTCCTACTTTGAACGACCATAAATTTGTGCTCCGCAATCCGAAAGTCAAGAATTTTTTTTATTTCACATAACATTTTAAGGACTACAATTTTTATCATAGACATAATTTCGGAATGTACTTGAATTCCTGAAAAGGGAAGGTAAAGTTATTCCAAAAACCTCGTATATCCATAAATAATTCATTTTTTGAAAATTCTTTCCTATTAAAAATTGTAGTCCTTAAAAAGTAATGTGAAATAAAAAAAAATTCATGACATTCGGATTGCGGAGCACAAAATTATGATCGTTCAAAGTTTGACGAAATCGAAAAAATGCTCGTTCGGGGTAGCAAACGACGTTTTTGCGGGATGAAGGAGGTACCAAATTGCCTATGGCTGTTTGTAGTTTGCAAAATCTCGAAAATGTATGCGGAATAAAAAAAAATTCGCTCCGATCGGATAGCACAAAGTTACGTTTGTTTAAAGTTTTGACGCAGGTCACGCCTTCACCGCGGCCGGGTAATGCGTTGAAGCATTCACCGCCTTTCTATACAGCGGTGATGCAATCACCGTTTTTCACTACAGCGGTGATGCAATCACCGCTCTTCTCTCCTGCGGTGATGCAATCACCGCCTTTCTCAGCCGCGTTGAAGACCCAACCTGGCGAATTCCTCTTGTTGGGGAGAAGTACTCTGTGGGATTACCATTGAGCAAGACAGAGAAGCTAACAGTACGGATACATTGGCTGACCCAACCTCTCCATTTCCCATCAAAACCGTAAGCTTGGAGGATGGCCTCCAGACAGTCCCAGTCAACAAGATCAAAAGCTTTCCTCATGTCAAGCTTCATCATCATATCCCAATTACCACTGGTTCTTCTGTTCTTGAAATTGTGGAGGATTTCATGGACTAAAATAATGTTATCTTGGATCATTCTCCCTCCAGTGAAGGCAGCTTGAGTATCCGACACAAGAGACGGCATCCATCTTTTCAATCTTGAGGTCATGATCTTGGAGATCACCTTATACCTAAAGTTGCAGCAGCTGATCGGTCTAAATTGACACACCGATTCTGGGGATTGGACTTTGGGGATGAGTGCAATGTGAGTCTTGTTCCACCCTTCTGGCATTATGGAAGAGGAGAAAAAATCCATAACTTCAGTACAGAAATCACCCTTGATTTTGGTCCAGAATTTACGGAAGAAGAGACCCGCAAAACCATCAGGGCCAGGTGACTTATTTTGTCCAACATCAAACACAGCAGACTTGATTTCTTCCTCAGTAGGGTGTTTGCACAAGTCAAAATTCATTTCATCTGTTACAAGCTTAGGAAAGTCCTCGAGGATGGAAGTGTCAGGCGCTGGAGTAGATTTGGTGAAGTGGGATTGGAAATGATTAGAGACATGGTCTGCAATCTCTTCTTGTTGGATGATGATGTTACCTTGATCATCCTTGAGTGAAGCAATCTTATTCCTTTACTTGCGGTGCACAGTCGAGGTATGGAAAAAATTAGTATTTTGGTCCCCTTCCTTAAGCCAATTGACTCTCGAACGTTGACTCCAAAATAGTTCCTCATCTTTCCATAAAGCTGCAAGTTCAGTCATAAGGTCCTTTTCTTCTTGAATGAGCATAGGATCACGTTGGAGTTCTAAGATTTCATTAAGTCTAATCTGGATAGAAGTAGCTCTTTGGGTTTGATCTTTGTAGACTTGTTTCGCCCATGCCTTCAGCTCTTTTTCACATTTCATAAGTCTTTCCTCACATGAACCACCAGAATTTCAGTTATGATTAACAATCTCATAACATTCTTCTCTTTGCAGCCAACGTGCATCAAATTGAAAAGGGCATCGATTCTGTCCACTGGTCCCATGAAGTTGCAGTCTTAAAGGGCTGTGATCAGATTCCAACTTAAGTTCATGGAACAAAGTCGCATCACAATAGAGTGTTCTCCAAGATGCTGAACATAGCACTCTATCAAGCCTTTCTTCAATTCTTCCTTGATTCTCTTGGTTGTTCACCCAAGTAAAGGGGTACCCATTATAGCCAATATCAAGTAGTGCATTATCTTCGATAAAGTCTTTGAAATGGGTTACAGAGTCATTCCTGAGGGCTCCTCCACCCCTCTTCTCCTCCACGTACAAGATAGCATTCATGTCCCCCAAAATTAACCATCTATCCTCCACACTATCCCTTAGGTTGTTACTAAGTCTATCCCAAAATTCCCTTCTAGCAGCAGCATTGGAAGGAGCATGTACAAAAGTAACAAAGAAACCTCCGTCTAAGTCTACAAACCCATCAATAAAGAAGCTATTACAGTCCAAAACATGGAGTGGCAAACCCTGCACCCACCATAATGCTAACCCACCCGCCCTGCCAACAGGTGACACATAATGATGCTCCGCAAACCGTAATCGTCTCCTTTTCTTCTCCATATAGGAGTCTTTTTTCTTTGTCTCGGACATGAAAACGATCGATGGTCTATGTTGATTAACCATATTTCGCAACTGACGAACTGTAGGTTCTTGTCCAAATCCCCTACAGTTCCATGCTAAGTAGTTCATGGATTCTCGGGTGGCTTGGATTGAGCCACCAATACCTCAGCAATACCAGGTCCGAAGCCTGGTGGGATTTCCATCTCTTCTTCATCCTCCATTGTGTCTTTTTCTTTATTCACCTCTACTCCTGTTTCATAAGTCAGAGCATTTCCTTCCCCTGCAACTTCAGTAACCTCTTCACATGGGAAGCCCGCCTTTCTCTTCTTCTTTTGAATGAATGGGCTTGATGCATTTTTCCTGGTGGGGTGAGAACGATGGGTAGTAGCTTTGTTGGACCTGGGTGAGTAGCTAGGCCCATCATGGAAGTGGTTATTGAAGATAAAGCTTGCGTGGGCCTGGATAGGGAGTGGGTTTGAGTTATCAGGGTCCATATTTGATAGGGGGAGTTGATAACCAGTAGGGTAGGGGAAGGGGTAGGTGGCGCTGTTCCATCTCCTCCAAAGAGGTTTCTGGAGACTTTTGAGGATTGGGAAAAGGTAGGGATTTGAGTTTGATTTTGGAAAAAGGGAGAGTGGTTGTTTCGATTGGGAGAGATGAGAACAGTGGGAGGTGAGAGGTCAGATTGCAACAGGAAGTTTTGAGATGAGACAGAAAGAGGGTTTTGATTCAACAGGGGTGAGAATCCCAATATCGGACCCACTTGTCCAAAGTTCGTCGGTGGAGGGGTTTGGAAGGGCTGGCCGGAGGGCTGGCCGGCGGGGGAGTTTGAGGTAGAGGACGCATCTCTTTTGGTGCGGATTTCGGCTTCCTGTTGCTGCACCGACCTGGGCGACATCATCTTTGAGTTAGCTCTAGTCCAGGGTCCCCAGCGCTGGATATTTGGTAAGTTATGGGCAACGCCTTCCCTAGTTCTTTTGATCTCACAATCCTGTTTAGAGTGGTCGATTATGCCGCAGTAGTAGCAAAGATTCATCAGTCTTTCATATTTGAACTCGATCCAAATTCGTTTTTGTTGATGTCGCAGGTAGAAACCATCGGGCAATGGTTTTGTTATGTTGGCTTCCACAAAGACTCGCACAAATCTTTTATATAGTTGAGCTTCCAGGGCAGTTCTGTCCAGATCAATGACACGATTAAACATAGTTTTAACCATTGTGATGTTACCTTCGGTTCGAAACACTTCTGGTAGATTATGGACTTGGATCCAGAAATCAGCATTGTTGAAGTTGATTTCTCCTGCGTTGTGACACGACAAAACACAACACCAAACTGCGACCAAGTGTAATCGCAGCCTGGGAATGCAGTAACAGGCAAGTTCTATTATCAACCCGGGGTCTAGATCTACTGCTTACTCCGTGATTGTCTATTATCTAGCCAACTAAGTCGAGTGATTTGTGTTTAAACTAAAAGCAGTAAGAAAGCAGGAAATTATTCGGTTTTCTCAAGCAGGAAAGAGTCACTCGGGAATGAGTCCCCCTAGCCCCTTAGTTAGGTTCAATTGTAATTTCCCTGGGTTGATTTACTGTTGATTAGACTGCGGAAGATCCGACAGTAGCCTGGAATCTCTTAAGCTGACCAAGCCCTCTCAGTCTAACTACCCGGCAGACGACTAGTCTTCACCAGGATAGAAAGCTGAAGCACTAAGCACAGAACTCCACTACTGGAATTGAATTCCAGTACAAAGCAGTAAACTGGCTAACTCTCGTATAACCAATCTCCTACTATCGAATGAAGAGGCTCTAACAACCTAATCAGATTCTATCTATCTCAGGTTGCAGCAGAAATCAAGAAAAGCTGATCAGACTTCAATCAATTCAATAAACATGCATCATTCGATTAAAACCAAACAGTATAATCATCCCAAGTCATTACAATCAAATACCTAACACCAGGAACTAGGGTTCTTCATACCCAAGTGACAGAAGGGTTCTACTCCATAGAGAGAGAGAAGAAAACAGTAATCGGAGTAGTCATACTCATAATGATGAGGAAAATCTGCTCCAGGATGATGATTTCCACTCCTATGACGATCTCCAAGCTCGATTTGACGAAACCCAGCTCCAAGATAGCTTCTAGGATGTGTTCTTCGTACTTTCTCTCTCTAGGGCTCTGTTTTTGCTCTGAAAATCCGCTTCTCCACTTTTTGGCTCGAAATTGGCTGAAAAACCAAGATTTCCCGACTCACACGGGCAGGCCACACGGCCGTGTGGCTCACCCAGTTGCCCGTGTGAGTCAAAATGCAGCGTATCAATTAGTTGCACTTCAGCCATCCCACACGGCCAGGGTCGCACGGCCGTGTGAGATTTCCATCCTGCCCGTGTTTGCTCTCGGCAAAAATCACACGGGCACAATTGTAAGTTGCACGGCCGTGTGATGTCCTGGGCTGCCCGTGCGGCTTCCTTGGCACCTCGCCACGCGTCCGATCTACGTCCAATCGACCCCAAACTCGCTCTCAAGCCTCCATTCACGTACTAGGACCTGAAATATCACAAACAAGCACAACCTAGCGTGAAATCGGCCTAAAACACGAGAATCAACACCTCAAACGGTGTAAGAACAGGGGTAAAAACATGTGTAATTAACGGTCTATCAAACTCCCCCACACTTAACCGTTTGCTTGTCCCCAAGCAAACCAAGTCAGACACAAGGTAAGCTTACATATTTCAATCAACCAACGTAGGGGACAAGTCATAAAGGCACAGAACACGTGAATCGTACTGGTTTTCAAACATCAACACATGAACAACCTCAATAACAACCTGGACAACTACCACAAAGGACATTCGAGTGCAGCAAATCGAGTAAAGGAAGAGTCTCCCTTCTGTTCACCAACCAACCTAGACTTGACTAAACCACTCACTCAAAACAGTCAACTCATGTATCCAACTCAAGACATCAGAACAGAGACCGAGCAATCTAGGTCCTCACCGGGGTACAAGAGTATAAAGAATATGAAAATGAATCACTCACTCTCGACCAGTGGGGTCAGGACGATTTGATGCGAAAAATGCGCATGCTATTTCTCTCAATCCCTATCATCTCTTCACCATGATGGCAACCTCTAAATGCTAGAGTTCACATATGGAGTGTCACCACTAACTAATCCGGAGGTCTTAGACACAGGTTCAAATAACTGGCTAGGGTCTTGGATATGGGGAAAAGGCCTTTTAGGTGGTGGAAGTATTCATAACACAAGGTTCCACATTTCCAAACCCACACAATCACAGTCAAAAAAACCGGTATTTCCTTTCTGCCATTCTGCAAATACTCAATATCTCAAGAGCACAAGAGCGAAGGAGGTATAAACAACAGCATTTCCAAGCCAGACTGCTCAGAAACACTACTTACTGGGCATTATTCAGATTTTTGGTAGTGGCTCTCTTTTGCTTTCAATTTTTTCTTTGTTTTTCTTTCATTTTCTTTCCATTTCTTAAGAGAGCCACCACTTCTGCACATATTTCAAACACCTGCCCAACTTTTAAGCACTACCTCCAACACTCACATCAACTTTAGCAGAAACAGCAGAGAATATGTAAAAATCACTCTGTGGAACCTTCTAAAAGATGCAAAAGGGTGATTTTTTCATTAGAGACCAAAAGAAAGGATAACACACGGCTCAAAGGGGCTGACTAGGGGATATGACACATCAGGACAATCAACTTTGGTCGTGGGCTAATCCTATGCTCAAATCGCACAAGAAAGAACGAGCAGGCTCAAATCTCACATGGCTACCTATATGCTCTATCACACATTCTGATTCCCTAAACTAGATGCATAAACGACTGTCAAGAACAAGTGATCAATCCAAGTCACAGTTGGTAAGCAAACAGTTGAAAAACTGAACCCCTACATCATTCTACTGCACATCTCAGTCCTCATCATAGGTTGTCCTAGTCACAATCAAGTTGTCATGCATCAATCCGAAAACCATTCAATTCATCAATCAAAGCACAGTGCCAATATGATCAAATAGTAGTACTTGGAGCCCTCAAATCGTAAGATTCAGATAGCGGACTAGGCTCCAAGCACACAAATATATATTCCAACCGATACAAAGCACCCCCCCACACTGAAGCACGACATTGCCCTCAATGGAGTAGAGGGAGAGATAAGGGGAACGATGATACCGGATTGGAACACTGCTGGGGGACTTGAAGTGGACCAGTCAGCGAGAAACAAACGAGAAGATGGACAGTTCTGCACGAATCGAACACCAAGAACACACTAGCACACTGTGCGTTAGGGATAAGTGTTAGCCCAGACGCCTACAACATAAACAAACCACAAAAGAAAAAGAAAAAGAAAAACAAACGACACGAAGTTCCTCACACATGGAGCAAACACACAAAAGTCTAAAACGAAAAGCAAAACACACTGAGATGGGCAACGAGTGCAGCCTACTCGTCGCCAAGATCATCCAAGTCGATGTCGTCCATGAAGGCGTCATCACCATCAGCACCATCATCACCATCCGCTGGGGGAGGTGGAAGTGGAGAGTCCTCCCAGGGAGTCCTCCAGACGGGCTGCTCGCCCGGTAGCAGCTGGAGTAAGTGCTTCTCCCGCTCGATGTGTGCGAGAGTCACCCCCTGCTGTGTCTGGATCATGTCCAGGCGCTCATCATAAGCAGTCATCCTCTGGTGGTACTCGGCCTGGTGAGCCGCGTACTGCTGCTAGAACTGCATCTCATGGTCGAGGATCTGCTGGTTCTGGAGACGCAGCTGCTCGAACTTGGAGGTGAAGTAATCCTGCCCCGGGAAAGCGGAGCTGCCACCTCCGTAATGGAAGTCAGTCTGTGGTGGGTCAACAGGAGTGTCCACATCATCTGGGTCGACATCCTCAAGTGGAGAGGATGGTTGTACTGGCGGATCGAAGCGATAAAGTAAATGGCCCTCTTGGTGATGGCGCTGACACTGTCTGACGCTGGGGTGTAAGACTTCGCCAGCAGGTGGTGGAGAAGGCGGTTGTCGAGCAGCAGGGTAGATGCCTTCGTCCTCCCAGCCGAGAAGGGACGCGTCTGGCCTGGCCGAGCCAGGTGGGTGTACAGCCTCCGGAAGTCCACCTCCAGCGGGTCATTGACCTCGGTGATGTAGCGCCCACGGTCGTCTAGGTCGAGGTCGAGAGCCTCGGCCAGCTCGTGGTAGCTCATGGACCGGGGGGCACCGCCGAGCCCGAATTGAAGGTCGTGTAGAACTCCAGCACGGGCTCGTAGTAGACCTTTTCGCAGATGCAGAGCAGACCGCGCCATGCACAGTTGACGACGGCGGCGGAGAGTTTCTCGTAGCAGTTCAATTTCTGAAACTCCCGTTTGGACCAACAATGGTGCTGCCCAAACGGGCATGCCAGGACCTGCTTGAAGCGATTCTCGTCGGGGCCCCTCTTCAGATCCCGGATGAACGGGTGCTTGAGGTCAGGTTTCGACATTGTCCTGCAAAAGAACAACCCAAAGTGGAACCAAAAGAGCCAAGAAAAATGTTAATCACACCCCCACACTTAAGAACAGAAATCAGCCTAACCATGGTTTCATCCATGGTTCGGGGGTCAAAAACTCGATAAAGCAAGCCCAATCTGAGTGGGGGTGCACATCCATGAACAAGTAGGCAACTCAAGGTTCACATTCATAACAAATACACCCTCAAAGCACATCATTAAGGGTCCCAACTGACTCCCACAAAATGGTACGAAAACAGGCATTTCATCGAACACCTTGTGTGCACTATTAAGTTAAGCATGAAATTAGCACATTCATAGCACACAAGGCCTCAAATCAACATTGTAACTATGCCCTAACATCAATCATACATAATCCAAGCATTCCCCACATTCAATTTCATTCAATTCATTCATTTCAAATGGATTCTCTAAACATACACCCTAATATCCAACTCTCCTCAAATCATAAGGTAAATGGCGAAATCAAACCTGGAGACTCAAGTTGGATTGTAGGGAATGATGAGATGAATGAAATGCACTTAACGAAAGTGCGAAAATCTGCCCGGAAGTGGTTGTCGGAGTCTCGCCGGAAATCGCCTCCGGCGACAAAAACGTCGGCCAAATCTCCTCAAAATGGAGGGATAGGCCAATTTTTGTGTGGGAAGGATGGGTTTGTTGTTGGTTTGGTGAAAAAATGCCAAAAAATGGCCGGAAAAATCGAAATAGGGTGGTTTGTCGCGCTTTTCCGGCGAGGTTTAGAGGACTCCGGCGAGAATTTTCAAAAATATGACCACTCGGCCGTGCTGGCCGAATAAAGAGGTCGTGGCTCGGCCACACGGGCAGGCTCGAACGGCCGTGCGAGGTGCACTTTTGCCCGTGTTGGCCGACACGGCCAGGGGAAAAATTCCACACGGCCGTGCTAGAATTTGTGTTGCCCGTGTCGGCCACACGGCCAGGCCAGGCCAATCCACACAGCCGTGCAAATTTGCACTTTTGGCCGTGCGAAAATTGTCGAGGGCTCACACGGCCAGGGGATAAAATCCACACGGCCGTGCGAGTAGATGGCCTGGACGTGTGAGCTTCTAGAGCCCCGAAATCAACCTGTTTTCACCAAAAAACGACATTCGAATCTGGAACAACATCTCAAGACTAAAAAAAACACAAAAAACAAAAAGAAAAAAGTAAGAAAATGCAGACATCGGTGGGGTTGCCTCCCCACAAGCGCTTCTTTACCGTCTTTTAGCTGGACGCCAGTAGAGGAACTAAGGGTCCTCGAGCTTGATCAGCAGCTCTGCGCGCTCGACAGCACCTCCCAAATACAACTTTAGGAGGTGGCCATTCACCTTGAATGGCTCGGTTTGAGCATTGCTGATCTCCACCGCACCGTGCGGGAAAACTTGGGTGACCGTGAAGGGTCCCGACCACCTCGAACGGAGTTTGCCCGGAAAGAGTTTCAGGCGTGCATTGAAGAGCAGAACACGATCACCTACCTGAAACTCCTTCGGGCCCCTCAACCTCGCATCGTGGAGACGCTTGGTGCGCTCTTTGTAGAGCAGGGTGTTCTCGTAGGCGTGGTAACGCCACTCCTCCGACTCCAGCAGCTGCAACTTACGTTCTGTACCCGCAACACTCAAATCCAGGTTTAGCAACTTAATGGCCAAGAAGGCCTTGTGCTCTAGCTCTACCGGCAAATGACACGCCTTCCCATAGACAAGCCTATAGGGAGAAGTGCCAATCGGATTTTTATAGGCAGTCCTATACGCCCAGAGAGCATCATCGAGCTTGGTGGACCAATCCTTGCGGGACTGATCCACCGTCTTTTCAATTATTCGTTTTAACTCTCGGTTCGTCAGCTCGGCCTGCCCATTTGACTGGGGATGGTAGGCCACCAACACCTGATGCTTAACGCCATAGCGAGAGAGGAACTTAGTGAATTGCCCTTGAAAATGGGTTCCTCTATCACTAATAATGGCGCGAGGTGTCCCGAACCGGGAGAACAGCTGCTTCAGAAATGAGCAGACCCGTCTTGCATCATTGGTGGGCATGGCTTGAGCTTCTGCCCACCTCGAGACGTAGTCCACTGCAACCAATATGTATAGATTGCCAAAAGATGGAGGGAATGGGCCCATGAAATCGATACCCCAAACATAAAAAATTTCACAAATAACAGAGATATGTTGGGGCATCTCATCCCGGGAAGTAATGTTACCTGACCTTTGGCAGCGGTCGCACTGTCGTGCGAAGGTGTCAGCATCCTTGAAGAGCGAGGGCCAATAGAAGCCCGACTGTAGCACCTTCCGCGCCGTGCGGTTTCCTCCATGATGACCTCCAGTAGGTCCCACGTGACATTGAGACAGGATGGCTCCCATCTCATGATCCATGACACAGCGCCGGATCACACCATCCGCTCCGATTCTGAAGAGGTAAGGATCCTCCCAGAAGTAATGCTTCAGATCGGAGAAGAACTTGCGCTTTGCATGAGTAGCCATCCCCTTGGGTAACTGCTTGCCCACCAGATAATTGGCAAAGTCAGAATACCAAGGGGCCACGCTATCCACCAGTGTCATCGCTAGCAATCGCTCACCCGGGAAGGAGTCGTCGATCTCTTCCACGAAGTTGTCCACCGGAGGGGCTTCCAACCGTGAGAGATGATCTGCAACAACATTCTCGACTCCTTTCTTGTCCCGGATCTCGATGTCAAACTCCTGCAGCAGCAGGATCCAGCGGATGAGCCTAGACTTTGCATCAGCCTTGCTCATCAGGTAGCAAATCGCCGAGTGGTCAGTGTAGACCACCACATGGGAGAGCACCAGATAGGGTCGGAACTTATCAAATGCATACACCACAGCGAGGAGCTCCTTCTCAGTGGTGGTGTAGTTCTCCTGTGCATCGTTCAAGGTCTTGGACGCGTAGTAGATAGGCTGGAAGTGCTTCTCGCGTCTCTGACCCAGAACTGCTCCGACTGCATAGTCACTCGCATCGCACATCAGCTCAAAAGGAAGAGACCAGTCAGGAGTCACCATGATAGGTGCATGGGTAAGCTTCTCCTTCAGAGTCTCAAATGCAGCTGTGCACTCGGGAGTGAACTGGAATGGTGCATCCTTCTCCAGCAGCTTGGTCAACGGCAGGGCAATCTTCGAGAAATCTTTGATGAAGCGCCGGTAGAAGCCTGCATGACCCAGAAAGCTGCGAATCCCCTTCACAGAAACAGGAGGAGGTAGCTGACTGATCGTCTCAATCTTCGCGCGATCCACCTTAATCCCCTGCTTGGAGATCTTGTGCCCGAGCACAATACCCTCACGAACCATAAAATGGCACTTCTCCCAGCTGAGTGCCAGATTAGTCTCCTCGCACCTCTTCAGAACGAGTTCCAGGTTATGGAGACAGTGAGTAAAGGAGTCTCCATATACCGAGAAATCATCCATGAAGACTTCCATGATCTCTTCAACCAGTCGGTCGAAGATCGCCAGCATGCATCTCTGGAAGGTCGCCGGTGCATTACACAGCCCAAATGGAATCCTCCGGTAAGCAAAGGTACCGAAGGGGCAAGTGAATGTGGTCTTCGCCTGATCCTCCGGTGCAATAGGAATCTGGAAGTACTAGACATGCCATCCAGGAAGCAATAAAACTCATGGCCAGCCAACCTTTCCAGCATCTGATCAATGAAAGGTAGGGGAAAATGATCTTTCCTGGTGGCGTCGTTCAGGCGCCGGTAATCTATGCAGACTCTCCAGCCAGTCACGGTCCGCATCGAGATCAACTCCTTCTTCTCATTCGGGACCACAGTCATCCCACCTTTCTTGGGAACCACCTGAGTGGGGCTGACCCACTTGCTATCAGATATAGCAAAGATGATCCCTGCATCCATGAGCTTCACAATCTCTGCCCAGACCACTGCCTCCAAGTTAGGAGACAATCTCCTCTGCGGCTGCCTGACTGGCTTAACCTCATCCTCCATCAAAATTCTGTGGGAGCAGAAGGATGGGCTAATGCCTCTGATGTCTGTGATCTTCTATGCCATGGCCCGGGCATACTTCTGCAGCAGAGCCACCAGCCTGCTCTTCTGCTCGGGCGTCAGATCCGAGCTAATAATAACCGGGAGCTTATTACCCTCCCTGAGAAATGCATACTCCAGGTGAGATGGGAGGGGCTTAAGCTCCAACTCTGGTGGCTCCTCCAATGATGTAGCGAGCCGGGGCGAGATGGGGATCGGCTTGAATGGCATCTCTCGCCCCTCGATTGCAGCCTCATCCAGCTCGGCAAGCTGCTCCTCTAGCTGCACATCCTGTGATGCCTGTTTCCCTAGCAAAAGACAACGCTCAAGGAAATCATCAGTACCCGCACTCGTGATGGCGAGTGCAGTCTCAAAATCAGCAACAACATCATAGTAATCTAGATCATCATGGAGCTGGGGGTGCTTCATATTATCAGAAACAGAGAAGGTGATTTGTTCACCCCCAGCTCTTAAAATCAGTTTTTCATCATTCACATCAATAAGCGCCTTGGCGGTGGCGAGAAAAGGTCTACCCAGTATCAATGGCACATCAACATCCTCATTTATGTCCAAAATCACAAAATCAACAGGATATGAAAATGGCCCTACTGCGACTATCAAGTCCTCTGCTATACCCCTAGGATGCACAATGGATCTATCAGCAAGCTGGATGCTCATCCTAGTATCACTGGGTTCACCTAGGCCTAGCTTTTTAAACAGTTTATAAGGCATGACATTTATGCTAGCGCCTAAATCCGCCAAGGACTTCCCTACATGCAAACTACCAATCATGAAAGGGATAGTGAAACTCCCTGGGTCTTTTCGCTTCTCTGGTAGTTTGTTCTGCAGGATGGCAGAACACTCCTCGTTGAGCATCACCGTTGACAGCTCCCCAAGCTTCCTCTTATTGGTGAGGAGATCCTTCATGAATTTGGCATACTTGGGCATCTTCGATAATGCCTCCACGAAGGGCATGCTAATGTTTACCTGCTTCAGCATTGCCATGAATTTGGCAAACTCAGTCTCCAGTCGGTCCTTGTGCAACCGAGTAGGGAAGGGAAGCTGTGGTACATACTCCTTCACCACTGGTTGCTGTTTAGGAGCAGGCACCTCAACCTCCTTCTCCATTTCTTCCTGATTAGCTGGAAGTGCTGAAGCAGGGGTCTCTCTCTACTACCCGAACAGGTGGATCGGCAGTCACCTTGCCACTCCTAGTCGTGATGGCACTGCAGTTGGCATTCGGGTCCTGCGGGTGAGGGATGGTCTGACCAGGCAAGGTACCAGGAGTCCTCTGAGCTACAGCCTGGGCAACACTCCCAAGCTGGGTCTGTATATCCCGCAGCACAGCCTGCGTGTTTCTCTGACCAGCTTCTAGCTCCAGGAATTTGCTTGAAGCTTTCTCCATGAACTGCTCAATGTTGTTGAACTTATTTGCGCTGGAGGTGGCCAAAGAACCCACCAAATCTCTCAATTCCGCCATCTGGTCACTCTGTACTGGGGCTGCTGGTGCTGCCCCTGTCTGCTGAAATGGTCGCACCTGTGACTAAGGTGGAACTGGCCCCAGTCTGGGCAGGTAGAGTGGCTGTTGTGGCTGCTGAAATTGCCCTTGTCTGGGCTGGTACGGAGGCCTCTGGAAACCAGGTGGTCCCTGGGAGCTGGTGGTTTGGGATTTGCCCCAGCCCAAGAAAAGTTAGGATGCTGGCGCCACCCCTCGTTATAAGTGTTGCTGTAGGGGTCGAAGCGCCTGGGATTACTGATAAAGTCCACCTGCTCCTGGGGAGTAGACGACTCCCTCATCGCCTGACAGTCCTCAACGGTGTGATGGGAGCTCTCACACCACTGGCAGTGCATCGCCTGCGGCTGCCCTGTACCTGCAATCAAACCAGAACGATCGATAGCTGAAACCAGCTTCGATACCACCTGCACCAAATCAGATGACTGGGTGCCTACAGCATGCACACCCCATCCTGGTGCTCGTCTCGATTTCCTGGCGGTGCCCCAATCGTACCTGTTCTCCGCCATCTCCTCAAAGAGTTGATTCAGCTGTGGCGGGGTTTTGGTCAGCATGTTCCCGCCACAAACCGAGTCAATCAGCTGCTTGTCCTCCGGGAAGAGGGCGTGATAGAAGGTGCCCACCTTGAACGCATCGTTGAAACCATCATTGGGACACCTGAGGAAAAGACTGGTGTATCTCTCCCAAGCATCCCTGATGGTCTCATCCTCATCCTGAGCAAAGTGGGTAATCTGCTTCTGAAGATCAGCCGTCTTGGATGGAGGATGGTAGCGGGTGAGGAACTTGTCCGCCAGGTTGGCGAACGTGGTGATAGAGCCCGGAGGTCGAGTGTCTAGCCACTCCTTGGCTTGCCCCTCCAGAGTAAATGGGAAGTACCTCAGTTGGATGGCATCTGCTGGTACCCCATTGATCTTGATTCCATCAATGAGCTCGTGGAATCGACTGAGATGTGATCGGGGGCACTCCCCCTCCTTACCACGGAACACTACTGAACCGCGCAACATGGTGATTACTGAGGTGCTCACCTCAAAATTGTTGGCTGGGACATGAGGGTGTTGAATGGGTGACCTCATATCCGCAGCTCTAGCGGTCCAATAGGATCCCATGGTCTGCTCCTCTGGATTGATCACATCATGGTTCTGTGGATCAGCCATCTCTTCTTCGTCTTCGATCTGCAGCTGTGATAGCGCCTCCTCCGCAGCCAGTCGCGCCTTTATAGCCCGCTTGAAGTTCCTGCAGGTTCGTTCAAGCTCCTGGTCTAATGGTAGTAGTTCTCCCGACTGGCGACGGGTCATGCACTACCTGCACACAATCAGCAGAAGCAACCCGTGAAGGCACACAGGTGGAAGAGATGAAATGCAATAAATAAAAAGCTAGAGTAACAAATTCTCACGTTTTCCCAATAACCTAGAGGGTCCCCGGCAACGGCGCCAAAAACTTGACACGCCAAAACACAACACCAAACTGCGACCAAGTGTAATCGCAGCCCGGGAATGCAGTAACAGGCAAGTTCTATTATCAACCCGGGGTCTAGATCTACTGCTTGCTCCGTGATTGTCTATTATCTAGCCAACTAAGTCGAGTGATTTGTGTTTAAACTAAAAGCAGTAAGAAATCAGGAAATTAATCGGTTTTCTCAAGCAGGAAAGAGTCACTCGGGAATGAGTCCCCCTAGCCCCTTAGTTAGGTTCTATTGTAATTTCCCTGGGTTGATTTACTGTTGATTAGACTGCGGAAGATCCGACAGTAGCCTGGAATCTCTTAAGCTGACCAAGCCCTCTCAGTCTAACTACGCGGCAGACGACTAGTCTTCACCGGGATAGAAAGCTGAAGCACTAAGCATAGAACTCCACTACTGGAATTGAATTCCAGTACAAAGCAGTAAACTGGCTAACTCTCATATAACCAATCTCCTACTATCGAATGAAGAGGCTCTAACAACCTAATCAGATTCTATCTATCTCAGGTTGCAGCAGAAATCAAGAAAAGCTGATCAGACTTCAATCAATTCAATAAACATGCATCATTCGATTAAAACCAAACAATATAATCATCCCAAGTCATTACAATCAAATCCCTAACACCAGGAACTAGGGTTCTTCATACCCAAGTGAGAGAAGGGTTCTACTCCATAGAGAGAGAGAAGAAAACAGTAATCGGAGTAGTCATACTCATAATGATGAGGAAAATCTGCTCCGGGGTGATGATTTCCACTTCTATGACTATCTCCAAGCTCGATTTGACGAAACCCAGCTCCAAGATAGCTTCTAGGATGTGTTCTTCGTACTTTCTCTCTCTAGGGCTCTGTTTTTGCTCTGAAAATCCGAATCTCCACTTTTTGGCTCGAAATTGGCTGAAAAACCAAGATTTCCCGACTCACACGGGCAGGCCACACGGCCGTGTGGCTCACCCAGTTGCCCGTGTGAGTCAAAACGCAGCGTATCAATTAGTTGCACTTCAGCCATCCCACACGGCCAGGGTCGCACGGCAGTGTGAGATTTCCATCCTGCCCGTGTTTGCTCTCGGCAAAAATCACACTGCCACAATTGTAAGTTGCACGACTGTGTGATGTCCCGGGCTGCCCGTGCGGCTTCCTTGGCACCTCGCCACACGTCCGATCTACGTCCAATCGACCCCAAACTCCCTCCCAAGCCTCCATTCACGTACTAGGACCTGAAATATCACAAACAAGCACAACCTAGCGTGAAATCGGCCTAAAACACGAGAATAAACACCTCAAACGGTGTAAGAACAAGGGTAAAAACATGTGTAATTAACGGTCTATCACGTTGTCATTTCCAGTCCATCTTTTGAGCTTGAGCATGGTGCTTGACAGAAGGCAGGGGCGATCCTCCCAAATAGCTTCCATCTCCGCTTTGGTGTCGAAGTCGAGGACAAAGGTATTCTTGTCAACCTCTTTGATTCTGGGCAGGTCGTTGATCTTTTGTTTGTAGCTTTCTAACCATGCTGCACGAATCATCCCTCTCATGGAGCGCTCGTTGACTTGCCTTTCAGACAGGACCTTCCCGATGAGGGTGTTCCTATTGGCAACCCTGGTTTCATCTGGAATCATTTCCAGATCCCAGTCCTCCGCTTGGTTGATCAGCTCGTTGACATCCATGGTTAGTATGCTAATAGAGAGGGAGTTAACAGCAGTACGGTACAAGAAGGCATAGTGGTTCTTTGGTAAAGGTTTCGTTGTGGTAGTGGTAGGGATTAAAGTGTCGGCCCTTCTGTTCTTCTTATAATCAGCTTCTTCATCTACCCACCTCTTGCTTCCATCGCTTCCAGTAGTAATTTTGATTTGACAATGAGTAATTGCACTGGCAGAGCGTTTTTGGGGCTCAAGGTCTTTAAATCCGAGTGAAGCTGGATTGAGAAGACTGATATCCACCCTTATAACTTCCCATTTCTTCTTGCTCAGTAGTAGGCAGTATTTACCCCTTGCTTTTTCCATCCATTTCTTGAGAGTAGCTGTTATGACAAGACGAATTTGTGGCTCGATGTATCTACTTTGGAGTGATGGAGGTTTGAATAGACTTGCATCCACCAGGATTATTTTAGATTTCATTCCCTGTCTTTGCAGTATAGAGACTTCAATTTCTGCTGTTCTTCTGTTCTTCTTTGTCATAATAGTGGCTGGCATTAAAGGAATGTGGTTGATGAGTAATAAATAAGTGGGAAATGGTATGGTAGAACAAGATCTTCTCCAGTAGCTTGTGGCTAGAAGGGTATGAATCATCTCAATGGAGGAGGAAGGGAATCATCCAGTCGGTGCTGGGCAAGGGAAAGGGAAAGGTAGAGAGAGAAGTAAGAGAGAGGTCAGAGAAAAAGGCTTCCTACTGGAACTTCCTAGTCTTCTCTGTAGGAATGGCAATGGGGCAGGTCCGGGTCGGGTTTCTTGGTACCCAGACCCGCCCCGTGGCAGGTCGGGTAATTTATCACGGGTCACGGGTCGGGGCAGGTCGACCCAATGGGTATGCAATTTATATGAAAAATATTAGAAATATTCATTATTTTTATTATAAGACCAAGGAAACAAACAATATTATGATAAATATTAGTATAATTATTGGAGAAATTGAGGTTTTCACTAATTTACATCTTTATTATAACTAAAATTTTATGTAATAAAATGGAAATCCTAAGTAATTTGACTAAAATTACGTGTAATTTAGGCAAGAACGGGTCGAGAATGGGGCGGGTCAGGACAGGTCGGGTCGATGAGAGTACCCATGCCCGCCCCGCCCCGCCCCAAAACAGGTCAAACAGGTCGGGTAAAACGGGCCAGGTCGAAATTGCCATCCCTACTTCTCTGGTTGATCGGAACTAACCATGCATAACCTGCTACATCAGCGTCCTATCATCATTAACAGAAGGTTTAAATTTCTAATCGTGTTCCTTTAAATTTTAACAGCTATATCTCCTTCGTTTTTAGTCGAATTTTTTTACTCAGTTAAATCATATTAATTGTGGTCTTTAAAATGATATGTACTTTGATATATTTCAAGAATAAAAAAATTGAGACATTTAGTTGCAGTCTATACCATAATGGGATTGTTTGGTATTACACACAAGCATACCATGTGGTATGGAAGTGTATCATAGTCGAATGAACATACCAAACTATAGAATAGTTGAATACATGATAGTAGGAATATACTAAGTGTCATTTACAACTTTCAACATTGTGACCACAAGATACCACCCCTATACGGTGATATTTTTCGGTCCTATATTTTTCCCTCATTAATTTTTTATCCTGTATTTTTCCCCCAATAGATCATGAAGAACTCGTTACTTCTATGCAAAAACTTTAAAAATCAACTTAAAAATGAAAGAGATACCATATGGTATGGAAGTGATAACGACTGGTATAAATTTTTTTCTCAAAATGTATTGAAAATAATGATATCATTTTGTAGGACATAACGAACTCGTTCCGTTCACAAACAAAAAATAAATAAATTCAAAGATAGAAAGAATAAGAGCATATTAAGAAAAGTAGATAAAATAAAAAGTCTTTAATTCTCAATCCTTAGATCTGAACTCTTCTGTGTCCATTCGAAACTAAGAGCCTAAATTTAGTTCTGCAAGGATTACGAAGAATTATGCATCTCATCTGCAGCCTCCGACAACTATTGCTTCAGTAAAACTAAACGATAATATATAATCGAAATAAAAGCAAAGACTTGACCTTTTAAGAAGAACGAGACTATTTTATAGAGTATGTAAGTCCTCATGCCCTCCTTCCCTAATATTAACGTTTCAGGCATCATATTCATGGGCAATTAGGTTTACTATAAAAGTTCAAAATGGTCCTCTAACTTTTAAAATAATAAAAACTTAACACATAACTCAACTCCATCTCCCAAATTAGAGTGTGAAGGTCACAAACTCTCAGCTTGAACAACAACAAGTGAAGTTGATTCGTCCCCAAAGCCTTCATGATCATGTCTTTCAATTGCAAGCAGGGGCGGAAGCGGCTTGTAAAGAGGAGGTGCCCTGGCACACCCTTGCTTTGTGAGAAAGGGGTATATCAGATTGTTTTGGATGAAATCTTGTACGTTGAAGATGGAACCATATTCATAGTATTTAGTATTTCTATCATCAAAATACAATTAATAATAGACATTTAAATTATCTTCAAACATAAATCAAATTAGATAATAAAAATCACATACAGTTATTCCAAACTTTTACATCTCTAACTTTTTAGATAATTGTTAGTTTGGTGATTCTTATCGTCACAACATTACTAAATAAACTTATTGTGGTAGTATTTAACTATATATGTTTCCCTTTTCAATTCCATTTGAAACTTTTCCTCTCAAGCATGGTCGCTAAGTCGCTCGACTCTACCGTCTCATTCAAAAAACTTTCATCGGTTATCCCTGAGCAGTAGAGCGTCTTTACCATAACCCGCCATGGATGGAATGATTAACAAAATTATGAATCATTAGTCTGTAGGATATATTGATAACAACGTCTTTGATAGTTTAGATGAATAGTATATAATTTACAAGTTTTATTATAGTAGAAAAATATTGTGAGTCATTACAAAAATCAATAGTTCCTCATATAAAATAAATTTATTTTAAAAAAATTGGAACACCCTTATATAAAATCCTGGCTACGCCACTGATTGCAAGGTCGCCCCAATCTCCCTTGAAGCTACTCGTTCACGAACAAAGTGACAGTTAAAGTGAAGCTGCCAAATTATCGCAAAAAACTGGTGCAAGACTTATTTGCGGTGTGTGCATCTTTAGGTAGATAACAATGTAACCAAAATCTCAATTTTATGTAGAAGCATTTTGGTGGCTTAAAAGTGTAAACGATCAATCATTACAAGGTAAACAAAAAATCAATCATTTTCATAGATAGCAATGCTGCCAAATTTTTTTGTACTTCTGTAAAATCCTTCCAATCGTTACAAGGTAAAAAAATCAATAAAAAATAAGCCACAAACAAGAAAAGGATCAGTCGGATTAGACGAGTTGATTGCACTTGGTGCTGCTTTGTTTGATTTCGTTGCAAGAGAGCTTTCTGTGCTTACAAGATTTTGATATCGTGTTTTAGAACCATTATTGATGTTGGTTCATTTTATGTTTATGGTTTTTTCCCGGTAATTGTTGTGGTCCAATTATTAAGCTCAAGCTTGTTGAAAACAAACAATCTCGAAAAATACATCCTGCAGTTTACCGTACCAATTTCACAAATGCAAAAGAGAAACAGTTATACATATCTATCTACTTATTTAGTGTCCACTAGCAGCTAAATACTTGAGAAAAACAAGAGCTTCCGACTACATTGTGGAACTCAACATTGCTTCGCCTGCACAATAAAATATGTTTATGTTCCCCTTATTGAATTCCTAAAGCACGGATTGGCCAACCGAATGGTTGGGGATTTTTTTCATTGATTTTCTTGTAATCATTGTGCAGATTCACTCCCAAATCCACAAGAAACCACACAAACAGGGTTCTTGGATTCTTCTTTACTTTGACAAGATTTCAAATTTTATCCGCATGAAACCAGAAATAAATATGTTCTCTGAATCCACTACTTAACGCTCTGGCCCCCCTTTTGTTCCATCTTCTTTCTTGTTCATTCATTATTTACTTTGTTGAAGCCCTGCAGATTCTGATATTGGGCGTTCAGGCAAGGGTAACTCCGGTGGTTCCTTTAAAGCATCCCTTCCATCACGACCCTCTGTTTTTTGTACTCTCTCGAAATCTTGTTTTCCTCCCGAGACGTTCTTGCCTCTCCCGCCAGCGGATCAAAGACACGTTGTAGGTCTTGCCGCCGGCGAGGGAGGGAGTACAGACAAATTAGAGTCAACGCCACGCCCAAGAACTTGCCTCCTAATACAGTCACCCCCAGACTGACCAGCAGCAACAAACATGCGGTCAAACTGCCCAATTGTTTCGGGTTGGGATTGGGGCTCTGTTCGGATTGCCGGGTTTTCACCCTTCTCGCTACCGACGAAGATTGTGACGGGGTTTCGGAGTCTGATCCTGAACACAAATTCGGAAGCGATGCGGAAGACGCCAGCGAAGATGATGAAGATGAAGAAGAAGAAGATGACATTGCTTCC
Organism: Linum tenue; assembly: GCA_946122785.1. Classification (NCBI taxonomy): domain Eukaryota; kingdom Viridiplantae; phylum Streptophyta; class Magnoliopsida; order Malpighiales; family Linaceae; genus Linum; species Linum tenue. Next base: position 32,691,037 of record CAMGYJ010000008.1, read on the forward strand.
CATCTGCCTTCGAATACCTTTCGGATCGAGTTGCACTGTTCCTTATCCATCGAGTTCATCCGGATCAACGAAGAGCCACGGTTGGATTCGTCAGCGACCCGGTTCGACGATGTCCTATTGTTAGCTCGCTTCGACTGAAGTAATAAGAGAGTGAAAGAAAAAACAGAGGTCAGGCGAACAGATGTTAAGAGGAAGCAATAGTTCGGTTGGGCTTATTGAGGGGAAAACTAACCAATACGGAATCGAATAGAGCAGCCTTGATCGCACGGGAAAATCTCTTGCTTCGATGATGATTCGGAGGCTGCGCAGCAACAACCTCCTCCATCGCAGCAACAATCTTCCATTTCCACGACCGGCCGGAAGCACATCAGGAACTTTTGCCTGGAGCCACTCCTCTTCATGTTTTATGACGGGCTAAAAAGGAAGATGGGCGGTTTTGATGGAGAAAACTTAACCGCTGGATGAAAAACGAATAGCCGCGGTAGGGATTAATGGAATAAAGACGGGAACCAAACAGGGGGTATCGTTGATTGCGTAGAACGAGGAGACATGGACGGAGAAGGCGAAGAGAAGAAGGGAGTGCTGTGTGTTGTCTTTGGCGGACGGTTTCTGTGGGAAAGAGAGGGAAACAGAAGGGAAAGACCGAAGGAGAAGAGATAGAGAGAGAGAGAGAGAGAGAGAGGGGGGGGGGGGGGGGGGGAGGCGGCTGTGATTGGATTCTGATTTGGGAATCGACTCTGGGTTTCGATTTGAAGAGGTCAGATAGATGCAATTGCAAGTGATATATACTTTTTTTTCGTTCTCCTTATTTGACTTTTAAACCTTTGCAACCCACGACTATTCAACTTAAAAGTGTTTTTTTTTTTTTCGAACTTACAGAGCGCCGGTCGCCGACGAAGGCAGAGTAATCGGAAACAGAGCGATCCAGAGTTCCCTTCTTTCCAAACGAATCATAGAATTCATCGCTCCCCGCCGCGGAAATTAGAAAGGCCTGACTGTCAGACTGATTAATCGAGAGAAGGGCGGCGGATTTGGACTTGTGGAGACCAAACCCATCGTCCAGAATACAATCTTCCATTTCCACGACCGGCCGGAAGCACATCAGGAACTTTTGCCTGGAGCCACTCCTCTTCATGTTTTATGACGGGCTAAAAAGGAAGATGGGCGGTTTTGATGGAGAAAACTTAACCGCTGGATGAAAAACGAATAGCCGCGGTAGGGATTAATGGAATAAAGACGGGAACCAAACAGGGGGTATCGTTGATTGCGTAGAACGAGGAGACATGGACGGAGAAGGCGAAGAGAAGAAGGGAGTGCTGTGTGTTGTCTTTGGCGGACGGTTTCTGTGGGAAAGAGAGGGAAACAGAAGGGAAAGACCGAAGGAGAAGAGATAGAGAGAGAGAGAGAGAGAGAGAGAGGGGGGGGGGGGGGGGGAGAGGCGGCTGTGATTGGATTCTGATTTGGGAATCGACTCTGGGTTTCGATTTGAAGAGGTCAGATAGATGCAATTGCAAGTGATATATACTTTTTTTTCGTTCTCCTTATTTGACTTTTAAACCTTTGCAACCCACGACTATTCAACTTAAAAGTGTTTTTTTTTTTTTTTACAAAGGAAAATCCTTATTTGCACGATGAATGATCGAGAAAAACAAAAGCATGCAAACTGAATCCAAAACAAGCGTACAAAAATGAACAGTAAACGATTGAAACACAACTTGTGCTTTAAAGACACACTCTGAAAGAGCAAAGCAGAGATTGTGAACCAACCACCAAAATATCAAAACACTTGCCAAAAACAGAGCATCGAGAATCTCTCTAGTATCCAACTCAAACATAGTGGCAACAAGATCAAACTCAGCTCGTCCTATCACAACGAAGTTCATGGCAAGTGAAAACAACAATACCATTAGCCGCCTCCTGGGGATAGCTCAAAATTTCCATCACAGTGAACCTTGAAGACAAGATTGCATGGCGGTGGACAAGGATGTAAAACGGATTGTACTGAGCTAAAGAGGCAGGGAGCCGAGGAAGAGAGAACGAGTCCAAGAGAAAAGATGGTCCGAACCGAGCCACCACTCACCGAGGAGAACATCGAAAAGTCCACCACACACGACCGGAGAAGACTCCACCTTCACCAATCTAGAGACCTACCCAATAGCGGATCTACCGCTAGAGGAAGACAAAAGGGGAAAGCAGAGAATGGCCTCATTCCGAAGAAGGGCCACCAGATTGGGGGAATCAATCACACCAAAGATGGATTGAGAATGCTAGATCGAAAATCTCCAGCTCCCAAGAAGGGCAAGCCCAATAACAGAATCGAAGAGCACCTGCTCAACTTGAAATGGAAAAAATCTGAAGGCTACAACGTCTGGAAAAACGAAAAACGAACCTGAAAATTCAAGGCAAAAATGACCAGAACAGCGGCAAAAGAAGTGCGAGCCAGAAAGGAAGAAGATATGAGCAATAGTTGGGCTTTCGTCAATCACCAAAAGGAGCCGGCGGCAGCCCCTGAAAGCCGAACCTAGATCTGAAAGTTAGAGAGAAGGGGGAGCGCTATTTTGAAAATAAAATTACCTTAAAAGTGTTTAGAATCCTATTTTCTTGAGTTTTATCTCTCAGGACCCTTAATTTTACAAAGGCTGGATTATATTAAATTACATTATATTACATTAAAGTGCTAAGACTAACTTCAGTGATGCAAAGCCAAAGTTAGGTTAATGGTTATTTGATTCAGATTTAGTCAGTTTAATCAACCAACCTATACACTTTAGTTTTGAAAATACTAAATTTAAACTCTCTCAATGCCATTTCTCCTTTCCTCTTCATTTTGCTTCCAATGCGATTTCTTTCCTCATTGACAAGGGGGTGGAGAAGGGGGACATCCGAGGAATCAAGTTGAATCAGTATTATCCTACTATCTCTCATTGCATGTAATGTGATTTTTGGTAAAGGCAATGTTAGAGAAGTAGTCCATTTCCTGAATATCTTGAAGAATTATGGAAGTGTAACCAAACAAAAATAAATGTTGCAAAGTCTTCCATTTTCTTTTGCAAGAATATAGATGTTAAAATAGAACCCTACCCGACTAACCCGCTCGATAAACCCGATCTGCAATCCAATCTCAACCCGAATTGACTAAAAGCCAATAACCAGTAACCCGTCCAACCCACAACGCGACTAACCCGCAACCCGACTGACCCGTAACCCAATTATCTCGAATCCGATTGACCCGCAACCCAATTAAACCCGCAACCCGATTAACCCAAACCCGACTAACCCATAACCCGACCGACTCAACCCGAACATCACCTAATCCACTTGAATAATTATTATATTATTTAATAAAAAGTTTTTCAAAATAAATTTTTTCATTCTAAACTTAGATAAAATTATTTTTTCATTTTGTATAGGGAATTTAAAAAATATTAAACTTATTTGATATTATGAATTTTGAGAAAATTACAAAAATTGAACATTAAGCTCACTTGAACACTAAGTTCTTTAATAAAATTTAAAAAGTAAATAAAAATATAAAATATAAAATCAGCACAATGTCAATATTAATAATGAAGAATTAATAATTGAGATCATGGAAAATATTAATATAATAGATAAATTAAAATTTTGATTAATTTAACTATTCAACAAAGTTATTAATTAAATATAAATAAAGTAAAGTAATTTATGTGATAATTTGATGCTTTTAAATGAAGAGGAAAATTTTGGTGGATTCAATTTTTTGGGAAGAGTAAAAAGAGAGAAATTTGATTCTTTGAATTTTTTAGAAAAAAAAAACAATTGAGAATTTTGGTGGTTTTGGTTTGTAGAAAAAAAAAAGTGCGAAATTTTTGTTTTATTGATTATGAAAGAGAAATAAAAAGGAAAATTTTGAGTTTTCAACTTTTTGTGAAATGATGGAAGGGAGAGGGAAATTTGAAGGATGAACCCTAGGTTTAGTAGGATCCGCTGTCACAAAGTGGCATGTGGGGTTGAGATTACTGGGTAATAAAAAAAAAAGAAGGAAGATGGAAATTTGAATCCTCAATTTTATCAAAGAGAAAGAGGAAGAAAATTTGGTTCTTTTAATTTTATGGAAGAGAAAGAGGAGGGAAAATTGAGTATTTCTAAATTATGTAAGGACAAAGAAGGAAGAGAATTAAAAAAAATTGCGAAAAGAAAGAAAGAAACAAATTTGATTTTTTCAATTTTTTGGTTCTTTAAAATTTTATTCTTTGAAATATGAATCTTTAATTTTTATATGGAGGATATGACTAATTAAATTTATTCTTATATGATTTGAAGGTATATATATATATATATATATATATATATATATATATATATATATATATATATTTGTCTATGGTCTAATAACTAAATTAACCATTAGTTACAACAATCGTTTGTTTAGGAAACGTTCACTAAATTTGTCTACTTGTTTTCTATGCTTCTACATTTATTGCACGTGGTTAGGGTATATGGTATATGATGTAGAGTATAAGATATATGGTTAGAGTATAGCAAATATCACTTTTTTATCTATGTTTTGAAAATCAAAGTATGAATTTCACTTTAAATTAACTATACTAGCAATATCACAACTCATAAGGATATATTATTAGGGTATAGGGTATGTGGTTTGTGTATAATGTATTGATGATTTAGGGTATACGATCAACCAAATATGCCAACTTAATATTGTCGATTGAGGGTAAGGTTAAGTGTATAGGATATATGTTATTGATTAAGTTGTGATTGAAGCACAACAATAATACTAAAATACCAAATAAATAATTAATGGTATCTTTTGGTTGCAAATGTCGATATCACCATTACTATTAGCTAGTGTATTTTACAAATTAAATTAATTACATAACAAGTTTGCAAGTCATACAAATTGATTCAACATTTTGGCTAGTTTTTTGTTTAATTAAGTATATATACGAGGTAAAAAGAAATAGGTTAAAAATTGAGAACAATATTTTAAATTAGTGTAATAAAATGTATAAGTTGAACAACCCGCAACCCGCCCGACCCAAAACCCGATGAACCCGCAACGCGATTTGCCCACAACCCAATTGAACCCAAACCCGATTAACCCGCAACCCGACTAACTAATTCGGGCCCAAATGTATACATTTTACCCCTCATTTCTTATTCGTTTAGCTTAGTATTTCATCGTTCCTCGACATATTTCACGCTAGGTTGTGCTTGTTTTGATACATTTCGGGTCCTAGCATGTGTGGTAGGGTCAAGGATGAGTTTTTGGATATTTGGAGGTCAAAAAGCGCAAAAACCGAAGAAATGTCCGACCGTGACAATTGTCCCGTAACAGTGAAGTGAAGGCGTCCAGGAAACAGCCGCAGCTCACGGTCGGACAAGGCAGTTCACGGTCTTCTAAGACCGTGAAGAGGAGGCATGGGACGTGTCAGCTACTGCTGAGTTCTTATTCCAAGGAGTATCCGCATGCAGCTATGATTGAAAGAGCTAAGGAGCTTCTTCATAGACAATGAGGCATATGTGTACCCATGTTTATAGAGAAGGTAATAAGTGTTCTGATTTTTTGGTTAGTTGGGGCTATTGTGTTTATTGGGATCGCATTTGTTCTCTGTTTCGAATCCTACTATTTGTAACTAGCTACGGTGTGATGTTTAAGGTATTTCCGAACCTCGAATGATTTTGAATGAAAGATAAGATGCAACTGCATCCATTTAAGAAAAAAACTAATATTGAAACCGAAGAACGATTTCTAGAGGATGATAATGTGGCAAACTTTACTCCTTATAAAGATCTCTATAAGCCTCGAGGGAATTTATATTTGTATGTGGATGTTGTTTTTTAAAATCCAATAAATTATGTTTTTAACGTTCACATAAACAGTTGGATCAAACTTCCACCCATTCTCAATTAAATAAGATAAAACCATTGAGCGCAAGGTACTAAAAAGCTATACAATGTGGCATGGAAACTAAGCATCTTCTATTGTCAAGTTCGAAATTGTAAGAGACATCAATAAAACAAGATCATTCAGTCTTTGATCCTCCAGTCAACTCCTCCATTTACTATGAACTAGAACGGAAGCCCTCCCTTCCTGGCGGGGATTTACATTGGTTGTACTAAAATTGTTCTTTAGGGTGAAGTGTGTGTTTCAGTGTTACAAAAAATTCTAGTGATCACAAACATGACCATCCAGCAACTGATAGTGTGCCCAAGTAATTTGGTCTTTCATAGCTTGCTACAAAACCTGTAAATTGTACAATTTTAGTTTAGAGAATCAAGTAACAAGCGAAAACCACCAAACAATTGAAAGTAGGCATAAACGGGGAGCAATTACCCTTGTTGGTAAGCACAATAAGTTATGGTGCTTCACCATATCCATATTTAAACACAGTAACACAGTCAATTGAGATAGTGGAAAAATAGTCATTGTATTGTTGAACTAATTACAAATTCACATATGTTTATTTGATTAGATAAATTATAAGTCCTTGGCATATACCGAACATGATTTTTTTTATGTTAATCAAATGATATCCTCTAAAATCATATTCATGATGCTTCTAGTTCTAACAAAGTCCAATTAGTTAATGCATTTATAGTGGTTAGAACCTTTTTTTTTACGAAAATCTGTAGAAATATATTAATAAGATGTTGCGGTTACATTATCCAACACTATCTGATCAACTAGAAAAATCGGTGGTATATCAAACCAGATCACACTCTCCTTCCACCTCGTCTCCGAGTGAGACATAATGTGAGCAGCCTTATTTCCTTCTCTAGGCGAGTATTGCCAACTCACCTGTCCCATTTCGTCAAGTAACATCAAGATGTTCTTGCATATATTGGCAATTTCGTTATGGATACTCCCCGCTGCCACTAACTTGGATTTCAGTGTCCGACAGTCTGTTTCCAGGATCACATTCGTCAGATGAGCTTGAGTGGCAGCCTGTAACCTGAACTCCGCGGCTAGGGCTTTAGCCATCTCCGTCTCCCACCTACCGGTAAGCTTCTTTGAAGCAGCTAGGATCAACTTCCCCTCAGCATCCCGAATAACCGCACCAAGACCGATACCACCAGTTGCAAAAACCCCTACACCTGTGTTTACACTTCACCACAGCGAGTTCGGGTAACTTCTTTTCTACCCTCTGCTACGTGCGGTACTCCTCGATGAAAGCCTTTGCGCGAGGCACAATCTCACTCTCCTCCATTTTTTGGCCATTAAACATTTGGGCATTCCGTTCCCGCCATATAAACCAGAGGAGGACGCACCAGTCTTCCACCTCAGTAGCCGATTTCCTCTCTAGCACCTTCTTGAACCAGGAGTAGCTGCACTTCGACTGACGAAGTTCAAAACAGCTTGCTAGTGCCGACCCTCTGCACAGTCTAGAAGACGACGCACAATCACAAAAAATATGAGCTTGTGTCTCCCGATCATCACAAAAAGGGCACTTGTCCCCCCATCGTGTACTTTTTATGCTTATGTGATCGACTGTGGGTAGAATTTCTCTCAAAAAGCACCATAGGAAATGCTTTATCTTTGGTGGAATTGTTAGCCCCCACAACCCTTTCCAAACTTGAGTCTCCCCGACCTGCACAATCGATTCCCTGGCTTTGAATTCCTCTAACAAGAAACAGTACCCATCCCGAACAGTATAATCGCCCGAGTTGCTACCCCTCCAGATTAGCCTATCCTTTTCCTCGATATTACGTAGAGTAATTTGACGAATAACATCAGCTATCTCTATCGGAAGCAACCCTCAAGAACTGCCTCACCCCACATGTCCGAATCCGGCGATATCAGCTCGCGAATCGTGGCATCAACCGGGAGCCCCATAGGAGCTGACTCCACAAAAGAAACAGGCTCGATGGGCAGCCATCTATGCCCCCAAACGCGGATAGAGGCTCCGTTACCCACTCTCCATCGAAAACCATCAATTCAAAAAAGCCGGAGCACTCATTAAACTTCGCCAAATAAAACTTGGTCGATAGCCCACTGATGCGTCCAGAATAGAACTATTTTTATGATACTTAGGACACAAAATCCGCCCAATCAACGAGTATGGTCGTTCGCATAATCGCCATAGCTGCTTGGCGAGCATTGCCGTGTTGAACCCCTGAATATCTCGGAAGCCTAAGCCTCCTTCCTCCATAGCACATATCATCTCCTCTCTCCTTAGCCAATGCACTCTCCTTTCTGCTCCTCGTTGACCCAAATAAAAATTGCAAATGGGTTTATGAATTTCCTCCACCACAAGAGCAGGAATCCGAAATACCGACATCACATAGGTGAATTACGCTTGTGCCACCGACTTTATCAGTACTTCACGGCCCGCAACTGAGAGCGACCTTTCTTTCCAGATCTGGATTTTCTTTCTAGTTCTCTCCAAGATACCCTGAAAAATGTCTTTCTTCGATCGCCCCACCACAGTCGGTAGTCCCAAATATTTATCATGCTTGTCCACCAGCTTCATTTCCAGCTCACCACTGATCATTAGATGCAAGTGCATATTAACATTTCCACATAATGAGATTTCAGATTTTGAAAGCTAACTTGCTGTCATAAGCTCTCAAAATTTCCTTCAAGGTGCTCGCCTCATTGACAGTCGCCTTTCCAAAGATGACGTTGTCATCGACAAAGAAAGGATGGGGTGATTAAGGGTGCCCCTCTTGCCAGGGAGAAACCATGAAACTTATCATCAGTAACAACCCTTTTTGTAAAAGTGAAGAGGCCCTCGGCACAGAGTAGAAAAAGGTAGGGAGATAAAGGATCCCCCTGCCGCAATCCTCTTTCCGGGCTAAAGCTCTGCGACTTCTGCCCATTTACCAAGACTGAGTAGGACACCGTCCGTACACACATCATAATCCATTGTATCCATTGATCCGCAAAACCCATCCTCTTCATAATTCCTTCGAGGAACCACCACTCCACTCGATCATAAGCTTTCGCCATATCGATTTTTGCTGCAAAATAACCTCCATTGCTAGTCTTGTCAATTTTCTTCATCGAATGGAAACACTCGAAAGTAGCCATGACATTATGTATGAAACGCCCGGGCACAAAAGCATTCTTAATAATAATAATAATAATAATAATAATAACAATTATTAAACTTAGAGTTAATTACAATGGGTCACATCTTAGATGGAAAAAATTACAAAAAGTACATTTTTATGGGACAATAAGGATCAATAATCTCGTTACTTATTCTTTTATAGAGATGTAATGATGATGATAATAAATAATAATAATAATAATAATAATAATAATAATAATAATAATAGTCTGTGCTCTGCGGCGAGAGGTGGTGCAATTTAAGGACTATCACGCGAAAGTTACACTCACACATACATACTCATTGTTAACTGAATAATCATTGATGTATTAAATGAAAGGCTGAAATTGATTTTTGCCATATGAAATATAGGAGTCCTATCTAGAAAAAAATTAAATTACTTAGTTTTCATGGTCGGTGAGGAGAAATATAGAAGCATTCTAGCAAGACTATTAACAAATTATAAATCATTGACCATAAAGAAACCATTTTTCCGACCACATTGTTGGCAAAAGCTTGTTCAACGACTCAAAAGGAATGAATCATCAGAGGAGCTAAAGAAGGAAATCCAAAAATCTATCTAAGCAATTTGGGAAAGTCAACTGTGAATCAAGATCAAATCACAATCACAGTGATTGAGCAAGGGGGACCTAACGGTCATAGACTTGGGGATACTTAAGAGGGAAAAAGGGGAATTGTATGGACACTTTTGTTCGGGTGATTTTCAAACAGAGAGATAGAAAAGGTATGGGTTTGAAAGAGAACAAAAGGGAGTTAGAGTTGTCAGGGAGAGAGCTCTAAGTGATCAGTACTCTTGAGGTGGAACAGGTGACGGGGAGTCAGGGTTCCAGGGGGAATCTGAGTGTGTGTGACAGGGAGTCACAAGGGAATCGTTTATGTACTCTGTAAGCTGAACAACAACATCCATAGTAAATCGTCAAAGGGCTCAATCCGAGTGCCTTTGGCCGTGGACTAGTCGATACTGATTTATCAGTATCGGAAACCACGTAAAAATCTTGGTGTCTTGTCCTGAACTTTTATTTTTCTAACTCTGGTGCAGCTGAGTCTCTGTTTTGGCACAAGTACTCTGTTCTTTTGCAGGGAAGGAGTTCTGATCCAGACGAGAACAGGGAAGGAGATCAAAACGTTGGCGTTTCAAGAAGAGAAGACAGTCAAGGAGCTGGGCCGTATTTTGGTGTTGATCGAATTAAAAGAATTGGGCTTAAGCCCAAACAATTCTCAACCTGCTCTTCCACTCAACCGCTCTCAATACACTTCTCTCGATCAAGTTACATTGTTTTCCAAATCCCTCGATCTCAATTTCACAATCTAATTAGGGTTCTTCTTTGGTTCTTCGAGAAACACTCAAAAAGCAGGAAAGGTCTCGCGCTCGACCGATTTCAACACGTGGTATCAGAGCTGGTCACCGTAGAACAAGGCTTATCAACCTCCGGTGAAGTCGAAAATGGCGTCGGGCTCGTCGAACAGCAGCAACGTGTATCTCGCCGATGGATTCTCTCAGACGCGACCTCCCAGATTCGAAGGTGTCAACTACGGATACTGGAAGAATAGGATAGAGCTCTTCATCGGCTCCACTGATCCAGATCTTTGGGATATCGTGATGGATGGGCCACTTGAAGTCAAAGGAGCTAGAGGTAAATGGTCCGAAGAAGACAAGAGGAACTTCCAGCTCAACTCAAAGGCTACTAATCTGGTGTATTGCCCGCTGGGTCCTGAGGAATATCATCGGGTCTCAGGATGCAAGAATGCCAAGGAGATTTGGGATAAGTTACAGGTTGCACATGAGGGCACTTCGCATGTGAAGATCTCCAGAATCAATCGACTCAAGCAAGAATTCGAGTCGTTTGTGATGAAGCCTGAAGAATCTATCAAAGAAATGCACGATAGATTCACAACTATAGTCAACAGCTTAAAGAACCTCGAAGTCGAGTATACAAGTGCAGATCTGGTACGAAAGATTCTTTGGGCTCTTCCTAAGAAGTGGACGCCCAAAGTCACAGCAATAGAAGAATCCAAAGACTTAACTCCACTGAGTTTGGACGAGCTCATGGGGTCACTTATCAAACATGAAGACAAGTTGAAAAGAGAAGAAAACGATGAACCCAGAAGGGAGAAAAGAAGTATAGCATTCAAGGTTACTTCTCCAGAAGATGAGTTTGACAGTTTAGAAGATATGGAGGATGAAGAATTGGCAATGCTGAGTAAACACGTTGCAAAAATGCTGCGTATAAGGAAAGAAAGAAGAAAAGGAGCGCTTGTCAACAGATCAAAGGAAGGGGAATCAGAAAAGGAGCAATTGAAGCCCTTCAAGGCAAACTCGAGATTCATAAAGGAAATCAACACCAATGACAGGGGTGGAATGCAAGGTGGCTGTTTTAAGTGCGGAAGGAGTGGGCATATCAAGGCTGAGTGCCCACAACTGAAACGCGAGAAGGCCTATGTAGCTACCTGGAGCTGCAGTGAAGATGAGGATGATGAACTGGAGTCAAACGGGAAATACGAAGCCTACATGGCAATTGGGGAAAGCGAAGATGATTCTGATCCGTCTCAGGTACACAATATTCACTACTATTCAGATTCCTACAATGAAGATGATCAAATGGTAGAAACCATAAGAGATATTCAATCTGAATTTAGCTAGTGTTAAGATTAAACATTTGAAGCTTAAAACAGAACTTAGAGAAATTTCTGAGAAATATAATAAGCTAAAAGAGGAGAAACTCAGAATTGATGAATTATTGAAAGAAACTGCTGATAGAAATGTAGAACTAGAGGCTGAAATCATTAAATTAAAGAAATCTATAGGAAATCAGTATTCTGTTAAACAACAGAACCGGATCAAAGCCAAAGTAAGTGAATCTCACAATAAGAAATCAACTAATGAATGCTTCTACTGTCATGATTTGGGACACTACATTGCTCACTGTAAAAAACGAATAGCCAAGGAAACTAGAATGAAAGAAATAACTTGTTTCTCATGTCATGATAAGGGACATTTAAGTTATAACTGTGCCAATATAAGGATTAGAGGAGGGGTATCCAGATTAGTATTGGTACCAAAAATCAAATAAACGTGTTTTCATGTCCAGGTCTGCTTCCAAGTGAGCATGGAAGACAGTGAATGGATATTGGATAGTGGATGCTCACATCACATGACTGGAAATGAAAAACTTTTCACTAAACTAACTAAGGGTAAGAGAGGTAAGGTTTATTTTGGGGATAATTACTGCACTGATATAATTGGAAGAGGTGAAATTGGAACTGGTCCTGTCATTAAGAATGTCATGTTAGTTGATGGCCTAAAACATAATTTGTTTTCAATAAGTCAAATGTGTGGCGAAACTAATCAAGTCATTTTTGAACCAAACAAATGTTCAGTAGAAAACATTGAGAATAATAGGGTTCTATTTACTGGTAAAAGAAAAGGGAAACTGTTTTGCATAAATCTGGAAAACAAAAAGGAATTCAATGAAATGTGTTTAGTTTCTTTAGATAAAAACAGTCAATGGAGTGGCATAGGAAACTAGGACATATAAGTGTGGGATCTCTAGCAAGATTGGTCAGTTTGAACATTGTAACAGGGATACCTAGATTAAACAGCAGAAAAGAATTCTTCTGTGAAGCCTGTACCAGAGGTAAACAGGTTAGAACATCGTTCAAGAGTAAAAATGTGATTTCCTCAACCAGACCTTTAGAATTGTTGCATCTAGACTTATTTGGTCCTAGTAATGTAATGAGTCTTGGAGGGAAATATTATGCATGTGTTGTGGTGGATGATTACTCTAGATACACCTGGGTTCTGTTTCTGGCTAATAAAGGAGAAACTTTTGTGCTCTTTAAAAATCTAGTGAAACGTTTGGAAAATGAAAAGGATACCAAAATTGCTAGTGTCAGAAGTGATCATGGGGGGGGGGGAGTTTATCTCTGATAACTTTGAAATTTTTTGTGAAGAATCAGGTATATTTCACAACTTTTCTGCTCCAAGAACACCTCAGCAAAATGGGGTTGTGGAGAGAAAGAATCGAACCCTGATTGATATAGCTAGGACAACGTTGAATGATTATGGATTGTCTAAGCAATTCTGGGCTGAAGCTATCAACACTGCTTGTTACACAATAAACAGAGCTTTAATTAGGTCTAAGTTAAACAAAACTCCATATGAACTTTGGAAAGATAGAAAACCTAACCTAGGATACTTTCATCCGTTTGGCTGCAAGTGTTTTGTGTTAAATACTAAGGATAATCTTGGAAAATTTGATTATAAATCAGATGAAGCAATTTTTCTGGGATACTCCACACATAGTAAAGCATATAGGGTTTATAACAAACGGACCTCAAAGTTGAGGAGTCCATACATGTAGTATTTGATGAGTCTCCTAGTGAGTGTGCAGAGACTATAGAGGAAGATGATGATCTTGGGCTTGGAAGATCATATAAGAAGGATCTGGTCAGGGAGAAAAATCAAGATAAAACAGGTGTTGATGTAACATAAGAAACAGTTGCAGAAACAGAAAAAGAAAATGACCAAAATGAAGGGAGACAGGCACCACTGCATATTCAGAGACGACATCCTTCAAATAAGATCATTGGTGACATAAATCAAGGTATGGTTACTAGATCCAAGTCACCTTCTATGCATACTGCATTTGTTTCCTTGATAGAACCTAGAAACATCCGTGAGGCTTTAAATGATGAATTTTGGACAGCTTCAATGCAAGATGAAATAGGGTATTTTGAAAGACCGAATGTATGGGAACTGGTACCTAAACCAGAAGACAAACCTATAATTGGCACTAAGTGGGTATACAAAAATAAAACTGATGAAATTGGGGATATAACCAAAAATAAATCTAGGTTGGTAGCTCAAGGTTATGATCAGGAAGAAGGTATTGATTTTGATGAGTCTTTTGCCCCAGTGGCTAGACTGGAAGCTATCAGACTATTGTGTGCTTTTGCTGCTTCAAAGAAATTCAAACTATATCAAATGGATGTGAAAAGTGCGTTTTTAATTGGGGATCTAAAAGAAGAGGTTTATGTAGCTCAACCTCCTGGGTTTGAGAATCATAAATTTCCAGATCATGTATACAAGTTAAATAAAGCACTGTATGGGTTAAAGCAGGCTCCTAGGGCCTGGTATGATAAACTTAGCAATTTTTTGATCTCTGATGGGTTTCACAGAGGTTCTGTGGACAAAACATTGTTTATTAAGAGTTTAAATGGTCATACGATACTTGTACAAGTATATGTTGACGACATAATTTTTGGATCCACTAGTCAGAAACTATGCAAGGAGTTTGAAACAGCAATGAAAGGTGCTTTTGAAATGAGTTTAATGGGTGAATTAACTTACTTTCTAGGTTTGCAAGTTCAGCAAACTGAAAAAGGTACCTTCATAAGTCAATCTAAATATCTACTTAATATGTTGGAACGTTTTGAGTTAAAAAACTTAAAGTCTACTGTCACACCCATGGGATCCTCAGTCAAACTTACAATGGATGAATCAGGAGAACCTGTAAATGATAAAATGTATAGAGGAATGATAGGTTCTTTGTTATATTTGACTGCTAGTCGGCCAGATATAATGTTCAGTGTGTGTGTATGTGCACGTTTCCAAAGTTGTCCAAAAGTCAGTCATCTATCTGCTGTGAAACGAATTTTTCGATATCTTGTAGGCACTACACACCTTGGTTTGTGGTATTCTTGTGAATCAAGTCTTGAATTACTGATTTATAGTGACTCGGATTATGCTGGTTGTGTAATTGATAGAAAAAGCACATTTGGGGCGTGCCATTTCCTTGGTACATCTCTGATTTCCTGGTCGAGTAAAAAACAGAGTTCTGTTGCATTATCTACTGCAGAAGCAGAGTATATTGCAGCAGGACTAAGCTGTACTCAGTTATTGTGGCTGAAATATCAGCTTCAAGACTATGGATTAGATGTAGGATCTCTTCCAGTTTTGTGTGATAATACTAGTGCGATTAATATGACTAAGAACCCTATTCAGCACTCTCATACTAAGCACATTGAAGTGCGTTATCATTTCATAAGAGATCTTGTTCAAGATGGAAAAATACATCTGGAATTCATTGATACTGATATGCAATGGGCTGATATCTTTACAAAGCCTCTAGGATCAGACAAGTTTTTGTCAATACGACATGAACTTGGCATGTTCTCTCAGAATGAGATCGATTCACCCTAGCTGCTCTGATTGATTTATTCTGATTGTCTGATTGTCTCTGATTGATTTGTTCGAATATTTTCGAATATTCACTTAACAAAGCTTCGGGACGAGTCTAAAAGTCGATAATTTCTTTCCCTTCCCGAAGAGTTTCCTATTATATGCTCACCGTGAGTGTATAAAGTCAGGGTAACTCTTCCTCTTCTCATCCCATTCACCACTGATTACAATCATTCTTCTTAAGTCTCTATCTCACTTCAAAATTGCTCAAATGGCTTCCAATCGTGGTCAGTTGCATGCTAACGCTCTGTTCAAAAACCAGAGCTTTCGAAATGCTGCTACCTATTCCCGATATCTTCGTCGATTTCGAGATCGTCCTCTTTATCCCTCCTTCTTCATTCAGCCTTCCACCTTCTCAAAGTATGAGATCAATATCCCTGCATATCTTCAGAATCTTGGATGGAGTTCTCTGGTCGAGAACTTGCGATTCAGTCAGTGTCCTGAAGCTGTTCGCTTGTTCTATGTTAATCTTCAATGTGGTCCAGGGAGTGATCCTTCCTACTTCACCACTTTGGTGTATGATTATGAGATCAAAGTTACTCCTGACCTGTTGGCCTCTACTCTGGGACTTCCACATGATGGCTTGCGGGCTGGGTCTGATAGTGACTTTTATCACTTCGGGTTCCGATTTGATGAAACTCTTAATTCTCTGGCCTATGATATTGGACGTTGGTTTCCCTCTCAGATCTCTGTTGGGCGTATGCCTGATGATCTAAAGGTGCTCCATTTCTTCTTGACTCGATGTTTCCTCCCTCGAGATCTGTCTAGCATTGAGGTCCTTCATTCTGCTGATCTTTGGGTGTTGTCCAATGCACGTGCTGGCCGCCAGATCAGTTTTGCATCACTGATGTTTTTCCATATGATCCGCTTTGGTAATGAGTATTACAGTGGGCCTTTGCCTTTTGGTCCTCATATCACTCGACTCATATCTCGTTTGGGTATCGACCTACGTGATAAGGTCATGGTTTGTGATATTCTGGATGACCTTCGACCCCAGCATGTGCTTGCTCGCCTTGATGCTCTGGTTGGCCCTCGTAAGCCTGTCACTGGCTCAGGGGGAGTAAGCAACCAACTTGTCACAGAGCAGGCTTCTGCTTCTGCTACTCTCTCTGGTGGATGCAGCAGCTGCAGCTTTTAAGCACGTTGCACACTCTGTGTGTGGACCTAAAAGGAGGACTTGGATAGAAAAGGATTTGTTGCTGCCTAGGTTTGTGTATGAGTCTAATCAGATCAATGATCCGATCAGTTCAGACTCAGACACTGATGATGATGAGGACAGAATTTCAAGATATGCATCGCCACATAAATATCCCTTTTGAGGGAGTCTAGGAGGAAGTCGTGTTAGGGTCTTTCCAGTTGATTGTGTGAGGTGTTAAGGGATATCTTTTGATGTAATCTGAGTCATGTGTTTGCTTAAGAAAATAAAGTCTTCAATAAAAATAAAATTTGTTGTGTTTTGCAAACTTGGTTTGGACAGGCTGCACCAATGGTGTGTTGAGTATGTGCAGGTTGCAGGGTTGAGCCATTGACAAGCTTAGGGGGAGAATGTTGGCAAAAGCTTGTTCACCGACTCAAAAGGAATGAATCATCAGAGGAGCTAAAGAAGGAAATCCGAAATTCTATCTAAGTAATTTGGGAAAGTCAACTGTGAATCAAGATCAAATCACAATCACAGTGATTGAGCAAGGGGGACCTAACGATCATAGACTTGGGGATACTTAAGAGGGAAAAAGGGGAATTGTATGGACACTTTTGTTCGGGTGATTTTCAAACAGAGAGATAGAAAAGGTCTGGGTTTGAAAGAGAACAAAAGGGAGTTAGAGCTGTCAGGGAGAGAGCTCTAAGTGATCAGTACTCTTGAGGTGGAACAGGTGACGGGGAGTCAGGGTTCCAGGGGGAGTCTGAGTGTGTGTGACAGGGAGTCACAAGGGAATCGTTTATGTACTCTGTAAGCTGAACAACAACATCCAATGTAAATCTTCAAAGGGCTCAATCCGAGTGCCTTTGGCCGTGGACTAGTCGATACTGATTTATCAGTATCGGAAACCACGTAAAAATCCTGGTGTCTTGTCCTGAACTTTTATTTTTCTAACTCTGGTGCAGCCGAGTCTCTGTTTTGGCACAAGTACTCTGTTCTTTTGCAGGGAAGGAGTTCTGATCCGGACGAGAACAGGGAAGGAGATCAAAACGTTGGCGTTTCAAGAAGAGAAGACAGTCAAGGAGCTGGGCCGTATTTTGGTGTTGATCGAATTATAAGAATTAGGCTTAAGACCAAACAATTCTCAACCTGCTCGTCCACTCAACCGCTCTCAATACACTTCTCTCGATCAAGTTACATTGTTTTCCAATTCCCTCGATCTCAATTTCACAATCTAATTAGGTTATGAATTTCTTGTGTAATCACCAAAGAATAGATATAGCCATATCAATCTATTGCCAATGGCAGAAATGGCGGTGATCCATCAGCCTAAAACCACTCTCTAGTTGCAACTCAAGGAGCAAAAGGCACCCTACTTTTGAGAAGTGAACGCCGTGAAAGAAAGCTAGAATATAACTCAAGTGAATCACCATAGCAAACTACTTAATTTGGTTTGCCAAAATCACATCAATATCAGCATTGATTATGAGTTCACGAAAAAAGGCAAAACATAACCATCAAGATCAACAAATCAAAGTTCAATAAGCAAATGGTAGAAACAATTCACAAAAGAAAAGGGGAAACTGAAAGGATTGTAAAGCAAACATGGCAAAGAACTTAAATATGTTAACATCACCGAATTTCATACTCCATCCAAGCTTCAACCGCACTAATCATGTTAGCAAATAACCAAAACACTTATGATGTATACGGGATTAGTGAAAAAAAACACGATAATTTGATTCAGTGGCGGATTCAGAAATTTTAAATAGGGGTGTCCTCTTAAAAAAAGTAATTATAATTTAAAATTAAATCAAATAATTATTTAATATGAAAAATATTCAACTAGTAAAAGTTAGAATAAAAGTTCAAACATGTTCCGTATTGTGAAAGAATGGTAAAATACATTCGGTGTACACACTGCTCAACAAATTTCTCGTGACATATCCTACTAGACAAGGGTAATCCGTAATTTGGTTTAATCGTTAGGTTTTGAAAAAAATTGGGGATAAGAATAGCCTTTTACTATTATATTTTGATCTAAAATATAACTACAAATGAGTTGTAGTCTAATTGAAACTAGATTTACTAATAGTAGCAGTGTTTCCAAGTTCAAATCACATAGACACTATCACTTAAATATTATTTGTACCTATATGCAGAATACTATAGGAGGTTGGATAATCATTTTCCATATTTGAAGGGAGTCCCACTATCACTATTTTTTTTTTACCCATACACAAACTACTATCGAAAGTTGGATAATCGTTTTTCCAAATTTTAGGGGTGTCCCGGACCTCCATGTATCCGCCCCTGATTTGATTGGATGCTTCAAGAGTAAGTATAATATCCCCAATCCTCATGATTTCACGAAGCAAAGGGTTAGAACAAAGCTCAAGATCAAGAACAAATAATGCCTACCTTAGTTCCAGGAGCAATTTTGGGGGTAGATAAACTACCTTGTAAATTTGGGATCCTCCCCAACACAAGCAAATATCTAAATGGAAAGGAAAAATATTCATCAGGAAATGTAATCACGTGTTCAAGGAGTGTGACAGAAGAAAATCAGAACTTGAAATTTACAATACCTCTAAATCATGGTTTAGTTCTAGGAACAAACTCCATCTACCCTTAAGTGTACATCTGGCAGGCATTTGGCTGGAACCCCAAACTCTTCACTGGCTCCCCACCCTTGATTCACAACTTAATCCTGCAAAACTGGAAGAATCGACAGAGTTGGTGATTGACACGCTAAAATACAACAACAAACTGTGACCAAGTGCAATCGCAGAGTGGAAATGCAGAATAGTTGCAAGTACAATTTATCAACTCGGGGTCTAGATCTAATGCCTACTCCGTGATTATCTATTATCTAGAGAGACTAAGTTGAGTGAATGTGATTTTAAGCTAAAGCAGTAAGAAAACAGGAAATGGTTCGAAGTTCTTAAGCAAGGGAAAAGTCACTTGGGAATGAGTCCCCCTAGCTCCTTAGTTAGGCCAAAGTTGTAATTTCCTTTGGTTGATTTACTGTTGATTAGATTGCGGAAGATCCGACAGTTTCTTGGAATCTCTTAAGTTGGCCAAGCCCTCTCAGACAGACTACCTAGCAGACAACTAGTCTTCACCAGGATATAATGCTGAGGCAATTAACACAGAACTCCACTACGGAAATTGGATTCTAGTAAAAGCAGTGAATCGACTAAATCTCTTGTAGTCGATTCACTACTACTGATTGAAGAAGCTCTAACAACCTAATCAGATTCTATCTATCTCAAGTTGCAGCAGAAATCAAGAAAAGTTGATCAGGCTTCAATTGACTCAATGAATTATGCATCAATCGATTAAAATCACAGTATATCAATCCAAAAGTCATTACAATCAATATCCCTAACACATGGAACTAGGATTCTTCATACCCAAGTGAGAGAGAGTTCTACTCCATAGAGAGAGAGAGAGGGAAAACAAGATACAAAGCAGTCATACTCATAACAATAGGAAGAATCTACTTCGGGGTGATAATCTTCACTCCAAGGATGAAATCCAAGCTTGATTGATGAAACCCAGCTCCAAATTCACTCATAGGGTTTGTTTTTCCTACTTTCTCTCTCTAGGACTCTATTTTTTTTTTGCTCTGAAAAATTCTCCTTCCCTTCAAAGACCCGAAATTGGGTTAAAAACCCAGTTCTTCCCGATCACACTGCCGTGTGAAATTTAGGTCTGCCTGTGTGGCTCTCCAAAACGCCGCGTTCAATTTAGTGACTCCAGGTACGTACACGGCCACCACCACATAGCCGTGTGGAATTTAGGTATGCCCGTGTGAACTCTTCCCACACGGCCAGTGTGGCTTTGCCCGGCAAAAGGGGTTCTACACGGCCAAGTCACACGGCCGTGTGGTATTTAGGTCTGGCCGTGTGGTTTCCTCAGCTTTCCGTCAAACGTCCCAAATTCGTCCAATCAACCCCGAACTCATGCACAAGCCTTCCTTTACGTACTAGGACCTGAAATATCACAAATAAGAACAACCTAGCGTGAAATCGGCCTAAAACACGGGAGTGAGACTCAAACGGTATAGGAATGGTGGACAAAAACATGTGTATATATCAAGTCATCAAATTCCCCCACACTTAACCGTTTGCTTGTCCCCAAGCAAACCTGACTCAAACCAATGCAACTCTCCAGACCTCTATAGCAACATGCAACCACGATCATCGGCAGAGAATTTTCTAGATCATTTATCAACTTACAAGGTCAACTGTTCTTCTAAGACGCCTCCTATCTTTCTCAATGCGAGTACTAGACTCAAACCAGGATCATGAGAAACAGTGGAACTAAGACAACCAAGTCATGTATAAGGAGACTCACACCATTCAACAACCAGAGACTCATTGTATCGGGTGCTCTTTCATTTCATTTCACTTGTTGGAACCCCTTATTCTTACTATTTGTTTCCTTTTTTTATTTTATTCTTTTACTTTGCTGGGGTTCCAACTGCAATTTGTATGCTCGGTCTGCCCTTATTAGGTGAGCAAGAGAAATTTTTGTACATCTGTAGCTCGCCAGAGTACTTCTTTTAACTCCTATTCCTCACTTCGTGTGGAGGGTCAATGAAATTAAGGGGGGTCGGAAGCTCTATCCGTGCTCTTAAAAACACATCCTCGAGTAGCCAAACCGTTCAACGGGTGAAAATTTTACTTGTACTAGAGACAACTTAGCTTCGCCTTGTAGGCCTACCCCACCAAGGATCACTAAAATCTCTTCCAAAACTTGATTGTTGTGCAATATACTGTGCCACACACGTTGGGCTTACCCCATGCCTCAAGATTTCACTGTTTTTGACATGGAGGACCAACTGCCTTTTCATTTCACACATGCGCACCCTTTTCCGATACACGAGTCCACAACACAACATAAGAGGAGTCATCAATACCACATGAATCAACGGTCCTAAAAATCCACTAGTTCACAAAATCAACCGGCACCGCAGAGAGACAGATAGGGAAAATCTTATACTTCAACATCCTCCATAGTGCTACAACTACCTCCCTAGTTTGCATATGACCATAAAGACTGTCAATTCAAAGCATACTGAGCAGGATTTTGCAGGGAACAGTACTTGGAGCCCTCAATTCATCAAATTGGATAGTGGACTAGGCTCCAAGCACACAAACTCATATAGTAGTCCAAAATAGATAGACACCCCCCACACTTAAGCACGACATTGCCCTCAATGGAGAAAAGGGAAAGATAAGGGGAACGATGTAACCGGGAAAACGGACTGTCGGGGGACTGGATATGGGACCAGTCAGCTGGGTTAGAGTCACGGGGTGATAGAAACCATAGTTCCAAGTGGAGAAACCGAAAACAAACGAAAGGAAAACAAACCTTGGTGGGGTTGCCTCCCCACAAGCGCTTCTTTACCGTCTTTTAGCTGGACGCCAATAGGGTGGATGCTCAAAGCGGTGTAGGAACAGGTATAGGTGTCAATCGGGCGGGTTCGGGCTGGGTTCAATCGGGTTGCGGGTTAGTCGCGTTTTGGGTTTATCGAGTTGCAGGTCAATCGGGTCGGGTTCAATCGGGTTCGGGTTAGTCCGGTTGCGGGTTCATCGGGTTCGGGTTTAATCGGGTTGCGAGCTAATCGGGTTTCAGGCCGGGCGGGTTGCGGGCGGATCGGGTTGCGGGTTGTTCGGGTCAACTCATCGAGTTACTTACTCGTTACTCGTTACCAACTTACACATTTTATTACACTAATTTAAAATGTTTTCACAATTTTTAATAAATTTCTTTCTACCTAGTATATATACTTATTAAAACAAAAAATTAGTCAAAATGTTGAATCAATTTGTATGACTTGCAAACTTGTCATGTAATTAATCATAATTGGTAAAGTAAACTAGCTAATAGCAATGGTGATATCAACATTTGCAACCAATAGACACTATTAACAAACCATATATTCAATAAATAAAATAACACTCTAAAAGCAAAGAAGAAAAACACTTTTTCCTATCTCAACATTTTTAGGGAGCAATATAGATTACCCCAAATGAAAATTGGATGAAAATATAGATCAATCCAAACAAATGTAAATATGCACTTACTCTAGATATTTCCATCTTTCACGTGACGTGAGGATATATAATTTAGATTAACTTAACAAAATTTTAAATTTTACTATTGTGAGTTAATTAAAATGATAGTAATGGTTGTTAAAAAAATCAAGGAAAGCTTCCCGTAAATATTTATAGGGTGGAAAGAATTCAATTGGTATCTATTGTGATAACCGATCCGGGCCACAAAGTTAGAAGTAGTCCCCACCGTAGATGATGTTCAATCGACGACAATGATAAGAGTTTTGTTTGGACGAGGATTGGTGACGTGGATGAAATTAGCTTGGGATTGGTGATGAACTATTCCTAATTTGTTACATTACATCTTTTCAGAAATGAAAAGAAGGCGCGAGTCCATTTCCATTCCCCCCCCCCCAATAACCTCCGTTGTGGACTTCTCGTGATGGAACGTGAAACTAGATAACAACATTAATAAATATTAAGCAAAGTTCGAATATGGAAATGGAATTTTGCTATAAGAAAACTTAATAAAATGTATTAACGAATTGTTATATATTCTATATATGTACTACGCATTGATATTTCATAGTTTGTTCTGGTGAATCAGTTCTGGTCAATTAAATTACGAATTTTAATTTTGTAATATATTAATGTTATACATTTTCTCAATTGTTAATTATTACAATAAAAATAGGGATGTTGTGTTAGTATTGACATTTGGGGGATGGTGGTTTTTCCCAGACATTTTAGCAGCATTGGTTTTGTATGTGGTTGTTTCGTATTTGTGTTTTAATCAAGATGATAAGGGAGAGGAAAGAAAGAACTCATGGGGAAAGAGAAAAACATATTTGACTGGTGTAATAGTTATGGTGAGATTAAGATTTTCATTCAATTGTCCTATTACAACCACAAATTAAAAAGTTTACCATAACACATATAAATAAACACTCATATTCAGTTAAAAAAAAAAAAAAAAATAGAATAACTACTCTGAAGACATTCATGCGATGAAATGAAGTGGTGTGAGATACAACTTCAATACATTCGTACATAATATGCAACTACAATCCTTTAACCGATTAGAACTCCAAGTTTTCAATGCATTGCATATACTTTATAATTCGTAGAATGAACTTAAAGTTCAAGTGAACTTCATGTTTTAATTTTTGTAATTTTATTGAAATACATTATTTCAAGTAAATTCTAGATTTAGAACCAATAACTTCATTTTGAAAGTATATGTTATTTATATATAGTAATTATTCGGGTTAATCGGGCGGGTTCGGGTTAGTCGGGTTCGGGTCAATCAGGCTGCGGGTTAGTCGAAGTAGGGTTCAATCGGGTTGCGGGCCAGTCGGTTCGGGTCAATCGGGTTGCGGGTTGATCGGGTTACGGGTCAATCGAGTTACGGGTCGGGCGGGTTACAGGTCATTGACTTTTAGTCAGTTCGGGTTAGGGGAGGGTTGTGGGTCGGGTTGAACGGGCGGGTTGCTCGGGTCGGGCGGATCCACATCGATCTTGAGATACAACTTCAGATGGTGGCCCTGCACACGACAGGTGTGACCACCAGCACTCGTCAACTCGACCTGGCCATCCGGCAGGATGCAAGCGAGTGAATACTCGGATGGCCAAGGCGGTCGTGGCACAGGAGCCGGGACCAACTCATAGTGGTCTCCAGCTTTCTTCCGAGCAGGCTTAGCTACCTGCAGTTTCGGCCGCCACTCCTCCTTAATTCGCTCTTTTGGGAACTGAGAAAGCGGGGGCGGTGGAGAAGGACGGGGTGCAAAGTCTTGCAAAATGGGAGACAGAGAAGGATACACGACAGCTTCGTGTACCTGGTGAGATAAAGCATTCACAGGCGAGGCAACATTCATATTATTAGCAATGGAAAATGTTATCTGCTCCTAGCCATCTCTCAAAGTCAGGGTCCCATCATGCACATTTATGATAACTTTGGCGGTGGCTAGGAAAGCCTTACCTAGAATAAGGGGCACTTCTGCGTCTTCATTGATGTCCAAGACAACAAAATCCACTTGGATAAAAGAATCTGCGAACATTAACCAGGTGGTCTTCCACTATGCCCCCAGGATGAACTACAGATCGGTCAGCTAATTGAATACTCATCCTAGTTGCATTGGGTTTACCTAGGCCTAGTTTCCTGAACAATTTATATGGTATAACATTGATACTAACACCTAAATTCGCCAAGGACCTCTCTACATGCAAATTATCAATAGAGCACGGGATAGTAAAACTACCTGGATCCTTCCGATTCTTTAGGAGCTTGTTCTGCAAGATGACCGAACACTCCTCGCTGAGGTCCACAGGGGCCAACTCACTCAGCTTCTGCTTTTTCAAGAGAAGATCCTTCAGGAACTTCGCATACTTAGGCATTTGAGATAATGCCTCCAGGAAGGGCACTTGAACATTCAGCTTCCTAAGCATGGACATGAAGTTCCCGAACTCTGCCTCTAGCCTGTCTTTGTGCAATCGAGTAGGGAAGGGGAGTTGAGGGACATACTCCTTCACCACTGGTTACGGCTTAGCAGCAGGCACCTCAACCTCCTTATGCATTTCTTCTTCAACAGCTGGAAATGCCGAGGCAGGTCTCTCTCCCGTTTGTCTGGCCAGAACAGGTGGGTCTGCAATCACTTTGCCGCTCCTTGTAGTGATAGCATTACAGTGGGCATTCGGGTCCTTCGGATTAGGAATGGTATGACCCGGCAGGGTACCCAGCGCCCTCTATGCCACTGCTTGAGCCACACTCCTCAGCTGGGTTTGGATATCCTACAAAACAGCCTGTGTATTCCTCTGACCAGCTTCAAGAGCTAGGAATTTACTCGAGGCCTTTTCCATGAACTGCTTGATAGTGTTGAATTTATGAGCACTGGAACTGGCAAGAGAACTGATGACTTGATATATACACATGTTTTTGTCCACCATTCCTATACCGTTTGAGTCTCATCCCTCGTGTTTTAGGTTGATTTCACGCTAGGTTGTTCGTGTTTGTGATATTTCAGGTCCTAGTACGTGAAGGAAGGTTTGGGCATGAGTTTGGGGCCAATGGGACGAATTTGGGATGTATGACGAAGAGCTGGGAAAACCACACGACCAGATCTAAATGCCACACTGCCGTGCGACGTGGCTGTGTGGAACCCCTTTGCGCGGGTGACTCGCTCCTACTGTCACTCAAGAAAATGGCCAAGTGTAACCACTTCCTAAAGCGTAGTATAGCGGGTTTGGGTTTTATTATCAACCCGGGTCCTAGATGTGATGACTACTCAGTGAATTCGTATTATCTAGCAATGAAACTTTAGTGAAGGTCTAAACTAGCAAGCAAGCAAAGCAACTAAACGGTTGTATTCAAGTAAAGAGAGGTCACCCGGATATGGTTCCCCCTAGACTGCAGTTAAGCCGGATTGTAATTACCAAGTTCAGTTTCTATGATAGTTATACTGTGGAAGGTTCTCAAACAGTCTGAAGTCTCGACTAAAGGTCTTCAGACCCTCTCAATCTGAGTCTCTAGCTGGCGACTAACCTACACCGGAGTAAACAGATTGAGGCCCTATGAACAAAACCTCCACTACCGAATTGAATTCGGTACAGAATAGTGAATTGGCTCCTCGACTAAAGTCACCAATTCACTACCTTCAATTAAGGATACTCTATCAACCTAGGCAGATATTATCATTCTAGGTTAAAGCAGAAACAACAGGAATTTGATCAGGATTCAAGTCATTCAATCATTCAAACCTCAATCGAATATAATCAATTCATAGAAACAGTACTTGGGTTCATACAATCAAACCTAACATACAGAACTAGGGTTCTCCATACCCAGATGAATGGGAGAACTACTCCATGGAGAGAGAAGCAAAAGCAGAATCAGACGCGGAAATCATACTGTGAAGATGGATTTCTGCTCCTGGACGTTGAATCGGCACTTCTCCAAGCTCAAACCAAGCTCCAATGGTGTTGAAGATCGATCTAGGGCACTTGGAAGCTCTTGTTCGTCGCTTTCTCTCTCTAGGAACCGCTCTGTCTCTAAAAAACTCGAATCTCCTTCTGTTTGGATCGGAATCCGCTTAAAAACCAGACTTTCCCGACTCGCACGGCCAGGGTGCACGGCCGTGCACATCACCATTCTAGCCGTGCACTCCAAAACGCGGCGTATCAATTAGTTGAACCTCAGCCAACTCGAACGGCCAGGATTGCACCTTGCACGGCCGTGCGAATTTCACTTGTGCCCGTGCAAGCTCTCGCACAATCCCGCACGGCCAGAATTATATGTTGAACGGCCGTGCGAGAATTCCCTCTTGCCCGTGCGTGGCCTCATAATGTCGCACGGCCACAATTGTATGTTGCACGGCCGTGAGACTTCCATGGCTTGCCCGTGTGTGGCCTCGGCAACAAGCGCACGGCCAACTTGCTCACATGCACGGCCGTGCGACTCCCTGGTCTGGCCGTGCAGCCTCCTTGGAACCTCGCCATGCGTTCGACCTTCGTCCAATCGACCCCAGACTCGCTCCTAATCCTTCATTCACGTCGTAGGACCTGAAATATCACAACCAAGCACAACCTAGCGTGAAATCGGCCTAAAACACGAGAATCAATACATCAAACGGTGTAAGAACAGGGGTGAAAACATGTGTAAATAAAGGTCTATCAAACTCCCCCACACTTAACCGTTTGCTTGTCCCCAAGCAAACCTATCTCAAACCAATGCAACTCTCCAGACCTCTTTAGCAACAAACAACCTCGATCGTAGGTAGAGGACTTCCTAGATCATTTAGCAACTCACGAGGTCAACCGACGCACAAGTCATCTCATAACTTCTTCGGCGAGAGCACTAGTCTCGAGTCAGCATCATGGCAAATAGTGAACAGAGGACAAATGAATCGTGGATGAGGAGACTCTCAAAAACAAAAGATCATGGACTCACATTTTTCAAGGTGCTCGATTTTCTTTTTGGAGATGGTTGGAACCCCTTTTCTTTCTTCTTTTTGCTTGTTTTTCTGTTTTTCTCTTTTCTTTTTTTTCAAGGGTTCCAACCCGTTTTTGCAGAAAACGGGGGCTCCCACCTAGCAAAGGTTTTGCGGGAGCCCGGCTCTTACCGGCCATGCCAGGAGCAGTTGTCTCGAAGCCTCGTGCGGGGAAAGACATGTAAGGGGGCTGGAGGTAGTAGGTGGAAATTGGGAACGGATTCCCGTCTCCCCTTACACACTTTCGCCCTATTCGCACGGGAGACGTTATTTTAAAGCACATTTCGAGCACCTGTTACTTTCAAAACATGATACAAGAGTCAAACCGTGGTGGGGTTGCCTCCCCACAAGCGCTTCTTTACCGTCTTTTAGCTGGACGCCCATGGTGGATACTTGATAGACCGTTAGTTACACATGTTTTTACCCCTGCTCTTACTCCGTTTGAGGTATTGATTCTCTTGTTTTAGGAAGATTTCACGCTAGGTTGTGCTTGTTTATGATATTTCAGGTCCTAGTACGTAAATGGAGGCTTGGGTGCATGGCCGTGCACCCTGGCCGTGCGAGTCGGGAAAGTCTGGTTTTTAAGAGCATTCCGAGCCAAACAGAAGGGGATTCGAGTGTTTGAGAGACAGAGCGGTTCCTAGAGAGAGAAAGCGACAAACAAGAGCCTCCAAGTGCCTTAGATCGATCTTCAACACCATTGGAGCTTGGTTTGAGCTTGGAGAAGTGCCGATTCAACGTCCAGGAGCAGAAATCCATCTTCACAGTATGATTTCCGCGTCTGATTCTGCTTTTGCTTCCCTCTCCATGGAGTAGTTCTCCCATTCATCTGGGTGTGGGAAACCCTAGTTCTGTATGTTAGGTTTGATTGTATGAACCCAACTATTGATTCTATGATATTGATTATATTCGATTGAGGTTTGAATGATTGAATGGCATGAATCCTGATCAAATTCCTGTTGTTTCTGCTTTAACCTAGAATGATAATATCTGCCTAGGTTGATAGAGTATCCTTAATCGAAGGTAGTGAATTGGTGACTTTAGTCGAGGAGCCAATTCACTATTCTGTACCGGTTTTACTCCGGTAGTGGAGGTTTTGTTCTTAGGGCCTCAATCTGTTTACTCCGGTGTAGGTTAGTCGCCAGCTAGAGACTCAGATTGAGAGGGTCTGAAGACCTTTAGTCGAGACTTCAGACTGTTTGAGAACCTTCCGCAGTATAACTATCATAGAAACTGAACTTGGTAATTACAATCCGGATTAACTGCAGTCTAGGGGGAACCATATCCGGGTGACCTCTCTTAACCTGAAAACAACCGTTTTAGTTGCTTTGCTTGCTTGTTAGTTTAGAACTTCACTAAAGTTTCATTGCTAGATAATACGAATTCACTGAGTAGTCATCACACTTAGGACCCGGGTTGACATTAAAACCCAAACCCGCTATACTACGCTTTAGGAAGTGGTTACACTTGGCCATTTTCTAGAGTGACAGTAACAGCGAGTCAAGTTTTTGGCGCCGTTGCCGGGGACGGCTAGGTTGTTGAAGAAAAGTGATTTCTGTTACTTTAGCATTTTCATTTTTGCATTGAGTTTTTGTTTTTCCCACTTGTGCCTTCACGGGGTTTGCATTGCTTGATTGTGTGCAGATAGTGCATGACCCGTAGCCAGTCAGGAGGTTTACTGCCGTTGAATCCTGAGATTGAGCGCACCTGCAAACAACTTCGGAGACAACAGCAAGCTAGACTGGCTACGGTGGAGCGCCGAGACGGCCAATTGACCAGCGACTCCGAGGACGAGCACGAGATGGAAGGCGATCAGAACCCGCCTCCTCAGAACCAGATCCTGGGGAATGACCCAAACCCCCAGGGAGCTGGCCATCATCATCCACCACCACCGGGTCCCACCTTGGAGTACTTCTATACTCCACGGATTGCTGACATCCGCCCGGTCATCCTCTATCCGCCCATTCCTGCAAACAACTTCGAGATCAAGCCATGCTGGATTCAGCTCATCACATCATCTATCCAGTTCCATGGTTTGAAGGATGAGGAAGCCCGGGTACACCTTTCCTGTTTTCTGCAGCTGACGAACGGGTTCAAGCTGAATGGTGTTCCGGATGATGCAATCCGCCTTCACCTCTTCCCCCATTCTCTGGCGGGGAATGCTAAGAGGTGGTTGGAGACCCAGCCCCCTTTGTCCATCACTTCTTGGGACGATCTGGCGGATAAGTTCGTGCACAGATATTATCCGGCATCGAAGACTACTGAGATTCAGCGGGAGATCACTCACTTCCGCCAAGAGCCAGATGAGTCCCTTCGTGATGCATGGGAGCGGTACATGGGATACTTCTGGCAGTGTCCCCATCATGGCTTCAGCGATGCTTTCACAGTGGGGAACTTCTACAGTGCCCTCACACCAGACAGCCAGAGGGTGATCGAGTCTCTTTGCCCAGGAGGGGATATCCTTACTAAGACTCCACCGGAGCTGAACCAGATGATCAGTACTTTGGCTGCCCGTGATCATTCCTGGGGGCAGAGCAGCAGAGGCAGGCATTCCCGGGACCGTGGTGTGCATGCCATGGAGGCCAGGTCCGGGTTAGAGCAGCAGGTGGCTGAGTTGGTGCAGACATTGAAGCAGCCCAACAGTCTCCTTCCGGGCCGAGGTGCAGCTATGCATCCAGTAGCTCAGTGTCAGTGGTGTGAGAGTCCAAACCATCTGGTGGAGGACTGCCAGGCTATGCGGGAGTCTTCTACTCCCCAAGAACAGTTGGCCTTCATCGCCAATGCTCGGCGCCTCGATCCTTACAGTAACACATACAATGAGGGGTGGCGCCAGCACCCCAACTTCGCCTGGAGCAACAACACCAATAAACCACCTGGTTTCCCAGCACCAGCAGGTGGTTTTCCGTAGAGGCAGCCCTTCCAGGCTAGGCAGGGGCCACCACAGCAGCAGCCCCAGCGCCAGTTTGCTCCGCCTCCAGCAGCCGAAGCTCCTGATAATCAGATGACCGAGCTGAAGAACATTTTGGCAGCATTCATGACCACCAGCCAGGCCAGTATCACGAGGATGGATCAGACCATAGCTTCACTGGAGGCAGGCCAGAGAACCCTGGAGGCAGGCCAGAGAAACCAAGGTGCCATTCTGCAAGATTTGCAGAACCAGGTTGGTGCCATAGCTCGCCAGATGACTACTCGGGCCCCGGGGACTCTACCTGCCACCACCATCCCTAATCCACGGGACCCGCACGAGCAGCTAGGTACCATTTTCACCAGGAGCGGCAGGCCTACATCAGCTGATCCGGCCCCGACCAGGCAGGAGGGACCACTACCTGCTTCAGCACTTCCAGCCGGTGATGCAGAAGTGCGGGTGGAGAAGGAAGCCTCTGCTCCCAAGCCACAACCAGTGGTGAAGGAGCACGTACCCCAGCTTCCCTTCCCCACTCGCCTTCACAAAGACAAGCTGGAGACTGAGTTTGCCAATTTTATGGCAATGTTGAAGCAGCTCAACATCAGCGTACCATTTGTGGAGGCACTGTCGAAGATGCCCAAGTACGCTAAGTTCATGAAAGATCTCTGCACCAACAAGAAGAAACTTGGGGATCTCTCGACAGTGCTGCTGAGCGAGGAGTGTTCTGCTATCCTGCAGAACAAGCTGCCCGAAAAGCGCAAGGATCCAGGGAGTTTGACTATCCCTCTTACTATTGGCAGCATGCATGTAGGAAAGTCCTTGGCGGACCTAGGAGCTAGCATTAATGTCATGCCATATATATTGTTCAAAAAGCTAGACCTAGGTGAACTTAGCCCTACTAGGATGAGCATTCAGCTAGCTGATCGTTCTGTGGTGCATCCTAGGGGTATCATAGAAGATTTGCTTGTTAATGTGGGTGCATTCACATATCCTGTTGATTTTGTTATTTTGGATATAAATGATGATGTGGATGTGCCTTTGATTCTGGGTAGACCATTTCTTGCCACCGCCAAGGCATTGATTGATGTGCATGATGGTAAACTGATCTTGCGTGCGGGAAATGAACAGGCTATTTTTCCTGTGACTGAGTTTGATCATTGTGCTATGATTTCTGTATCGCCTGTGCATGCTATTTCTGATCAGGTACACGAGCCTGTCGTGTATCCTTCTGCACCTCTCATTTTGCAGGACCCTTCTATCATTCCTTCGCCGCCACTCCATCCAGCCTCGCCTCCGAACAAAAAGCTCAAGGAGGAGTGGCGGCCGAAGCCGCAGGTGGCTAAGCCTGCACGGAAGAAAGGTGGAGACCACTATGAGCTGGTCCCACCCCTGCACCACGACCACCCTGGCCATCCGAGTACTCACTCGCCTGCATCTTGCCGGATGGCCAGGTCGAGCTGACCACTGCTGGTGGTTGCAACCGTCGGGTGCACGGTCACCACCTGAAGCTGTACCTCAAGAGCGACGTGGATCCGCTCTTGGAGGCACCTGTTCCTGCATCTCCCTGAGTATCCACCATGGGCGTCCAGCTAAAAGACGGTAAAGAAGCGCTTGTGGGGAGGCAACCCCACCACGGTTTGATTTTCTTTCTTTTGTTTTGAGTCGGATTGCAAACCAGTTTGGTTTTGGTTTGTTTCCTTTGTTCTGGATGATGTCTTATTGGGCTGACATCGGACCTAACATATTCTGGTTGAGCTCTTCTGTTCCCCTTGAGCTGTGCTGTGTTCCCGCCTGGTCCATTTCCAGTCTCCTGCAGTCCGTGCATACCGGTAACATCGTTCCCCTTTCCTTCCCTCTTCTCCATTGAGGGCAATGTCGATCTTAAGTGTGGGGGGGGGGGGGTGTTTATCTTTTGACTGCATTAGATCTGTTTGTGTGCTTGGAGCCTAGTCCACTGTCCAAATTTTTGAATTTGAGGGCTCCAAGTACGTGTTCCTTGCAATTACCTGCTCAGTATGCTTTGAATTGAAAGTCGCTGTAGTGATTTGCAACCTAGGGAGGTAGTGTAGCGCTATGGAGGATGTTGATGCATTTAAGACGTCTCATTTCGTCTTCATAGTGTGTTGGTTGATTGAGTGAATTAGTGATCTTAGGACCCTTGAATTGTGTGGTGTTGTGGACTCTCTGCCTGTCATGGACTCTTGTATCATGTTTTGAAAGTAACAGGTGCTCGAAAATGTGCTTTAAAATGACGTCTCCCGTGCGAATAGGGCGAAAGTGTGTAAGGGGAGACCGGAATCCGTTCCCAATTTCCACCTACTACCTCCAGCCCCCTTACATGTCTTTCCCCCGCACGAGGCTCGAGACAACTGCTCCTGGCATGGCCGGTAAGAGCCAGGCTCCCGCAAAACCTTTGCTAGGTGGGAGCCCCCGTTTTCTGCAAAATCAGGTTGGTTCCCCCTAGACTGCAGTTAAGCCGGATTGTAATTACCAAGTTCAGTTTCTATGATAGTTATACTGTGGAAGGTTCTCAAACAGTCTGAAGTCTCGACTAAAGGTCTTCAGACCCTCTCAATCTGAGTCTCTAGCTGGCGACTAACCTACACCGGAGTAAACAGATTGAGGCCCTATGAACAAAACCTCCACTACCGAATTGAATTCGGTACAGAATAGTGAACTGGCTCCTCGACTAAAGTCACCAATTCACTACCTTCAATTAAGGATACTCTATCAACCTAGGCAGATATTATCATTCTAGGTTAAAGCAGAAACAACAGGAATTTGATCAGGATTCAAGTCATTCAATCATTCAAACCTCAATCGAATATAATCAATTCATAGAAACAGTACTTGGGTTCATACAATCAAACCTAACATACAGAACTAGGGTTCTCCATACCCAGATGAATGGGAGAACTACTCCATGGAGAGAGAAGCAAAAGCAGAATCAGACGCGGAAATCATACTGTGAAGATGGATTTCTGCTCCTGGACGTTGAATCGGCACTTCTCCAAGCTCAAACCAAGCTCCAATGGTGTTGAAGATCGATCTAGGGCACTTGGAAGCTCTTGTTCGTCGCTTTCTCTCTCTAGGAACCGCTCTGTCTCTAAAAAACTCGAATCTCCTTCTGTTTGGATCGGAA
This sequence comes from Linum tenue, assembly GCA_946122785.1. Classification (NCBI taxonomy): domain Eukaryota; kingdom Viridiplantae; phylum Streptophyta; class Magnoliopsida; order Malpighiales; family Linaceae; genus Linum; species Linum tenue. The sequence goes on from CAMGYJ010000008.1 coordinate 32,724,587, forward strand.
TCCGCTTAAAAACCAGACTTTCCCGACTCGCACGGCCAGGGTGCACGGCCGTGCACATCACCATTCTAGCCGTGCACTCCAAAACGCGGCGTATCAATTAGTTGAACCTCAGCCAACTCGAACGGCCAGGATTGCACCTTGCACGGCCGTGCGAATTTCACTTGTGCCCGTGCAAGCTCTCGCACAATCCCGCACGGCCAGAATTATATGTTGAACGGCCGTGCGAGAATTCCCTCTTGCCCGTGCGTGGCCTCATAATGTCGCACGGCCACAATTGTATGTTGCACGGCCGTGAGACTTCCATGGCTTGCCCGTGTGTGGCCTCGGCAACAAGCGCACGGCCAACTTGCTCACATGCACGGCCGTGCGACTCTCTGGTCTGGCCGTGCAGCCTCCTTGGAACCTCGCCATGCGTTCGACCTTCGTCCAATCGACCCCAGACTCGCTCCTAATCCTTCATTCACGTCGTAGGACCTGAAATATCACAACCAAGCACAACCTAGCGTGAAATCGGCCTAAAACACGAGAATCAATACATCAAACGGTGTAAGAACAGGGGTGAAAACATGTGTAAATAACGGTCTATCAAACTCCCCCACACTTAACCGTTTGCTTGTCCCCAAGCAAACCTATCTCAAACCAATGCAACTCTCCAGACCTCTGTAGCAACAAACAACCTCGATCGTAGGTAGAGGACTTCCTAGATCATTTAGCAACTCACGAGGTCAACCGACGCACAAGTCATCTCATAACTTCTTCGGCGAGAGCACTAGTCTCGAGTCAGCATCATGGCAAATAGTGAACAGAGGACAAATGAATCGTGGATGAGGAGACTCTCAAAAACAAAAGATCATGGACTCACATTTTTCAAGGTGCTCGATTTTCTTTTTGGAGATGGTTGGAACCCCTTTTCTTTCTTCTTTTTGCTTGTTTTTCTGTTTTTCTCTTTTCTTTTTTTTCAAGGGTTCCAACCCGTTTTTGCAGAAAACGGGGGCTCCCACCTAGCAAAGGTTTTGCGGGAGCCCGGCTCTTACCGGCCATGCCAGGAGCAGTTGTCTCGAAGCCTCGTGCGGGGAAAGACATGTAAGGGGGCTGGAGGTAGTAGGTGGAAATTGGGAACGGATTCCCGTCTCCCCTTACACACTTTCGCCCTATTCGCACGGGAGACGTTATTTTAAAGCACATTTCGAGCACCTGTTACTTTCAAAACATGATACAAGAGTCAAACCGTGGTGGGGTTGCCTCCCCACAAGCGCTTCTTTACCGTCTTTTAGCTGGACGCCCATGGTGGATACTTGATAGACCGTTAGTTACACATGTTTTTACCCCTGCTCTTACTCCGTTTGAGGTATTGATTCTCTTGTTTTAGGAAGATTTCACGCTAGGTTGTGCTTGTTTATGATATTTCAGGTCCTAGTACGTAAATGGAGGCTTGGGTGCATGGCCGTGCACCCTGGCCGTGCGAGTCGGGAAAGTCTGGTTTTTAAGAGCATTCCGAGCCAAACAGAAGGGGATTCGAGTGTTTGAGAGACAGAGCGGTTCCTAGAGAGAGAAAGCGACGAACAAGAGCCTCCAAGTGCCTTAGATCGATCTTCAACACCATTGGAGCTTGGTTTGAGCTTGGAGAAGTGCCGATTCAACGTCCAGGAGCAGAAATCCATCTTCACAGTATGATTTCCGCGTCTGATTCTGCTTTTGCTTCCCTCTCCATGGAGTAGTTCTCCCATTCATCTGGGTGTGGGAAACCCTAGTTCTGTATGTTAGGTTTGATTGTATGAACCCAACTATTGATTCTATGATATTGATTATATTCGATTGAGGTTTGAATGATTGAATGGCATGAATCCTGATCAAATTCCTGTTGTTTCTGCTTTAACCTAGAATGATAATATCTGCCTAGGTTGATAGAGTATCCTTAATCGAAGGTAGTGAATTGGTGACTTTAGTCGAGGAGCCAATTCACTATTCTGTACCGGTTTTACTCCGGTAGTGGAGGTTTTGTTCTTAGGGCCTCAATCTGTTTACTCCGGTGTAGGTTAGTCGCCAGCTAGAGACTCAGATTGAGAGGGTCTGAAGACCTTTAGTCGAGACTTCAGACTGTTTGAGAACCTTCCGCAGTATAACTATCATAGAAACTGAACTTGGTAATTACAATCCGGATTAACTGCAGTCTAGGGGGAACCATATCCGGGTGACCTCTCTTAACCTGAAAACAACCGTTTTAGTTGCTTTGCTTGCTTGTTAGTTTAGAACTTCACTAAAGTTTCATTGCTAGATAATACGAATTCACTGAGTAGTCATCACACTTAGGACCCGGGTTGACATTAAAACCCAAACCCGCTATACTACGCTTTAGGAAGTGGTTACACTTGGCCATTTTCTAGAGTGACAGTAACAGCGAGTCAAGTTTTTGGCGCCGTTGCCGGGGACGGCTAGGTTGTTGAAGAAAAGTGATTTCTGTTACTTTAGCATTTTCATTTTTGCATTGAGTTTTTGTTTTTCCCACTTGTGCCTTCACGGGGTTTGCATTGCTTGATTGTGTGCAGATAGTGCATGACCCGTAGCCAGTCAGGAGGTTTACTGCCGTTGAATCCTGAGATTGAGCGCACCTGCAAACAACTTCGGAGACAACAGCAAGCTAGACTGGCTACGGTGGAGCGCCGAGACGGCCAATTGACCAGCGACTCCGAGGACGAGCACGAGATGGAAGGCGATCAGAACCCGCCTCCTCAGAACCAGATCCTGGGGAACGACCCAAACCCCCAGGGAGCTGGCCATCATCATCCACCACCACCGGGTCCCACCTTGGAGTACTTCTATACTCCACGGATTGCTGACATCCGCCCGGTCATCCTCTATCCGCCCATTCCTGCAAACAACTTCGAGATCAAGCCATGCTGGATTCAGCTCATCACATCATCTATCCAGTTCCATGGTTTGAAGGATGAGGAAGCCCGGGTACACCTTTCCCGTTTTCTGCAGCTGACGAACGGGTTCAAGCTGAATGGTGTTCCGGATGATGCAATCCGCCTTCACCTCTTCCCCCATTCTCTGGCGGGGAATGCTAAGAGGTGGTTGGAGACCCAGCCCCCTTTGTCCATCACTTCTTGGGACGATCTGGCGGATAAGTTCGTGCATAGATATTATCCGGCATCGAAGACTACTGAGATTCAGCGGGAGATCACTCACTTCCGCCAAGAGCCAGATGAGTCCCTTCGTGATGCATGGGAGCGGTACATGGGATACTTCTGGCAGTGTCCCCATCATGGCTTCAGCGATGCTTTCACAGTGGGGAACTTCTACAGTGCCCTCACACCAGACAGCCAGAGGGTGATCGAGTCTCTTTGCCCAGGAGGGGATATCCTTACTAAGACTCCACCGGAGCTGAACCAGATGATCAGTACTTTGGCTGCCCGTGATCATTCCTGGGGGCAGAGCAGCAGAGGCAGGCATTCCCGGGACCGTGGTGTGCATGCCATGGAGGCCAGGTCCGGGTTAGAGCAGCAGGTGGCTGAGTTGGTGCAGACATTGAAGCAGCCCAACAGTCTCCTTCCGGGCCGAGGTGCAGCTATGCATCCAGTAGCTCAGTGTCAGTGGTGTGAGAGTCCAAACCATCTGGTGGAGGACTGCCAGGCTATGCGGGAGTCTTCTACTCCCCAAGAACAGTTGGCCTTCATCGCCAATGCTCGGCGCCTCGATCCTTACAGTAACACATACAATGAGGGGTGGCGCCAGCACCCCAACTTCGCCTGGAGCAACAACACCAATAAACCACCTGGTTTCCCAGCACCAGCAGGTGGTTTTCCGTAGAGGCAGCCCTTCCAGGCTAGGCAGGGGCCACCACAGCAGCAGCCCCAGCGCCAGTTTGCTCCGCCTCCAGCAGCCGAAGCTCCTGATAATCAGATGACCGAGCTGAAGAACATTTTGGCAGCATTCATGACCACCAGCCAGGCCAGTATCACGAGGATGGATCAGACCATAGCTTCACTGGAGGCAGGCCAGAGAACCCTGGAGGCAGGCCAGAGAAACCAAGGTGCCATTCTGCAAGATTTGCAGAACCAGGTTGGTGCCATAGCTCGCCAGATGACTACTCGGGCCCCGGGGACTCTACCTGCCACCACCATCCCTAATCCACGGGACCCGCACGAGCAGCTAGGTACCATTTTCACCAGGAGCGGCAGGCCTACATCAGCTGATCCGGCCCCGACCAGGCAGGAGGGACCACTACCTGCTTCAGCACTTCCAGCCGGTGATGCAGAAGTGCGGGTGGAGAAGGAAGCCTCTGCTCCCAAGCCACAACCAGTGGTGAAGGAGCACGTACCCCAGCTTCCCTTCCCCACTCGCCTTCACAAAGACAAGCTGGAGACTGAGTTTGCCAATTTTATGGCAATGTTGAAGCAGCTCAACATCAGCGTACCATTTGTGGAGGCACTGTTGAAGATGCCCAAGTACGCTAAGTTCATGAAAGATCTCTGCACCAACAAGAAGAAACTTGGGGATCTCTCGACAGTGCTGCTGAGCGAGGAGTGTTCTGCTATCCTGCAGAACAAGCTGCCCGAAAAGCGCAAGGATCCAGGGAGTTTGACTATCCCTCTTACTATTGGCAGCATGCATGTAGGAAAGTCCTTGGCGGACCTAGGAGCTAGCATTAATGTCATGCCATATATATTGTTCAAAAAGCTAGACCTAGGTGAACTTAGCCCTACTAGGATGAGCATTCAGCTAGCTGATCGTTCTGTGGTGCATCCTAGGGGTATCATAGAAGATTTGCTTGTTAATGTGGGTGCATTCACATATCCTGTTGATTTTGTTATTTTGGATATAAATGATGATGTGGATGTGCCTTTGATTCTGGGTAGACCATTTCTTGCCACCGCCAAGGCATTGATTGATGTGCATGATGGTAAACTGATCTTGCGTGCGGGAAATGAACAGGCTATTTTTCCTGTGACTGAGTTTGATCATTGTGCTATGATTTCTGTATCGCCTGTGCATGCTATTTCTGATCAGGTACACGAGCCTGTCGTGTATCCTTCTGCACCTCTCATTTTGCAGGACCCTTCTATCATTCCTTCGCCGCCACTCCATCCAGCCTCGCCTCCGAACAAAAAGCTCAAGGAGGAGTGGCGGCCGAAGCCGCAGGTGGCTAAGCCTGCACGGAAGAAAGGTGGAGACCACTATGAGCTGGTCCCACCCCTGCACCACGACCACCCTGGCCATCCGAGTACTCACTCGCCTGCATCTTGCCGGATGGCCAGGTCGAGCTGACCACTGCTGGTGGTTGCAACCGTCGGGTGCACGGTCACCACCTGAAGCTGTACCTCAAGAGCGACGTGGATCCGCTCTTGGAGGCACCTGTTCCTGCATCTCCCTGAGTATCCACCATGGGCGTCCAGCTAAAAGACGGTAAAGAAGCGCTTGTGGGGAGGCAACCCCACCACGGTTTGATTTTCTTTCTTTTGTTTTGAGTCGGATTGCAAACCAGTTTGGTTTTGGTTTGTTTCCTTTGTTCTGGATGATGTCTTATTGGGCTGACATCGGACCTAACATATTCTGGTTGAGCTCTTCTGTTCCCCTTGAGCTGTGCTGTGTTCCCGCCTGGTCCATTTCCAGTCTCCTGCAGTCCGTGCATACCGGTAACATCGTTCCCCTTTCCTTCCCTCTTCTCCATTGAGGGCAATGTCGATCTTAAGTATGTGGGGGGGGGGGGTGTTTATCTTTTGACTGCATTAGATCTGTTTGTGTGCTTGGAGCCTAGTCCACTGTCCAAATTTTTGAATTTGAGGGCTCCAAGTACGTGTTCCTTGCAATTACCTGCTCAGTATGCTTTGAATTGAAAGTCGCTGTAGTGATTTGCAACCTAGGGAGGTAGTGTAGCGCTATGGAGGATGTTGATGCATTTAAGACGTCTCATTTCGTCTTCATAGTGTGTTGGTTGATTGAGTGAATTAGTGATCTTAGGACCCTTGAATTGTGTGGTGTTGTGGACTCTCTGCCTGTCATGGACTCTTGTATCATGTTTTGAAAGTAACAGGTGCTCGAAAATGTGCTTTAAAATGACGTCTCCCGTGCGAATAGGGCGAAAGTGTGTAAGGGGAGACCGGAATCCGTTCCCAATTTCCACCTACTACCTCCAGCCCCCTTACATGTCTTTCCCCCGCACGAGGCTCGAGACAACTGCTCCTGGCATGGCCGGTAAGAGCCAGGCTCCCGCAAAACCTTTGCTAGGTGGGAGCCCCCGTTTTCTGCAAAATCAGGTTGGAACCCTTGAAAGAAAAAAGAGAAAAACAGAAAAACAAGCAAAAAGAAGAAAGAAAAGGGGTTCCAACCATCTTCAAGAAGAAAATCGAGCACCTTGAACAATGTGAGTCCATGATCTTTTGTTTTTGAGAGTCTCTTCATCCACGAATAATTTGTCCTCTGTTCACTATTTGCCATGATGCTGACTCGAGACTAGTGCTCTCGCCGAAGAAGTTATGAGATGACTTGTGCGTCGGCTGACCTCGTAAGTTGCTAAATGATCTAGGAAGTCCTCTACCTACGATCGGGGTTGTTTGTTGCTATAGAGATCTGGAGAGTTTCATTGGTTTGAGTTAGGTTTGCTTGGGGACAAGCAAACGGTTAAGTGTGGGGGGGTTTGGTAGACCGTTAGTTACACATGTTTTTACCCCTGCTCTTACTCCGTTTGAGGTATTGATTCTCGTGTTTTAGGCCGATTTCACGCTAGGTTGTGCTTGTTTATGATATTTCAGGTCCTAGTACGTGAATGGAGGCTTGGGAGCGAGTTTGAGGTCGATTGGACAAGGATCGGACGCATGGCGAGGTTCTGAGGAAGTCGCACGGGCACATCCACAACCCGCACGGCCGTGCAAGTGACCAGTTTGGCCGTGCGGGATTGTGCGTGGGCACGCACGGGCAGAGCAGAAATCCGCACGGCCGTGCAACATACAATCCTGGCCGTGCGGGATTGTGCGTGGGCACGCACGGGCAAAAGTGAAATCCGCACGGCCGTGCAAGGTGCAATCCTGGCCGTGCGAGATGGCTGAGGTTCGACTTAATGGTACGCCGCGTTTTGAGGTGCACGGCCAGAATGGTGATGTGCATGGCCGTGCACCCTGGCCGTGCGAGTCGGGAAAGTCTGGTTTTTAAGAGCATTCCGAGCCAAACAGAAGGGGATTCGAGTTTTTGAGAGACAGAGCGGTTCCTAGAGAGAGAAAGCGACGAACGAGAGCCTCCAAGTGCCTTAGATCGATCTTCAACACCATTGGAGCTTGGTTTGAGCTTGGAGAAGTGCCGATTCAACGTACAGGAGCAGAAATCCATCTTCACAGTATGATTTCCGCGTCTGATTCTGCTTTTGCTTCCCTCTCCATGGAGTAGTTCTCCCATTCATCTGGGTGTGGGAAACCCTAGTTCTGTATGTTAGGTTTGATTGTATGAACCCAAGTATTGATTCTATGATATTGATTATATTCGATTGAGGTTTGAATGATTGAATGGCATGAATCCTGATCAAATTCCTGTTGTTTCTGCTTTAACCTAGAATGATAATATCTGCCTAGGTTGATAGAGTATCCTTAATCGAAGGTAGTGAATTGGTGACTTTAGTCGAGGAGCCAATTCACTATTCTGTACCGGTTTTACTCCGGTAGTGGAGGTTTTGTTCTTAGGGCCTCAATCTGTTTACTCCGGTGTAGGTTAGTCGCCAGCTAGAGACTCAGATTGAGAGGGTCTGAAGACCTTTAGTCGAGACTTCAGACTGTTTGAGAACCTTCCGCAGTATAACTATCATAGAAACTGAACTTGGTAATTACAATCCGGATTAACTGCAGTCTAGGGGGAACCATATCCGGGTGACCTCTCTTAACCTGAAAACAACCGTTTTAGTTGCTTTGCTTGCTTGTTAGTTTAGAACTTCACTAAAGTTTCATTGCTAGATAATACGAATTCACTGAGTAGTCATCACACTTAGGACCCGGGTTGACATTAAAACCCAAACCCGCTATACTACGCTTTAGGAAGTGGTTACACTTGGCCATTTTCTAGAGTGACAGTAACAGCGAGTCAATACTCAGCGGGGTGTAGGAACCGGTACCTCCAAGAGTGGATCCACTTCGCTCTTGAGATACCACTTCAGGTGGTGACCGTGCACCCGACGGTTGCAACCACCAGCAGTGGTCAGCTCGACCTGGCCATCCGGCAAGATGCAGGCGAGTGAGTACTCGGATGGCCAGGGTGGTCGTGGTGCAGGGGGTGGGACCAGCTCATAGTGGTCTCCATCTTTCTTCCGTGCAGGCTTAGCCACCTGCGGCTTATGTCGCCACTCCTCCTTGATCTTTTTATTCGGCGGTGAGGCTGGAGTGAGTGGCGGCGAAGGGGTGAGAGGAGGATCCTGCAAAATGAGAGGTGCAGAAGGGTACACGACAGGCTCGTGTACCTGATCAGAAATAGCATGCACAGGCGATACAGAAATCATAGCACAATGATCAAACTCAGTCACAGGAAAAATAGCCTGTTCATTTCCAGCACGCAGGATCAGTTTACCATCATGCACATCAATCAGTGCCTTGGCGGTGGCAAGAAATGGTCTACCTAGAATCAAAGGCACATCCACATCATCATTTATATCCAGAATAACAAAATCAACAGGATATGTGAATGCACCCACATTAACAAGCAAATCTTCTATGATACCCCTAGGATGCACCACGGAACGATCAGCTAGCTGAATGCTCATCCTAGTAGGGCTAAGTTCACCTAGGTCTAGCTTTTTGAACAATTTATATGGCATGACATTGATGCTAGCTCCTAGGTCCGCCAAGGACTTTCCTACATGCATGCTGCCAATAGTAAGAGGGATAGTAAAACTCCCTGGATCCTTGCGCTTTTCAGGCAGCTTGTTCTGCAGGATGGCAGAACATTCCTCGCTCAGCAGCACTGTCGAGAGATCCCCAAGTTTCTTCTTGTTGGTGCAGAGATCTTTCATGAACTTAGCGTACTTGGGCATCTTCGACAGTGCCTCCACAAATGGTATGCTGATGTTGAGCTGCTTCAACATTGCCATAAAATTGGCAAACTTAGTCTCCAACTTGTCTTTGTGAAGGCGAGTGGGGAAGGGAAGCTGGGGTACGTGCTCCTTCACCACTGGTTGTGGCTTGGGAGCAGGGGCTTCCTTCTCCACCCGCACTTCTGCATCACCGGCTGGAAGTGCTGAAGCAGGTAGTGGTTCCTCCTGCCTGGTCGAGGCCGGATCAGCTGATGTAGGCCTGCCGCTCCTGGTGAAAACGGCACCCAGCTGCTCGTGCGGGTCCCGTGGATTGGGAACCGTGGTGGCAGGTAGAGTCCCCGGGGCCCGAGTAGTAATCTGGCGAGCTATGGCGCCAACCTGGTTCTGCAAATCTTGCAGAATGGCACCCTGGTTTCTCTGGCCTGCCTCCAGTGAAGCTATGGTCTGATCTATCCTCGTGATATTCGCCTGGCTGGTGGTCATGAATGCCGCCAAAACGTTCTTCAGCTCGGTCATCTGATTATCGAGAGCTGGCGCTGCTGCTGGCTCGGCATACTGACGCTGGGGCTGCTGGAATGGCTGCCCCTTTCTAGCCTGGAAAGGCTGCCTCTGCTGAAAACCACCTGCTGGTGCTGGGAAACCAGGTGGTTTATTGGTGTTGTTGCTCCATGCGAAGTTGGGGTGCTGGCGCCACCCCTCATTGTATGTGTTACTGTATGGATCGAGGCGCCGAGCATTGGCGATGAAGGCCAACTGTTCTTGGGGAGTAGAGGACTCCCGCATAGCCTGGCAGTCCTCCACCAGATGGCTCGGACTCTCACACCACTGACACTGAGCAGCTGGAGGCGTAGCTGTCCCTCGGCCCGGAAGAAGACTGTGGGGCTGCTTCAATGTCTGCACCAACTCAGCCACCTGCTGCTCTAACCCAGATCTGGCCTCCATGGCATGCACACCACGGTCCTGGGAATGCCTGCCTCTGCCGCTCTGCCCCCAGGAATGATCGCGGGCAGCCAAGGTAGTGATCATCTGATTCAGCTCGGGTGGAGTCTTGGTAAGGATATCCCCTCCTGGGCATAGAGACTCGATCACCCTCTGGCTGTCTGGGGTGAGGGCACTGTAGAAGTTCCCCACTGTGAAAGCATCGCTGAAGCCATGATGGGGACACTGCCAGAAGTATCCCATGTACCGCTCCCATGCATCACGAAAGGACTCATCTGGCTCCTGGCGGAAGTGAGTGATCTCCCGCTGAATCTCAGTAGTCTTCGATGCCGGATAATATCGGTGCACGAACTTATCCGCCAGATCGTCCCAAGAAGTGATGGACAGTGGGGGCTGGGTCTCCAACCACCTCTTAGCATTCCCCGCCAAAGAATGGGGGAAGAGGTGAAGGCGGATTGCGTCATCCGGAACACCATTCAGCTTGAACCCGTTCGTCAGCTGCAGAAAGCGGGAAAGGTGTGCCCGGGCTTCCTCATCCTTCAAGCCATGGAACTGGATAGAGGATGTGATGAGCTGAATCCAGCATGGCTTGATCTCGAAGTTATTTGCAGGAATGGGCGGATAGAGGATGACCGGGCGGATGTCAGCAATCCGTGGAGTATAGTAGTACTCCAGGGTGGGACCCGGTGGTGGTGGATGATGATGGTGCCCAGCTCCCTGGGGGTGTTGGTCGTTCCCCAGGATCTGGTTCTGAGGAGGTGGGTTCTGATCGCCTTCCATCTCGTACTCGTCCTCGGAGTCGCTGGTCAATTGGCCGTCTCGGCGCTCCACCGTAGCCAGTCTAGCTTGCTGTTGTCTCCGAAGTTTTTTGCAGGTGCGCTCAATCTCAGGATTCAACGGCAGTAAACCTCCCGACTGGCTACGGGTCATGCACTAGCTGCACACAATCAAGCAATGCAAACCCGTGAAGGCACAAGTGGGAAAAAACAAAAACTCAATGCAAAAAATGAAAATGCTAAAGTAACAGAAATCCCTTTTCTTCAACAACCTAGCCGTCCCCGGCAACGGCGCCAAAAACTTGACTCGCTCCTACTGTCACTCTAGAAAATGGCCAAGTGTAACCACTTCCTAAAGCGTAGTATAGCTGGTTTGGGTTTTATTATCAACCAGGGTCCTAGATGTGATGACTACTCAGTGAATTCGTATTATCTAGCAATGAAACTTTAGTGAAGGTCTAAACTAGCAAGCAAGCAAAGCAACTAAACGGTTGTATTCAAGTTAAGAGAGGTCACCCGGATATGGTTCCCCCTAGACTGTAGTTAAGCCGGATTGTAATTACCAAGTTCAGTTTCTATGATAGTTATACTGTGGAAGGTTCTCAAACAGTCTGAAGTCTCGACTAAAGGTCTTCAGACCCTCTCAATCTGAGTCTCTAGCTGGCGACTAACCTACACCGGAGTAAACAGATTGAGGCCCTATGAACAAAACCTCCACTACCGAATTGAATTCGGTACAGAATAGTGAACTGGCTCCTCGACTAAAGTCACCAATTCACTACCTTCGATTAAGGATACTCTATCAACCTAGGCAGATATTATCATTCTAGGTTAAAGCAGAAACAACAGGAATTTGATCAGGATTCAAGTCATTCAATCATTCAAACCTCAATCGAATATAATCAATTCATAGAAACAGTACTTGGGTTCATACAATCACACCTAACATACAGAACTAGGGTTCTCCATACCCAGATGAATGGGAGAACTACTCCATGGAGAGAGAAGCAAAAGCAGAATCAGACGCGGAAATCATACTGTGAAGATGGATTTCTGCTCCTGGACGTTGAATCGGCACTTCTCCAAGCTCAAACCAAGCTCCAATGGTGTTGAAGATCGATCTAGGGCACTTGGAAGCTCTTGTTTGTCGCTTTCTCTCTCTAGGAACCGCTCTGTCTCTCAAAAACTCAAATCTCCTTCTGTTTGGATCGGAATCCGCTTAAAAACCAGACTTTCCCGACTCGCACGGCCAGGGTGCACGGCCGTGCACATCACCATTCTGGCCGTGCACTCCAAAACGCGGCGTATCAATTAGTTGAACCTCAGCCAACTCGCACGGCCAGGATTGCACCTTGCACGGCCGTGCGAATTTCACTTGTGCCCGTGCAAGCTCTCGCACAATCCCGCACGGCCAGAATTATATGTTGCACGGCCGTGCGAGAATTCCCTCTTGCCCGTGCGTGGCCTCATAATGTCGCACGGCCACAATTGTATGTTGCACGGCCGTGCGACTTCCATGGCTTGCCCGTGCGTGGCCTCGGCAACAAGCGCACGGCCAACTTGCTCACATGCACGGCCGTGCGACTCCCTGGTCTGGACGTGCAGCCTCCTTGGAACCTCGCCATGCGTCCGACCTTCGTCCAATCGACCCCAGACTCGCTCCTAAGCCTTCATTCACGTCCTAGGACCTGAAATATCACAACCAAGCACAACCTAGCGTGAAATCGGCCTAAAACACGAGAATCAATACATCAAACGGTGTAAGAACAGGGGTGAAAACATGTGTAAATAACGGTCTATCAGCGGGCAAACCACACTGGCCGTGTAAAGGGTCCTTTGTGGCCGTGTGGAATTACCAGGGAACTCACACGGGCAGGCCATGATTTCACATGGCCGTGCGGTTCTGGTCGTGGAGCGTGCATGAAGCCACTTAAGTGAAACACTGCATTTTACAAGTCCACACGGGCAACTGGGTAATTCTACACGGCCGTGTAGCCTGGCCGTGTAGTCACGGAATTCTGGGTTTTAACCCAATTTCGGGTCTTTTGAATGGGAAATACATTTTGAGAGCTAGAAATAGAATCCTAGAGAGAGAAAGTGCGAAGAACACATCCTAGAGGTGATTTTGGAGCTCGGTTTCATCAATCAAGCTTGGATTTCATCCTTGGAGTGAAGATTATCATCCCAGAGCAAATTCTTCCCATCTTGATGAGTATGACTGCTTTGTATTCTGTTTTCCTCTCTCTCTCTCTCTCTCTCTCTCGCTCTCTCTATGGAGTAGAACCCTCTCTCACTTGGGTATGAAGAACCTTTATAATTAACCATAAGTTTAATTATTATTATTATTATTATTATTATTATTATTATCTTCACCTCTTTTAAAAGAACGAGCAACAAAGTTACTATTCTCTCGACGAGTTTTGCATCAGTAATGAGTTTCACATGTGTTGAAACCAGTATTAACGAGTTTTGCTTAGGGAACACATTTTACATTAGAAGAAGTAATTTGCACAAACATCCAATTCTTATTTATCCCATACTACTTTTACTATTTGCTTAAAAACTAGGGGTGGCTATACAGTCCCGTCCGGTTAAATTGGTCCGAATTGATACGGTCTTTTCCGGAAATAAGGACCAAAGATTGGTTTGGATACAGTCCGGTCTTGATCTGGTCCGGTCCCAATTCGGTTTTGATTTTATATTTGAGATTGTGGGGATTTGAGTGGCCTCAGTCCTCAAAGGGGGAGGAGTTTGTTAAGTTTTGGGTGTTGGACTCTTTTATCCGGTTTTTGGTCCGGTCCCGAACGATTTTTACCTCAAATCTAAGCCCTAACATAGGATTGGATTGTTTGCTATCCGATCCCGATCCTGTCTTGGTCCGGTTTTGGGTAAAACCAAAAAGTCGAGAACAAATAGCCAGCCCTACTAGAAACGGTTTACTATTCATGACCTTCTCATGGGTTGTTACAATGTGGTGGGCCTGACCTGCCGTGTCTCACGGCTGCTTTGGGTCTCTCTCTTTTGCTTCTTTCCTCTGCCACGGAAGTCGCGCCAGCCTCAAGTGGATGTTGTTTTCTCTCTTGGTGGATGGCCCAAGAAAAGAGAGGGACAAAGATATTTTGAGTGGGTTACTTGGTGGACCTAAGCGCCACGTTGGTGTTTTTATTTTGATTCTCTTATTTCACCTACCAGACACAATCCTCAATGCTTGCTTTACTCTCTCTTGAAACTGAAACAAGCCTGGCGGAGTGACGGACAACTCACAGTCACAGGTAAGCCATTCTCTCTCTCTCTCTCTCTCTCTCTCTCTCTCTCACTCCCCTCCCTTCTCTCTGGTCTGCGGCTTCGAGCAGAAACCTCAGAGCCACCGAACGCCTCGCCGAAAACTATGCCTTTTTAGCGAATCTGTCAATTCGGCTGAGAGGATCCTTTCGAACGACTTCCACCAAAATCCATCGAACATTCATCAATCGGAACGATCACTATCGTCTTCTTCAAAGTGCTCACCTGATTGGAGGCGCAACAGTGGCTTCTGAATCCATATCTCGATGATCTTCTCTGATGCAGTTCCATGTTCGAGCTTCCTTCGCAAGTGCAAGTAACTATCATATTCCCCATTTTTCATTCGATTTTCCCCTCTTTTCAGTTTTCTCACCTTTCCTATCTTTATTAATTTGCACTTCCTCTCTACATGTCTGCAATTCCTTCCGTTTGTGGTGCTTCTGCCAACAAAACTCAAAAGACGTATTCTCTTGAGCTTCTAATTCCCTCCTCCCTTATGCTCGACTTGGGGAAGACCCTCGGGTAGAATCGACCATGATGCAAGTCTGTTCGGCTACCTCATTGGCAAAGGAAATGATCCATAGCTAAGTGACCTCATCTCTTTTTTTGTATGCTTTTGGTTTTTTCATATCTATACTGATCGGTTAGCTAATTTTTTCCCCTTATCTTTTAGGATATGTTGTATCAAGGGTGCAAACACAAGGCCATCATCGACCTGTTCAAGATTCTTCCTCGAGTTATTTATGGATTCCTCTCATTTGCATTAACATATGGAATTCATCATAAAGTCTTGGACCCATGGTCGTCAGTCCTTTTTCACAGCTATTTATTCAGTGAGTAAATTATGAGTATCTTTAGTTCTCAGACTTCATTGTTGGGAAGCGATGTCGTAATCAATCTTGCAAGACAAAGGACTGTAGGTGAGTAATGAATGACCTCCACATATGCTTTGACAATAATATGGTTCCTACTATCACTATGAACTTGAGTTCCCCCCCCCCCCCCCTTCCCCTATTATAACTGTCATTTGAGTCTAACTCTCATGATCACTTTTACTGAATCTTATATCATTGGTTCACTTTCATGATATAACTAGCTTCTAAATAATATGATAGGATTCTTTGTGGGTTTTATTTCATTTCAATGTTTATGGGGTCTAAACTCTAGACACCAATTCCTCATCTGATTCAATTTCTTTCTCTGATCATTGATGACTTGATATATACACATGTCTTTGTCCACCGTTCCAATACCGTCTGAGTCTCATATCCTGTGTTTTAGGCCGATTTCATGCTAGGTTGTTCTTGTTTGTGACATTTCAGGTCCTAGTACACGAAGGAAGGCTTGAGCATGAGTTCGGGGCCGATTGGACGAAGTTGGGACGTTTGACGAAAAGATGAGGAAACCACACGGCCAGACCTAAATTCCACACGGCCGTGTGGAACCACTTTTGCGCGGGCAAAGCCAGACTGGCCGTGTAAGGGCCCTTTTTGGCCGTGTGGGCTTTCTAGAGAGTTCACACGGGCATACCTAAATTCCACACAACCGTGTGGTTTTGGTCGTGTAGCGTACCTGGAGTCACTAAATCGAACGCGGCGTTTTGGCGACCCACACGGGCA
Source organism: Linum tenue (assembly GCA_946122785.1). Taxonomy (NCBI): domain Eukaryota; kingdom Viridiplantae; phylum Streptophyta; class Magnoliopsida; order Malpighiales; family Linaceae; genus Linum; species Linum tenue. Next base: position 32,740,210 of record CAMGYJ010000008.1, read on the forward strand.
GACCTAAATTTCACACGGCCGTATGATCGGGCAGAACTGGGTTTTTGACCCAATTTTGGGTCTTTGAAGGGAATAAGGATTTTCCAGAGAAAAAAAAAACAGAGTCCTAGGGAGAGAAAGTGGGAATAAAAAACCCTAGGAGTGATTTTGGAGCTGGGTTTCATCAATCAAGCTTGGATTTCCATCCTTGGAGTGAAGATTATCATCCGAAAGCAGATTATTCCCATTGTTATGAGTATGACTGCTTTGTATCCTGTTTTCGCATCTCTCTCTATGGAGTAGAACTCTCTCTCACTTGGGTATGAAGAACCCTAGTTCCATGTGTTAGGGATATTGATTGTAATGACTTTTGGATTGATATAGTGTGTGATTTTAATCGATTGATGCATGATTCATTGAGTCAATTGAAGTCAGATCAACATTTCTTGATTTTTGCTGCAACCTGAGATAGATAGAATCTGATTAGGTTGTTAGAGCTTCTTCAATCGGTAGTAGTGAATCGATTACACGATAGTTAGTCGATTCACTGCTTTGTACTGGAATCCAATTCCAGTAGCTGAGTTCTATGTTAATTGCCTCAGCATTCTATCCCGGTGAAGACTAGTCGTCTACCGGGTAGTCTGTTTGAGAGGGCTTGGTCAGCTTAAGAGATTTCAAGCTACTGTCGGATCTTCCGCAGTCTAATCAACAGTAAATCAACCAAAGAAAATTACAACTTTGACCTAACTAAGGAGCTAGGGGGACTCATTCCCGAGTGACTCTTCCCTTGCTTAAGAACTTAGAACCATTTCTTGTTTTCTTACTGCTTTAGCTTAAAATCACGTTCACTCAACTAGTCGTCCCTCACTTACTTCAATCGATTATAATCAAGCAGTATCACAATCCAAACGTCATTACAATCGATATCCCTAACACATGGAACTATTAGATGAAAAAATTACAAAAAAGCACATTTTTGATGGGACACTAAGAAATAATAACTTTGGTACTTGTGTGAAACTCGTACGCAACGCAAAAGTCGTCAACACCGGTAGAATTAGATCGAATAGCCATTGACTTAAACCAAAAAAATTTGATTTTCAATCGCGCACCTGTTGACTTGGATTCAATGTGGGTTCAATTACAAGATTTTTAGTGTAAAAAAAATGTAAATAATAAAAAGCGTGTGAAACTCTTCCTCAACGCAAAAGTCCTCAACACCGGTAGAATTAGATCGAATACCCATTGACTTAAACCAAAAAAATTTAACTGTCAATCGAGCACCTTTTGACTTGGATTCAATGTGGGTTCAATTAGAACATTATTAGTCAATAAAAAAATGTAAATAATAAAAAAGCGTTTGAAACTTGTCCTCCATATAAAAGTCACCAACACCAATTGAATTAGGTCGAGCACCTATAAACTTGGATTCAATTTTGGTTCATTTAGAACTTTAATTAGTTAATTAAAATGTAAATAAAAAAACATATGAAACTCGCCCTCAACGCAAAATTCGTCAACACCGGACGAATTAGATCGAATGACCATTGACTTAAACCAAAAAATCTTAATTGGCAACACTGGTCTTCAACACCGGTTGAATTAGGTCGAGCACCTATTGACTTGGATTCAATTTGGGTTCAATTAGAACATTTGATTAGTTAATATTAAAAATGTAAATAATAAAAAAGCGTGTGAAACTCGTCATCAATGCAAAAGTCATCAACATCGATCGAATTAGTTAGAATACCCGTTGACTTGGATCAATTAGAACATTTGGTTAGTTAATAAAAATTTAAATAAAAGAAATTCCGTGAAACTTGTCCTCAACAAAAAATTCGTTAACATCGATTGAATTAGATCGAATACCCCTTGACTTAAATAAAAAAATCTTGATTGCAAACACTGGTCGTCAACACCAGTCAAATTAGGTCGAGCACCTATTTACTTGGATTCAATTATAAAATTTGATTAGTTAATAAAAATTTGAATAAAAAAAGCGTGTGAAACTCGTGCTCAATGCAAAAGTTGTCAACACCGGTCGAATTAGATCGAATATCCATTGACCTAAACTAAAAAATCTTAATTGGCAACACCGGTCGTCAACACAAATCGAATTAAGTCGATTACCTATTGACTTGGATTCGATTTGGGTTCAATTAGAACATTTGATTAGTTCATATAAAAATGTAAATAATAAAAAAGCGTGTTAAACTCGTCCTCAATGCAAATATCGCTAACATCGATCGAATTAGTTAGAATACCCGTTGACTTGGATTCAATTTGAGTATGAAGATAAGTAATGATGAAGCTTGTGGAAGATGTTCTAGCTGGCCGAATTCGTAGTTGGAAGTCTAAAGCACTCTCGCAGGCTGCAAAGGAAGTAATGATTAAAGCGGTGGGATCAGCTACTCCGGTCTACACGATGATGTCTTTTCGACTGCCGGCCACGAGCTGTCGGCGGTTAAACAGCCAGGTGCCCAGATTTTGGTGGGTAGGGCAAGATAAAGAGAAGGGGATTCACTGGGTCTCTTGGCCGGCAATTTGTGTTAGCAAGTTCCATGGCGGGCTTGGCTTCAAGGATTTTGATCTCTTTAACATCGCGATGCTAGCTAAACAGGCGTGGAAACTTGTTCAGAACCCGTCGTCCCCCTTGGCCCGCATCTATAAAGCCCGGTATCATCATGACTGCACTTTTCTTACTGCGACAGTTAGGAACCGGCCTTCGTGGGCTTGGCAAGGCATTCTTGAGGGACGAAAGCTTTTACTCAGAGGTCTCCGGTGGCAGGTAGGCTGTGGGTCAGGCATCAACATACTCAATGATCCCTGGCTGCAGTCTTCTCCTCCATCCTCCCCGATTCTACTTCCTGGTGTCTCTCTCTCAAATCCCTATGTGGCCTCTCTTATTCACCCGATGACTAGAAACTGGAATTTAGACCTCATATGCAGCCTCTTCCATCCGGACAGCGTCAAGTGGATCCTCTCCATCCCGTTGCCATCTTCTCCTCTTCCAGACAAACTCATTTGGCATTACTCCGCGAACGGGGTCTACAGCGTCAAGTCGTGCTACCAGGTGCTGTCGGAGGACCGCGCGGCTTCATTTGCTCCACTCCCTCAGCATTTGGATACGAAATTCTGGAAGTGCTTGTGGAATCTCCCTATTCCTCCAAAATTGAAATTTTTCTTGTGGAGATTTGTGCGCGGGTTTCTCCCGCTGTGTGCCGTGCTAAAACAGAAGACTTTGTGTGATGTTGATACCTGCCCAGTTTGCTCGGTGGGAGTTGAAACTTTCTCACGCTGTTTTTTTAATTGCAGGATTGCGCGTGGAATCTGGGAACTTGCAGGGCAGGAGGCGATTCGTCAAGATGTGTGTATGCTAACTCCGGATGTTGCTTGGCATCGTATTTTCTTCTCCTTGCAGCTTTCCAAAGTGCAAATTTCTGAGATTGTTTTCCTCACCTGGAGAGTTTGGAAAGCAAGATGCTGGTCCGTCCATGATCACGTCCAGTATTTGCCACCTGCTTTGGTCCGCCAGTTCCGAAATCAGCTGCGTGAGTGGCAAGCCGCCACTAGTGGAAGACAATCCAACCAGCCTCTGAACCAGCAGCAGGGTGGGCAGCCGCCTACGATATCGAGCCCACCGGGGGGTATTTTGATTAGGTTTGATGGGGGCTTTCGCAAAGATGTGGGCGGTAGCTCATGGTTCGTGGGTTTCGCGCCTCATATGTGCGTATGGTAAGTTCTACGCAGGTTTGAATGACCCCTTCCTCTCCGAGCTAATTGCCCTCCGTGATTTGATGTTATGGTGCCTTCAGAACGGATTTTTTAACGTGTGTTTTTGTGGTGATGCTCAATTGGTTATTCGACGAGTGACTGAGAGTGCAGTGCAGCATGAGACAGGAGGAGCAATCCTGGAGGAAGTTTGTCTGCTCAAATCCAGCTTCCAGTTCAGCAAATTTGTGTTTGCCTCCCGTAGGACTAACAGAGCTGCCCATTTAGTGGCAAAAACGGCCCTTGCATCGGTAGCTCGGCATTCGGTCGACTACCGCTATTTACTATTCAATTCTCTGTAACCAAACTGTCTATCTACTTTCTATCTATGGCAAAAAAAAAAGTAATGATGAAATTATTTTTTATGTTTGGGTTCACTGACGTTACAAGGTCGAGTAGCTTGTTAGGAGAACATATAAACTAACTGACCAAATATAAAAAAAAAATCCCTCGAAGGTAGGTTGGAACTAAATGGTAAAGACTATGTCATGAAGCTGAAGATCCATCATTGTTGAATCGAGAGGCTAGTTTGAATAGTACACAAAACAACAAATGGAACCCATTTTTCATTGATGGAAAACAAAGACGGTTGAGCAATGCGAGCAAACAAAAAAAAAATCTCACGTTTAGGATCTCAATTAAGAAGCGGGGGGGGGGGGGGGGGGGGGGGGGGCATGAAATATAATGGTGGAAGAAGATCACACATATATGGCCATGAAGGTGAACATTATATATCAACTAGGTATGATTTTGTGCCGCGATTCGTTGCGGCTTCTCATAGTATTAGATGTATTGTTTGCAAACCCGTATTTTATTTGTGACCCCGTTTAGCAACAGTTCATTAGAAAAAATTCTAAATGTAATCTAAATCAGCAAATGATTTTAGCTATATAAAATTATTTAACCACGTTTGAACTACGATTTTAGCACAAAATGTACTAATGCTAATTTTTACGATACGACCTTCGGTTTGGTTTTACAATTTTTTATTTTCTCTAAACATAGGACTCGAGTTGAAGGAACGTGTCAAGCCTGATTTAACCACAATTAAACTATGATTTTAGCATAAAATACCATAATGCTAACTTTTCCGCTACGACCTTCGCTATGGTTATACACTTTATGAGTTTTTCTTAAGATACATCGAGGGTCAGGTCAGAACAACATGTCAATCATGATTTTAACCATGAATGAACTACAGTTTTAGCACAAAATACGCTAATGCTAACTTTCTAATATAATCTTAGGTATGGCTTTATAATTTTTAATTTTTCTAAACATAAATCGAGGCTCGCGTTGAAGTAATGTGTCAAATCCAAACCAATAGCATTTTCTCACTTACATTGTTAACCTTGAGAAATAAGCTGCGGGTGAGGGGAGAAAATGACAGCTGCTCACTTTAATATAACTCTTATGCAATAGTGTCATTGTTATAATTATAACTTTAATTTAATTAGTATTAGTATTTTGGTTCTCAAATCGAGAAGTGCAGTGAGAATATATGGTCGGAATCATCTCAATTTACAATTTAAGAAAATTTTAGGAAAATATATGTAATAGTGGGTCTAAAACAATTTTTTTTAAATGTATCAGATAATGGGAGTGCATATTAAGATAATATTGCCATCAATATGAATGTTACTGATCCATTTTGAATTTCAAATCGAGATATACATAAAAAAAAAGAAGCTAATAGCAATTTGAAAAATAAGCACATATAACAATGGTTCATCACCATTTTCGTATCAAGAAGTAAACTGAGAAATAGATATGCAATAAAGTGCCAGAAAAATAATATTGTTCCTAAAAAGTAATTTAACTTTATATAACTATACTTATATAGCAGATTCATGAGTTGAATTTTTTCCATTTCAAATTTTGAACAACCAAAGTGAAAATAGGAAGGGTATTTTTGTCTTCACAATTAGTTATTTATTTTGTATAAAAATATATCAACACCAAGATTTGAACCATGGTCTTTTTAAACAAAGACAATAAACATAATCAATTACACTGAACAAATACATTATGTACTTTTTATTATAAAACATAAACGAAGTTAAAATATGAAAAACATATGACTTTTGTATAACGATAAGCTAGCTCACTAAGTCTCCTGTAAGTATCTTTATGGTGCTTAATACTTCAATTTTCATATTTGATTACTTTAGTTATAGACTATCCTCCAATCTATAAAATATATGAAGGAGATTCATGGGTTAATTTTTCACAATTTCAAATATCAAGCAACCAGAGTGATTTTGGGAAGGGAAATATGTCATTGACCACACTTTAATAGGAATGCTTTGCTATTGAATCTATTCATCGTGATTAACGATGTCAGCTTCGTCTAAAGCAAATCCGTCTTGTCTGAATATGATATAGGGTTAATACCTTATTTTGGCCCGAACTATGACCATATAATCAACTTTGGCCCGTGGTTTCAGAAATTAACATCCTGGCCTCAACTATGCAGCATATAGACTCAATTGGCCCGACACATAGTTTGACCGTCAATTTGGACGGTCAACTTCGTTGACCGTTAGTCAACATGCCATGTCATTGCCTAGTCAGCCTAAAAATCATTAAAAAATGCAAAATTCAAATTATTTTTCTAATTTTTCTTATTTATTATCAAATTAACCAAAAATAAATTAAAAAAAACATAAAATAAAATTGATTTTTTATTTTGTGGATAATTTGAAAAATGATAAATTTAATAAATTAACCAAAAATTATCAAATTATTTTATATTTTTAAAACTTCCCACAAAAATATAATTTATATCATAATTTTTCAATTTATAAAATTTAATTTGATAATTTTTGGTTAATTTATAAAATTTATCATTTTCAAATATCACAAAAAAATTATTTTATATTTTTAGAATTTTTTTTTGTTGGTTATTTGGAAAATGATAAATAATAGAAATTAGGAAAATAATTTGAATTTAAATTTTTTTAATGATTTTTAGGTTGACTAGGCAATGACATGGCATGTTGACTAACGGTCAACGGAGTTGACCGTCCAAATTGACGGTCAAACTATGTGTCGGGCCAATTGAGTCTATATGCTGCATAGTTGAGGTCAGGATGTTAATTTCTGAAACCACGGGCCAAAGTTGATTATATGGTCATAGTTCGGGCCAAAATAAGGTATTAACCCTATGATATATTAAGGAAGTGGAAATAGGGTAACCAAAAATTTATTTTGGAAAGAAGCTAATGTGTCGGACGGCGTGAGAAAATAGAAAGGTATAAAATGGGAGGTTCCGTACGGTTTGAATGTGGTAGAGAAAGAGTGAGAGATTGAAGTTTCACATTTTTATTTTGTAAATACTTATTAAATAAATTATTAATTTAGAATATCGACATTTCTATTTTAGATTTTTTCTTCTTGATTAATCTAATGATTCCTATTAAGTTAAGAAACTTGATAAATAGTTAGTTTAATGATTGAATCCAAATCGCATGCTATATGTTTATGTGTTGGTGGAGATAAACTCCATCTAATTGTATGCTTGACAGCTCGAGAATTAATGAATGTGGATCTATTGTTTGGTGTTTGCGAACATATTTATCTATATGCTATTGTTTTGTTATTTGCTTTGTAATATGTAATCTATTGGTTAAATGGTCATAGATAGAATTGTGTTGATATTGTTATGTGGATGGAGATAAAGGTTAACTCATGACGATGAACACAAATTATTAATTAATGGTTTTTTTGTTTTATGTATCAGACCTTCAAATTGACAGGTTATAAATTTTGTTGTCTATTTCTCTTGATTTTGGCTACCTAATAGACTAGGAAACACAAGACTTTTTTCATACACAACTCTTATTGGATTTCTTGATATTGAATTTCTCACAGTGAATCTCTTTTTGACAATGTCTTTGACTCTCATCTTCAAGCTCGCTCATCTCCCCCAAGTGTTTAAGATTATAGATGGTGATATTATCTCTTTTTATATCTAATTGTCTTTCTCTATGTTTCTTTTGGGAGCATAATTATAGGCTTTTGTTTCACATCTGAATATGCTATGGATTTTAGGGAGAACAAGATGCAACATGAAGGCACAAAGTTACTTTAAAATTTGGAATTCAAAGTGAGCTCCCATGTATTGAGCATTTGAGATCAATTTGCTCTTCATTGTCCACTGTTATGTCTACCTCTACTTTCACATCAAAATATTAAAACTGAAGTTAACAATGAGGCCTCGAAAAGCTCAACTTTTAAGCGTAACTTGCGCAGTGCAAAAAATACTCATCTGATTTTTCTTTTATGCCTCGAGCCATTGACTCGTGTTAAGAATGCTCACTCTGAATCTTGGCACTAGGTCATTTTCTGGTTTCTCTAACATCTTCTACAACGACTCTCATGCGTGGATGAAAAATGGTCACAAATTCTATAGCATATTAGTTTGTGCAAAATAAGTAAGGTTAATGTTGTATCGAGGGTGGTTTTCACGTCATCGTGGTACATCATCAACATGCTACTTCATATTGTTGATCAATCTCTAATGTGCCATGTATATTCTTTCACATGATATAATTTCTTATCTATAACGTACCGTGATGAATAAAGATGGTAACTATTAAGAAAAATATTTGATTAAACTACATGAATGGACAATCATTTTCTTTTATGATTAAGATTGACGTGTGTGTAATGGAAGAAAACTTTCATGTTGTCATACATAAACTACAAAATAAATAGACACCATTTACTTCCAGAATACCGCTATTAGTTGTTTATATTTGTTATTAATTTATATTTTTTTATCTATACCGAAAAATTTCATATTATAAATGGCAATAACACATCAAAATCTATAATAATCAAACTTTCCCGGCCAAGGGCCGGGCCCAATGCTAGTATATAGAATAGAATAGAATATGGTCATGCACACTGTTAGAGTTAGTCAATAGAGTTGTAATACCACATTAATGTCAGAAAAAAAGTATAAAAATTTAGTCTTTTGGCAGTTTAATTATTAATTAATTAACATTTTAATATTGTGAAAAAATGTCTTTTCGGAAATACAACTTCCATTTTTCTGTGAAATGATGTGTCCTTTCCTGAAAGGGAAACTATCTTTTTCTGTGAAAGGTTGTGTCTCTTCAGAAGATAACTTCCAGTTTTCGAAGTATAAATAGATGATTGCCATTACTCTTTTCATGACGAGAGAATTCTTCTTCTTCCCGTTTTCATTCTCTATTTTATAAACACCGAAATCTGCAAGATTGCTGATTCCAGACTTAGAATGAAGGGATTCCTGGGGGTGGTTTGCTCGAGCCTATCAACAATTTGTAGTGGGGGCAAATAACACTCTAAGGAGAGTGATCTAATCACGCTTTCAATCGATTCTTTCCTACCAGTTCCGTACAATCTTAGAGTGTTATTTTGTTGTTAGAAAAACGAATTCTGATGTGAAAAGTATATTGAAGGCGTATGCTTGTAATTCTAACAATTGTATTCTCGCTGTCTTGCTATATTCATTGGTTTCCGAGGTTGGTTGGTTACCGGAAGTATTGCTCCCAACGGGTTGCTGCCGGAAGGAAACATGCCTTAGAAATCGGTAACACTTTGTTCCTTTCTAAGAGCATCTCCATTGGAATTGCAATTAGAATTGCATTATGACATGTCATTCATTTGCAATTGCATTATGCAATTGACAATTGCATCTTTGCAAGCTTGCATATAATGCAATTATGGAATGCAAGCCACACCATCTTTTTTATTATTAAATTATTCATTAATTTTATTATTTGAGTGTTTATGTTTTAATAAATTAAATAAAAAAATTAGTTGCAATTACAAGTTAATTGCATTGATGTGGTGCAATGCAAGTAAGATGAGTTGGATTGCAAAAAAATGAAGTAACAATAAATAAAACAAATGCAATTGCACCAATGGAGATACTCTAAAAAGTGTGAGAGTGGTTGTTTGCCGTTTAGTGGTATGATTGATCGTAATTGATTTTTAGTGAAGTGATTCTACATGAGTTGTTCAAAATCGATTAAAAAGGAATCCATACGTTGCGTTGCATGGATTAGGGTATAAAGAATGAATTTGTTTTGTTGATGGTAGTTCTGGATTGCCAACAATCACCAACTCATGGAATGCAATGGTCCATGAATCCATGAATTAATGCATCTGTTGGTTATATATATTCAGCTGCTGACATTATTAGAGTGTTATTTGTTGAAATTGGATTATGGAGTGGAGAGTACGTTGAAAGTGTATGCAACAAACATATGAATTTCGAATCACAAATTCAGATAAATTTGCATAGTCAATTAGAGAGAGGAAATCAATTCCTGTACCATCCGGATGGTTGATGAATCAATGCATACGTATCTAGTATTGGATAGGAAGAAACGATGTCATGATCGAATTTTGTTTCTAGTGGTTGCTCCCGAAAAGAAAAGAAGGATTGCGGCATCCCTAGAAACGAGTAATACTCTGCCCCTCCTGTTCTTTGAACTTGAGATATCGGGTGTAAAGAGAACACTATGCACCAAGAGAACAAAAAAAAAAAAAAAATGGGGAAAGGTCTCCCCGCTCTCCTGCGCCTAGGGCGTTGGTTGGGCAATCTTCTGATGTCAATGGTGATCTCAATCTTCTCCAGTTGCATGGAAAATCAGCGTCTGGAGCAGGATTGGAAGGCTAGCCTATCACGCTACCTTCAACTCCATCGGAAAACGATGGAGACTGAATCTAGTCAAGATTCGAAACTCTTGCCTGGTCGCCATCCGAGCGATGACACTTCGGACTCGGATATGGCGGCTATGGATAATCGTTGTTCCTCTGGAAGGAATGGTAAAAGAAAACTCGGGCTAAACTGGGCGGAAAGCTCAAGTGTTTGTCCGGAAAAACCTAAACGGCGACGGCTGTCAAAAAGATTCGCCTGGAAATTTATTATCCCCTCTTTGGAAGAGATGGAAGAAGAAGGGAAAACAGAGCACGAAGCCTTGCGGGTAGCGACCGGGACAGCGCCCAGGGTTATCGTCCAAGCTAAGGTGGAAAAAATCGTTCCTGGGTTGGATTTTCGAGGGAGGGATCTTAATCGGGGTGATGATGGTCCCCCCTCCGGTGACCGGCAAGAATCCGACGAAAAATCTCGGATCGAACGGCCGGCCTCAACGGATGTCGTTAAGGAAATATTCCTTCCTGATCCGTCTTCAGTGATTCGCGGCATGTTTCAAAGAAATAATTTTTGCAACATTAATCCGTTATCTCAGGAAAAGAATCCTGGATTTTCGAATGGGATTTTAACAGATAATTATAGTATCAAGATTATCCCTTTACCTCAGACTAAGAGTCCTGGCTACGACCAGCCTCTAAATTCCTTATTCCGAGCGGTCCAGGAGAAGTTTGGGGTGGAGTCTAGCTGCCTATTTAAACCTCTCAGCCTTTTCCCTACTACTCGTCTATACTCCAATTCACAAGATAGGGCTTCAGCGAGAGCGTTCCAAGGCAAAGCTCCTCTCAACTGCTCTCCCCGCTCAGGTACTGTGGTCTTCCCCTGGCGGCTTAACTCAATTACTTGCATCCCGTTTAAGCCTTTGCCTGCTTACCATACAACTACTCCTTTGGATTGCATTCTTAAAATCCCTCGCCCTGTTACCTTCCGACCTATATGCTTGGCCATGGCCTGTCCGTCTCTGCAAGAGATGAGCAGGTCGATTATTAATAATACTGATCCTTGCCTTCAGGTTGAAAAAATGGCTCACGTCACGTCGGATCAAGTGGTGCAGCTAGCGATGGAAGAAGTGCAATCAACAAAATCCCGGTCTGGACACTCGCTACTTGGCCGGCTCTTTACTGACAGCAGAATCTCAACAACGGAGCTGAGGAACTCGGTGCTGACCCCTTGGTTAATCCAGGGAAGGATCAGAGTGGTGTTGGCAAAGCATGGTTTAGTTGAGTTCGTGCTACCAAGTGAGGAGATCAAGAACTAGGTGCTGAAACGTTCTCCATGGGTTATTGATGACAAGATTCTCCACCTGCGCCCGTGGGTTCCTGTCATAACGAAGCAACTCTTTGACGAGCTTGCGATTGCCCCGTTCCGTATCCAATTATGGGACGTGAAAAAAGATTGTTGTACGCACCAGTTTGGGAGGAAAGTGGTGAATACCACTATTGGAAAAGTGCTGGAATCTGGCGTGTTTGCTTGCCAGGACACGGGCCGCTGGTTCGTGAAAGTCAGGGCGTTGGTTGATTTCTCTAAACCACTCCGCTCGCAAATCATGGCCTCAATTGATGACTCAAGGTGTTTCTGGGTGAGTCTGAAATATAAATACCTTCCGAGCTTCTGCTTTCATTGCGGTAGGGTGGGGCATTCCAGCAGTGCTTGCACTTTCGACCCACCAACTCGTAAGGAGAGGTTCGGGCCTCATATGTCTACCAGGAAACTAGGGACACGAATTTTTGAAACGGAAGACCATAACCAGGCTTTCCCTCGAGGACCTAAATCAGTGTGGGTTAACAAAAATTATAGGGACTAGAGGAATAATCAAGCAGGTGGTGGAATTATTAAGGAGCAAGGGGGGGCTTACCTTCACTCGTCGCGTCCCCGACATCATGAAGCTTCGGCGACCATGTCCCCGGCTCCGGCGGCAGCTGTACGTCGGCATAGCCCGCGGGACTTCAAGGTGGTGAGATCGCCGCAAATTAAGCTGGCGCGCCCACGTGCACCCATGCCACCTGGTGACGAACTAGAGGGGATTAGGCAGCGTGATCGTGTCACCCCGCGGCGGGAGGGCTGGGCTGAATCCGATAGGAAGATCGAGAGGCCCGAGGTGTTCATGTGCTCGGGGAAGGGGCTGATGTGGAGGAAAGGGTGGAGCAGGCTGGGATCGAGCTGACTCCTCCGGGAATTCGCCGCCGAAAGCTGTTGCTAGAGGACTCTGATGACGATCCAATCTTCTCAGCAGCTCCCATAGTGAAGCCTGTTGTTACTAACGAAGATAAGAAGAAGGGGAAGAGACTAGTGAAGGTGGGAGATGCCAAGGGGAGTGCAAAGAAAGGGAAACCGACAGCTGGCCCTTGGAGCGTCAACAAGAAAAAGGCAGCACCTTCCAAGATGATGGGCGATGTGGCTGCTGGGCAGGAGAACCTGGGTGCTGGCCCAAGTCGTGCTCCTAAGCAGAAGGGCACTCGCACTAGTAAAGGCAACAAGGCGGGGAAGCAGCTGGCCACTCAAGTGGGCGGCTTATCTGGAATAGCTATGGACCAGCCTGCTATGGAAGTGGGCGAGAAGTCCGAGGAGAAGGTGGCCTCTGGGGCATCTCTCTCGGAGGATGATAAGTCGCAATTTGAAATTAAAAGCAGAAGTCCCATGGCTGATCCTACTCGACCGGTTAACTCGGGACAGGTTTGGCAGGTGGTTGCTGACTTTGAGGCTCGCATGGTCATCAATGAAGAAAAAGAACAATTGGAGGAGGCCCAAGGTGAAATGATTAGGAAGCTGAACGAATATGGATCGAATTTTGACAATGGGTCCCGGAAACGTTCGCTTCAAGAATTGGAAGGTGATATTGGAGAAAATACAACACCCAAGAAGCAATTTGTGGAAGATCAGAGTGGTAATGAAGTGGTGGAGGTAGCCAGCCAGGAGTGGCCCCAATCGGATAAATGAGGCTTCTTGCCTGGAATGTGAGAGGGATTGGGCCATCCCTCACATTCCAAACAGCAGTAGGGTTAATTCGGTCAAATAAACCGGACCTTGTTTTCTTTTCAGAAACAAGATCGTGCCGGAGAGTAGTTTCCCGTAGAATGCGGGGGTTAGGTTTTGAGTCTTCTCATTGTTTTTTTGTGGATGCTGTTGATGGTGCTGGTGGTCTTGTAGTTGCTTGGTCCCCTGAAGTTGAGGCTTCAGTGTTTTTCCATTCGAGTTTTTGCATTTGTACTCGAATTAATGAGAATGGGTTTTCTTATGTTGCTGTCTGCGTCTATATGAGTTGCAATCTTGCGAGACGTGCTTTGCAGTTGATCCAGTTGCGTGAGCTTTGTGAAAATATTGTTGATCCCTTTGTGATTATTGGTGATTTTAATGCAACCCTGAGTGAGAATGAAAAAGATGGGGGGAACCCATGGAATGCATCCTAGTCGTTGGACCTCCGGAATTTTATTCAATTGTTAGGGCTGCATGACCCTGGGTTTCAGGGTGACCCTTTCACTTGGACAAATAGACGAATGGGATTGGCTTGTATTCGTGCAAGACTTGACAGAGCTCTTTGTTCTCAAAGCTGGGTGGATCAATTCCCCGAAACTCTGGTTAAGCACTTCACGGACCAGGGATCTGATCATAGAGCTCTCTTACTCTCGGACAAGCCCTATACTAGGGTGTGTCGCCCTCTGTTTCGTTTTGATGCAAGATGGGCGCATAATCCCGAAGTTAAGGCTATGGTGGAGTACGTTTGGAATGAGCACGTCCCTGGTACTCCTATGTTCCAGTTATGGGAAAAATTGAAGAAACTCCGACATCTGCTATATGATTGGAGTAGAGCTGGTACAACGAATTCTCTGCGTAATATTCACACTTTACAAGGCGAGATTGATCGGATCAAAGCCATTCATCCTATTGATTGGCAAGAGGTGAATCGGCTGGAGTCTGAGTTGAATAGGCAATGGGAGGCTGAAGAAAGCTATTGGCAACAAAAATCTCGCGTTAGATGGCTTAAGAAGGGGGATAAAAACTCGGCTTATTTCCACACGGTCACAAGGGCTCGGCGTAAGCAAAACTTTGTTGTTGGTCTGTATAATGAGGAAGGGGATTGGATCACGGAGGAGCACGGGAAGGCAGATATTGCCAGTAATTTTTACCGATCCCTATTCACTTCCGAAAATCAGATTGACAACATGTTTGAGAGAGTGGATGGCCTTCCCATAGACGCGTGCGTAACTCCGGAAATGAATGCACACCTGACTGCTGAGGTCCTCCCTAAGGAAATCAGGGATACAATATTCTCTATGGGGTCGAAGCAGGCACCAGGCTCAGATGGCTTTACTGGCAAGTTCTTTAAAGCTTTCTGGGGTATAGTTGGGGATTCGGTGATACAAGTGGTGAGCTCGTTTTTTGAAACGAGTAGGATGCTCCGCAGTTTTAACCATACTTGGTTGACTTTGATTCCCAAGGTGGACCAGGTCGAGTCGATTCGTCAACTGCGCAGAGCTTCTCTATTAATCTCTTTGTCTTTCGGCCTACATCCTACCTTCGATTCTCCTTCGCTCTGTCCGATTTGGGTCTTGCCATCAAAGCCTAGATCAGAATATCTAAAAAATGGAAGAGACAAGACCGGCGATCTCGTGCTCGCCATTGCATGTCGTCTACCTGAGAGAGACGGGAAAGAGACGAGGAAGAGATTTCTTTCGGTGACAGCTGAAGAAATATGGGAAGAGAGCAGAAAGGTTTCGTCTTTGTGAAACTGAGGAGAGAGAAGGGGAAAGGTGAAGGTTACTTTTGGAAGGGGTGGGGGAAAAACGCGTCAATTATAATTATCTATCCCCCACCCAGGTTTTTCTAATTGAACCCTAACGAGACAATTCCAATTCCCTCGGCCCAAATGGCTCCATTTTGCTTTTATGTTGCCAAATGAGATAATCTGGTCCAATTGTCTCATTTTGAGGCAATTGACCCAAATTGCTTCATGAGAAAGACCCATCCAAACGAACCCATAGTCGTTTCCTTCTCATGGAAGAGGTAAATGAGATGGTGTTATCGGTTTGAATGTTAGTTTCTCTTCTCTTTGTTTCTATTCTTCGATTCATTTTAGGATTTGGGACTTTGCTCTTTTAAGTTATTAATTTTGTCTCTTTTTCAATGCTGTTTTCTTTGTTATTTTCAACCTTAGAGCAAAGTTTGGGTTTTGAATTTGATCTCAATGTCTGTGTTTGGATCCATGCTCTTCTAACTGAGTTTTTGTGGGCAAGTTTTGTTATGGTTTGTTTGGTGCGCCTGTGTTGGCAAAGGTGTCTCGCCTGCTGGTGGTTTTGGATCAGGTGTTTTGTGTGGTTTTTGTTTCCTTCCCTCAAACTTTGGACTGAGTTTTCGTGAAAGGTTGCAAGTCCCTTGGTGGATTTGTCAGCTCTCGCTTGCCTCTGCATTTATGTTGTAGTAAGAATGTACTCCATATTTGATTTGGTTATTCTCTCTCCGGAGTTCTAGAACTCATTAATGGAGAGATTCTTTGTCAACCTACTTGAGTCGTGGTCAACTAATCGTTGCATTAGTACTCAGGGGCAGGGGAAAGTGCATACAGAATGGAAGATTACTTCTTCATCAGTTTTGTAAACATGAAAGGACATAAACAATCTAGAGAAGAGCTTCTGCATATCATAATGGTGAGTGCTGAACTTCAACACTTTGTTGATTTTTTCCAATGCTTTTGTTCCGTGTATGCCTCTTTAAACTAGTGGTTACTCTATATTGATTCTGCCTCTCATGAAAATTCCCATTCCTTTCAGGAGGAAAGAGGAATCATTGAACAATGAGGGAATAGGTGTTGAGGATATTAATTACTTAGTGAAAAAGTAATTAATTCCTTGTCCTACAAGTCCATAGTTTCCTTGTTCAAGTAAAAGAAGGAAACTTGGTTGTCATTAGGGTTTTAACCCTAAGTCTATATCTATGAAAGCTTAGCTACGGTCATGTCGTTAGCAAGCCGTCAAGATGTAGTCGTATAATAAAACATCAGTCGTGAGCTCGTTCCGAGCTCACCGTGGATTAGTCTCGATCAATCAATCGATCGAGGATACCACGTAAAATCTTGTGTTCTGTGTTCGTTTCATCTTCCGCGTCATCAAATTCTACATGGTATCAGAGCAAAACTCGAGCCATTATTAGGGTTTTGAGCTTCCGCAAGTTTTTGTTTCGTCGCCTTCGTCAATCAGCAGCCACGGTGAAAGAAGTTGTTGGCTCCACCTCCGACTCCAACATCAGGTCGTCGTCGTTGCCTAGTCGTGGTCGTTCGTGGTCTCTCTCTAAAGGTCGTCATCACATTCCGTCACAGTCGCTGATTTCCATCGGAATCAGTTTCGTCCGTCTCGATCTTCTCATCAACACCAGTCGCCGACGCCGAGTAAAAGTCGTCGTTAGTGGCCTCAACTCGCCGCCGTTCCTCTTGTCATCATCGTCGTCCCCGTCCTGACGTCGTTGACTCATCATCGTCGCAGTCGATAAGTAGAGGCTGCTCGGATCCGAGCTCCCGCCATCGTCTCCCTTTTCAGGACACCGCCATCGCCAGTCAGTCAACTTCCCATCCGTCATCTTCGTCTCGAGCAGAATCAACGTCGTCTGCACCGCCGCTGTTGTCAACCACAACGGCGCAGACCTCCGATCTCGCTCTCAACATCATCGTCAATCCCGCCGCCATCGCAATCAAACGATCGCGTATCATAGTCATCTCCAGCTTTGCCTCCTGTAGATGTGTCACCGTCCTCGTCGTCAAGTCAATCTCACCATCATCGTCCGCGGCGGGACTTTTGTTTTTGATTGGCTGATCCAAAACTCTCGGCCGGTCCACAAATTCAAGGTCTCTCCTCGTCTCCAATCTCACGTCTCACCCTCATCATCGATCAACGTCGTCCGCCGTAGCTTCGATCGCAACGGTTGGTTGTCGCGGGACGCACAACAGAGGAAAAAAAGCAGACTCGGCAAAGTAACCTAATGGGTCCGTTCATAGTGGGCCGGCCACCCTTTCTTTTTTTCCGCCTCTGGCGGTCACAAGAAAGCCACGCTGAACAGGCTAACTTCCGCCGCAGAGCGTGTCTCTGTCCCTGTCGATATCTAGAATCAGTTCCTGGAGGCAGCTGCCCAAGTTCCCGCAGTCAGAGTCCAGAAATCAAATCCAAGTCCAATCCAAGTTTCTGCTGCAGGCTGTACCTAGTTTTGAATCTGCTTGCCTACGGTGGATTCGTCTTCACCCTTCCCATTTACCCCAACAGTTGGGAGAAGTAGGAGTACGTCAGGTCAAAGCAATTACATGGTAAAAAAATGGAATTGATTTGCCTTGTGTTTGTGGTGGAACTTGTGTGCCTTGTTGCAGCTGTCGTCATTATTCAGAATATCAATCAAAGTCATGGCAGTGAAGACACTAATGGTCGTCCCTTCAATAGCCAGTCATTTTCAAGTCATCAAGCGAGGCAGTCACGATCAAAGAAGCGATCGTCCCCTCTGCGTTCAGAATCAATCAGTTTTCAGTCTTCATCATTCTAGCTTTCAAGCTGGGCATTCACATCGTTCATGCTCCAGCTTGAGGGGGAGAATAGGGAGTCAGCTCGTTCAAGAGATGCAGTCAACCATCTCCAACATATCATACAGATAGACGTAGTCAATCGTCTTCGTCAAGTCATTCAAGAGACGCAATCAACCGTCTCTGTCAGGTCGTTTAAGAGACTCAATCAAACGTCTCCGTCGCGACGTTCAAGAAGATGCAGTCAACCGTCTTCATCAGGTTGGTCAAGGGAGTGAGTCAGTCGTCTCCAAATCAACCTCGTCCAAGAGATTATTCATCTCGAGTTTGTTGTTCAAGCTTGTCATGCTTGTTCGTCACATTTCCTTTTTAAAGCTCGACATTCTTGTCATTCATGTCTTCGCTTGAGGGGGAGTGTTGAGGATATTAATTACTTAGTCAAAAAGTAATTAATTCATTGTCCTACAAGTCCCTAGTTTCCTTGTTCAAGTAAAAGAAGGAAACTTGGTTGTCATTAGGGTTTTAACCCTAAGTCTATATCTATAAAAGCTTAGCTACGGTCATGTCGTTAGCAAGCCGTCAAGATGTAGTCGTATAATAAAACATCAGTCGTGAGCTCGTTCCGAGCTCACCGTGGATTAGTCTCGATCAATCAATCGATCGAGGATACCACGTAAAATCTTGTGTTCTGTGTTCGTTTCATCTTCCGCGTCATCAAATTCTACCATAGGAAAACGAGGACTGTTTTTCCCAACTGTCATAGTAGTTATATTATCTCACTGTTTCAAGAGGGAAGCAAAATTGTTGATTCAATCATAAAGGCCAGAGTCAATATTGGTCTTCTCCGCTCCTTCTCTGTGTCATCGATACATAATTTGGCCCTTGCATGTCAACACTTCCACTCCTTATTGTCTCGCAAATTCTATGTTTTAATTTAAAGATTTTTCTCGCTTAGGGTTCATTACTAATGCTCTATCGTTGGTTTCAATTCCAAACATATGGATATGTTCTGCGAGTTCGGGTATTAGTAATGCAACTGAAATTTCAAATAAAAGATATTTAGATAAGTGGATGCATGATTCGTTGTTGGGGAAAAAGTGCAACATGGTGGGATTGATCAATTACTGTATAAGGGATCTTTCAGCTCATGTATCTCTAAAGAAACCATTAAAAGGTAACAAACTCTTCCACTTCTCCATCTTCCGGTGCTGCTTTATCTAGCTAGATAACACATAATGAAAGAACTTTTACATTTGGATTTTTCTCAAACAATCAAAATGGTTAAGTATGATCTTATCTCTACTTCTGGAACTACTCCTTAGATTTCATTTCTAACCAGAATTCAAATACAGATTCCAATTTCTACTTGCTCATTCGCTGCTTTCACAAACTGGAATCTACAGAGTTGGAGTTGTCATTTATGGTTTGTCTTTTCAAAGTATATATGTAAATAGGTGATTAACATGTATTCCTACCATGCATGTAGTTGGTTTTGCTTCTTTGTGCTTAGGCCTCTTGCCTTTGTTGCTTTTTGAAAATAAACTTGCCATGTTGCTTACTTTTCATTGGTTTCGGCAGAGCCTAAAGTTGAGCTCACTGTTTGGAGAAGCTTTGATGTTGCCACCATATTTTGAGTAGATTAAGTGATTGCCTTCATGGGGGTTTATGGTCCTCGAACTACTTGCGTTCTTGCAATCAAGGGCTACCCTGGCACTCTTGAGTTCCTCATCGATGAAGGTTTGCTTTGTTGGCTACTTGGCTTCCTTCTCACTGTTTTTATATTTGCAAATTTATGCCAGCTTTCTCCAAATTCTTAATCACTCATACAAGAAAAATGGCAGCATGTGAAGGAGTCAACAGATATCAATAAAGGCAAACTATTTCGGGTAATTAGCATAAATGGTAACAAATCTTTGCAATTAGTACAAAATGGTCACAAACCTTTTATTTGTAACAATACGGTAACAAAACTTTGAAATTGTATAAAATGGTCACCGCTATTTAATTTATGACCGTTTTGTTTTAAGTGCAAAGGTTTGTTACCGAATCGTTACAAATTAAATGTTGGTCATGTTTTGAGGTCGGGTGGTTTGTTCGTTAAGTATATGACACTAACTACTTGAACGACATATAAGATGTCAGGTCATGTGTGCATCGACATATTTGCTTTGCCGAATAAGAATGCCCTCAGTTGACCTTTCAATTGCGATACCAAGAAAGTAAGAAAGTAGACATAGTTTTTTCAACTAAAAAGCAGTCTGGAACCCGTTTGTGAGCCATTGAGTTCTCTCATTGTCATCCTAAACAACATAATATCATTCACATACATTAACAAAACCACCATACAACTAGAGTGAATTGTAACGGTGATTGAGCGTTCAAACTTTTGAACTTAATTTGTACAAAATGGTCACAAAAGTCTAATTTGCAACGACACGGTAACAAAAGTTTGAACTGGTATGAAATGGTCACACAGTTAATTTGTGTCCGTTTTGTTCTAAGTAAAAAAGTTTTGTTATCAAATGGTTACAAATTAAAGGTTTGTGACTGTTTTATACTAAGTGCAAAGATTTGTGACCATTTATGCTAATTACCTAAACTATTTCTCACCTGTTATAACTTAAAAGGCTATTAAATCCTCAAAGGTTGTGTTATAGATTCATGGTTAACCCAAAAACAACTATTTGATTTGCTATTCTATTTATTTTTTATTGTTGTTTATGGAGGCCAGTGCAAATCGATGGCGATGAGCGATTATATGTGAAATATGGTAACCACATCCATGTGGGAGATGGCAATCACATCTCTGTAGAGTAGAGCCAGTTACACTGGAGGTAGGATGAACATCTTCATATCCAATGCCTAGGGGATTGAAGGAAGATAAGAGATCTTCCCTTAAAAAATTGTTTTATCTTTTATTTTTAATGAATCACCACAACTAAATATCAATATGGGCTCCATTCTAAATTCGTTTCATGGTGTTTCATAGTGGCACCGGAAGAGAACTTAATGTTGATCTTCAGGCATACCCAGGGTTCAAGAAGGCGCGCCTAGGCTCAATTAGGCGCTAGGCGGTGGAGGAACGCCTTGACTTGGCCATAGGCGTTATAAAAGGCGCTGGTAGCGCTTAGTAGGTAGGAATATCGCTTAGTTTGCGCCTAGTGGAGAGAAGGCGTGCTTAGGCATTCCTGGGCGAGCTTAGGCGGTTAAACCCAATATTCTTCGTTTTGTCCTAGAAAATCAGAAAATTGCCTCTTGCCCTAGAAAATCAGAAACACGGGAAGGGGATGACCATGCTATGTATGTATTTGTAGATGAGGATGAGGAATCATATTGTGCACCCTCGAGTACTATTACAGATGCAATGAAGGGTGAACAGAGTGAGCTTCGCAGGAGTGCACGAGTGAGAGAGCTTCATGATGAAGAATTAGAGTCTGAAGAGGAGGAGGATGGTGAGGAGATTGCTTTTGAGGATGATGAAGATGAAATGGTGGCTGGACGGACCTACTTGGATGATGAAGAATGAACATTTTCCTATGAACTTATTGACTATTGTTTAGTATTTCGACATTTTATGAACTTGTGATTCTAGGAAGTGTCACTAGTTGTTTGTTATTTGTTATGTTAAGTGTTTACTGTTAAGAACTAGGCATTACTAATTTTATATGCACATGGATTATATGAATTATTCCAGAAAACAGGAAATATTTGAGAAATTTTTTCATTTATGCTCTGAACGCCTAGGCACGCCTAGGCTACGCCTAATCAGGCAAGGCGCAAGTGAGGAGCCGAGCGTCTGCCTTACGCCTAGTGCCTTTTAGAACCTTGGGCATACAAAGGTAGTTTATGCAAATAATATCTATGCTTTCTCGATGAACATTATGAGCCTAATTGGCTAATCTTACCCAAAATACCAAACCCTTAATTGCTTTCAGTTTGTTGATTTTGGATTACAAAAGATGTGAACATTTCTAATCCATTTCTGTTATGTACTAGCTTCCAAGAGACCAAGACGCCTTACTTGCAAAGGAAACTGATTCAGCGTACTATATTAGTACACTAATTAAAGAGGATAGATATAATAGAAGTCAATGTGAGGAAGCTCAATGCTGCGAGATTGGCGGTCTTTTGCAATTGGGAAATTCCAATCTGTATATGCTTCTCTTTCCGTTTTTTTTGTAAAAGATAATTGTATTAGCACGGTCTTGCTAGATTGCAGACTTTTTATCAATGGAGTCTTATCCAATATCTTGCTTTTTAGAATATAGCATAATTGGTTTTGGGATATTTCCTATATGAAGTATGAACATTAGCTGCCAGATTCTGATAATGAAAATATATTATCATTGTCATGAGCAGAGGACTATGCTTTGTATAATCATTATTTTACATATCTTGCCACCATTTTCATAATTTCAAGCAAACTGAAACTTCACTTCATGGAGTTTGATATATGCATTTTCGTATGATCTAGGTTAAAAGAATGATTGGCAGAACTTATTGGTCATAGAAGAATTATTTAGCATGCATTTACTCATCAGGGACGGAGCCAGGATTCTTTGTTAGGAGGGCGAAATTTTTTTACCAACATATTATAAGAAAATATATGAGAAATTTTTAATTACATACAAAGAATTCACACAAGTTTTATATATAGCCCCACTTAAAATTGTATGAAAATCACAAAAATATCAACTTATCTATGCTTAACTCATGATAAAACCATGTGTGTCATACATAATATATTTACCAATTTCACAGATCACAAGTTCGCTCCTAATAGTAAAATAAAGTAGACAAATTTAACCGATTATAAATATAAAAGTGGTATTTTGTTGAAGATGTACTAAACAATTTGTAAAAAAATTGAGAAAAATACAAAATTTTCATATAAACTAAAATAAGCTTTAATAGTTCAAACCTTATTTCTCATAACAAACAAATACTACATACTTTATATAAATATATGACTTTTGTAAAAAAAAAAAACTTAATATGTCTCATAACATCCAAATACTACATTACATATATTATGTTCTTATTACGTTCCACTTTCCAGATATTTTATCTCTTAGTTAATATAACATGGAGTGAGGTCCAAAGCCCAAAAGCTGGGTCTTGTAAACCGAGGAGGAAAAGAGCTGGCAATAATCGAACCCTAATAAACTCGGCCAAATACAATGTAAATCGAACACCATCGCGTCCACATCACTACTGACTCTTGTTTCATTACAAACATTTTTATTTATATCAAGGAGTTACGGAGCATGCCCCCCCCCCCCCCGAGTTAGGCATGGCAACGGGGCGGATCGGGGCCGGGTACCCTGTATCCGTTCCCCGCCCACAATGGGCTTCGGGTTTACCCGTCCCCGAACCAAACGGGCTCCCGGGCCTAGTAATATACCCAGCCCCGTCACCGCTGGGTTTTCGGGTGCCCACGGGTCTAAAAAGCCCGTAACAATGCCAACCAAAACGACAAAGTACATTAAAAAAAAATCTGAAAATCTGACATCTCCTTTTATTATCAATAATAAACTTATAAAAGATCTCAAAAACTGAACCCTGAACCTGACATCAGTAACATTCGAAACTTGAAAGTTGAGATCAACAATCAAAATTCAAGCAAAGTATCAAATCATCCAAACTGAAATCAACAAAGGAGAATCCATTCTCAGCAGTCTGATTGCCGAGTTTTATTCAAAGCAAGAACAACTAAGCTAATTAGCTAAACAAAGCCATAAGCCATCCTAACTATTGAGATCAATTCCAACAGCAGCCTTCCTTCGAGCAAGATGAAGCTTCAACTTGAAATTCTGCACCAACAGCAGCCTTCCTTCGATTGAAATACATCAATTGAAATTCACCAACAGCAGCCTTCCATAACCCATCAAGCCATTAGCCATCTTACGCAATAGCAGGTAGCGGCAGTCATCATTCATCAATTGAAATTCTGCACTAACATTCAAGTAAAAAGACTTAACTCCCTAAGCCTAACCAGTAACAGTGTAACACCAACAAACTCCATGTTCTTGCAACAAAAAAGAAGAAGTTTTAAAGTAATTAACCTGGCTGGACAGTAGAGAATGGTTCAGTCTTCATGGCCAAATGGTGATCTCAGGAACACCATTTCTGGACCTAAAAACCAGAAAGCAAAACACATTAGTTCAACCTCAAATCTCAATGAACAAAATTAGAAATGCACTAATTTTCTTACCCCCAGGTTCTGCATCTTCTACAGTAGTATCTTCGACTGACAGTGCTGAGAAGACTCCCTCCAATGCCTCCACAGCAGCAGCCTCCGAATCTGCAGAAAAGTGTATACAAATATTAGTTACACTTAAACAAAATTAGTTGTACTAGAATTTAGAGATTTAGTTGCATGTTACCTCGTTGCATGTCTTCCATAATCCAACTTCGTGTGCACATCATTGATTCAACAGTGGAATAATGAAGCCTGCTCCGGTGAGGGTCTAACAACCTCCCACCAGAACTAAATGCACTTTCAGAAGCAACAGATGTAATTGGGATTGCCAGAAAGTCCCTTGCAATTGCTTGCAAGGTGGGATACTTGAGACCATTAAGTTTCCACCATAAGAGCAGATCAAAGTCTGCTGTCCGAGGAATAATATCCTCGGCAAGATACATATCCAACTCAGTAGTAATCAAAGAACTCTTGCTCTTTTTCCTTTGACTTACAAAGAGCTCAAAATCAAGTTCAGTAGCCGAGACAGATCCAGAACTAGCAGAAGAAGTTCCAGTTTCAGAACCAGAATTCTTCTCGGCTCTGGTTTGATAATCAAGAATCAAACCACAAATAATCTTCTTGATATTATCACCAACCAAGTCAGTTTCCATACTCCAAAACTTCCCAGCATAGTATTCAATCACATGGAGCTTATATCTAGGATCCAAAACAACTGAAACAGCAAGTACAAGATGGATATCATCCCAGTACTTATCAAACTTCTCAGACATTTGACTGGCCATTCCAAAAATCACAGGGTTGGGGTCAAGACCCCACTCATTCAGTTTCAATCTCAAGTCACAAATCTTTGGGAAGAAAAGATTGGCAGTAGGATACTTGGAACCAGAGAATAACTGAGTTATCTCAGAAAATATTTCCAGCTTATCAATCACAGCAGATGCAAATTCCCAATGTGAACTAGAAGGAACAGATGTGTATTGACTGTCCCTCAAGCTCAAACGAAAGAAAACATCCTTATATTGAAGAGCAACAGAGAGCATATGGTATGTGGAATTCCATCTAGTTGGACAATCAAGTACCAGTTTTTTCTCAAATGTCAACTTTAGTTGCTTAACAACTTCAAAGAAGGTTTGAACCCTCTTAGGTGTAGAATTCCAGTAAACTACACCCTCCCTAATCAAATGTATAGCATCTTTGATTGCATCCAAACCATCCCTCACAATAAAGTTCAAAATATGAGCTGAACACCTCATATGAATCAGTTTACCATCAAGCAAGAGATCACTGCTCACAAGCTTATTTCGCATATGGAATATCATTGAATCATTGGTGGTACAGTTGTCCAGTGTGATTGAGGACAACTTACCATCAATGTTCCAATCAAGAAGTGAATCAAACAACCTATCAGCTAGCCTTTGACTAGTGTGAGGGGTTGGAACATACATAAACCTCAACATTATGTTACGAAGCTTCCAAGAGTTGTCAATAAAATGACCAGTTACTGCCATATACCCCATTTTCTGATTTGTGGCAGTCCACAAATCAGTAGTGACTGAAATTCTGCCCAAATTTCCATCAATCATTGTCTGATATTTAGACCTCTCAACCCCATACAGACCCAGAATATCCTTTTTCACTGTGTTTCTACTAGGGACGGCAAACTGAGGTTGAAGAGAACAGCAAAAACGTTTGAAACCCACATGATCAACAAGGCTAAGGGGGTACTCATGGACCAGAACCATAGAACAAAGTTCCTTCCTAGATACCTCATAATTGTATTGAGAAGCAGAGAGTTGAGGATTTCCACCAGGTTGATAATTGGGGCCAAGTATTTTTTGAGAACCATCATGTATCCTCTTCTGGATACATGTTTTGATATGGTTTCTCAGGTGTGAAGTTCCATTACTTGTTTCCCCACCAAGGGGTTTACGACAGTACTTACACCTAGCTTTCATTACCCCATTAATCCTAACTCTGTGGAAGTGAGGCCACACATTAGAGGTTAACTTACGTTGTGCTTCAAGTTCTTTCTCATTACCATTAATCGGATTATTTGGAACAGGAGGAGGTTGTTCAGGTTGGACTTGGACACCATTTTCAGGGACATGTTGATCAACATTCATAGCATTAGCAGTAGCACCTTCCATCTGAACATAATCAAGTTATATATCACTGATTAGAGTCATTAGACCTTTCATTTTACATTTTTCCTTACTTAAATGGACACCATTTTCAACCAGACAACATTTTTTCTTCTAACCAGCAAACAGGACACCATTTTCAACAATTTACAAGCCATAGTGGATTAGTGGTTACCATTACAGTTTATTATCATTAACAAGTCATAGTGGTTACCATTACAGTTTATTATCATTAACAAGTCATAGTGGTTACCATTACAGTTTACTTCTTCTAACTAAGTTATTATCATTAGCAAGCCATAGTGGTTACCATTACAGTTTATTATCATTAACAAGTCAAAGCAACACAACAAACACAATGGTTACTGCCTACTGGTTACGACTTAGGAGAACGAGATTACCTTGTCTTTCTGTTTTTCTGAGGACTGTCGAGTACCCAATGACAGTAGACTGCTCACTGATGATCACTATCACTCGCTCAGTTGCTCGTCAGAGACTCTGAGTTCAGTCCTTCAATACAGCTTCAAATGAGTCCAACCTGGCCAAAAAAGAGTGAACAACGAACAAAAAAAAAATTTAGAACAGGAGACAAGCATGCATGTCTGTTTTAACACCAGTACACCACAAAGGCACAAACCCAGAAAAAGGAAGCGAGTTCAAGATCCTTACCCAGAAAAAGACTTGGACTCTTTCTGGATGCTCGTCGCAATCTCTCTGTCTCTACTCTCTGTGGACTGGGTGTTCTCAGTTCTGGGTAGAAATTTAGCGAAGGACGAAGGTCAGGATGGTGACTGGTGACCTCTGAAATCCCCCTATATATAGCAGTACGAGTGTCAAGAAGAGTCAGTAGATTGAGGATACAACGAAGATAATCGAAAGAAAAGAAAAAAACTAGAATTGACTTATCTGTTATCGACGAACAATCAGGGATTTGAAGTCCAAACGACTCATTTTTGGCCTGTGCTCGATGAAATCGGCGTCGGATCGTTGCTCTTCCAGCCATGCAATTGGTCGAATGGAGGAATCGAAGATAGATCGTAGTGAAACTAGGAGAGATTTGAGGATTTGGAGAGGAGAAAAGGCAAAAAATCGCGATTATCTTGCGATTCGCCAGAGAAGAGGCAGAGAGAAAGAAGGAAACTAGGGTTTGGTGTTTTTGGTCTGCGATTTGCAAAATGAGGAATGAGGGGCGGCTGCTAGGGTTTCTCAACACATAACACGAATATATATATGGAGGGCGAAACGGCGTAGTTTTGGTGCACGGGTAACCCACCGGGCGGGTTACGGGGCGGATAGTGACCAAACCAACCCCACCCGAAAACCAGGGTTGACGGATCCCGGTTTCCCCGCCACCCGTTGACGGGCCTGTGCGACCAGCCCGTTTGGGCCCTTAACGGACGGGCCTCGGGCGGGTATCCGCTAACGGGCCCGGGCCTGCCATCCCTACCCCGAGTTGGCTTCGTTCCTGTTACTCATGATATATGATGATATACAATCTAATTCAACATTGTCAAAGTGGGATGAACCTGGTATTAACAAATTTTAAGTTTGGGCAAGTTTTATCCACTTTTGTAATTAACAGGTTGGGTTGGATGTAAATTTTTGTTAAAACATGACCCCATCTAATGTACCAAAAAACAATACAATGTCATTTTATGGACAGCCTCTAACCTAATTCAATCCGATTAAGGTGGGGGTAAACATGGTGTTAACGAGTTTAACAAATTACTATATTTATGATTTCATGTTACTAAATTCACGGCCCACCGTGCATTGCGGGCTTTCGTGCAAGTAATTTGTTGGGTTGGTTTTGCCAATCTATGCGCGTGTGGATAATGGATATGACTTTGTCTATGTGGTTGCCACACCATAATTGATCATTTAATTGATACCCATTTAAATAGCGATGCACGGCCAACTATCATGTTTTGTTACCGTGCTGTCTGTGCAACGTAATTCTTGATAGGTGAAAAATGTTTGATAATAATTGAATTTTAACACTAGGTGATGGAGTTGTTTCTTAGGATTCGAAGAAACAAACATGTATTACATACTCCACTATGGAAGTTGAATCCCTAGCCCTTGCGACGGTTGGAAAAGAGGCAAAATGGCTAAGAAACATGTTGTGGCCACAAACGATGCCAGCCATTTTCTGTCTTTTGTGATAGTGAGGCTACTTTGTCTAAATCTTATAACAAGATTTACAATGGTAAGTCTAGAGATACTAGCCTAAGACGTGATTACGTTAGATATTTGATTTCTAATGGATCATTTCTATTGTGTATGTTAGATCATGCAATAATTTGGCTTATCCTCTTACCAAGGGATTGCCAAGAGGCATGATTTATGAGACATCCCAAGGGATGGGATTGAGACCTTTTGTGCAGTTTGAAGTAATGGGAACCGAATTTTTTTCTTTAGGTATTCGCTAATTAAAAGGTTTAATGTGGTAATAACAAGTTACTCTAACTGAGGTACTAATTTATTATACAAGTAAATTAGTTCAACAAAGGGTGAGTTAGAGAACTCTTAATGAATTCATTCGGAGTGTCACCTATATGAGAATTATGAGTGGTGTCCCTCTAACAAAAGTAGAAGTCAACTTTTGTGTATGCTCATGAAACATGATCAGCGCATGGCCATAATAGTGATACCCTTATTGGTGGTTGTGGTTTAGAGAAGAGACAAGTAAGCGTGTGGCATCTCCGGTTCTAGCTTTGGATCATGACTCCTAGGCTTAAGTCCGTCACTGATTCGCTATGAACTTTGAGATCGCAAAGATACCTTTATGTATGCATTACTTGTTTGGAGTCGGTTTATCAACTCTTGTTGACTAAGTGGGGGATTGTTAGAGTTAGTCAATAGAGTTGTAATACCACATTAATGGGAGAAGGAAAGTATAAGAATTGAGTCTTTTGGCAGTTTAATTAATTAATTAAATTTATATTAATTAATTAACGTTTGAATATTGTGAAAAGAAGTGTCCTTCCATAAATGCAACTTCCCTTTTTTTGTGAAATGATGTGTCCTTTCGGGAAAGGTATCTACCTTTTATTGTGAAAGGTTGTGTCTTTTCGAAAGGTAACTTCCAGTTTTCACAAGTATAAATAGATGATTGCCTTATTATTGTTTATGGCCCTCATAAGCGATGCGAAAAACTAGCTTTTTTGGAGGAGCTTCAGTCTTTCTGTCTGGAGGTGAGTGATCCTTTCTGTATTGCTGGAGATTTTAATCTTGTAAGGAGCCACGATGATTATGTGGGATCGCGTCATAGCAGCGATTATATGTCTGAATTTGATGGATTTATCAATGGCAATGCGCTTATTGATCTCCCTCTAGGAGGCACCAGGTTCACCAGAAGTGGGGGCTTTGGTTCGGGGTCTCTCTCTCGCATTGACCGTGTTCTGATTTCTGAAGGTTTCGATTCTTTCTATCCGGATTGCTCCCTGTCGGCCTTTGAAAGTATTGATTCTGATAATAATCCTTTGCTTTTGAAATGGGGTGATGATGTTGGAATTAAGAGACCATGGCGCTTTGAAGTTATGTGGCTTGAGGATGAAGGTTTTCTTAGGGAATTACTGTCCTGGCTTGGGGGCTCCATTCAGGGCCGGGGTTCTATTTTCCGATGGGCTAAAAGGCTTCAAGAGCTTAAAGCTAAGTTGAAAGTTTGGAATATGGAAGTTTTTGGGAACATTAATGTTAAGATCGACGACCTCTTTTGTAAGATTCAAGAGCTAGATGCTAGGGAGGAGGTGGACTCTATTTCTTCGAATGATCTGGAACAAAGAATCAATATGCACGGCGACCTGGAGAAGCTGCTTACCTTACAAGAAATCAGTTCGAGGCAGAAATCTAGTGAGCTTTGGTTAAAAACTGGGGAACGCAATACTGGATACTTTCATAGAGAAACCAATTATCGTAGAAAACTCAATTACATCAATCTCATCAAGATCAATGGATGCCCCGTTGAAGGAAGAGATGAGCTGGCTCAAGAGGTGGTTTCACATGACGAAAATTTATATATTGAGCAACTATCTTCTCGTCCCTTTCCTCATAACTATATGTCCTCTCTCTCATCTGCGCGGGATGCAGATAGTCTTATTCTTCCTTTCTCCGAGCTGGAAATTGTGGATGCTCTTAAGGACTGTGATTGTGTGAAGGCCCCGGGTCCTGATGGTTTTCCGTTTGAATTCTATAAAAGGAGTTGGGATTGTATCAAGACTGATGTTATGGACTCTTTCAAAGAGTTCCATGCTTCGGGCTACCTTCCAAAGTGTGTTGCTCACTCCTTCATTTGTCTGATCCCTAAAAATGATGACGTGGAAGAGATTGGTGATCTACGCCCTATAAGTCTTCTTGGCAGCATTAATAAGCTGTTCAGCAAGGTTCTTTCTCAGAGATTAAGTGTGGTTTTGCCCAAGCTGGTTTCTCATAATCAACATGCCTCCGTCCGGGGAAGACAGATTTCAGAGGCTGGTTTAATCGACAATGAACTTATCGACAGCCGTATCATGAGCAGAAAACCTGGGCTTCTATTTAAACTCGACATTGAAAAAGCCTTTGATAATGTCAATTGGGGGTGTCTGTTTAATGTTATTAATAAGCTAGCCTTTCCTCCTAAGTGGCTGTGCTGGATCCGAGGGGTAATGTGCTTGCCGGTCTATTCAGTTCTCATAAATGGTGAAGCGAAAGGCTTATTTCCCGCCCATAAAGGTCTTAGACAGGGCGACCCGCTATCGCCAGGTTTGTTCGTTCTCATTATGGATATCCTTTCATTTATGATTAATAAACTTCAGGCAGCGGGCTTGATTCAGGGTTTCTGTGCCGATGACGCTCTTATCTTCTCGATGCTTATCATGACCAGGTTTTACGCATCTTGGCTACTCTTGTTTGCTTTCAGGTGGTCACTGGCCTCAAAATCAACCTGGATAAATCTGTGATGTTTACCGTGGGTGATGTTCCGGAACCGAGTTTCTTTGCTGATATATTTCGATGCAAATGGAATCGTGAACCATCAAAATATTTGGGCTTCCCTCTTGGAGCCAAACCCAATGCCTCAGAGATTTGGGACCCTATCGAATCTAAGTATTAGAAGCGTCTTCACGGTTGGAAAGGGGGACTCTTGTCCTATGGTGCGAGACTAGTTCTCATTAACTCTATTCTTTCCAGCCAGCTTGTCCATTTCTTCTCCCTCCTTAGAGCTCCATAAAATGTGATTAGTAGACTTGAGAAGACGCAGAGACGGTTCCTGTGGAATGGTACATGAGAAAGGGCAAGGTTCCCCCTGATCTAGTGAGATGTTTGCAAAACCTCCAAGGATCACGAGGCACTACAAGAAAATTTACTTTTAGCGGCTAAACATCGTGGCACATAAAATATGTGCCTCCTAAAATATCTTATACACCACTAATATACTATCTGTCACTAAAAAAATTATAATTTGCCTCTAAAACAATCATTATTTTTAATTAAATGCTGATTTAATCAAAATATTGTTTTTAGCGTCAGATTTTGCATAACTGCCATATAAGCTTTTATCTTTATACTGTGTAAAAATAATATTAAATTTTATTTTATAATATTATAACTTTTGCAGACAACTAATTATTTGCTGCTAATAAAAATGTCATTAAAGGCTAAAATAAAAGCTGCTAATGCTCTTTTATTATTATTTTTCGGTAATCCTTTATTATTTAAAGGAACTAAGATAACAAACTATTTCGGTAATCGGTAATCCTTTATTATTTAAAAAAACTAAGATAACAAACTATCCACATACAAGGCTACGTGCCTGTCATTTAAATGATAATTAATCAATTTATAAATAAACTAATATAAACTAACAAAAAATGGCCGAAGAAATTGCTTACAGTTTCTTTATCTCTATTTATAATATTTTTCTTTTATTTCCTTGCATGTTAATTAATGGAAATCACGTCAAAATTCTAACCGCTCACACATATTATTTTAACCCTCCCTTTCAATCTGAGAGCCACAAAATTTTCATCTTCTTCTCCATTGTTGCAAAGCTCCGTAGCTATAAGTCTATGCGTAACCATAAATCGTTGTACCCTCCTACCAACAACAGATCTTTTATTTTCATACAATCTAGTGTTGCTATTACCTCTTTCAGTCTATCCAAAGTGCATGAGTATATAGTGGTCGGTTGCAGACTTGCAGTGTATCAGAGTCAAGTCTCTCCTCTGCTAATCTAATTTCTTTCTCTCGGATGTGGCCCCCAATCAAGATAGAGTGATCGAGGAGATTCTTTCAACTTTTTGTTCGATTAATTTCTTTCTTCATTCTAGTTCGTTTAATTTTTTATCTGATTAGTTTTCTTCTTCCTTCTCGCCGGTGGAAACAGAACGGCAATGGCTAGTATACGAGTTCGACGATCAGAAATAACAATGCAGGGATATATGTGTCTTCTGTAATTTCATGTGGCTCCTAAAAATAATAATATACAAAGGTTGATCTCCTATTAAATCTAAAATTACCAAAAAAATCTTGTCTGCAGATCATCCCAATCAAGGGAAAAGCTTGCCTGTTAAGAGAATCTCAGAATTACCATTTAGTGATTAATTAAATTGACAAATAATTATTAATTATTTAAAAGGAAAAACAATTATAAGTTTATAACGAAAGACCTATTAAGTAAGCAAATATATGTGTCTCAAAATATAGTATCAGTGGCAAATAATAATGCCACTAAATTAGAAAAAGAAGGCAATAAAATAGTCATTAAAAAGTCAATATAGCAACATAAATATTTGCCCCAAATTCCTTAATCAGCAGCACATGGTATTTGTCGCTAACATCTGCCTCTAAAAACAATTAGCGGCAGCCGTATTGGTAGCACACATTTATGTGCCGCAATTGGCCTTTAGAGGCACATAAATCACTTACACTACCATATATGTTTAGCCGCTAAATATCATTTTTCTTGTAGTGGGTCTCAGAATTATTGATCTAGCGAGTTTTAATTGTGCCCTTCTGTCAGAATGGCACTAGAGATTTGCTGTTGACAGAGACGGGTGGTGGAAGAACTTAATTTCAATCAAGTATCTGAATAACTACTCATCTTGGCAACCCGGACGTTCTCGGGGAAGCCTTTATAGTTCGGTGTGGGCGAATATTATGAAAGAGTTCGATGTTTTCTGGAAGCATGCTTGTATTGATCCCAGGAGTGGGAATGATGTTTCTTTCTGGCACGAATTTTGGAATCCCACTCTTGCCTCGGCCTTTCCCGTGTAGCTGTTGCTGCGTCAAACCCTGCTGCTCGGACCTCGGACATCTACTATGGTACAGATGATGGGGTTGGGGGGCATTTTGAGCTCAATTTTTCTTTTTTTTTTTTGGGGGGGGGGGGGGGGGGGGGAGAGCGGAGAGGGAAAGACTTGAACTCTTAAATTTTCTTTCATCTCATGCGTCTTGTAGCATTTCTCCTCTTTATAGGACATTGGCGGGCGATTGTTACTCTGGTTTGCAGCATTACCCTGCCGCCTCTATTTGGAAAACAGTGATCCCGGCGAAAGTGTGCTTCTTCTTTTGGACTGTCTCTCACAAGAAGCTCCCGACTTTGGACAACCTCAAGAAGAAAGGATTGGTCCTCGCTAACAGGTGCGTGTTGTGCAGAAATGATGAGGAAACGGTGAACCACCTCTTTGTGGACTGCCCTTTCGCTCGTGAGGTCTGTGTTGCCGTTCGTAGACCTTGTGATTCTGTGATCCTGCCGTTTGGTGATATCTTGGATGCCATTCAGAATTGGTCAGTCAACGACCCCGCTAATATCGACTCCTGGATCGTGTCCTGTGCTCCTCACTCTGTTTGCTGCCAAGTCTGGCTTGAACTCAATCAACGCGTCTTTAATAACATTAATTTCCCGGATGTGGTGGTGGCTCGCAAGGCCTGCAAAGTGGCTCTGGATTGGGTTGTTGCTCACAATAAGCTTGACAAAACCTGTAGTAGACAGTGGCTCGGTGTGAACTATCGTAGGATCTGATTCCGCTTGGTCCACCGCTCTTCATGCATCTTTGTCTGCCCACGCTTGTATGGTGTCTTCGGGCGTGTTTGGTGCCTCGCTCGTTGTTTTCCGTTCCTCCTGGTTCGGTTGCTTGTCTTTCTTTTCTCGTCTTTTTTTTTTTTTTGTTTTTTTGTTGTTTGTGCGGCCGTTTGTAGCTGCTGCCTTTCTTCCTTCACTCCTGGTGAAGCTAGTCTGTCTTTCCTTGTACAGTTCTGTCTCGGTTTGTTCATCGTTTTATTTATTTAACGCATTATCACCATTATAAAAAAATAGATGATTGCCATTATTCTTTTCATGATGAAGAGAATTCTTCTTCTTCCCGTTTCCCTTCTTTATTTCATAAACACATAAGTATGCAAGATTGTTGCTTCCAGATTTAGAATTGAAGGGACTCATGGGGGTGGTTTGCTCGAACCTACCAGCGATTTGTGGTGATCGCAAATAACACTCTAAGGAGAAATCACACTTTCAATAGATTCTTGATAGTTCCTTACACACACTCCAGGTTTAGTTTCTTTTTTTAACGATCACTCCAGCTTTAGCTAACATGCATAAGAAGACGTTTGACAACCAAGCCAAATTTGAAGCATCCACTCCAAACAATATCCAAGATTCTACTCTTAATTAATCCAAGTAAATGATACGAAATTAAATATTAAAATTTTCCGACATGGCTTATACAATTGTTTACACCTAACAACACAATAATAAGTAATTAGAATGGGTTACCTTTTGATGAGGTTTTAGCATACTAAATAGTTGATAATCATTCAAATACACTTATTTTTCTCTATAATTTATGATGTACTGATTTCCTAGTTGATAATTCTCCCAAAGATCAAGATTTTCAAGAATCTCAGTAAGACAACCTTGCAGTACTCTATGATGCTTTTGAAATTCCTCCGAGTATAGAAAAGATCGTATTCATAAAAGATGCATCGTATATATACCATACACACACACATATATATATATATATGACAAAGGTTAACCAGCGTCGGATATTATACCTCTGTGTCCACACTTAGTATTTGTATTTCGGAATAATATTGTTGTCAAGAACCAGTTGATCCCAATAACTCGAGTTGTTGGGAGAGGTTCAATCGTGGATCATATACCACAACACTAACACGCCCCCTCAAACGAAAGCCACTTACAAGGGCTTGAAGTTTGCACAGGTCTGAAGACAAGAATACCATGTGCTTAACAAATGGGGGTCACCGGGAATCAAACACAAGATCTCTCGGTCACAGAAGGTTATGATACCATGTCAAAATCTAAGCAAAGTCGATGAACACAAGAGTTTTTTTAACGTGGTATCGTCAAGATGACACTAGTCCACGGAGAGGATCACCCTCTCAGGATTTAGGCTTTCTTATTACGTTGATCATCTTATACAGTTTACAACCATATTTATAGGTTTGCTATAACAAACCCTAACTACAATTACACTTTGGTACCTATATTTTAACACCCTCCCTTAAATTGATGTTGGGATCGTAACATCAATTTACTAGATAGGTACCAGTGTCGGCTTGAGCTGACTACCTTTGTTAGAATATCTGCTGTCTGGTCTTCAGTAGATAAGTATCTAATCTGAATAGAGCCTTCTGCTACCAATTGTCGGATATAATGAATATGTACCTCTATGTGCTTTGTCCGATCATAGAGAACTGGATTTATTGCAATTTGTATCGCACTGGTATTGTCCCCATATAGTCTCATATGCATATGACACGAGACACCCAGTTCTTCTAGCAATCTCTGAAGCCAAATCATCTCTGAGCTTACTTCTGACATCGACCTGTATTCTGCTTCTATAGATGACTTGGAAACCTTGTCTTGTTTCCTGCAACGCCAAGACACAAATGATTTGCCAAACCGAATACACCAACCAGAAGTAGATCTGCGAGTATCCTGACAACCAGCATAGTCTGCATTTGTGAATGCTTCTATCGTCGACTCACCTCCAGAAGGAAAGAATAAACCCACATCTGAAGAATGTCTGATCCTCCAATAACTCACCACTTTCTCTACTTAGTTTTAAATTTTGTTCCATTGGCGTCGAACAAGGACGACAATCTGAATATTCTGCAGCGGACAAGAGATCAGAGATATACTTCTTCTGATTAATAAAATAACCCGCAGCCGACCTTACCACCTCCAATCCAAGGAAATAAGAAACCGGTCCTAATTCCTTGAGATGAAAGGCATCACACAAGGATGCTGTTAGTTCTTGAATCCAATCTCGATCGCTCCCCGTCACTACCATGTCGTCTACATATAGAAGCAATACCACTATGCCATCCACAGTTTGTCGAGTAAACATGGAGGGGATCATTCTGACTCTGATTGAATCCTGCCTGTAGTATCGTACTATGAAACTTCTCGAACAACACTCGTGAGGCCTGTTTTAATCCATACAATGAACACTTCAATCTGCAAACCATACGTGGACCCCCTTTTGTATACCCATCTATACACTTCATATAAATTGTTTCTTTCAAATCACCATGTAAGAATGCATTTTTCACGTCGAATTGAATTACCTCCCAATTTCTCATAGCCGCCACAGCAAACAAACTCTGAACAGTTTGAATTTTTGCAACCGGAGAGAAAGTTTCTTCATAGTCTATCCCATATTCCTGACGAAAGCCTTTAGCTACTAATCTTGCTCGAAATCTCTCTATATTCCCATCTGGTTTCATTTTTACTGTATAAACCCAGCGATTCCCTATAACTTGCATGTTAGGAGTGCGTGGAACCACATCCCACATGTCATTCGCCTCCAACGCATGAAACTCATCCTACATGGTTGCATTCCATCGAGGGTCATATTTTGCAAACCTATAATGAGCTGGAATAGGAACTGGTTCGGCTGAGAAACCCACATAGTCATGCATGCGAATCGAAGGTTGTCCCATCGTTGTGCGTTTTGATCGTCGAAGGATAGGCAATGGAGGTGGTGATCCACCCAAAAGTTCCTCGTATATAGTAGACGAAGAGGAAGCCGTAGAGGATGAATTAGAGGAACTTGCCATGGACAAATTGGAGGAGCTTGCCAAATACGACGTGAGTTGTTGATGGCTAGCACTACCTTCCATATTTCCACCTGGTGAGGAAGATTTCGAGCTTGAAGAAGAAAAAGCAGTATGAACCGAGACACTAGGTGTAGCTGGCGGTGTATGATCCAAATGAGGAGGGTCATTCCCTCCCTGATTCCCAGCATCATTCCCTCCCTGATCCTCAGCTGGACCATTATCAATATGGCCTTGAACGAAAGGAGAAGCTGGCGGATCAAGCAGCACTCGCGGGGAATCAAGAAACTCCGACTCGGCCGCCAAATCCCTCGAACCAATGGGATAATACATATGCTGCTCTAAAAAGACTACATGACACGAGACCCGCATCCAACGCTCTTGAGGATCATAACACAGATACCCCTTTTTTCGAGAGCTATATCCAACGAAAATACAACGAGCGGTCTTTGGTTCCAGCTTATGGCGATCACGTTTAGGCAATAGGACGATACACACACAACCGAAAAGAGTAGTCTGGCAGCTTGGAATAAAGACGTTGATAAGGAGATTGCCCATCCAGGATGGGCGTAACCTGCCGATTAATCAAGTACACCACAGTACTGGCCGCTTCAGCCCAAAAACTAGTCGGAATACGAGAATGACGAAGTAAAGCACGGGTGAGCTCGAGCACGTGGCGATGCTTTCTCCCCACAACGCCGTTATGCTGAGACACCCCAGGGCAGGAGAGATGTGATAGGATGCCGTTCTCAGTATAGAATTCCTGGAGAGGAGTGGAGATGAACTCTCCCCTGGATCAGAACGAAGAATCTTAACTGTTTTCCCGAATTGTGCGCGAATAAACTGAATGAAATCCTTAGCATAGGTAATGAGCTCAGATTTCTTACGAAGAAAGAAAATCCAAGTGAAGTGTGTCCGGTGATCAATGAACAGAGCAAAATAGTGATACCTCAACCCGGAAGAGATAGGCGAAGGACCCCACAAGTCGGTGTGAACTAAATCAAATGGCGCGTGATAGATCGTATCACTAGAATGAAAGGAGGACTGGGACGCCTTGGCCTCAATACAACTAACACAAGGTGGGGGAGAAAAACGATGATCAAGCTTAGCCAGCAGTAAGTTACTTTTTAACATAGACAACAACCGAGCCCTGTGAGGGTGACCAAGACGAGTATGCCATAAATCCTATACAGAAGAATGAACTGAAAAATCCATAACGCTAGTCGGTTTAACAGAATAACCAAAGGAATTATCCAAACTGAAAACCTTCAAAGAATTCTCAAAATCTATGCTCTCATCACAATCCGAGTGTTCAAATTCTGAAAAAAGAGAAACTACTACGATCCTGATCCTCCTACCGCCGACTAGCACCAAGACCTTGACTGAACTCATCAAGGATGAACATGCGACCATCCCGTCTACCCCGTCCGATCACCCTCCCTGTCTTCTGATCCCGCTCCTGACACCCATCAAGGAAAAAACAATATCACAACCATCTTCATTCAACTGCCCCACCGAGACAAGATTAGGCACCAATTTCGGAACATATATTGTGTTAGGCAAACAAACAGATGCACTAGAAGTTGTGCCAACCCCATTAACGGACACATGTTCACCATTAGCAACCTGTAGGCGCATGGAAGTACCAGGACGCAAGGAGGTAATATAATTAGGATGAGGAGACATGTGGTTGAAGGCGGCTGAATCCAGCAACCACCTAGAGGAATTACCTGATGCGGTGCCTGTGGAGAAGACCGAAGTCAACGTAGAAGGAAGAGCCTCTTGTATTGCCTCGGCAACCAGCCGCCGTACGAGGGACGGATCAAAACCAGAACTGACAGATGAAGCACCCACCTCAGCAGGTGATTCCGCAACCGCCACAGCATATCTCGAACGAGACGAACCAGAAGAACCTCGATTGGAAGGTAAGCGCCCCTTCTTCGCAAGCTGCTTGCACTCCAAGATAATATGACTCGATTGCTTGCAATAGATACAGGAATTCTTGCGTTTGCAATGGGGCTGAATATGACCAACCTCCCGGAAAAAATGACAAGTCAGAGTACTAGTATTACCTTGCTCGAACTGAGGTTTACTAGAACGCTGCGAACTAGGACGACTCAGTGCAAAAACAGCTTCGGAACGATGGCGATCCAGCGGAGCTTGACTCTTCAATCTGGTTTCTTCACGTATAAGCTCCGCGAAAGCCTCATCAATAGACGAGACATTGCGGTGAATAAGCGAGGCGCGGATGGGCTCGAAGTCCGGTCGCAACTTCATGAGGAATTGAAGCACGAGAGCGAGTCCGATCTTGAATGACGTCGGCCGACACAGCACCAGTAGAGAGAGGCCGTGAGCATGTCATGCTCAGTCCACATAGAGAGCAGCTCCTGATAATAAATACGGACGTCCCGATCGCCCTGCTCAAAGCGAGCAAGTTCACAATCCAACTGAAATTGACGGGAAGTGTTGGCTTGCGAATAAGTGGTCACAAGATGCTTCCACATGTCCGTCGTAGAAGAGAATCGACGGAGACTGAGGGCGGTGATAGGATCCACAAAGCTCAAAGTCAGGTGATAATATTAGCATTGTCAATTGCCCAATCTTCAATGTCCTTGGCAGGACTCGTCGCAGCAGGCTTGGGCAATTGATCGCTAAGGATCGGAATAAGCCAGTTGATCCCATATTGCATGAAATTATTTCAAGTAAAGTTCAACATCTTTTCTGCACAATTATCCTCAAATATTTTATTGATAACTTATTTTATCTTTGCCATCATGTACAATTTCTAAAGACGATTGTTCACGAGAATCAACAAACCTCAACAACTTCACAATTGGACAGTGTACCATAACTAAATACTCTTGGGAAAATTGAAATCCAACTCAACATCTTTGATGAATTTCCCCTCTTTATGTTTCCCCAACTTTATGAGATGGAAAGCTAGGACTTGGTAAATGTTAGTTGCAATGATTCCTATGTCAAAAGGAACTTCAGAGTGATAAAACAAATTGCAAATTGAGTAGCTTACGGATGCAGTCATGCTTGCAAATTATATTGTCTTATAAACTTAGGAGTTCAAGCTGACTATAGATAAATATTTTAATATTCCGAGTCCAAGACACTAGCGACTTTTGTGTTATACTGTTAGTGTTCTGTTAGTTTTTCGATATTATTTTACAAGAGTCCGGTCAATTGTGAAGTGGATACTTACATGAAAAATATTTTATTAAAAGAGAAAAATTAACAAAAAGTGGAAAAATTATAACTCATCCAAACCCTTTCCTATCATCACCTCTCAGTATGGTTGTCATGCCGGTTGAACCTAGTTCAATTAGTACTAGTCATGAAACAGACATAACATCGCCGGTATGACCACCATGATCGACTTACATATTCTAAGCAAAATAACGTCGTCTTGGTTAATTTAATTAATAAAAAAATAATTTATTATTTATTTTATGAGTTTAAACATTAAAAGTTGATGTTATTTGTTGAATTGTAAGTAAATTGTCTTCAAATATGTTTCATATATGATTAAATTTGTTAAATGTTAAGGATTTTCACATATTTTATTAAATCGATATTGATCGTCACAAACTGATTATACCACCGGTCGTATCATTTCACTTGTCAAACCGGCACAACGATATAAACTATAAAGCGGTTTGACAACCCCCTTCGACTTCTCCATCTACCGCGTCGTCTCACCTTCAATCTACAATGGCCCGTACTGCACAAAAGTTCATAAGCGGAAAGGCCACGAGGAAGTAGCAGGCAACGAATGTCACCCACGACCACAAGTCCTTCCTACGACCATGCTTCCTCTCTCTTCTCTCCCAACAGACACACGGATCATTTTGTGTCTCTTCCTCTCTTCAAATTGCACTCTGTCTCTGTCTCACCAAAGAAGTAGAGTCGCGCCAGAAGCCGCTTTCGCCTCCGGGTCTCTACCACCATCTGCTCCTCTTTCCTGCTGAAAAACGAAGTGCACGATGGTTGCTTCCTCTTGGAAAACCACCATAGCAGCTGATCACACCTTCAATGAAAATCTTCCCCCGTATCTACACCCTCGTTACTCTCTCTGCTCGCCTCTTCAATCTGGTATAAGACTATTCTAATTGGGGAGTTAATTAGCAGCATATATGAATTGGGAAAAGAAGGATGGGATGGACGCGGGCTTGACGTGGACGTAGACAATGATGGTGGCTAGCGGCGGATCCAAATATAGAAGAGCACTGGGCCACATTCGAACATAAAAATTTGATACCGTAAATAAAAAAATTACAGTTTGCATTACAATGTTAATTGTACACGACAGTCTTTTAATTTAGCAAATTCATAAATAATTGAGTCTTCATCCATACCAATAACACCTGGACAAAACTCTGTTGATGGAGGAGATTTCTTGGAGACAGAAATCACGGGAAGTGTGGATTAAGTATGGTGATAAGAATTCAGCCTATTTCCGCCGTATTGCTAATGCCAATGGGAGGAGGAACAAGGTAACTCAATTACAGGTTGATGGGACTACTGTTCGAGGCAAAGATGATATCAAGCAAGCTATCATTGGTCACTTCCAACCCAGATTCAAGAAAGATAATACCAGCATGCCTTTTTTAAGGGATTTCAAAAAGAACTTATTGAATGTTGAAGACAATTATATACTCTCGACACCTTTCGGTGAAGCGGAAATCTGGAATGCAGTTTGCTCTTGTGGCAGGGACAAGGCGCCAGGACCTGATGGTTTTACTCTGGAATTCTTCAAAAAAGCAGTGGAATTTCATCAAGGGAGATGTGATCAAGGCCGTGGACGAGTTCTACTTGCTGGGTTTCGTTCCGGATTCCATAGGCCACTCCTTCATCTGCTTGATTCCGAAAAAGGAGGTTGTTGAAGAGGTTAAAGACTTCCGTCCCATTAGCCTTATTGGTAGCCTGAACAAGATTATTTCGAAGCTTCTCTTCAATCGTTTACAACTGTTTATGGATAGGGTCATCTCTTCAAAACAGTTTGCGGGAATCAAGAGAAGACAAATTCATGAGGCTGGTCTCATTGCAAATGAACTGGTGGATAGTCGCAAAAGAAGTGGGCGTTCGGGCATCATTTTTAAACTAGATATTGAGAAAGGATTCGACACAGTAAGCTGGGGATGTCTGTTTAAAGTTCTGCAGAATATGGGACTTTGTTCGAGATTCTAGAAATGGTTGAAGGGGGTGGTTACTTCTACTAAACTTTCAGTCCTGATCAACGGAGAAGCTGCTGGTTATTTTGATCGACAGCGGGGGCTTAAGCAAGGTGATTCTCTATCACCGTTCTTGTTTAACTTGGTCATGGACATCTTTTCTTTTATCATGGATCAAGCTCAAGAGTCAGGACTCATAAGAGGCTTTTTTATGGACTACTACAATGAGATGGGGGAGATGAATCATCTGTTATATGCTGACGATGCGATCGTGTTCTGCGATGCATCGGAGGATGCAGCCATTAATCTTACGGCTGCCCTGATTTGGTTCCAGAGTATTACCGGTTTGAAGGTTAATTTTGGAAAAAGTAAAATCTGTCCGGTTCGAGATGTGGACAACATTGATCAAATTGCTGAGATTCTAGGCTGTGATTGGGGGTTCCTTTACACTGAGTATCTGGGTTTCCCGCTTGGAGCCTCTCCTTCTTCGGTCCCAGTTTGGAACAAAGTTATCAATAGGGTTGAGTGTCGCCTAGCTGGTTGGAAAAGGAACTATCTCTCACTCGGGGGAAGAATTACTCTGTGCAAGGCAGTGTTATCTAGCCAGCCCATTCATATGTTCAGTCTATTTAGGTCCCCGGTTTCGGTTATTAATCGTCTTGAGAAGGTGCAGCATGACTTTATTTGGTCGGGTTCTCTTGGTGTCGGGAAATCTCATCTGGTTTCCTGGGATGTTTGTAAAGGGCCAAAGAAACTTGGTAGACTTGGTATTGCCGACCTCAAGTTAAGAAATCAGGCGCTTCTATGTAAATGGTGGTGGAGATTTGCTCTTGAAAGAGGAGCTCAGTGGCGAGAACTTATTAACCTTAAGTACCCAAATTCTCGGTCGGAGTGGATGTCAGGTCCGGCTAATGGCCATGCCGGCACTAGTCCCTGGACACAAATCTTAAGACTTGGGGATGTGTTTTGGAAATTTGCTCGGGTCGAACCAGGTTCTGGGATTGGAACGTCCTTCTGGAATGATGTGTGGTTCAATGGTCGAGCTCTTGCCCAAGACTTTCCGCGGGTGGCTGCCGCATCTGCTTCGCCGGACTGCTGGATCGCCGATGTGGTTAGGGTTAATAGTGAGGGTTTTCTTGGGAAATAACACTTACTCATAATTTGCGGGGGGGGGGGGGGGGGGGGGGGGGGGGGCTGAGAGAGAGCATGAGAACCTCTTGTTAAGTCTTAGCAATATGTCCGCTAACCATATTTTTGCAGGTCCGGCGCGACTAGTTTGGGAGCCTGCTCCTGCTGCCGGTTTCAGTACTCAATCACTCTATGGGGAGCTCATCAAGGAGAACAGATCCATGGCGGTTAACTTCCCTGTCAAGGTGATCTGGCAGAATACCATCCCCCACAAAGTTTGTGTCTTCTTGTGGATTGTTTTCCAAAAGAAGATCCTTAAACATGATACTCTTAAGCGGAGAGATTGGTCCTTTCCAAGTCGTTGTGTACTGTGTGGCAAGGATGAAGAGACGATACACCATCTCTTCCTCTTGTGTTGTTTCTCTCGCGAACTGTGGAAGGGGATGAGCACTTTTGTTCCGATTCAAGATCAGTCCCAAGACATTGTCAATACCATCAGATCATGGCGCTGCAATGCTGCCTCCAATCCGCAGGAGTTGTGCTCGAACGTCTTCTTACATGCTTTTGTTGGCGGATTTGGCTGGAGAGGAATGCTCGGATCTTTAGAGATGATTACTGTTCGATTCGAGGAACTTGCTTTAGAATCAATTGCAGCATTCATGACTGGCTTTGCGCCTCGAGCATGGTCGACAGAGCTGTTGCTGACCAGTGGCGGTGCTTGGCCAAGGATTGGCTCTTCCCAAGCTCCCTTGCGGCTGGTGATGAGGGTTCTGATCAGT
Organism: Linum tenue; assembly: GCA_946122785.1. Lineage (NCBI taxonomy): Eukaryota > Viridiplantae > Streptophyta > Magnoliopsida > Malpighiales > Linaceae > Linum > Linum tenue. The sequence continues at coordinate 32,784,655 of CAMGYJ010000008.1, forward strand.
TTTCATTGACGGGATTTCAGTGACGTTGCTTTTGCTTGGTCCCTGTTCTCTCGTGTTCGTTTGTAACCTGTACATTCTGATGGTTGCCTTCTGGTTTTTTCTATGTTGCTGTTTTGCTCTTGGTCGCTGTCTGTTTGGCTTTCCTAGAGCAGGGTTTCTTTTTCCTTCCTTCTTTGAAACTCTTACGTTTATTATTTAATCTATATCAACATTATAAAAAAAATAAGTTAAGCAATCAGCAAGAAATTCATTGCCCATCTTATTATGAAATCAGTCTTCACATGTTTCATTGCTAAAAAGGATCTCTCCGTAGTAGCCGTTGAAACAGGCAATGTCAACACTAGACGAATCAACCGACAAATCAATCTGTACCTTGTGTCCATCCCTGTTTCCACCAGCTTCTCTAGTAATTTTGCAAGGGAAGAAACATCATATTCATGACTATGAACCATATGATCGACATAATATCCTAGCTCATTCTTCAAACAATTCATCTCATTGCCTTCAAAGTCTCAAGGATAAAACTCTTCAGCAAGTCTGTAAATATTTTCTTCATCAAAATATCGGAATGAACTTTTAGGGTCTAGTGCACCACTCAACTGAAGCAATCTAACTGATGAGTCATTGAATCATGAAGTTAATGTTCCCAACTGAAAATCATACATAGATTAAAGTATTCAAAATGGTAGCGGTGCTCAAGAGTTGTTTGCTTCTCACCACGTCCAAGTGTAGCATTTATATTAGGTACCTCTATGGCATGTTTTGAGCAAAAAGATTTGACCTCTTGGAGTAGCTTGTCCCATCCTTCATCCCGTAGCTTTTGAAGTTTAACTTTTTCCATGGAAACAAATCCAACTGCAGCTACAATGTCAAGATTCTTGTTGAAATGCTTGACAAAGAAAATCCGTGATATGCATAATCCCTTTCATCAAGTGAAGATTGAACACAAACTCAAAAGTCTTGATATTTTATGAAGCACCTCTGGCTTGAGCTCGTTGTTCTCCTTCTTTAGAACGGCAAAGATCATATAGCACTACACATGTTGCATTGAACATATTTATAATGCTCCATATGGAATGATAATGAGATCCCCAATGAGTTTGCCCCGAATGCTTTAAGGTTGTCATTTGATTAGCTCCTTGTCCATATTGAATTTCACCAGCATCCAACATACCATCAAGATCTTTTTTGTGAATTGCTTGCAACTCCCTTATCCGTTTAGGAGAAGCCTTCGCAACGTTTATGATACAATCCAATAAGGAAAAGAAATCCCATATAGGATCACATAACTTTGAAGAAGTAATCAATGCCAACTGTAATCTGTGAGCAAAACAGTGGACAAAATAGGCATATGGGCAATCTCTAAGAAATAATTTGAAGGTCATACTGAGAGAGAACGTCCATTAAACTGTCCTGACATATTACTAGCACCATCATATCCTTGACCTCTCAATTTTTCAATTTGAAGGTCATACTGAGAGAGAACGTCACAAATAGCTTATTTTAGTGTTTCTGCAGAAGTTTCAGCTACACTCTTGAGAGCAAAAAAGCATTCAGGTACTATACCAGAAGGACTGACATACCTCAAAATAATAGACATATGTTCCCTTTCTGCTTCATCAACAAGCATAGAGAAACAAGAATCTCCAATCTCCTCGTGTATCTTACAACACACTCTATTTGCTATGATTCCCAATATCTCCTTCTTAATGATTGATGAAGTGTATTTCGCATTCCCTAGTGCCTTACGAAGAACTACACTCTAGATTTTATCATTAAACTTCGATGCAAAACCAATCCAAACTAGAACATTCCCCATATTTAAAGAATCATCAGATTCATCATGCCCTCTAAAAGAACTTCCTTGTAAAGCCAACTGTTTGACAACCATAGTTGTTGTTTTCAACAACAATCGATGCTTTAGAACTTCTTCTTCACCAATTTTGTGCATCACTTTATCAATGTGACCGGAGGGTTTCATCAAGGCATCAGCCACTGCAACACATTTATTATGGCTTGAAGAAGCTGATGAACCAACATGAAGAAGGAACACACATATATTACCATGAACTCTCTTCCAATTATCAAATCCATCTTGCACTAGTGCAGAAGTTTGATTCCCATTCATCTTGTCTCTAAACAAAAAAACATGGGAAACAATATGCTTTATGTGTTGTAGGAGAATAGTCCAACCAATCAAATTGTGAATACCATGCTTCTTGAAAGTGACAAAGTGTATCTAGATATCCTCACGGCTTATAGTATGTGAGTTTAGGTTGAAAAGCCTTGTGTATTTGGTATTTTCTTCTAACCTCATCTCTCAACTCAACAGCCCAATCACATATTTGTTTCCTCTTTCCCGGATCTCTTTCAATTTCAACTCCACTGTCAGATGATGGAAGTAGATTACCGGATACAGGAGAAGTAGATGATTCATTCTGAACTGGAGAGGAAGATGGTTTACCTTCATTAGGAGGGACTTCTTCGGTCAGACATGTTTCAGATTCCTTACATTGATAGTAAGAAAACAATGTTGTTTTCGCCTTTTTATTTGGCGGCTGAGAAGATGTCATGATAAAATATATATTTTGAAACCTGCATAATCAATTAAACATATACACAACGCAGTCAAACATTAGATTCTAAGCAAATTTTGATACAGATTCTACAAAGTTTGATATATGAGAAATCCTAATATGAAATTCTATGCTAATGGCTTAATGTACAATTGCACAAACTTAGTTTCTAAGTAAATAAGACTACGACCAATTACCTGTTGTCGTCTAATGTGAATGAAAGTGGCTAGAACTCTGACTGGTGTTGTAGCAGAGAATGAACAAAGGCCAGGGGAGGGGATCGCCGGGTGAGGGTCTCGACTCTCGGGGAGCAGGTCTGTTCGTTTTCCCTTTAATTTTTTTTGTCTCAGACTTGCAGGGAAAGAATAAAGAGGAATAGGGCGGGAGATTAATTGGGATTTGGGGTTGTGTATAGGTGTGGATTTTAGCTGCAGGAAAAGAGAACCAGCCTAGCAGGCCACGCCCAAACATAATAAAAACATAGATTCACATTGGGAAGGCAAGGTATTTGCAACCACTTAATTAAATGCTTCACTTAAAAAGTGGGTGAAGTTATGGTGTTTCGACACCATAATGCACTAGAGCACTTCTATTATGATTTAAAATATTTGTAGTTTAAAGTACAACTTGAAGTTGTACCATAACGTTACAGGTACAAATTGAAATTGTACCATAACAGAATCTGATCTTTATGTAGTGAAATTGTACCATAACATAAAGGTACAACATTAGTTTGTACCATAAATAGATTTTACAAAAGAGTATATGTACAATCTAAAATTTTACCATAATGTTAAAGGTACAACTTCAAGTTGTACCATAAAGGCAAAAACTAAAGTATCATAGTTTAAAGCGTTGTAAAATTCTTCAATGCACTGGCCTTTATGCTTCTTCTCACTAATTGCCTAATTGGTGTACGGTGTACCCCTATATGCTTAACAATTTTCTTAACATGAAGCCCTAGGATGGATCTGTGAAAGTGTATGCCTTCAGTTTGACATGAAATTTGACACCTAGCCCATCAACTTTTTAAATAAAAAAAGGTACATCAGTAGAGTGTTTATCATTTTAAAGATAAAGTTTTTTGCCTGACTTATATAAAACCTTCAGATTACATGATCCAGGACAACAAAAGTGTTTCATCGAATGAGCATACCAAAGAGAGCCCGAACCAAAGCTTGCATGTGATAGAGAAATTCGTGGAACACAAATGATGCTGGCCTTAATAAGTTGGAATATTATTGTAGATTATGAAGGGGTTAATACCTTAGTTTGGTCCGAATTATAGACAAACTTTCTATTTTGGCCCTGTTAGAAGATCAAGTATCAAATTGTAATTAGCCGTGGTATTAAGGAGTTAGTGTGTTGATTGCCGTTTAACCTAGCATGGTTTGTACATATATATGTGTATTAGGGCAGCCGATCTTGTACAATTCTGGTGAATAAGAATATTTCTGCCTGGTGCCGTGGACTAGTCCCAACAATCAAACGTTGGTGAAATCACGTAAATCTCGTCTTGTTCTTCTGTTCTTGATTATATTTGACATGGTATCAGAGCCTGTCCCATTCTTCTAGTCGATTTCTCTGGGTCTTGTGAGCAGCTGGATTTCGCAGCTTCTATTTCTCTGGGTCTCGTGCGCTGCTGGGTTTTGCAGCTTCTTCTGGGTTCATTTTTTGCGTGCTGCTATTGGTGCTTTCGCACCTTTTTCTGCTGTGTTCCAGGTTCGGTTTGTTTCCGCAGCTGATCGCTATTCTGGTTCCGTTTTCTTTTGCCTCTTTTGTGTCATGGATTCCCACAAGATGGAAGCGGTCTCTGTCAAGCTCAACGGAAAGAACTTCCCCCTTTGGGAGTTCCAATTTCGCTTGTTTATTCAAGGGAAGGGGTTGCTCCCTGTTTTGGATGGTTCGCTCAAGGCTCCATCCGCTGATGCTGATCCGAAACAACTTGAGGCATGGGCTATGAGCAATGCTCAGGTCGCCATCATCCTACTATCTTCAGTTGAGCCCTCCATCGGTCTAGGATTGAGGGGTTTTTTCACTGCCCATGCTATGTGGCAGCACTTGGTCAATCTCCATACTCACGTGATCTTGATATCAAAGCCTATTATCAAGCTGCCCTCCAATTATGGACTGAGCATGATATCATAACTCAATCCCTTCTTTCTGCCGAGGCCTCTACTGAGGTGATGAGGGAGCGTGCTAGTTCACGTCTTATGACAATTCTCATGAAGCTCAATCCGAGTTTTGAGTCGGTCCGCGCATCCTTGTTGCATAGGAATGTAACCACTATTGAAGAAGTCTTGCCTGATCTGCTGCGTGAAGAGACAAGACTGAGAAGTCAAGCAAAACTGGATGTCCACTCCTCTTAAGTTGGTTCGGTCTTCTCTGCTCAACCTGGTAAGCCCCGGTTTCATCATACTCCTTCCGGTGAAGTTAAATGTCATTATTGTAAGGAACCGGGCCATATACTCGTTCATTGCAAGAAACGCAATGGGTGTGCATTTTGGCTCGTCGCAATGGGTCTCGTCGTTCTGGCCCAGGTGGTGGGGGCTCTTCCTCCTCGTCTGCGCCCAGAGGTCCAGCTTATGCGACTATGGTGGAGTCGACTGTTCCTTCCTCTCCGGCTGCTCCTGGTCTTACTCCGGACGCCATACGTCAGTACGTGCATAAGGCCTTGAAGGATGTTCTTCCTTCGGCTCTCACCTCTGCCTTTTCCACTGGTATGGTTCCTTCTTCACGTCTCTCTTGGCATCTTGATTCAGCTGCATTCAATCACATGACAAGTTCGTATCGGTCCTTTACGGGTTTACGGTCAGCTCCTCCTGTTAATCTCCAAGTGGCCGATGGGACCACCTTACCTGTTCTGGGGGTGGGTACAGTAGTCAGTCCTGGTTTACGGCTACCAGATACCCTCTATGTCCCGAAGCTTGTTCCCAATTTGGTCTCTGTTGGTCAGTTGGTTGAAGATGGTTGCCGTATTGTTTTTGATCCTCGTGGGTGTACTGTGCAGGACATGAGGACGGGGATGGAGATAGGCCGCGGGAGTAAGTGTGGGAGTGTGTTCTCTCTGGATCAGTACTCGAAGAAGGGTCTTGCTGCTGTGCCTGGTGATCGAAAGCCTACGGATGCAGGGAGGGCGCCTTTGCACAAGGAGTTGAATTTGATTTCTGTTTCTGCAAATTCTGGATATTCTGTGAAACTTTCGGATTGGCATTTGTGGCATAATCGGTTAGGCCACTCGCATTCTAGTCGGCTTGCGGATATTTTTAAGAATAAATTGTTGCACGGGCATTATACTGGTTCAGGTACTCATCATCCTTGTGTTCATTGTATTGAGGCAAAGATTTCTCAACGGTCTTTTGGGTTGAGTTCTAGTGTGTATACTGATCCATTTGACTTAGTTCACACAGATCTCTGGGGCCCTTCTCCGATTACTTCTCGTTTGGGGTTTCGTTACTTTGCCTTATTTATTGATCATGCTACCCGATTTACTTGGGTATACTTTCTTCGGCAAAAATCGGACTTGCTTGTTATTGCCAGGGAATTTCTGCAGATGGTTCAGACGCAGTTTGGAAAGATGGTGAAAGTCGTGCATTCTGATCCTGGAGGCGAGTTTTCGTCAAATTCTTTACTTGAGTTATTTCGGGATCGAGGTATTTTACAGCAACAGTCGTGCCCCGGTGTCTCGCAGCAAAATGGGTTGGTGGAGCGTAAGCATCGTCATGCCCTTGAGCTTACCCGAGCGATTCTGTTCGAGTCCCGCGTGACACCTAAGTTCTGGGCTGAAGCTGTACACACCATTGTGTACTTAATCAACCGCCAAATTACTCCGGTGCTTGACCAAAGAAGTCCATATCACGTTTTATATTTGAAGCTTCCGGACTATACACACCTACGAGTATTTGGTTGTGTATTTTATGATTTATTGGCTCGCCGTGAAAGGACGAAACTCACTCCCAAAGCAGCCCGGTGTGTATTCCTTGGTTACAGTGATAAACACAAGGGCTACGTGTGTTACGATGTTGCTGGTCAGCGGATACGCATCTCTTGTCATGTCGTTTTCTTAGAAGATCAATTCTACTATGCTTCTCCTGTGGCTGCCAGCTCTTCTTCGGTTAATTCTTCTCTGGACTTCTTAACCATGACATTTCCCAGCCCAGGGGATGGTCCATCGCAATTGCCTCTCTCCCCTGCTTCTACCAGCAGCTCCGCGGAGGACACTTCCTCCTCGACGTCTTCTTCTGTTGCAACGCCAGGCAGCAGCTCGCCCGCCTCGCCTCCGAACCCTTCTCCTGCCAGCAGTTCGTCGTCCCACTCCTCTTCCTCCATGTCCTCTCACTTGCACTCTTTAGATGATGACTCAGTCGCTAGTCATCTTGATTTTGAGGAAGAGGTGGCTCCGCCTCCCCTGCGACGATCAACAAGGGCCACTAAGGGAGTTCCACCACCATCCCATAATGATTTTATAGCTTTTGCCACTACTCATATGCCGGTTCCAGCTACGTACAAGCAAGCATGTGGGGTGGATGTATGGGACGCCGTCATGAAGACCGAGATTCATGCTTTGTTGGCAGCACATACCTGGGATCTTGTGCCTCGACCAATCTCTCACTCGGTTATTGGTAATAAATGGGTGTATGCCATTAAAATGTTTCCTGATGGTACGATCGAGCGACATCGAGCCCGTCTGGTGGCCCAAGGGTTCAAACAAGAGTTTGGGATCGACTATGAGGAGACTTTTGCTCCCGTTGCCAAAATGCAGACGGTTCGGTGTGTCTTGGCGGTTGCGGCTATGAAGGGTTGGCGTCTCCTTCAGTTGGACGTGAAGAATGCGTTCCTCCATGGTGATATTAAGGAGACTATATACATGGAACAACCGAAAGGTTATACTGATGGTGATCCTTCCATGGTGTGTCGTCTTCGTCGGTCTCTTTATGGTCTCAAATAGGCTCCCGGTGCCTGGTTTGAGAAATTCCATGATACTGTTCTTAAGGCTGGTTTCACCCAAAGTGATAATGATCCGTCTCTATTCCTGCGATCTTCTCTTCGTGGTCTTACTGTTCTCCTGATATACGGTGACGACATGATAGTGACTGGTGATGATACTCTCGGCATTCAGGAGCTCACAGGTATACTTCGCACAGCTTTTCATCTCAAGGAGCTTGGGGATATGTCCTATTTTCTTGGTCTCGAGGTGTATCAGTCGTCTGCAGGTATCTTTGTTGGTCAGAAGAAATACATCCTTGATCTTTTGGAGACTGCACAGATGGATGAGTGTGTTGCGGTAGCTACTCCTATGGAGCAAAATCTTAAACTACGACAGGCTGATGGCGATCTTCTTCCCGATGGCGGATCTCGTTATCGCACTCTAGTGTCTTATTTATTTGACTCATACGCGTCCGGATATTTCCTATGCTGTCCAGGTTGTCAGTCAATTCATGGCTGCGCCTCGTACTCCTCATCTTTTAGCTGTGCAACGTATTTTGCGTTATTTGCGTGGCACGCAGGATATTGGGCTCATTTTTCCAGCTGGTGGGGCCCCGGTTATTGAAGCATATGCTGATGCTGACTATGCTGGGTGTTTGGATACCCGACGATCGACTTCTGGGTGGTGTATTAAAGTCGGTGGCTCTTTTGTTTCTTGGCGCTGCAAGAAACAAGAACGGGTTTCGAAGTCTTCCACGGAGGCTGATTACAGGTCTATGAGTGAAGTAACCTCTGAGATAGTTTGGTTGCATCGTCTGTTGACCGAGATTGGTGTTCAGTGTCCGCTCCCTGCACGGTTGTATGCCGACAACACCAGCGCAATCAAGATTGCTACCAATCCCGTCCTCCATGACCGGACGAAGCACATTGAGGTCCATGTTCATTATATCAGGCAGCTGGTGGCTGACGGTTCGGTGGCATTATCATACATTACTTCGGAGGATCAGACGGCAGATCTTCTGACAAAAGCGGTCTCTTCATCTCGGCATTGGTTTCTGGCTCACAAATTGATGTTGCGTCAGCATCATCAATTTGAGGGAGGGTGTTAGAAGATCAAGTATCAAATTGTAATTAGCCGTGGTATTAAGGAGTTAGTGTGTTGATTGCCGTTTAACCTAGCATGGTCTGTACATATATATGTGTATTAGGGCAGCCGATCTTGTACAATTCTGGTGAATAAGAATATTTCTGCCTGGTGCTGTGGACTAGTCCCAACAATCAAACGTTGGGGAAACCACGTAAATCTCGTCTTGTTCTTCTGTTCTTGATTATATTTGACAGGCCCGTGGTATCGGAAATTTCTATTTTGGCTTGAACTATGTAGCATACTTTCTTATTTGGCCCGCAAGCCCGTTTGACCGTCAAATTGGACGGTCAACTGAGTTGACCGTTAGTCAAAGTCCAGCTCACTTGCCACGTCAGCTAGCAGGAAATAAAAAAATATATTTTTTTAATTTCTGTATTTTGTTTCCTTATAAAATTTTTTTGTATTTTGTTTACTTTCTAATAATAAAAAAAATTAATATTATAAAAAATGTCTAGAATGTCGATCACATCTTCTCCACCACAAAAAAAAATTTGTATGATAAAAAATTATTATTTTTGATAATATTAATTTTTTAATATTTGAAAGTAAACCAAATATAGAATTTCAAAAAAAAAAATTCCTGCTAGCTGACGTGGCAAGTGAGTTGAACTTTGACTAACGGGCAAACCCGCCTTCGGGCTAAATATGGAAGTATGCTACAAAGTTCAGGTCAAGATAGCAATTTCCGATACCACAGGCCAAAGTAGAAAGTTTTTCTATAGTTCGGGCCAAACTAAGGTATTAACCCATTATTAAAGTATCGTAATAAAAATGACAAAGTGGCTAAAGGTTAATATTTTTACTAGTATTAGTCTTAAACATTATAACATTATGCAACACATGAAGATCAAAATTTAGTGGCATATTACTCTCCCAACTTTTTTCGTGTAACGACATAGCTTATGGCAGTATTTGGGACAATGTGCACACAATTCTTTGAATGAATACAGTGATTATTGAAACCATTAAACAAGTCGCACACGTTTTCTATTATGTTAATTAGTTGCTTCCACAAACTGAATGCAACATAATTCCTTTCGGGGTGTTGATGTGAGTTGAATCGGTTTATCAGCCGCTACGACTGGTAGTCAGGGGTCTCGCTGCCCGGTCAGCGAGTGGGGTCCCGGGGCAACGCATAGAACCACATGGAGAAGTACTATAAATACTTCTCATACTTCTCTGTAATCTGTAATCTCCTCGATATAGTGAAACTAGCTCTCTCTCGCCCATGGACTAGCTAACACACATCGTGTTAGTGAACCACGTAAATCGTGTGTCTGTGTTTTTCGATTTTCGCTTTCGTATTCTTGCTTTATCGATTCTGGCAATTTCCCGATCCGTAGCAGCGCGTTTATAACAAGGGGTATCAGAGCCGCGACTGGAAATCAGACTAGGGATTTTGATTCAGAAGAATGACGTCGGTGAACATGAAGATCGAAAAGTTCAGGGGGAAGAACAGCTTCTCTATATGGCAGATCAAGATGCAGGCTTTATGGAAACAGCAAGGGCTGTGGGGGCGCTGTCTGTGAAACAGAAGATGGCAGTGGTTGATGACGATGAGTGGAATACCCTAGAGGAGAAGGCCCACTGGACCATCATGCTATCGTTGTCTGATGACGTCATCAGTGAAGTCGTTGCTGAGAAGACTGCCGTGGGCTTGTGGTTAAAGTTGGAGAGTCTGTATATGACGAAGTCCTTAACCAACAAGCTTCATCTCAAGCAACGGTTGTTCAGCTTGAGGATGCAAGAAGGTACGCCTTTGAGGGAACATCTCGAACAACTTAACTCTATTTTGCTGGATCTGCTTAATATAGATGTTTAAGTTGATGACGAGGATGCTGCCCTAATCCTGCTGGTTTCTTTGCCGAGTTCATATGAGAATTTTGTTGATTCTTTTATTGCCAGTAAAGAAAGCGTGTTGTTGGAGGATGTCAGGTCTGCTCTTCATATGAGAGAGATCAGGCATAAGGCGGCCGTATCTGGTACAGGTGGTGAGACATCAGGTTTGGCCGTTACATGTGGAAAGGGAAAGATGAATCTGGTAAAGGGAATTCGAACAAGAATTTCAAGTGTCACGGTCCACAGCCATTGATGCTTGTCACAACTGTAAGGAAGTGGGGCATTAGAAGTACAACTGTCCCAGGACAAGAGGGCAACAGAAGAGACAAGGTTCAGTTGCCGTGACAGAAGTGGACAACAGTTCTGAAGACGATATGGCCTTAGCTGTAGATGATAAGGCACATCGTGGGGATGTGTGGTTTCTGGATACTGCAGCCTCATACCATATGTCTCCGAACAGGGATTGCTTCACAACCTACGAGCATATAGATGGTGGTAACGTGGTCATGGTAAATGGGACTGTCTGCAAGGTTGTTGGAATCGGGTCCATAAAGGTTAGGGCACATGATGGTTCATTCTATACCGTGAATGATGTCAGGCATGTTCCACGAATGACAAAGAACCTGATATCCTTGAGTCTACTCGACAGCAAGGGTTTCAGCTTAAAAGAAAAAGGTGGAGTTGTGTATGTCTGCAAAGGTTCAAGGAAGGTGCCGAAGGGCGTGAAGCGTGGGACCTTGTATGCATTACAAGGGTCTGTGTTGTCTGGTTCTGGTGCAGTTGCATTATCTCAGGTTCATCAGGAAGATATGACCACTCTCTGGCACATGAGACTGGGGCATATGAGTGAACGGGGGATGCAAGTTCTATCGAAGAGGGATCTTCTTTGCGCGCACAAGGTGCAGAATTTGGAATTCTGTGAGCATTGTGTGTTTGGGAAGCTACATCGCAGCAAGTTTCCCAAGAATGGAACCCACCGGACGAAGGGGATACTGGATTACCTCCACTCCGACTGTTGGGGTCCTTCACGAGTTGAATCCATTGGAAGCAGAAAAGTGAGGTTTTCACGAAGTTCAAGCAGTGGAAGACATTGGTGGAGAATCAGACCGGGAAGAAGATCAAGAAGCTGCGAACGGACAATGGTCTGGAGTTATATAATTCTGAGTTCAACGAATTCTGCAAGGATGAAGGGATTGCCCGTCATCGGACCGTGAGAGATACACCCCAACAGAATGGCGTTGCAGAAAGGATTAACCAGACATTGTTGGAGAGAGCATGGTGCATGCTCTCTAATGTTGGACTAGAGAGAAGATTCTGGGCAGAAGCAGTAAACATGGTGTGCTTCCTGATCAACCGTGGACCTCACACAGGTATCGAGTTTAAGACTCCTTATGAAGTGTGGTATGGTAAGCCTGCTGATTATTCTTCTCTGAAAGTTTTTGGGTGTCCTGTTTATTATCATGTGGATGAGGGTAAACTGAACCCAAGGGCAAAGAAGGGTATATTTGTGGGGTTACGGAGATGGAGTTAAGGGATTTCGAGTCTGGTCACCTTCTGAGCATCGAGTTATAATCAGTAGAAATGTGATATTTGATGAGAAGTCTATGTTTAACCCCATGTTGTAGGTTACTGTTGTTGAAGGTAGCAGGAATGTTGATAAGCAGGTGGAGCTGCAAACTCTCAATGAGAGTGAGTTTGAGCACCAAGGTGGAGATGATCAACATGAGCATGTTTCTACAGAGTCAGAAACTTCATAGTCCAGTGTAGGAGCTCAACAGTCTATAGCTTCCGGTAGACCGAAGAGAGCGACTGTAGGAGTACCTCCAAAGATGCATGGTTTCGAGGACATGGTGGCGTATTCATTTCAGGTTGCTGAAGAAGTGGATGCAGGTGAGCCACAGACCTATAAAGAAGTCATTTCGGGTGGCGAATCTGATCAGTGGCTTGTCGCAATGGGAGATGAGATGGAATCTCATGATAGGAATCACACTTGGGAGCTAGTCAAACGACCACAGGGAAGGAAGATTGTTACAAACAAGTGGATCTACAAGAAGAAGGAAGGAATCAGTTCTGAAACGAGACTTCTCGCAGAGGGAAAGAGTTTACTACAATGAGATTTTCTCACCAGTGGTCAGACATACTTTCATCAGAGTGCTACTAGCAATAGTGGCACATTATGACTTGGAGCTCGAGCAGCTAGACGTGAATACAGCTTTCCTACACGGAGAGTTGGAGGAAGAAATTTACATGACTCAGCCAGAAGGATTCCAGGTTCCAAGAAAAGAAGACTATGTTTGTAAGCTGAAGAAGTCCTTGTATTGACTTAAGCAGTCTCCGAGCCAGTGGTACAAGAGATTTGACAGTTACATGTTTGAGCTGGGCTACAGCAGAAGTCCATATGATTGTTGTGTGTATCACAACAAGGTGGAGGATGGTTCGATGATATATCTTGTTCTGTAAGTGGATGATATGCTCATAGCTGCAAGGTCGAAGTCTGATATCCAAAAGTTAAAGGGGATTCTCAGTGCTGAGTTTGAGATGAAGGATTTGTTAGCTGCTCAGAAGATCTTGGGTATGGAGATTTACAGGGACACGTCAAAGAAGAAGGTTTTCTTGTCACATAAGAGCTACATCCAGAAGATACTGTCGAGGTTTGACATGTCATCAGCAAAGCCCTTAAATACTCCTAGTGCTTCAAATGTTCATATATCCTCAGCTTATGCACAACAATTAGAGGCTGAGAAGGAGTACATGTCGAGAGTCCCATATGCTAGTGCAGTAGGTAGCTTGATGTACGCTATGGTATGCAGTTGACCTGATCTTGCACATGCTGTTAGTGTTGTCAGCAGGTTCATGATACAACCTGGGAAGGAGCATTGGCAGGCTGTGAAGAGGATCTTCCGGTACCTTAAGGGTACACCTGATGTGGGGATTAGCTTCGGAAGTGATATAGAGTGCTTGGTGTCTAGGTATTCTCGGACTATGCTGAAGATGTTGACACGGGGAGATCGATGACCGGTTATGTATTCACTCTTGGGAGTTCTGTAGTGAGCTGGAAGGCAACTTTGCAGTCGGCGGTGACATTGTCTACGACTGAGGCAAAGTATATGGCGCTGACAGAAGCTGCTAAGGAGGGAATATGGTTGAAGGGACTAGTTGGTGATTTGGGTCTACATCATGATCAGACAGTGGTGTATTGCAACAGTTTGAGTGCAATATGCTTGGCCGAGGATAAAGTCCACCATGAGAGGACTAAGCACATCGATGTAAGGTATCATTTCTTGAGGACAGAGAAGAGGATTAAGGTGAAGAAGGTTGGCACCGCGTATAATCCTGCTAATATGTTCACGAAGCCGGTTCCACATGGCAAGTTCCAACACTGCTTGGACTTGCTGAATGTCTTGAGTGGGTGACTCCGCCCTATGGGGCATTGATGGCGGGAGAGAGAGAGAGAGAGAGAGAGAGAGAGAGAGAGAGAGAGAAGGAGCAGCGAGGATTCAAGTCAAGGTGGAGATTTGTTTATGTGACTTGAATCGGACTATCAGCCGCTACGACTGGTAGTCGGGGGTCTCGCTGCCTGGTCAGCGAGTGGGGTCCAGGGGCAATGCATAGACCCACATGGAGAAGTACTATAAATACTTCTCATACTCCTCTATAATATGTAATATTCTCGATATAGTGAAACTGGCTCTCTCTCGCCCATGGACTAGTTAACACACATCGTGTTAGTGAACCACGTAAATCGTGTGTGTGTTTTTCGATTTTCACTTTCGTATTCTTGCTTTATCGATTCCGGCAATTTCCCGATCCGTAGCAGCGCGTTTATAACATGGGGAATAGACCAAAATATTAATATATGTTCTTTGCTTATATGAGTTAAAACATCTATGAACAAGGTGAGTTAAGTTAATTACTTTCAAATCTTATGTTAAGCATGTATAGTTGTATTAATTTTTTCTTTCACATTTTCCAGCTAAGGCACTCTCAGTATATTATAGGAAGGTACCTCTTATCCAAGGCGCTTCTATAATAGTAGCTACATTACCAAAGAATGTGAATCTATGATAAAAAGATCCAAATTGTTGTTCTTGTGAGCCAATACAAATTTAAGCACAAGAACTAGACCTAGTAAATCATAATTCTATCCAATTCAATTTATCTACTGAATTTCTATCTAATCCAATCATGGTCGGAGCTAGAGCAGCCCTCGGGAGAATTTTGAAAGTTACGTAAAATTGGTTTGGGTTTATACTTTATATAGGTATAATCTAAAAATAATGTATATATAAGTCCGAAAGGCATTTGTTTTCTCCAAATAATATATATAAGCTAGAGCAACTTGCCATTTAATTCAACGGAAGTATGTTTTCTCAAAAAATAAAATAAAATCTAGTGGAAGTAGGAGAGGCTCCAAATACAGTCAGTAACTCGTGATTACTTACTAATGAGTAATCAAATCTCAGTCATCATATTTAAGTGAGTTCAGAAAATTCAGATATAATGGTGGAGAATTAAAAACATTTTTATTTTTCTTGTTTTCTTAATTGGCTCATATCTTATTCGTTTTAACTCGGATTTTTAACTTTTTTTACACAGATTAAACGAGTTCGTTGTGCTCTATAAAATGTGATCCACGAATCTAACAAATTATATTCAAATTCATAATTTCATAAACTCATAATTTTTATCCATTTACCACCGAAAAAGTTTATTTACTTTTGTTCGAAGGAGTATGTTATGTTCAAATTTGAGTTACATTCATCAAAAAAACACTCGTACGTGTCACACTAGTAATATTTTTTGGAAAATTACACCAACTCCATACAGATAGAAACAAACTCCAGGCAGCAATCATAAACGCCATACAGATAGAAACAAACTCCAGGCAGCAATTATAAACGTTAAATTCAACCAACCCCACGTATCGTTCTGAATGTAGTGGCGTTGTGGGAGAGGAGAATTGACGGGACAAGGTTATGGTGATTACTTGGTATTAGTAATCACCGTGGCTAGTAAGGATAGAAATGGTATTTTACTTTTATTATAATCATAATTATCATATTAATTACGTGGTAATTAGGGAGAGATAATTATAAAAAGTAATTATTACATCAATTAAACCAACGTAAGGTTCTGTGAGGTTTGGATTGGTAGTGTTAATCACTTTGTATGGCAGCACTGGTAGTGATCTGCATTGGTAGTTGTCTTAAATCTCTAGAGATTGTATTGGTACAAATTTAATATTGGATTGATTCTGGTGGTATGAATTAGATTGGTATTGGTATTGTGATTATCATTATTGAAATTATATTGATTTTGTTTTATTGTGCAACGTATTGTTGTGTCTGATTAGTTTGGTATAAATTTCAGTCATTGCAAACATACCAGTGAACACACAAAAAGTCCAAAGAACACTACCAAAACTGGAACACTACCATTGCATAAAACTGGAACACTACCATTGCAAACATATCAATTAACACTACCATTCTTCTTCACATTGCAAACATACCAATTAACACTACCATTGCAAACACTACCATTTCTCTGTCACGACTTTCCCAGCATATCTCATTCAACGCCCTCTGTCGAAGCCTTAGCTCCTTCTCCTTCCCCTGAAGCTCCCAGCCACACTCCCGAATCTGGTCTTTCAACAAACCCAGTTCTCGTTCCTTCTTTACAACCTCACCCAGGAACCCTAGAGCAGTTCCCATCTTAACCTCAGCCTCATTTTCTCGCATCTCAATCCTTCTCCTAGCTTTTTTCACTACCAATGCATCAAATCTCGCCAATAGGCGACTCAGAATCCGGAGGAGGTGAAATCAACCTCGCGAGTGCGACGTCTTCACCATACAGAGAAACAAACAGTCGTCGTCGCGGGAAACGATACAAAGCCGTCGAACCCCTCGCCGATTCACCATCCGAGAAACAAACAGTGGCCGACCCGGAGAGAAAGACAGCGGCGCTGTCGGCTGCACGGGGTCTTCGTCGACTGCACGGAGTCATCATTGTGGGCTGCATAGAGTCATCGTCGTCGGATGCACGAAGTTGGCGGTGGCGGCGGCTGCACGGAGTAGGTGGAGCCACCTGATTCGCGGTTGGACAACGACGGATGGCAGGGTTTTTGGGACGTGGAGGCGGACGTCGATGCTATTGGAGGGGTGTGTCATGGCTTGTGGAGGCGGCCGGCGAGACTACCGCTATGGTAGTGGTGGAGGCGGCTGGTGGATAGAAGTAGGGTTTGGATGAGAGAGGGGTAGAATTAGGGTTTGGGTAGAATATATAGAATAATCAGGTGTGGTCTTTTTTTTGTTTCCAAGTATTACCCTGAAGCAATTTTAACCATGAGATTAAAATAAAGGAAAAATAAAAAAATAGACGGAGGATATTGAAGTTGCCACCCTAAACCATCCCGAGAATCGACTGTACTGCTCCAATTGGCGACAATTTTGAGGGTCCGGTGGGAGGGGACAAGAAATTCCCAAGAGGATGGAGAATGTATCCTTTTTTTTTTACAAAGGGATCACTTATATTGTTCAACCAATAAAATATGTTACAAAGAGGAGATCAACATGAGAACACAAATCAAGAAAGAACAGCCTCAACATCCAGAGGAACACACAAACCAACGAGGAAAAGATCAGAACAAGAGAAAGCCAAGCATGATCCAACTAGACAAGGGCATTCCATTCTTGAGCCGCAAACCAAAGCATCTGAATCACTCTTTGCAACCTCATTTATCAGAAAAACTCAAAGGAAAGCTTCAGCTCATCCAAAACAGAAATGACCATGATGATTGAACAATGCAACACCTTATGCCGCCTCCTTGGAGTTGTTCGAAGACGACCCATCACAGTGAATTGCCGAAGAGATTACATGGCGGTGGGCAGGACTATATATGATTGTTCAGAGCTGAAACAAAGAGAGGCAGCCGGCAACGGATGCATCCATGACCAACTAGAGAGCAGGGAACACAAAGGGTTGAAATGCCTACAAAAACCACAAGAAAAGGACCCACCAGCCAGAGCCTCACCAGCAGAAACACAAAGCCAAAAAGAGATCCAAGAACAAAAGCACCAAAGAGCAGCACCACCCACACCATCAACAACAACCCACACTTACACTGCAAATCAACCCCAAGGAAGAACTCCGATCTCAAAGAAACATGGACCATCCGCCACGACATTCGGAAGAGACACCGCTACCCACACTGACGATTGGCAAAGATTCAGAGATCAAGCAAGGAGCACAACGGCAGAGGCGGAACGGTGAACGTGATCACCCATGGGGACGACCACACCAAGAATGGGGCAATCTTCAAAACCGATCCAGCAGAAGCACCTTCAAATTGCATCTTCCGTACCCAAAACAGAAGAACAAATCTAGAAAACTAGATCTGAACAAGACACAACATCTCCACCAGGGAGGAATGTGGGAGGAACCACTTAGGAACCGATAGAAAACAACCAAGGGATGGAAGAGCCATCGAGGGCAGGAAACACAGAAAGGATCTGCAAAAGCCGACAAGGGCAAAGGAAACAGGAAAGCCAGCGATGATTGGAAAGCAAGGAAACCACAAAAGGAAATTCGGCGAGCAAGTGAAAGGAAGAAAAAAGAGAGAATTTGGGCCACCGCCGGTCACCAGCCCTGTGAAGAAGATGATGCAGGCTAGAGAGAAGGTGGAGGTTGTTAAATAGGAGAGAGAAGGTCTATTTCGGTTTGTCCTTAGTAAACCAGTGTTCAGAATGTATCTGTTACGGTGCGTATAATTTTGTATACTCCAGTATAGTATTAGATCTTGCCCTTAAATTGAGTTGGGTTAGAAAAGCTCAGATCTAACATGTAACATGTGAGAATTAATTATTTTTATTTTCTTAGTTTTATTATCTTGTTCATTTTAATTTGGATTTCAAAAATATTTGTATAAATGGAATGAGTTTGTTGTTATCTATAAATGATATCAATTTTCAGTATATTTCGAGAAAAAATTTCATACAACTCATTACAACCTTGGTACTACCTTTATTCTTAACTCGAGTTTTAAAATTATTTGCACTGTTGAAACAAGAGGGGTCTTCCATAAATGATGATGTGGCAAGTTATGCATGATTATTAACCATAAGGTTATTGACTAGAACTGCTCGCTTATAATCCTATACTTATCATTTATGGAATGCTACTAATTTTCATCGAATAAATTCAACGAGCTATATCTCTTTCGTTTTAAGTCGAAATTAAAAAAACAAATTTCACAAAAAAATCATATTGATTGTGCTTTTCAAAATGACATCGATTTTGTTACACTTTGGAAGAACAAAAAATTTGAGAGTTTTAACGATGAACCCGTTCCTTTCGGACAAAAATTTTCAAAATTCCACTAAAAAAGGTTGTACGAGTGGTATGAAGTTTTTTCCAAATTCAAGTTTAAAATAAAGGTGGTACTAAGATGGTAATGAGTGGTTTGAGTGGTATGAATTTAATTGTAAAATATACTGAAAATAAATGTCATTTTGTAGTTCATACTGAACCCGTTCCACCTATGCAAATTGTTTTGGGATCCAAGTTATAGCAAAGAAGATAAAAGTCGATTTAGCTATCGAGTGAAATTAAAAAAGTAATTTATTCTCAACCATTAGACCCGGTCCTACTTAAAATCAAGGGCCTAATGGTTTCAATTCAATTAAGAAAGATCCAATGGTACATATTATAGAGGGGTAGGGAGGAAATTAAGGAGAGCTTTCTGGATTTCTGCCCGCAACAGGATTTTTGGGTTGATTGGTGCGGATTTGGAGGCGCTATTAAAGACTTTCAAATCTTGTAAGAAAACTTAACGAACTATAACTTATTCGTTTTACATCGAATTTCAAAAAAAGTTCATAGCAATATCATTTTTTTTTTGTTGAATCAGTTTCCTTTATTTCCAAGTAACCAAAACAACGAAGAGGGGGAGTAAACAACCCCAAGTTCTCCAACTACCAGCCAAAACTCTAATTACAAATCAGACTACTATTCCCTATAAGCAACTAAATGTAACCCAATCTCACTAAAGTGTCACGAGCTCCCCTATTCCCATTTGTGAGAAACACCAGCCCCTGCTTGATTTGCTCAGCAACCTGCCTTGGTGACCGAACTGCAGCTCCAAAAACCACTCCACACCTCTCCTTCCAAACGAAAGCAATCACTAGGCACCACAGAAGAGCTTGCCACTCCCCAAGCGGAGCACACCCAGCCTGAGAATGTGAGTGAATCATCGCATTCCATTCTGGAAACTGTAAAAGACGACATCCCAATTCTGCAGCCAATTCAGTAGCAAAAGCACACTGAGTGAAAAGATGATCCCGACTTTCCACTCCTTGCCTGCAAAGTGGGCACTCAGCTGTGCTGATTTTTCCCCATTTCAGCAACTTGTCACGAGTGGTAATAGCATTCTTCAAGACTAACCAGACAAGCATACAAAAATGAGGAGGACAAATACTACCCCATACCAACTTATACCAGTCCACTCTAGGAACCCTCTTTCTTAAAGTTTCCCAAACCCGACGAATAGAATAAGAGTTCATCTCATTCGAATCCCAGTGTACTCTATCCTGTTGCACACAGATCCATGGACGAAAAACTTCCCTAAGCTTGAGGATCTTACGGAAAGCCCAGGAACTACTATACTGTACCCTCAGTTCCCAGAAATCACAATTCCTGCACTTATATTCTTTTATCCATGCCACCCATAATGCCCCTGAATTCATCAGAAATAACCAGATCATTCTACCTGTACAGGCTTGATTCCAAGCAAGAAGATCCTTTACCCCAAGTCCTCCTTCCTGTTTAGGGAGAGCAACCTGATCCCACCCCACTTTTGCTTTACCTCCATCCTGCCCATGCCAGAGAAATTGAGAGCAGATGCTTTGTATTTTCTTGAGAGTTTGCTTTGGGAGAACAAACATTTGCATCCAGAATTGTACCATCCCCAGAATGACAGAATTAAGGAGCTGCAACCTCCCTGCATATGTGAGTTTTCTTGCTCTCCATGACCTTATACGCTTAGTAATCTTCTCTACCAGACAATCAATTTCAACAGTTGAGAACTTGCCAGAGAGAAGAGGTAAACCCAGGTAACGGAGAGGGAGTTTACCTTCTTGGAAACTAGTGAGAGCCAAAGCATTTTGTTTGTAGAGAACCGAGTCACCACCAAAGTAAACCTCACATTTGGCTGGATTACTATTAAGACCAGAAAGATGGTAGAAACACTGGAGGACCTTTTTGACCTGCATAATGGCTTGAGCTGAACCCTTAGTAAAGATAAGCAAATCATCTGCAAAGCAGAGATGGGTTAAACCCACTCTCTTACATTGTGGATGAAATGGAATAATCCCTGACTGCCCTGCTTCTGATAACATAGTTGTCAAACCTTCCATTGCAATGGTGAAAAGGTAGGGTGATAATGGATCACCCTGCCTCACCCCTTTTCTGGCTCTGAAGAATCCAAATAGGCTACCATTTACATTAATGCTATAATGAGCTGTTTGGAGGCAACATCTAATCCACTTTAAGAATGTAGGAGGAAAACCCATACTTTTCATCATAAAAAACAGATACTTCCAACTCACTGAGTCGAAAGCTTTCATAATATCCACTTTAATTGCACACCTAGAAGACAGGAAACTCCTCTTGTACCCACTCACCAATTCCTGTGCCATCAGTATGTTGTCCATAATACTCCTTCCCTTAATAAAAGCAGACTGAGAGCTACTAATTATTAGAGGCATAACCCCCTTGATTCTATTAGCTAAGATTTTTGCAATGACTTTATATAGAAAGTTTATACAGGAAATGAGACGAAAATGTTTTAGGGTATCAGCATTTGGGATTTTGGGAAGTAAGGAGACAGCTGTGGAGTTAACCCCACTAGGAAGTATACCTGAACTGAAGAAGAACAGAATTCCCCTGATAACATCTTCACCAATGATCCCCCAAGCCCTCTTGAAAAATCCTGCAGAGAATCCATCAGGTCCTGGGGCCTTCTGTGGATTCATACTAAACACCACTGCCTTAGTCTCCTCTCCTGTGACATCCTGTACCAATGCCTCACAGTCATCTTGCGGAATTTGCCTCTTAACCAGTCTCCTCACCTCATCTTCCTTGGGATTAATATCCCCATTAGCTTCTCCCAATAGCTTCTTATAAAACCCAATTACCTCTTCCACAATCTGATCGGTTTGGTAAATTTCCTCCCCTGTATCCCTGACCAGTTTCCTGATTGCCCTCTTAGAATTTCGTATCTTTACTGCTTGATGGAAAAAATGAGAACTTTTATCTCCCACAGTCAACCAGGAGACCCTGGATTTTTGCCAACAGAAGCTTTCATATGCTCTTGAAATGTACTCATACTGCTCAGTCACCTGCTTAACATCCGCAAAATTCTCTGGGGTTGGATCAGAATAGGCAGCCATTTGTGCCTTGTGCAGAACAGCTTCTGCTTCCTTGACTTGGTCTAGAAGATTGCCATACACTTCCTTGTTAAATTTCCTCAATGCTTTTTTCACCTCCTTCAGCTTCCCCTGAATGATCTGCAATGGATTCCCCGATACTACAACCTTCCAAGCATTCCCTACTATATCCAAGAACCTCGGGTGCTCAGCCCAGAATTCAAAGTATTTGAAGGGTTTAGGCATAGATTTGATTTGGGCAATAGTACTAACCTGCACCCCACAGTGATCAGAGAAGTGAGCAGGTAATACCTCAATGACACAGTCTTTGAATTTCTCAATCCAGTCAAGATTGACCAAGGCTCTATCAAGCTTTCGAGCAATTGGACGATCAACCTGCCTATTTGTCCACGTAAACTGAGGGCCTGTGGTTCTATAATCAAGCAACTCCATCCTATCAATCCAACTATTAAAATCTCCCATGCTGGTAGTAGGGCTGAACTGATTTGAAGTCTCCTCAGGTACTCTAACCGTGTTAAAATCCCCCCCCCCCCCCCACAAGCCATGGATAACCAGCCACTTAACCTTAGCCAACTCATTGTAAGTAAGAAGTCGTTCTGCTTCATCATTAGAAGCATAAATTGCAGTTAAGAAGAAACTCTCTTTATTTATATCCTCTACCAGACAATGCACAAAATTCTTTCCCGGTTTCAACACTTGTAATTTTATCTCTGGAGACCAGAACAACCAGACCCTTCCAAGGTTGGAACCAGTGCACTGAAGACACCTCTCCCATCCTGAAAACACCTCTTCTATCGTATCTTTAGCCTTCTCAGCCTTTATTCGAGTTTCCAGAACCGCTACCACATCTACTTGATTCCTACGTAGGACTTGCATCAAGTCCCGTTGTTTGGAGGTTTTATTGAACCCCCTTACATTCCAGAACAAGACCTTCATTTAGAAGTTGGAGGTTTCCCTCCTCCCCCCTTCCACTGATCCTTTCTTACTTCCTTGTTCTTCGGAGCATCTAGAATCTTACTTGCCTCCTTATCCCCTATCGTGCTTAACACACTAAACGAAGATGTCGAGGCCTGCAAAGGATTTTTTACACTTGCCGAGGATAACCAGACTCGAGGCCTAGCCCCATTAACCACCCTCTGAAATTCATCCTCAGTAGGCAGCTTAGGGGATGGAGAACCTGCCACCGCCAAGAAAGATTTCTCCAAATTCTGTGGAGCAATCTGCACTCCCTCACTCACAGGAGGACTCGAGAAGATAGCATGTAGTTGGGGATCATCATCACTGTTAAACACTTCCTTACCCTTACTTTCCACAGATTTCGCATCTTCCACCACTTGAGCCACCACTGGATCCGATCCCACTGACTGAGGAGGACCACTATCAACCTGAACTTGTTGTTGTTGCGGCTTTGCAACCCACTGCTTCCCTTGATGAGCCTCACAGGAGCCAGTAACTCCAAAAAGCTTACAGACCGAACAGACTGTAGGAAGATTGCAATACGAAACCCCAATTCGAATTGAAGCATCATCATCAGGCCATAACACTACATGATCCGGATAGTCATTCCCAGCAGTAAGCTCCACCAAAACCTTAGCAAACCCATGCCTATTACCTAGTCTTGTAGTTTGATCCACCCCCAACGGCACACCCACCCAACTGGCAATTCTGCTTAACCCCTGATAATCATTGTACTCAAGCGGAACGTTCGAAAGATGAACCCAGATTGGGAAGGCTTTGCGACCTAAATCTTCAAAACTGATGCCTGGAACCCATGGCCTAAGGTAAAGCAAATTATTGTACCAGAACCACGGTCCGTTCTCCAGAATCCATTCACACACCTGTTGATTCGGCAATTGGATCAGCAACATCTTGTCATATAATACTGAAACTCTCACCACCCCATCCCTTCCCCAGAGCTTGTTCACCCAGCGACGTAGAACCTGAAGAGAAGGCGGATCTTGAAGGAATTGCCCTACCAGACAATTCTTCCATCGTGCTGCACCCGCTTCCCGCACTGATTTCGGCATTGGCAGACCACCATTGATAACCTCCGGGGGAAAGTACGAGAGTCGATTTGCCTCCGAAATACCAAATAACGAAGCCCAGGGTTTCGATGGAATCCCCTTCGCGTCGCTCTTCGGCACTTCAGAGGAAGAAGAAGAAGATTCAACACGCTCCTCACTCATGAGAAAAGAAAAGAAGGGGAAAGGAAGCTGCTCCGGCGCAGGTGCCGGAGCCGGCCGCGAGCAAGCTGATCGGAAACCTCGCAACCTTTCTCTCAGTATTCCTCTCTCTACTTTCTCTCACTAATATCATATTTTTGTGCTTTAAAATATTACATCCAATTTGATTTTCTTAATAAATTATTTTGGACATCGTATAATTATCATAGCATGATATTATTATTGACAATAGTATGATAGTGATATGATAGTGCTATAATGTAGGTATGATATTGATATGATGGATTATTTGTGTTAAATTTTTTTGATGACATCATATCACTGCCATATCATGATATTATCATTAGGACCTGACCCGAACTTTTTTCATAATTAACATTGTTGCCTGAACTCACCAAAAACATTACCTAATTGGCCAAATCCGAAAATTGACCATTATGTTGGACGGTCAAGACCGTTGAGTAAAGGTCAACCCGCAACGTCACCTCCCAATCAACATAATTTGATTTTAAATATTAATATTTTCCCCAAAATACGAATCTTCCTATTAGTTTGAATAAAATAAAATAAAAATATGTTTAACGGGTCCCTTTCACTAACCCGACTATTGACTAACCCCGGCCACCCATTTTAAACCCGACCCCGACCTTCAACTTCCTTTCCGATGGACGCCATTTTTCCATCGATCGATGAAAATACAACAGCGACCGGTCTTCTAAGATCACGAAATCATGTAATTAACCCAAGAAACATATAAGATCACGAAATAATGTAAATACATATGCAAGCGTCCTACCCAACAGAATTCACTATCTCTCTTTAAGAAATCTTATTCCCCTCTAGTACCCAAGGTTATGGAATGATTCCACACAAGATAGAAATGACGTACCTTTTCCGGCGAGTGGTACCTCAAACCCGGAAACCGCATCGAACACAGTGAACCGGCGAGAACCACACTTGACTCGATTTTCTCTTTGAAAAGAATGTAGAAAACTAGTTTTGTATTTTATGAGAGTTTTGGTACAAAAAAACGTATATTCTCGTAGTCAAAACTAGAGGGGGTATGGTGCTATTTAAAGAAAATGAAGAGGTGCGTATGAAGGGAGGCGACTTTCATATGGGTGGTTACATCCCAACCAACACATTAGTTCATTTAAAAATAATGAACCATTGCATCAGTTCGGCCCATGGTAGTTGGACCGGTATGGTTATTCCAACTGCCACATCGATTTGGTTTGATTTCGTTCAACTCGGTTTGGTCCAGTTGGTCACACAAACCAATATTACTGATTAAAAACATATTACATAAAAACGACCGAATTCGCGGTCACTCCTTCCCACAGCCTACCAACATGGTACTTCAAGAGATTGTCTTGAATCTTTCCCTTTTTTAATTCCATTCAAACCATTAAAAATCCCAACAAGTACATCATTGGCTTTGCAGTTTTCTATGGTCCAATCTGGTTTCTTGGTCTACCCGGAAGCAAAAGGCGATTGCTCGCTCGTCCAGTGAATGCGTGTATAATGTACTTTGCACCTTGGCCTCTGAAGTTATTTGGCTCCAAGCTCTGCTAGCTGAACTTGGTCAATCGTTACCTTCTTCTGTGATACAATCATATAAATGTGTGACAATTTGGGGCAACTTATCTGCCTCATACCTCGGTTTTCCAAATTCGCTCCAAGCATTTGAAAATTGAATTTCATTTTGCACGTCATAAGGCCAGCAAAAAATTAGATACATGTTCATTATCTTCTCGCTTTAGACAGCTCGCGAATGTGCTCACCAAACAACTCACTCATCTTCCATCTCGCCAATTTCTGTCCAAGTTTCACCTCACCAAAATTCCACTTGCAAGGTCGTGAAAGGATAGAAATATCTACTGATATTTAGCAGACTTAGTCCACTGCCACTATCTTTTTTCTGTTCCTCGTTTTCAGCTTTCCACGTACTCAATTCCATAGCATACGTACTCTTCAGTTATTGCCTTCTATGTTGTAAAAAAGACACAAAATGCATAAAATGAATTTGGATTTGTTGTACTATTTCAAATATCACTTTATTTAATGCCCTTTTTATCCTGTCCGATCCCAATACAAATGGAATAGGGTTTTGGGTTTTTTAGATGTAACAGCAGGTGAGCTCCATCTACACAATATAATAGAAAACTATATAATTCCTTCCTATAAAAAAAAAACTATATAATTCCATAAGATCTATATTGATTATTGAACTCTCATTAACGTAAAGTTCTTCGAGGCTGAGCGCTGACTTACTGAGCCACATTAAATACATATCTCTCTCTAATTTGAAAACGTTCAACACTTGATATACATAACATACGCATGCAATTACCAAAGTTAGTGCTAACTCTTTTAGCAGTACAGGACAGCTGTACAGGTCCAATTAGGGGTGGGCAATGGGCGGGTTGGATGGATTTTGGTTTAAAATTGACCCACCCGCTTACTAGCGGGTTGGAATATATGTGACCCGCAATCCACCCACATACTTATGTGGGTTGGATTGGGTGGGTGGCGGATGGGTGCGGTTGGGTCGCGGATTAACCCGCAAAAACAATTATCCAACTAGCCATTAAGAAAATTGACTAACATTTATAATAAGTTCATAGCACATTAGTAAGATTGTATCAATAATTTATGATTTTGATACAATTAATAATTTATAGTTTGTATCCCAGTATTTAATGGATATTAACAATAATTTTCATACCAATATTCATTGTCAATGGATATTGCACAACACAGTAGCCAATAATAGTAGTCAAAACTATTCTTTATTCTCCACCTTTTGCAGTATATGGTCAGACTATAGTGCAGTTCGAAAATATGATGAATATTCGATACTATAAGAAACCACATTTTTCCATGTAAAAATAGGATGCGGGTCATACGGGTGACCCGCAATCCACCCACCATCCACCCACATAAGTGCGGGTGGGAGATTTAACAATCCGCAATCCACCCACATCAATCACCCATTGCATGCGGGTCGGATTATTTGCGGGTGGATCAATATCAATTCGCGGATTAACCACACACGTGCCCACCCTAGGTCCAATGCCAAGTCAATATCTCAACAATATATGTCAGCGAAATAATGGAGTCGTCCCATTCCTGTGTCCTCTTCCCATGTTTTTGTCTTAGGAATCTTCTTGGATCCAACGCCACAAGTAAATATAGTACCAAATTTTCCTTTTTTTTATACATAAACACAAGAACCATGAATCGGGTAGGACATATCCCTGTTAGTGACACATATGTGGTACAAGTTTATGAAAAATGGTAACAGTACTAAACTACTGTTAAACGTGTCTGTGAGACAGTTCTCTTTAAAGACACCAAAAAAATAGAGAAAGAGCAAATCCAGAGTTCACTGTAGCGAAAGAGTGACTGAAGAAACATGGTGAGGACACCTTCCTGTGACGAAAATGGAATGAGGAAAGGGACTTGGACTGCTGAGGAAGACAGGAAGCTGATTGCCTATGTCACTCGCTACGGCTGCTGGAACTGGCTCCAAATCCCCAAATTCGCAGGTACTCCACGATTTCTCTTACCTTTTTCAATCAGAAATCAAGTGGGTTTCATTCAAAATCAATTGGGTTTTATGATGAACAATTTTGTTCTGACATAATTTGATTGAACATTTGCAGGGCTGAAAAATTGCGGGAAGAATTGCAGGCTGCGGTGGATGAATCACATACAGCCCAATGTGAACAGAGGGAAATACAGTGCAGAAGAAGAAGAAACCATCCTCAACCTCCACTCAACCCTTGGAAACAGGTAATGACGAATCACCTTATTTTTTCATGTACGGAAAAAAAAGAGAAAATTCTTAGCTCCAACATTTGTTCAACGCAGAAAATACAACTTGTTACATGTTAGTTTCTTATTAGTGAGTTCATCTTTCTTCTTTATATTTTAATTTTTGATTTATTTAACATAATTAAAAATATTAAATATTGAGAAAAAAGGAAGGTGATTCCACCAAGACTCGAGCTAAGGATTTTTCAAAAAAGAGAAGTATTAATCAATCGATTTGATGCTATAGATGGTCTGCCCCAATGCGGCCCATCTCCCTGGCCAAAGTGACAACATGATCAAGAATCACTGGCACACCAGCCTTAAGCAACGCGCGAGCCAAGAATCAATCAGGAAGCAAAAGTGGTTGAAACCAGGAAGGAAGAGGAGGCGGCGAAGATTCCAGAAGGAGTTCAAGTATTGGCCGAGAGCAACTCTTTGATTAGCTACACGTCAATGGCAGCAACTTCAGAGTCGGCTCCTGTAAGTGAGCCCGGTTCTATGTTGATGACAGCATCGTGGGCCGGGTTCACCGATGAGTTGGTGTCCGAAACAAGTTGCTTCGCCGATGTGTGGGAGGCAGAAGAAGCATCGCGGCGGCGAGACTTTACTACAGTGATGAGTTGGAGAGGGAGTGCTATGGATTGTGGACAAAGTCACTGCTCGCAGCTGATAACTACTACTGCGAGGTGCCCAGTAGCGACTTCTTCTCCACTTTGGCAGCGGAGGAGCCTCAATCACCATTGTTTTGCTGAAAGGCGATGATCATTCGTCATTAGATATTTCTCTTCCTACTTTCATTCCTTTCGTGTACCAAGTTCATTACAAGACAAACCTAGCTCAGATGGGTGAAAGGAATGGATGGTAAAAATGGAAGACTGAAATAAGAAAGGTCGTTATTGTCGACCGTTGGTGTAACACTTGGGAATCAAATGGTCATTTGTACTTGGCTCTATTTGCTGCGGACCTGGGCTAGATACTTATTGGTGCTGAAAAAATTATTGTTTCTTCCGCTTGTATCGTTGTTACCCCTAGAAACTGGACGACAGAGATTCGACACTCCCAGCTTGAAGAGAAGAATAGAAACTGATCCTGTCTAACAAGTTTACAGTCAAGCTCTATATGCTTGATTCTTTCGTGAAAAGTAAGATTCTTACCTATATAGATTGCAGACGGATTGTCGCGGTAAAAAGAAACTGATTTGGGATGAGGCACCTAGAAATCATGCAGGAGCAACAATGAAGAGCACGATACTCTACTTTGCAAGAATGAATAGAAACAATATTGGATTCTTTCTTTGATTTCCATGAGACGAAGGAATTGCCAAGGATGTGGCAATAACCAATAATAAATCGTCAAGTATCTAGAAAAACCCCCAATCTGAGTCTCTAAAAGTCCTCAAATCAAGAGAATATTGGGAAGGAAAAAAAAAGAAACCATTATCATGATGCTTCTTGATGTATATGAAAATGTGAGTAACTTCCTTCTGGTGAGTAACAATGGGCTGACACATAACTTGGCTAACTTGCTAACACTACAGGGAAACCGACATTTGATCACGGTAACTTATTCACGGGAATTTTTCCCGTATTAAAAACCATACCACTAAGTACGAGAAAAATACCAGTACCTAATTACATCTATCTAGTCATGGGATTTATTTTTCCCAACTTCTAACTCTGGTTACCGTGACTATTCCTATACCAAAATTTTGGCGGAAAATTTCCCCCCTCTTTTCTGAACCCAATCTGAACCCCTTCAATTCTTTCCCTCCCATTGTGAAAACTTTCCCCCCAATCCTCAAAAGGTCTTCTTTCCCACTTTCCCCTCATCTCAAATCTCAATATCTGCTTTTCCCACAAAGAAGATGGGATACGCCCGCCACTCACAATCCTTGCCCAGCAACTCCCGTAACCCCCACCTCTCATTCCTCCTCACCGTCGCAGCTAGCAACCTCCAGACTCGATGCAAATTCTGCATCGCTGTAGCTCCTCAACCACCGCCTTAACTCAAGTCCTTGTATTCTTCCCAGAGTTCTCTCTTCCTACCTCCTAATGCTTGTCATTGTTGCAGATTCCAGATCTAGCACCGCTGGCCCCAGCTGCCATGCCACACCACTCTACCTCTCTTCTTGCCCAACCCGACGACATCTCCTAATCAACAGGGGTCGATGTAGACTGTGGGATGGTTCTGAGATGTATTTAACAGTGATCTCCATGTTTGATTTGGGATTAGGGTTGTCAACTTAGGGGTTTACACGGTTGTGAATTTGGGTTTTGGAATTAATCCCTAGTTTTAGCTTTTTTGGTGATCTTTTTTCTATTGTTGATCCACTTTTTCAGTTTCACTAGTTTACTTGCTTTTAGCATGCATCTAGATTATGAACTTTGAGGGACGTTTCTGGGTGTTCTTGTTTAGTTTTCAGTTTGCATTCTATTGCTATGTAGGTGTTTTTGGTGCTACGATGGTTGGATATAGTTTTGTTGTTGATTTGTTTCCCTTCAGTGTTTTTGGGTTGTGCTCTTTGTCTATTGAATATTTCCTGGCATTCTTCAGTGGTAATGAATCTTTGGTTTCATGGTCACTTTTTCCATTCCTCTGTTTGTAGTGTCCTTTCCAGCAACCCGTTGTTTGCTTCTTTCCGATTGCATTGCCTCTCTTTCAATCCTGTTCGATATCCTCTATCACAGATTCAGTCCAGTCGATGAAGATGGACTTACTTACTCGTTCACATGCAGGAGAAAGATTCACTAGCAATTCCAAAGAAGCGATTGTGAGAAGAGGTTGCTTCTTAAGTCTTTCAAATTCATCTCAGACTGTGTCCATATGTTAGTGTTCTGGAACTGTTCCTTTTATTTCCATATAATTAGTTAGTTACATGTGTTCATTTCTATCTGTACTTTTGTACGGTACTTGTAATAGCTGATCCTGGTGTTTGATTTTTGGCAGACTAGGCGAAGTAGCTTGTAAGGGCCACTGACATGTCACTGAACAAAGATGAAAAAGAGTTTGAAAGTGAATGAGCAGAGAAGGTATATAGTTGTACACACAAAGATTGATACATGTTTTTGTAACTCTAAATCTGTAGTGTTATGTATAATTTCCCACAAGGTGGGAGGCCTAGTTCAAGTATGGTATAACACTAAATGAACAGATAGATAGGTCTCACTAGCTAGCTCTAATGGATCTCATTAGTCGTTCATCATATCTTTATCATCATCAACAATTTATGTCCTTAAATTTTTAGGGGAGGGATGTTACATTGATAGTGGATAGGAACTCAAGGAGATCAAAAGGAGTTGGATATATAAATATTATACTCGTAAGTCTTATTATGCTCTTATAAGCTATCAACAGGTTGCTTTCAAGAATCCATTTGAATTGTATTCTTAAATGCATTTGCAATGCGATAATGATGATGTATGATGGGAATACCTTGCACCCATGTTTAATCAATTTATAATGCATCCTCAAGGTAGATGACATACGCTTAAGTTTGTTTTCTTCTGCTTTTTATGCTTCCCTGATGAGTGTATTTATGTGAAGACTATGAATTTCTCTTATGGATTCTTGGTCCTTGTAGAAGCAATTCCATAAGAGCTTTCTCTACTTTCTGTTTGTCTCCATGCTAAGCTTTTGGTTTCTCGTCTGCCAAGAGAAAGTGAAATAGAAGTGGAACAAGAACAACACTGAAACCTCTTTTTTGATCTGTCCGTTTTAATCATATCTCTAATGATTATAATGGTATCTAAACTTTTTTTCTGGTAAGGATCGTTTGCAACAGGAGCTCCTTCACTCTATTCCTGCAGTTTCCTCAACACTAGTGTAACTGGGAAAATGCCTTTATCTTTCCATCACTTATTATCTTTCTTTGTTTATGTCAGGTTGCAACTTTTTACTAGATGCTTTGAAAATCATATTTTCTTGAAAGGCCTCTCTCTCACTTGTTGCTTAACTACTTTGGTGATTGCTTCTTATTAGATAGACTACTACTATCTTTTGCAGTGAGCCTTCACTTCTCAGTGCAACAATGGTCTTCAACAGGACAAGGGACTTGAATTCTCCAGGAAGTCGTTGCTGCACTGATCAAAGAGCAAGGTTTTATCGATGTATCTTCGATTTTAGATGTGTGTGCTGCAATTTTATCACATATTATTAAGGGGTTTTTTCTGTCCTGT
The DNA here is from genome assembly GCA_946122785.1 of Linum tenue. NCBI lineage: Eukaryota > Viridiplantae > Streptophyta > Magnoliopsida > Malpighiales > Linaceae > Linum > Linum tenue. Next base: position 32,816,764 of record CAMGYJ010000008.1, read on the forward strand.
ATTAGTTTCTTGTATTTTCTGAACTTCTCTTGCATATTGAACATAGGAGTTGAGTCGGGGGATGGACACTTTCATACCTTTGTTTGATTACCAACGAAATAGCTTGTTGGTTCAAAAGCAATAAAGAGTATTGCATTTGGTATGGTAGGTTCCTTGTGATTAGCTGGAAGAACAGGGTAATGAAATTAGAGTTGCCATCTGACATTGTTTCTAGAACCTAGGTAATAGTTGATGATACTTATGCGCTACATGCAAGTTGTGGTCTCTCCTAGATTCCGGATGGCTGTAGCGTGTATTACTCTAGTCTTCCAAGACTTTTAAGAGATTTGGATCGGTTAGTCATTTCTTGCTGCTGCTTTGTTTATGGTGAAATTGGTGGCTTGGTTTTAGGCAGAGATGCATGCATGAGGATTTTATTATGGAGTGAGGAGCTAGGGTTCAATTTCAAATTGTCTATGTTTCAAATACACAGGATCTTATTTTAAGTTTCTTACTTTGCTTTGTCAGGATGAGAAAGACTTGAAGATTTGGGAGTTGGAGAAATGTTGCAGCTACTCAAGAATGTCTTATAGAAGCATAGACCAAAAATTAGGATAACTTTAGTTGATTTGATCAGACTGATTGGATATGCAATTGATTTCATTATGTTAGAATTTCATGCTATTGTAATTAGTCTTTTCAATTATGTTAGGGTTTCATACTATAAGAGTTGGTCATTTCAATTGTATGTTAATATATGAAATTTTATGTATGATGGAAAAACATTGTGGTTAGTGATTGATAATTAGGCATAATAAAATATTGGGACCAATTGTTAGTATCTAGACACAGGAAAGCCAATCAAATACCATGACTAATGATTCACATCTAGTCACGGGAAAAGATTTTATCATGGTAAATACCGTGTTAAAAAGTGTATATCCCGTCTCTAAATGAGTTTTTTGTTGGTTTTGTGTGGCTACATTTGGTATAATCACGGTGCTCCCCGTGATTAATAGGTACAAATTATCACTGTATATTATACCGTGACTAGTTATAACTAGTCATGGTACAATTTTCCCGTGACCTTTACAATTAGACACGGAGGTAAATATTACGGTAATTTTCCCGTGATTGAAACTTTTAAACACGGGAAACACACTTTCAAACACGGGATTTACCATGATTAAAGGATCTTTTTTCTGTAGTGTAAGTAGAGAAGTTGATGTCAGACCATATTGTAGTTAAGTAAATTAACTTCCCCATCAAACCTCAATAAACAGTGGATCCACAAAATCAGTACTATCATTAGCCGATAAATGAAGCTTGTAATCTATTGGAATAGTAATCGGCTTGAGCCCAAGATAGCCAGCCTCATTAATTAAGAATTTCCAAAGCATACTAACGGTGAGAGAGAGGAATTTCCTTAGGACCTTGAGCTAGTAGCTACTTCAATGCCGATGAAACACTTGAGAGTGCCAAGGTCCTTAATGTTGAAAGTCTGATGAAGAATAGCTTTGACCCTTGTAATTTCAGCAATACCATTGATGCAAATGATAGATCATAAGGATAACACTGAATGAGGTAAGAGAGTGCTTGAACTCTGACGTGGATTAGTTCCAAACACATTGGGAATATCACGTAAAATATCGTCTCTTTACTCTTTCAATTTCTGGTTATTATCAAATGTCAAAGGAAGATAAAATCGAACTCAATCGGTTGGTTACCAATAGTTTAACTATATTGTTATAAAGACTAATCACATGAAATTATTTATATCATTAGAACTCTATTACCATAAAAACTATTAGCATCCATAAATGATTCATACTATTATGGGAATGTAAATAATATTATTTTCCTTTCTGTGTGAAAGTTGGGTGGAAAGCAGGTCGAATTTTATGCAAACTGATACCCAACCCGTTAGCTCCAAAAAATGGGTTTACATGTAGCCGACACAAAATGCATCAATGAGGAATTTTCCTGCTTTGATTGAGTTGGGTACTACCGGGTGCTGGTCAAAATTGTCATTCCTATACATATCATTGGCCTTTTCTTCAAAACCAGGAATCAGAAACTGCAACGGAGGTTGTACAAGATAAGTTAAAGGTAGGGTATTTTGTGCTTCGATCGTAATTTAACCATGGTTCAACAATATCATTCCTATAAAAATCAACTAAAGTTTCGATAAATAGTTTTTTCGATCATACCATTGATACCATATAGTTTACCAAACATTGTTCAAATCAATACATTCTTTTTTTTTTTTTTGGTGTTTTTTTTACAAGCTTTTTTTGGTGTTTTTGATAACGTACCAAGTTACAATCATTCCAGTAGTTTTGGAGGATAATTATAAAGACATTCACTAATTTGGGAACATGGCTCGGTAGCTGACTTTTGTAGATTAGCTAACTAATCATGATTAAAGGGATCTTGAACTTATATGATCTTGAGCACTGGATTTCTACACTTCACCAGATGTTTCTTCTTACGATGCATTTATTCCTATATATATAGTCGATACCATTTTTGCTAATGGTCCATCATTGCTGCGATTGGTAGGGCTCATGATAGCATATAGTCGATGACGACGTGAACCTTTCTCCTCGTGTCTTGGAGGACGTTCTGCCATTGCACAATGCTAGCCACATGCAGCACATTCTGCAGGCAGCTTGGCCAAGCAATCTCTTGCACATTCTGCAGACATCGGTGCTTTGTAAAGTTATGCCAAACCAAAAGCAGTAATAACTTGCCACGACAATGGACCAGACAACAATAGGGGTATCCCAATTTACGAGTGGAAAGATAGTCTTAACAACCAAAAGAAAGTTCCACATTGTGGAGGATGCGATTGTCATTTGTATATAATTTGTGCTGTCGGATGTAATTTGGTGAGACAACTTTCTTTCTTAGGTCATTGTCGAGAGTATTAAAGGCCGGCCCTGTACCCAAAACCTAATTTGGCATTATAGCAGCCTTTGTTCTCTTCCGTGATAGTGAAAACCATATTTGATATTTAGCTCTCTGTAATCTAGTTCCGATATTTGGGGTAATTATCGTGTTTATTTACCTTTTGCAATCACACTACTTTTTAGGGTTATAGGTATAATATGCCCCTCTACTATGACGTTTTATCAAACATGCCCCTCTACTATTTTTTACATCAAACATGCCTCTGCACTTTGTAAAAATGATCAAACATGCCCTTTTGTTAAAATTTTCATATAAAAACTGTTAACCAAGGCCGAACTTTAGTTTGGCCGACACAAATGACTAAAATATCCCTAATAAATTCACTTTAGAATTTTTTTGGTTATTTTGTATAATCAAATCATTCAAATAATTTCACTTTGAAAAGACCCAGAGAAATAAAACAGGAGACAAAACTGACATTTTCCCTCCCATTTGTCGATGTCGGGTCGTCTAAATCTCAATTCAACCATGATTGACGATTTTTTTCAATCGAAATTTTAACAGAAGGGCATATTTGATAATTTTTTCAAAGTACATGGGCATATTTGATGTAAAAAATAATAGATGGGCATGTTTGATAAAACGTCATAATAGAAGGGCATATATAACCCTACTTTTTACACATGTCTCCAACAAATTTTACGTGTTAGGATCATGTTCCCCTTTTGCCCGAGCATAAATTTTATCTCTAGCTAGTGTCATGCTAGTAATTGCTCTTAGGTTAAGTTCATGTTATGGGCTTTGGCCATTCTTATGGTTGTACTCATGTTGTATGTACGTCGGTTCACCATTGATACCCAGATGGCATTTTGCTCTACTCCACAAACAGCAAATGGATCCTTGTTTCACTTGAGTCAGGTAACACATTTCATAGACTTATCATGACACTGCGTAGCGATCATATCTTTCCCAATAGTGGACTGATGAATCTTATCTTTCACTGTCAAATTCCTCTAATGGTTTAATCTGATTCCTTACCAAAAGACTATGTATGAGGCACCAAGCATAATATCAACAAGGCTGTGAGCGCCTGAGCCACTTTAAATCCGTATCTCTCTCTTTTTAATTTACATTTCAGATTTAATGTGAGACGGTCCAAAGTGATGATCAAAGTTAAAACACTGATATTTAGTCTAATCCGAAAATGTTCAACACTTCATATACGTCTATACGCAATTACCAAAGTTAGTGCTAACTCATTTAGCAATACGGGACAGCTGTACAGGTCCAATGTAAAGATCTCAACAATATATGTCAGCAAAATAATGGACTAGTCCGATTCCTTTGTCCTATTCCCATGTTTTTGTTTTAGGAATCTTCTTGGATTCCAAGTCCAACACGGCAACACCACAAGTAAATATAGTACCGAATTTTCCTTTTTTTATACATAAACACATAAACCATGAATCGGGTAGGACATGTCCCCGTTAGTGACACATATGTGGGTACCAGTAGTACTATGAAAAATGGTAACAGTACTAAACTACTGTTAAACGTGTCTGTGAGCCACGTTCTCCTTAAAGACACCAAAAAAATAGAGGAAGAGTGAATCCAGAGTTCACTGTAGCGAAAGAGTGACTGAAGAAACATGGTGAGGACACCTTCCTGTGACGAAAATGGAATGAGGAAAGGGACTTGGACTGCTGAGGAAGACAGGAAGCTGATTGCCTATGTCACTCGCTACGGCTGCTGGAACTGGCTCCAAATCCCCAAATTCGCAGGTACTCCACGATTTCTCTTACCTTTTTCAATCATAAATCAAGTGGGTTTCATTCAAAATCAATTGGGTTTTGATGATGAACAATATTGTTCTGACAAAATTTGATTGAACTTTTGCAGGGCTGAAAAGGTGCGGGAAGAGTTGCAGGCTGCGGTGGATGAATCACCTACAACCCAATGTGAAGAGAGGGGATTACAGTGCAGAAGAAGAAGAAACCATCCTCAACCTCCACTCAACCCTTGGAAACAGGTAATGACTAATCACCTTATTTTTCCATGCACGTATAATATGAAAGGAAAAAAGGGAAAATTCTTAGCTACAACTTTCTTTGGATGCAGAAGCTACAGTTAGTCACTATGTTTGTTTTTTATTAGTGATTTCATCTTCTTTTTTATATTTTAATCCTCGATTTATTTAACATAATTAAGAACATTAAATATTAAAAAAAATTTAGTGGAGCTAAGGATTTTCCAAAAAGAGGGAAAGTATTAATCAATCGATTTGATGCTGTAGATGGTCAGCAATTGCGGCCCATCTTCCTGGCCGAAGTGACAACCAGATCAAGAATCACTGGCACACCAGCCTGAAGCAACGCGCGAGGCAACCAATCAATCCGGAAGAGAAAGTGGACGAAACCGGGAAGAAGGAGGAGGAGGAGGCAGTGAAGATTCCAGAAGGAGTTCAAGTAATGGAGAGCAGCTCTTCGATTAGCTCCACGTCAATGGCAGCAACTTCAGAGTCGAATCATGTGAGTGAGCCCGGTTCTATGTCAATGACGCCATCTTGGGCCGGGTTCACCGATGAGCTCGCGTCCGACGACGCGAGCTTCTTCGCCGATTTGTGGGAGGCGGAAGCAGCAGCCGCGGCGGCAGGAGTTTACTACAGTGATGAGTTGGAGAGGGAGTGCTCCGGAGTGTGGACAGAGTCACTGCTCGCAACTGATAATTACTACTGGCAGGAGCCCAGTAGCGACTTCTTCTCCAGTTTGGCGGAGGAAGAGCCTCAATCGCCATTGTTTAGCTGAAAGGCGGCGATCATTTCGTCATTTGGAAGAGAGAAAAATATTTCTCTTCCTTCTTTGATTCCTTTTTCATGCAATAAGGTGGCGATCATTTCGTCCTTTGCAGCGGACCTGGGCTCCAATACTTGGTGATGCTGGAAAAAAAACTGTTGTTTCTTCCGCTTGTATCGTTGTTACCCCCCACACAAGTTGGAGGGCAGAGATTCAACACTTGTAGCCGAAGAGAAGAGTATAAACTGGTTCTCCTTAACAAGATGACAAATGACAATCAAGCTCTATATGCTTGATATTTTCGTGGAAAGTAGGATCCTTAGCTATATAGTTTGCACACGGATTATTGCATTAAAGAGAAACTGGTTTGGGATCGAATGAGGCACCTAGAAATCATAAATGAGAGAAAGGATCCATTGAAACTCATAAGTCGTGTGAGCAAGAGCATGATACTCTACTTCACACGAATGAAGGGAAACAATTGATTCTTTCTTTGATTTCCATGAGACTAGGCAATTGTGAAGGAGGCAATAACCAGTAATTGATCGTCGAGTGCCTAGACAAGCCCCCCAATCCGAGTCTCTAAAAGACTTCAAATCAAGAGAATATTGGCAAGGAAAGAAGAGACCGGATGCTTTTTGATGTATCTGAAAATGATACCAAGTGCCTTCTGGTGAGTAACAGTGGTTGACACATAAATTGGCTAATTTGAGTAGTTTATGCAACTTAAGTTACTAGTGTGTTGTGTTTGTTCTATTATACGCAACACATATATCATAAAAGAGTTTTGGAAGGTCATACGAGATAAGTCAAAGGTAGGGTATTTTGTGCTTCGATCATGATTCAATCATGGTTCAACATTTTCATTCCTATAAAAACCAACCTGAGTTTCGATAGATAGTTTTTTCCAATCAAACCGCTGATACGATATGGTTTACCAAACACGGTTCAAAACAATACATCCTTTTTGGTGTTTATGATATAACGTACCAAGCTACAATCATTCCAGTAGTTTAATTTAAAGGATAATTATGAAGGCATTCACCAATTTGGGTAACTTTGTTGGGTAGCTGACTTTTCAGATTAGCTAGCTAATCAAAAAGGGATCTTGAACTTATGATCTTGATTCTTGAGCACTGGGTGTAATTTGTACTCTTCACGGGACGTTTCATCTTTACGGTGCATTTATTCCTATATATAGTCGATACCATATTTGCTAATGGTCCATCATTGCTGCGATGGGTAGGGCTCATGAATTGATAGCATAGCATATAGTCGATGACGACGTGAACCTTTCTCCTCGTGTCTTGGACGAAGTTCTGCCATTGCACAATGCTAGCCACAGCACATTCTGGCAGCCCTGCCAAGCAATCTCCTGCACATGCTGAGGTACGGTGTTTCCTCGAGTCGACATCGCTGCTTTGTAAAGTTATGGCACAGCAAAAGCGCTAATAACTTCCCACCAGCCCACCACCATGGAACAGACAACAATAGGGGTATATCCCAATTTGCGAGTGGAAAGATAGTCTCTTTCTTCTCTTAACAACCAAAAGATAGTTCCACGTTGTTGAGGAGTGTGATTGTCATTCGTACATAGTTTGCGCAGTCAGATGTAATTTGGTAAGACAACTTTCTTTCCTAGGTCATGGTCGAGGGTATTAAAGGCCCTGTAGCCAAAACCTAATTTGCCATTATAGCAGCCTTTTTCCTCTCTTCCGTGATAGTGGTTAGGAGCCGGATTGGGTGCTAAAATCTTAAGAGGTTAGTACCATACTAACTGTGTTATCAGCCATACGACTAAATTTCATTTTGTGAAACCGTCCCTTTCCTCTCTTTCTCCAAAACTGTCAATCCCTCATTCTCTCTCAACGACAACGATGCATCTGCCGGCGAGAAGGGCCACTATGAAAGGTGCTTGCGACAAAGAGTGGCACGGTTGCGCTTCTGACGTCGGCGAGAAGCAAGCGATGGGTTGTGACGAGACGAGGTCACAGTTCGGCGGGGTTGCATCGTGTTTCTGACGTCGGCAAATCTGATGATGGCCTCAGATCTGTTGCATGTAGAGGGAGAGAATGACCAGAAACAGAGAGGGAAACTGCTGGGGAGAGGAACCGTCAGATCTGTTAATATTTTATTTCTTGACTTATCTCATAATTGTAATCATCGGTAGGCAAAGTTTGGAAGGGAAGAGGCCATTTTTGGTTTATTCTGTGTGAATAGCACCAGACTAAATTTTCCCACTGCTAGCTGTGATTAGTAGTGATTTGTGCAGTGATTGTGTTGTAGTGATTGTTTCCTACATATATTAGTATGTTGTAGCTATTTTTAGCTAGTTATTCTTATAGTAATCTTTGATTTTTGTTAACCATTAATAGTCGTTTGCAGCTTTGCATACTCGTGGTAGTATTTGTGTAGTAGTGTTTCGAATTATAAACATCAGTGTGTAGTGATTATTTAATGGTGATATTCTTATGGAATGAAGATTGATTTTTTTAACAAGTGGTAGGACTTTGCACAGTTTTAGTAGTTGTTTTTGTATGCATCGATTTTTTCAAAAAAAAATTTGTATTGATTCTTATTTAAATCATTATCACTATTAATTAAAAATTCTTAAATCACTACTACCGACAATAAAATCACTACTAAAAATCATGAAATTGCTACTATAAATTTGCAAAATCACTACGACTGTCAAAACTACTACTAATTTAAGTAGTAAAAAATTTAGTAGTCATATTTTTGACAAAAAATGACTTACAAGTTACAAAAAGGGAGGAGAAAATATTTAAGTTTTTAATTAAATTTTATATTTAATTTTTAACATAACAAACAAGCCCCTTATTACCGACCACCATCAGATTTAACTTAAAAAAATAAATGGTAATTAAAATAGTTAGCATGGTACTATCTCCTACCAAGTTAGCACTCTAACTTCTCCCGGAAAACCATATTTGAGAGTGTAGCTCGCTCTTTGTAGACTAGTTCCGATATTTGGAGAAACCATGTTAATCATTGTGTTATTTACTTTTCGCAATCAGACGGTTACACATTTCTCCAATAAACTGTGTTAAGATCATGCTAGTAATTGCTATTAGGTTAGGTTCATGGTATGGGCTTTGGCCATCCTTATGGTTATACCCAGATGGCATTTCTCTATCTCTAGAAACTGCAAATAAATCCTTGTTTCGCTTGAGCGAGGTTACACATTTCATAGACTTTACATGACAGTGCGTAGTGATATCTTTCTCAATAGAGGATTGATGAATCTTATCTTTAATGGTTTAATTTGATTCCATACCAAACCACTATGTATGAGGCACCAAGCATAATATCAACAAATTCTAACAACGATATGAGCTCATGAAAATTTATTGTGGGTTCCTTTGTTACTTGTTATGATCTTGTAAGCGGGTCACTTAACCTTTAAGAATATCTGTGGAGACGAATCTATCATATTAACTCACTCCACATCTTTATGGTTATGATATATAATAAATCACATACAAGTAATGTTAAATAAAAATAATATTTGAATGCCTAAATGATTTATTACGTTGAAAATATTAGAATAACATATATCAAATTACAGTGGCCAATGACTTGGATTTAGGGCACGTGCATGCTGTCAAGCTAATCATTGATATATAAAACTATTGTGGACCGAAGGATTTTACAATGCTTTAAAGCATTGGTGATTTATTTTTTATGTTTATGGTACAACTTTAGGTTGTATATTTGTACTTATACTTTTTTGTGAAATCCCTTTATGGTATAAACTAAAGTTGTACCTTTATGTTATGGAACAAATTGGTTGTACCACAAGTCGCAACATAAACATCAAATTTCCTTATGGTAGAACTTCAATTTCTACATTTAACGTTATGATACAACTTCAAGTTGTACTTTAAAGCACCAATACTTTAAAGTATAGTAGAAGTGCTCATGTGGACTAAGAATGCCAATTGTGTTTGTTCTATATGAGGAGGTTTGTTAGAGGATCCATAAGATTGCTCATAATGCCCTCTTGCATAATCTAGTGTATAGCTTGATCCCTCAAATTCGCTAATGATGCGAAAATACCTATAACGCGTTAGCATGAGAATAACTATTTCGTAGTCAGAGTGGCTACAAAATTATATATTGTTCATTACTTTTGTCTTTTTCTCTTTTTTAAATCGACGGTCGATATTGGTCTAAAATAGTTTTGAGAATGAAAAAGATACAACATGTGATTAGTTCTTTCTAAACCTCACATCTTCTACCCCTCTCTCTCACTGCCACCTTTATCCTCGACGTCGAGTTTCCGCCCTCCATGCCTCCCTCCCTCTTTCTCTCTCCCCGTCTCTACCTTGCAATGAGTTCCCTAGTGGTATTGTTGTTTTCGCATTGGTATTGATTATCAAGTAATGTTATTACTTTTTTTGTATTGATGTTGTCGTATTGATATTAATGTTTATGTATTGGTATTGGTTAAATCTCTAACAATATTGGTAAATAAGTGATATATGTTGTGGTAGTGGTAGTTTTTTTTAGGCCGAAGTGGTAATGTTTTTATTTTTTTATATAGATTCCTTATTTATTTCTACAATGGTAATGGTTTTTTTATGTGGTAGTGTTTTTTACTAGATTAATAATGATTTTTTATTTTATTTTTGCAATGGTATTAGTTCGGCTAAAAGAAGACAAGGAAAAAACTGTGAAGAAGGCAAAGAGGTGGCTCGAAATCTGCAAAGTGAGAGAGAGAGGGGGAGAGAGATTTTTAATTAATATACATGTAACTTTTTAAAATGTAATTTCTTAAAAATGATATTTAACAATGAAAAATTCCATATCCAATTTGCCTTTATTAGCCATGGTGGCTACTACCATGGTAATCACCATAACTGCTCTAGAAATTATAGGTGTCAATTGGGCGGGTTTGGGCAGGTTCGGGTCAAGTTCAATCGGGTTGCGAGTTAGTCGGGTTTCGAGTTCGTCGGGTTGCGGGTTCATCGGTTCGGGTTCAATCTGGTTCGAGTTCAATCGATTTGCAGGTTAGTCGGGTTGCCGGTTCATCGGGTTCGGGTTCAATTGGGTTGTGGACAAATCAGGTTGTGAGTTCATCGGGTTTCGGGTCAGGCAAGTTGTGCGCGGATTGGGTTGCGGGTTATTCGGGACAGTGCATCGAGTTACTTATTCCTTACTCACTACAACTTACACATTTTATTACACTAATTTAAAATATTTTTCACAATTTTTAACCAACTTATTCCTACCTCACATATATACTTAATTAAAAAAAAATAGTCAAAATGTTAGAATCAATTTGTATGATTTGCAAACTTTTCATGCAATTAATCATAATTGTAAAATGCACTAGACAATATTAATGACGATATTAACATTTGCAACCAATAGACTCTATTAGCAAATCAAACAAAACAACACTCTTAAAACAAAGAAGAAAAACACGTTTTCTTATCTCAACATTTTTTAGCGGCAATATAGATTGATCCAAACAAAAATTTGGCGACATTTTGAAGAGGGAATGAAGAATTTGGGTGGCAATATATATCAAACAAAAAGAAAATTGGGCGGCAATGCAACGGGAATCAAAATTGAGTAAGTCATTGTCAATCAATAATCCTAATTTATATCCATATGCAAAATCTAGATAAGACACTAATATTTTAAACAACACTAGCTTTTCACCCGGCCCGTTGGCCGGAGAGTTTCATTTTATCGTTGACATTAATTCAATTTATCTATATGTTTAAACTATTTTAGAACTTCTAAATTTATTATATTTTGTATTGATAAGTGAGTATGTGGTGTGTCTATATATTGAAAATTCTCAATACTTAGCACATTCACTTATACTGTTTGAATTCTCTAATCATAAACCATGTCACAAAGGTATACCACGTCCATGTACAATTTTTTCTATCTTATTATGAATCCATGTTGTTCAGATGAGGACATCTTATGGAGAGTTTCTTTGTATATATACTTCATTATTGGATAAATTTCTTCATCCCAATTTAAAGTTGACACTTTGAATGTTCATAAGTTTACTGTAAGATCTTATTTGTATTTAGTCTTTTATACAATATGTATCAATTGCTAATTTCTGAAATTTAATTTGGACTAACTGAGACTCATTGTCGTTGTTTATATATTGTTTTAGAATCTAAATCCAAGATACTCACATACGAATTTTGATCTTAATATAATGCGTTACTGTATAATTTTACAACTTGTAGAACCTCCGTTTTCTAAAATTTATTTATGTTTGGTATTTGTTTAGAAATAAAAACTTCATTACTTATACTAATATATGCATTTTCTGTATTGCCACATTTATTGTCAATATATAAGCATATATATTAAAAAGAGATTAATTATTTTTCAGTGCAATTAATGCTTGTTTTTTACCGGGATTTGTAAAATGTTAAGAAAATAAGGGAAATATGAACAATTGTAAAAGAAAATAAGGGATGGAAGGACATATTATAAGTGAGAGAAAATTTATTCTTACTTATCATCTTCATTTATCCAATGAGGTGATCTATTCTTGCTCCATTGAATTTTCATCGAATTATTTTATTTCGTAAATATATTATTATTTATGCATGTGTTTTATTGCAAAAAAAAAATGTATGTGTTTGCTAAGAAAGATCATACCTCTTACGATGATTAACTTCTCCAATCTTGCTTCATAGGTAAGTGGTTGATGAACACATGATGTTTAACATACAGTTTAGCAAAGATTCATTTAACTTTCACATGTATCATTTTTTAATGTATCTCTTTTTTCATCTTAAGATATGAAGTCAAGTTCATCAACAATCATACGAAGTCAATTTAAAATTTTTGATTTATAATCCTTGAAAATTTATTACTCCAAGTCTGAAAATTAAATTTCTTAACATATGACGTAAAACTTCAGTAGAGTTTGCTAAATTAACACGATCTAGAGCAAAAATGCAAAATATTAGTAATTTGAACTTAGGATACATTGTAAATTATTGCACCTATGATTCATATTTTTCACTTAATTAGAATGAATAAGGTTTTTGTTTAAGAAATAGATTTTATTGCTTGGTCAAGTTTCTATTCAAACGTTTCTTGTTTTCTCTCTTTAATTTTCATCGTTATTTTGTCGCGATAAAATGTTATTATGTATGTGTGTTTGTATAAATTGTTCATCAAAATGTAACATATTTGTAAATTATTGTAAAAGTGAGTTAAAAATTTACTTAGTGAGCTTTAATAAGATATTTTTTTGGTTGAGAAAAAAGTTATATGTGTGACTCAAAGACATTAGTCTATTGTTGCGTACATCTATACAATGCAAAAGTAAAAACTAAAACATAAAGGAAGTATTGGAAAAGAAAAATAAATATTAAAAAAGTTAGAGATAACAAATGTAATATATGTCACTTTTCATACATTATTTATTATTGTGTACATTGATAATACAAAAAAAAAAAGGATAAAAGGGAAATGAGATATTAAATGAAGAGAGAGATAGCTCCATAAATATATCAATAACTATTTTTCTTTTTGTAAAAATATTGTCCACCTTGGCAATTTGTGAGCTCTCCAAGTGCTTAGGTGGCAAACAATTAGTTTTGAATTGCCATAATATTATGTATAGAAGATTTTATGAGAGATGGAAATCGGGTTTAATATCAAAGGAATTGAAACGTTGGTGGGTCGAATTGGTCGGAATTTTCCCTCATTAGATTTTCATTTTGGTAGAGACAAATTGTAGAGGGAAAGCAAAATGAGAAGAACGAAATGTCGGGAGGGAAACGTTGGAGGAGTGAAAAGTTGAGATGAAAATATCAAAATGAGAGGGGGAAGCATCACTTCCACCGCCGCCATAGGATTCGGCCAGGCCATCCACCCTCAAAAAGCAAGCCTTCTGTAAATCCAAGCAACCTATCGTTAATCCTCGAGAAATCAATCCACTGTTCAGCCGTCGCCACTAAATCAAAACCAATAAACCAATCTCACTTGCTCGAGACTCTGCTAATCGTCGATCTTCGAAATTCGACGAGCAGCGGGGAGGTTTATGAGGCAAATGACATGAATGACATCGTCGAAGTCTGGGATTTCTGCGGATTCGATGATTTTTCGCCGAATCTCTTTCTGCTTCTTCTTTGAGTTCATGGAGTTAAGAGACAAGAGCAGGGAGGCAAGTCGTCGTCTCTTTGGAAGAACCAAGGAGGCAAGCCGTCGTCGAAGGAGGCAAGTTGTCGTCTTCTCCGGTCTTTCTTCTCTGAAACAACCTAGGAGGCACTGACGGGAGGCATGCCTTCTCCTATCTTCTTTCTTTTACTCCGTAAACGCGCAGGGGAGGCAAGCCGTCGTTGCAGCCAAGAAATCAAGCAATCTTATCTAGATTTCCAGATCACAAAATTTTCAAAATTAAGAATTGATCCATCCAAATCCCTATAACCTAACCCTCCTTCGAAACTTCCTGGTCTAATTCTTCATCGTATCTAGTTTTCCCATCCTTAAACCTTCATTTCCACCATGAAAATCTATCCAAATCACCCAAAAATCTGGACAAGCAGAGGCGAGTTGGGAGTGAACTAGTGTAGATGGTGGTGGGGAATGGACCAGACCGGTGCTGAAGATGATGTCGATTAAACCGACGGTGGAAGGGGAATGAAGGTGTGATGGGTGAAGAAGATGTAACTTTTTCCATTTTTTTCTTTATTTTATTTTTAAATTATTTTGTATTACAAAATGACGTGGAAATGATGTGGCATCCACATGGATGTCAATTTTTTTGCCACGTCATCGAAAGTCAAAATTACTTTTACCACTGTCAGGTCAACCGTTATCTCTAATGGTCAACAAAACTGTCAGTATACAAATGGGACAAATTATCATAATTCAGGACATAGATGAAATATTTGATACAATAGGACACAAGTGGCAAATGTTTTATAGATCGGGTGTTGTAGTGGTATTTGCCCAAAATTTAAGCATCAAATTTCCCTCTTCTTTTTTCCCCAAAAATTTGAAAACACCAAAATTTTCCACTTCTTTCTCTTCCTATAAACTAAAGCATCAAAACTCCCCCTTATTTCTTTCTCTTCTTTATTTTATTAAAAATACATAATTTCAACTCAATATCATTTTTGAACTTTCCTTTATAAAATGAAAAATAGTTTTACTTAGTCTTACAACAAATAAACTTTATTTTGAAATTTTATATAATATATAATATATAAATCGGGCGGGTTACAGGTTAGTCGAGTTCGGGCCAATTGGGTTTAGGTCAATTGCGTTACGAGTTTAATAGGGTTGCGGGTCAATCAGGTTCAGATTATTCGGGTTGCGGGTTAATCGGGTTACGGGTTAATCAGGTCACGGGTCAATCAGATTGCGGGTCAGGCGGGTTGCGGGTCTTCGACTTTTAGTCAATTCGGGTTGCAGTCGGATTGCGGGTCGGATTAGTGATTCGCTCCGAATATCACACTTAAATCCCACCTAAGGCCCAAGTATAAACCATAAATGGATGCAATATAGGGCAAGTATGTTTAAATATCAACCTGGGCCGGTCCATGTACCCCTACTTCAATTGTTTGAAACATTTTCTAGCGAAATGAAGTTTGTAAGAATCTCTACAATCTACTATTTAAAGTGAAGGCTTGAAAAGTAAAAGTGTTGAAACTCTTGCTGAGAAGCTTCATTCGGGAGTTGTTTCCCCCTAACTAACTAACATGAACTATGGGATCAAATGAATTGGTGTGCAACAAGGCGATTACGAACCGTAAGAGGAGCAATAGTGGTTGGAAACCACACTCTCAATCGCTAGGCCAAGGAATTCATTATAGGCTATGAAAGTAGCCCTCTTGGCCCAAGCAAAGAGGGTTGACTTACCGTCTCCCTCAAACCGGGGTTTGGACGGATTAATCACAATTAACCTAGACGTCTAACGTGAGTTTAGATGTTTGACTTACATTAACCTAGTTAGGAGGCATGGAATGCCTAAGAAAACCCAGCTCAATTTGAGCATCTTAAGAAAAGGGGGTTCCTCTCTAAACTAGGTTAGGGTAGCAGTATAGGTTGCTGAGCAGACAAAATGCACAATCATCATGAATAATCCCTCAAAACTTTAAATTAAACATCACCCACTAGGGGTGGGCATTCGGTCAGTTTGGTTTCGACCGAACCGAAATTATGAATACCGGGTCCCCGAATTCTCCCAAACCTCAAATCGAATTTGAACCGAATTATAATTCGGTTCGGTCGGTTTAAACTGAATAATATTTCTGTTCTGTTCCGTTTTTCCCACAAAACCGAATTTGTTAAGCTACTTGTATCTTCTCACTTTTAAATTATTTTTTACCCCTAATAAACAATAAATATGCAAATATATGCATCATCAATGATAAAATCAAACTTTTCAACACATAAGTCATAAAATATTTCAAATATTTAAGTCTAAAAACAACTACAAACATAAAAATCCACCATTTGGAGCTTGCAATTATAGTATTTTGGTTTTTCGGTTGGAAATTTGGAAATTCGGTTCGGTTGAAAGAACCTCGGTTTCTGAACTATCCATATTTTCCTTCCGAATTCTGAACCGAATAACATTAATTCAGTTTTGGTTTGTTTTAATTCGATTTCAGTTCGGTTTGGTTTGGGTTTACCAAACCGTTTGCCCACCCCTATCACCCACACACAATCATTCAATCCACACAATCAACTACATGGTAGAAGTTAGGGTTCTACAACACCCAAGTGAATAGGAGACTACTCCAGGCTAGAAGAAGGAAGAACACAAAGGAAAAAGGAAAAACCCATCATTGTGATGACTCAATCCTTCCTTGTGCTTGTAGAGATCCTCCATTGAAAAGGAACTTCCCAATTCTTGACTTGGAGCAACCCCTAGCCTCTTCTCCCTCTTTGTTTGTGACTTTCTCTCTCTAGGGTTCCAAGAATAATAAGGTTTCTCTCACTTTGGGCTCTCATTTCTTCCTTCTTTCAGCTCTCCTTTTATACACTGATCGAGCCCAGTTCGCGGTCCCAGTTCACGGTCGTGAACATCTGGCCTGGACCGTTAACACAGCCAAAACGTACCGCTTTCATTTGTTGAGTTCGCGGTCCATGGCTTTAGTTCACGGTCTTACTACTGTGAACTGACTCGGCATTAGTAACTTCTCAAACCTCTCTGGACGCCCTTCAATTCGTGGTTCGTGGCTCCAGTTCACGGTCCTGACGACCGTGAACTCACAGCTTGGACCGTAAACAGTGGTTGTTTCCTCCTCTTTACAAGGTCCTCACGCCATTTCTTCCAACCTTCTAATCTGGGGTTGGTTCCACCTGTTAGACTCTGAAACACATTGAAACACAACAAACCTAGCGTAAAACCACCCTTTGTGGAGCTCAAATGCCACAAACGCAAAAGAGAAACGAGGTGAGTGAAAGTTGGATTTTTTTTACCCAGTGTAGGAGATTGGAGCTTCAAGGAGGACAAAAACAAACACAAACACAAACACAAACACAAACACATAACAATACGATAGTAGTAGTAGTAGTTGTTCACACACACACCGAATAAAAGAAAGAAAAACAAAATAAAAGATAAAAGAGTTCAGAGTTCCAAGTGGAGAAGTGGGGCAAAAGGAATCGGCTTTGCCACGTGTCTCAATCATTTCTTCCTCATCACGGGTCGGAGGTTCTGGCTCATCATTTGGGAGAAGGCCCTAGCGACGAGCTATTCGCTCCAGCAGATTGGTGTGCTGGTCGAGCCGGGAAGTGACTCCCACTCAAAGGGTCTTAAGGCGATCCATCCTCTCCACGAGGTGCACCCCAAAGGTGGATGGACCGGCTCCTAATGATGATCCTGCTGCTAGTGGTGGTGGTGCAGGACACTGGAGTGTAGGACGCCGGCGGCGGCCGGGAGCTTGAGCTGGTGGCTGCTCTACAGGAGGGCCTCTCGATCGGGCTCCACTGGAGCAGGGTCGACTCTCCGCCTTAGGGCCGCTGAAGGTCGAAGCCCGTCGAGGTACTCGATCCCTCGCTCTCCACGAAGCACCAGCTTCATGTTGTAAAGGGTCTCTACTGGGAATGGCTCGAAGTGTCGGGCCAATCTGGTGATGATGCCCCCAAATGCATGATTTCCACCATGTTCCACCTCAGACACCGAACGACAGTGGTAGCAACCATCACTCTCATATGAAGAGGCTCGGCGGGACTCCTCATCGAGTGGAGGGCTATCAGCCCTCTCTTAGTGATCAGGTGCCCGCTCGCAAACTAGGGATGACAGACCTGGTGAGCAGGGTGTGCAGAATCCTCCATGGGGTACGCAACTTCACTGCATTGGTGTGGCATTGGCTTTTAGCGCACAGAATATCATGCACGTGCGATTCCTCAGCTGCATGCATGAAAAATTGAGGTAGACAAACAAGAGTGATGAATCACAAGCTTAAATTCAACTTCAGTATATTATTACTACAAAAAATTACGGATACATATGGTTTCACACCCTAAACAACATCGACTATAGTATGTAACAAAATGTAAATTTAACCTAAATAGATATTTATGGTCGTATTCTAAAAAGAAGAAGATGGTGATGAGGAAGTTTCAATAAGGACTAGTTTTTTCTTTGCCCGCGCTCTGCGCCGGGATGGGTGGAACAATTGAGTTATTGTATTTTGATGTATAAGCTTGATCCTATTGAGGTTCTATTCTAAGATCATCGATAGTTGTTCAGCCTGAAATAGCATGTACATTGGGAATTCATATCGATTCCACAAAAGCTACAAAATTTGTGATATACTATCCATTAATGGAATACACATGGCTTGGCTTCTTAGAGCCATATAAGTAAACTTGCATATGTTTGTTCTATAACCATAATCGTTTATGTCCTAAATATAGACATAAATGTTGTCATAAACATAAAACACTGGGGTTTAAAAATAAACATTATGCAAAAGATTGACTGGGTTGCAGAATAAACATAAATGTAGTCAGGATTGTGTCCAAGTTTTCCACGATATATCTACTAAATAAATAAAAGTTCCAAGACGGAGACTGAAGATTTCAAGCTTGGCATGACAAAATGTTTTGAGAAGTTTCGTGCGTTTGTGGTTTGCACGATATCAAAATGGCAAGGTCCGAAGGACATCATCATTTCTCGAATGTTGATCGGTCCCACAGGGTGAGCACTGTTGCTTCCGGTCGTATATCTGAATCACTGTCTCCCACTTTTCTCCATGCGACATTCAATTCCGCCGCAAATTTTTTGGCACAGTTCTGTGTGATCAATTCTATGATTTGGTCCTTCTTTAGAAACAGATAATCTGACGGTGACTTACGAATAAGTGACAGAGCTGCTTCATGCTCAAACACCACATCTATTTCATATCCTTCTTGGCGACATCTCCCTTCCAGTTTGTATGTCAGTCTTGCAATAAAGATCTTTTTGTTAGGTTTATATAAAATGTATTATTATCGCATGTGTAAACATGGGAGGATGGTCAAAAGCTTACCCCGTGTTCTCTTCACGAATTTTGCAGATGCTTTTTCTGTATATAAACCTTGGAATGTCAATCAATGTCATGTAAGTGACCTGTTGCATAAAAGGTCGGATGTATTATTCTGGTAAACAGATGAAAATATACAGCTGATGTCAATGCTGGTGTTTGTTCATATACCTTTGTGAAATCTGACAGGTCCTCCATCCTTTCTTTTATCTCTCTCAACGATTTCTTTGGCAGTTGATTGCTCAGCAGGTGGCCAGTTTTTTTGCAAGTAGCATCATCGAAGAAGTAAACTGGTTTGCGACATGCAAGAAAGCTACATGTTGAAAAGCAATGTGTAAGTATCATTAAATCTATAGTGGTTGAACCAATAAGTTATCTTGGGCAAACCCATATACAACAACTTACATGTTCATGATATCCTTGCAGTTGTCTGTATAAGAACGAATGATAAGCTTACTCGCAACTGTTGATCGAAATTCGTGCTGATATTTACTGCCATGTCTAGGAGTTACTCTACTAACTGATTTGATTGTCACAATCAATGGTAACTTTGACTCCATTGCTGGAGCATGCTTTTGGAAATCATCAATGTCATGGCCACTGTATTCAACATAAGCCTTTGCTCCACTGATTTCAAAGCAATGCGTTAACTATACATTCTTACAAAGCAAAAAAAAGTGTACAGTCTTAAGAGCATACCAGACATCTTGTATGACCAGGTCGGATTTCTGAATTATTCCTTTAATTTTTTCTGGATGAGTTAGTCTTCTAACACATCCTATAACATCTGCAGATTTAATGTTTTTTATGCTTTTTTCAATGGTGTTTGTTGATCGTGGATAAAGTGACATATATTTACCTGAATGGCAGACAAAGTCTTTTGATATTTGAGGCACAATGGAAAAATCGGCTGCTGTGTATGATCCTGATGGAAACTGCTGGGGTCCATTTCCTTCTTCAATGTGTCTTCTAATTTGATTTGAAGTGAGGAGTAGGCGCAACTCTCGATGGACAACGCGTGGCATTGATCTTGCTGGACCTGCTACAATATCATGTAGTTCATGCAGACAGCCAACCTTGATCTTCTTAAAAACCTCAGCCGCCTCTTCTTCTTCAACCTGAGCTTCGATCAACCTGTTCTGTATAGTCAATGGTAGATAGATATGTTGCCAAAAGTGTCTGATCTTTTAGTATTCGGTAGTAGGTTAATTGATGTTTAGGGTTTGTATATTGGTAATTTCTTTTGTCCTAACACTGAATCAAATGCTCTGACGAATATTTATGAATATAGTTGGGGTATCTGGATCCAAACCTTTTTGTCAAGCCAGAGCATGTGATATGTCCTTTTCTTCCATGTGGATAAAGGCACTTCTCGGAACTCAGACCATGTAACGACATGTCTAGCTATAACGGTTCGATTGTTTGTTCCCAAACGCAGTCCCCGAAAGCACATGCTTGCATCAATGGAATCTGCAACGCGAATAAAGACGAATCGATAAATAATAAATGGAAAAAACTTGCATAGGAATCGAGATGCGTTTTTAGGATCTCTTTCCAGATTAAATGTATTTACCTTTCAGTTCGTTGGGGACCATACAATCGCGATCTATAGTTTGATGCTTATTCCTCAAAGATTCCATTCTGTGTGGGTCCACGGAATCTCACGTATCAGTTGTACTATTCAATTGTAAATCTGTTGGGTAGAAGAAAGCTTCCAGTTCTTCGAGACTCTGGTTTCCCGTGTTTTTTGTATCTGGACTGCGCGGCCGATTCTAGAAGGCATAAAAAACATACTGGTAGTTTATGTAAGCTAGGGTTAACTTAGGGTAAGTCCTTTTTGGATCTATTGTTTGGGCCTTGACATCGTGTTTGGGCTCTGTTTCATATGCAATGGGGTCTAATTGTTGAATCAGGCCTTTTTTTTAAAAAAACTTACAATACGCTCCTGCTTTGATTGGGTTGTCAAGTTGTATCAGTTGGGCTGACCGAATTTTCTTTCTAACTTCTCTCTGGAAAGTCCGAACCGATATTAACTGACAAAAACTTATAACTGCTTTCCAACTTTGAGTTTCAAAATAAAAAACACAAAATGTGTCTCTTGTTAAGAACAACGCAAGAACTGGAAGAACAATTTTGTCCACTTATACTTGCATATGTTTGTTCTGAATGTATTGTAATATACTTGCTGAAGTTACCTGACATCTTCCATGATCACGATGAATTCCTTAAGGGTACCCTGAACAGTTTCTGGAACTGTGACTCGTCGGATGCAACCAGTGATGTCTGTAATTTTCTAATTGTCAGTGCATTTACATCTTTGTTCTAAGTGTAAAAGTAAAGTATCTAGTGGTTACCTCCATGGCAGTCATAGTTGTTTTTCTGCATTGGCACCATTGAAAAGAAGGCTGCAGGGTATAAGTCCACTGGATCCACTAGACTGTCCTCGTCTTCTTCAACATGAGAGATAAGTTGATTAGCCTTCATCATCAGTTGTAACTCTCTTGGAACTACTCTGCCCTTTGTTTTTGCTGGGAAAGCTACCAGGTCATCAAGTTTATATAGGTGGCCTAATTGAACATGAAACGGCATATTTTCTAGATGTATCTAGACGTTTAAAGGAACACCTATTGAGATGGAATGTGTTTACCTCGGCTGTTGCTGGGGACCGTGCAATCTTCTACCGTGGTCCTGCGTTTCTGGTGCGAAGCTTCCATGGTGGTAGGGACCTTTGTTCATGAGCTGTCTTTCTGAATTGTAAATTATGTGATTGGAGTTAGAAGTAGAAGCCGATTTACCTTTGTTTAGGGCTTCTATTGGTTCGTGGAGTAAACTTCAGCTGCGGATAAGAGTCTACTTCTGGAAATAGAATCTCTTTTTGTAGGGTAGTGCAGGGTCCACGACGTTAGTCAATGTTGTGAAATTGGTGCAAACCATTTATGTGGGCCGATATTTAAATTTGGCAGGGGAGGTGTATTTTCATTTGTGGCCCAAAATTGTTGTCTTGCAAAACGTTAAGGAGTCTGTCGTTTGGTGAAAACAATTTATTTGTATGTTCTCTAAAAAGTTCGATCAAAAGAGCATCATAAAATATTCTATTGTGTCATTCTGCAAGAACAGGAAGAACATGAAGAACCTGCCCAGAATTCAAAACGCAAACAATGTCTCCTGCTAGTTTTTTTGGTAGATACAATATTAAGGGATGAAAGTAGTTTCTCCATGTGCCCCCAAAGATGGTTTTGTGTTCCAGATGACTCCTGCATTGTTGTAAAACGTGATTAGTCACTATCTCATAGACCATATTCATAATTTTTCTTTGAGTAGAACATGAAATGTGTCAGAATAAACTTTAACGCTTACCTTCATAATCATGGATGGAGAACTTAATTTCCTGTGATATCTGTGAATGCTTCTGAGAACACAATGTTTCTTGTGTGATTTCCTGGAACACCCTCTTCATTTGTTATCAGAAACCTCAGCCCAGCTGCAGATCTGACTCTGGATACGGCCACATACAATTGGCCATGACTGAATACTGGATTCGGTAGATAAATTCCAACTTTATCCAGGGTTTGTCCCTGGCTTTTGTTTATCGTCATTCCATAACATAATCGAACAGGAAATTGACGTCTCTTGAGGATGAACGGCCATTTTTTGTCCTCAATGTTGAGCACAATTCGTGATATTGCTACAGGTTTTCCATCAAAGGATCCTCCCATGATATTTCCTATGATGCTATTCTGACCTAACGACGTTATCATCAATCGTGTTCCATTGCATAAACCACTTGGGGGGCTTAGATTTCTGAGCAACATCACTGGAGTGTTAACTTTCAGTCTTATCTCGTGATCTGGCACACCATTGAACGATAAAGTATTAAGAAACTCAGTGGGATAAGTTTCACTAAATGATTCAGGGACCTCTTTATCTAGGTGCATGGAATCAGAACTGTAGTAGCAATGCCCTTCTCCTGGCAGCTGTTGCAACATGTAATCATTGATTTCAGTAACAACAGCATTTGTTGGAGTCACAATCGCTCTTCCTCCCAGGTACTTTGTGTCTTTATAGCAATCTGCAAATGATTCATATATTTCTTCTGTTATTGATTGAAGTGGATTTTTTCCAGGAATCACCAGAAATATTTCTGGTATCTCAATCCAGTCTGAAGGAGTGTTCGAACTAAAGGAGTTTGTATCCAACTTTCCATCTCCAAGAGCGAGAACCCATTCTCCAAATTTAAGGCCACAGCCTACTATCACGTTGTTTTCTTGTGAATCATTTAGTCTCATATTCTTTGAAAGTCTCAGCATCTGAAAATAATTCCACAATGGTGATCTTGTGATTGATCCATCAACTGTCTGTTCCCTTCCTGAATCTGCAATGACAGACAGATAAAGTTTGCCTGAAATCTCCACCTAAAATAATTGTTTTACCCCCAAATAGTTTATGTCCTGTTCCAGACAGAGGAATCTCCATCAGATCACAAAATGTCCTGCTAATTGCCTCAAATGCATGTCGATGTGTCATTGGCGCTTCATCCCAAACAATTAATGAAGCCTCGCATATTAGTTCAGCTAAATGTGTACCCTTTTTTATAGAACATGTCGATGTGTTGTCCAAGTGGAGTGGGATCTTGAATCTAGAATGAGCAGTTGTGCCATTTGGAAGTAGTGTTGCTGCAATTCCAGAGGAAGCAACAACAATCATATTTTGGACAAACTCTTGAGCTTTGTGATTATTGCATTGTACAGGAATGTCTTGCCTGTTCCTCCGTGTCCATATAAGAAAAATGACTTCCCTATATTGTTGTTGATTGGTAGCATCACCGATGAGAAAGCTTCAAATTGATTTGCATTGAGTGCGCAAAGCATTTCTTCAGCTGCTTGTTGTTCCTGAGTAGTGTCAAAGTTTAAATGTTGGTTTATCAGGGGATTTGAACCATCATCAGGTTGTGAATCTGTTGGTTTAGGAAGGTGGAAATGTTCGAGGGAGGAACCATAAGATCCCAATAAGGTTTCCAGTTGATGAAGCACCCAATTTCGCAGTCTCTCCTCTGAGGGCTCATATGTGTTTGAATGAAGCTGCTTTTGAAGATAATATGCATGATCTTCACCCATAAGTCTCCAAGACGACTCGAACAAAGCAGTTGGATTAGGTATTTCACAAAACATGAGCATTGAAATAAAGCTGCTCCTTATCAGATTTGGCATGCTTGAAGTTGATATTTCCTGAAGAACCTTAATCCATTCTGAAGAATCAGATAAGAGACCTAATTTTTCACACGCTTTTTCATAAGTACTGCAGAGCTCTCCTCGAACAGTCCTTAAGTCATTAAAGCTGGCTGCTCCTTGTACCTTTGTCAACAATAGTCTAAGGAAAAAGACATCACTGCTTCCTGGAGGAACATAAGCAATTCTTCCAATGGCAAATCCTCTTTTCCTCAATGTCCACTCATTATATTCTTCATCCCATGTGTATGAACCTGGTATCTGAGCATATGTTAGCTTTCTAGCATCAGGGTCCTGTCTATTAAGTTGAAACCAAGCTGTCAGATGTGTTTTGCCAGCTCTGGGATTCTTCAGAATGTTTTTCACACTTGATTGCCGCTTATAAGGAACATTTTGTTGCCCTTGCAAGTGTACTGCAAGTCGGACAACATTTGGTTCCCTATGATGAATAGGATATTCATTGATTCTCCAGACAGCTTCATAAGAGGATAAGGATCTACAATCAATGAATTCTTGTATTTCATCTTTTGACTTCTTTGAATTTGTGGAGGGAACTTGTTTTGAAGTCACTGAATCTTCAGCAATAATGAGGGATCTATCTGGTCCTTTAGTGATATACTTAAATAAGTATTTCACCAATCCTCCTTTATGACATATCTCAACATTAATGTGAGCCTGAGCTCTAACCAGTAAATTCCTGTTATATGGAACGACATATCTATTATCCAGCATAACTTTTCCTTTTTTCACTTGTACTCTAGAATTTCTACATCGATAGACTACATTTCCAAACTTGTCAAATGAAGTTTCATTGCTAAATGCTTTGGGGAAGAACTTTGAACACTTCCCATCTTTCATGCAAGGTGATTTAGGGTTGTCAATTCCACATGGTCCATGAAGCATGAACTTGACCACAGCTGCATATCCTTCTGGATCTACATGAGGATCTGGAATCTCTGCTGAAATCATCTCATCAATATCACTGGTTGTTTATAGTTTATCCTCTTTGGCTAACCATATCAGCATGTGTACATGAGGGAGGCCTCTTTTTTTTAAATTCGATAGTATAAATTACCGGAGAAAAGAATTTGTGTATCCATTAGCACTTTGTAACACTAACTGCAAGTTTATATAAAAATATCATGTCTATTTGAGTATTTGATAATATAACCTGCACTAATTGTCACAAAACTAATGGTAGAACTAACATGCCTGTATTAGTATTTACCAGCACACTCTTTGTAAATGATTACTGGGCTGAAATATGGTTCTTGAATGTCAAAATATGCATAACATAAAAGCAAGTATAAAACACTTACTTGCTCTTGTTTTGCCAAAGTACGATTCTCGTTTGAATTCATCAATGAGCTTGGTCAGTTTCATATGAAATACCCGACAAACAACCATTGGCTTCAACTCACTGTTCAAACCCACCACATCTGCAAACGCCTCAACAATTTCTTCCCAAAGTGCATTACACGTAAATGTAATGAACAAATCAGGATTTCCATAGTGCTGACAGGTTGCCATGGCATCATGATAAAGTTGTTGCATATATCTAGGTCCTCCGGTGTATGAAGAAGGTATAATAATACGACCAAGTTTCTCACCGTCCATATCTCCTCTAGCAAATGCATCTTCCAAACCTTGATACACTTCAGATCTCAGGTCCTTTTGATGGGTTCTAAGGAATGCCAATCGATTGAGCTCTATTGTTGAAAATGCATCAACACAATAGTGTTGTAGCGCTTTTCCACTCTTGACCAACGTATGGCCTTCACCTATCCGATACTGAAGCCTAAAAGCATAGTATTCTCTTTGCGTAACAAACTTCCTGCGCATTGATGGAGGACAGAAGGAAATGTTATATGAGATTTGGGGGTGAAAACCATCCTCTCCATAAGGAAATAATAAAGGAAAGTGCAGCGCTTCAAATTTTGGATTCAAACTTGTTATTCGCTTCAATCCTCCATTTTGATAATCTACAATGATATCTCTGTCTTCTCTATCGGGAACAAAATCTCCCGGTATCAAGCCTGCAACATCACTGCTAGTTGGAAGATCGTATTGTTGATTCCTACTTTTGATTCCAAATATTCGAAGGCGTAGATTTGGTGTTGAAGAAAATTGTAGATTCTGCCGGATGCGTCTAAATGTCTTCACCAATTCATTTGTTTCATCAAGCATCCTGAGTAAAGATGCCAGTAACTCAGGTAACAACACCTCTTCTCGAGTTGAAAAGTTTGCTAATCTATTGTCAACCTCACTATCAGGTTCAAAGATATATAGCTGAGCAAACTTTGGTCGTTCTCCTTCAACCGGCAGCAAGGAACCAATTCTATGATAGTTCTCTCCGCAAATCACCATCGAATAAGGTCCTCGACTTGTTAGAGATCGAGGATCTAGTTTTGCTCCAAAAGATGTGAAACATAACGACCCATTATAAGGCCTTATATTTTCTCTAAAATGCTTTGATAATGCTCCACCATTGATGTCAAGTAACTGGGCAAGAAGGGGAGGTGGCTGCTTCAATAATTGGAGCTTCACTCTTCCTTTTTGACAACACAGAGTATACACCGGAGTAGCTGTCTTTCTATGACGATCCAATCGTTCATAGTACCAAAAAAATGCCCCACAGAACCGACAAACACATTCTGGTTTTCCAACATTCAGTACATCATTATGCAATGGTTTTCTTGCAGTGCAAACCTCTTTGCTGGCAAAGCCAGATTTCTTCTTCGGCCCAATACTTGGAGGATTCTGCCTTGAGGTTTGACCTTCCATGTGTGTTGTGTAAGGGTCCCTAGGAGTTGTAATTGTGGAAATGTTTCCTGAAAGCTCTGTATCTTCAACCGAGAGCATAAAAGGAAGCTGGCGTGATTTCTTATTAATCCTTGTGTTGTCCATCAGAACTTGCGGAAAAGAAGATGGCGTGTCATCAGTGATTCCAGAACTTAGAGAATCTTCATTCAAATTTCGTTTTAACACCTTGTTAGTTGTTGGCTTCTTTCTTGGTGTCATGTTGCATTAATGTAGTAAAAACAGAAATGATTGAAGTTTCCCTCACATGGAAACTTCGATGCGCAATAATGGTAAAGAATGGATGGCATCCAAGTTTGCAGAATGAATAAGAGACTGACAAACTAATGAATGACATACAGACTAATCTAGGAATGAATGAATGAATGAATGAACCTCAGAAGAACTCACATGACTATAGATTCTATGAGTTCTGCAACATGATATAGGAATATTCCAACCTTAACTGTTTCTCTGCAGAAACTCTGGTGTATTTATGGCATTTAGGAAAGGAAACTGTGAGAATCATATACTTGAGCAGTAGAAGCACTGTTTGAGAATAAATGGATGATATCAATTTTTCTCTTACTAAACTACTTTTTTATATATCCCCATGTAATCATTATAAATCTGTTTGGTACATAGCATTAAATGAAAATTGATAGGTGTCAGTAATACTCAATACTCAATTGGTGACATAAGCATATATGCTAATGAAAGCAATGATGACCTATTACATCACATAGATATACTTTCATCTAATTTTCTGTAATCACCAAAAGAGCATCAATTAGTATAATTTTTACTGTCAAAGTTCGATTTTCAAATGTTAGATTTAATTTACCACAAACATTTGAGATCAAAATATAGTTTAATAATGTAGGATGTGGTAGAAACATCAGATGTACACACTTCACAAACAAAATTCATTATGGACATAGATGCACACACTTCGCAAACAAATAATTTCATTATGGATATCTAGTTGATGAAACCAAACATTTGACACACCTTTGCCAACAGAAAAACAAAGCACACAAAACAATAGAGATACCCTAACTGATACTTAATCGATATCTAGATTTATACATGATTACATTATGCCAGTACTTGCAACCATTACCAAAACATACTAAGAGAAATCCTACACCACCACATATTTGAAACCAGAATCCTAGCAGTTACAACCTTCACACTACCAAGCTGCAAGAGAGTTGACCAGAATATTCACAAAAAAACAGTCTATTTCAGTTCACTGATACATCGAAGATCAACAGGATGATTGGGAAGACAGACATGCATCAAAGAAGTCCCCCAAAAGTTCCATGAAGAAGCCATCCAACACAACACCCTGAGAACTTCGGATTTCCCAAACACCTCCAAAAGAGGATTTGGCACCTTCAAAAGCTAACTTCAAAGCACCAGCAATAACTCCCTCGAGCTCCATACGTGATCCTACAAAGTAATATAGACAAACAAAATTTTGTTCATGACAAACCAATCCTGGGATGAGATTGCACGATAACAGAACACTGGAATTTTGGATGCAATGTTGTAAGCACACCCAATACCTTATTTCTCGTACAGGAGACGCTTGGCCGAGGATTTCTTGACAGATGCCTGTGGCGAAGCTATGTTCTCAAGCGAGAAGGCTGATGGACTCTGAGCAGGTCCGTCGGAGCTTCCACTTTCAGGTCCCCTAGATCCTGAAGATTCCAGTTTCTCAACCTTCACCTTTGCCAGCGGTGACACCAACCTGGATCATTTGAAAGGAATCAGATTAATATAAAAAATAAAAAAGGTCACATTCCAGCACAGTTGAAGAAAGATATAGTAACCAAAACGGCTTACAGATTTGCCGACGGGGATGAAGAGGGTGTTGATGTAGATGATGTCTTGCTAATTTTACTCTGAGGAGTTCCAATGTCTTCCATGACTGTACCCGATGAAGATAATGACTTACCAACCTTACTTTTAGGAGTCCCAAACTCCTTCCCAACTTCACCCGCTGAAGGCAGAGAGGGTTGCTCACACGAACTCATTGAATCAACAACACTACCCTGCGGCAAAGATGGCCTAATTTCAGGAATTTTTTTATCGCCAACAAACCCCATACGAACAGGGTCTGGTGAGCCTGCAGGAACTCCAAGGATTGGATTCTGAATTCCGAGAACAGCTGACACAGAAGGCTGTTTGGCAGGTGCAGAAGAAGCTCTGATGGTAATGGGTTGTGATAAAGTTTGAGTTCCCAAAGGCACATGACCAGCACCCCCCCCCCAGCGACTAACGGACCTTGATACCGACTGTAAAATGAGACAAGATCCATAAGAAGTTACCCAGGCAACGTGAAATAAAAACAGCTTAGAAATTCAAGAAATAACCTGAGAGGCTGGCCTGCTGCCTGCCCAATCTAAAAAGTTGGATTGTTGTTCTCAAACAATAGTGGTCCAGAAACCTTTGCCTTGCCCTTGGTCGAACTGGCAAACAACAAAAACAACCAGTTCTGAACTCACAACCCAAACATCAACAGGAGGTAATCGTCAGGAGACCATCAAAACACTGAAAGGGAAATTTCAAACCTTGATGGAGTAGACACAGAACTGCTCACAGGTAATGATTCAGTTGGTCCAGTCAACATAAGCACTCCACATTGTTCATTCGTGCCTTGCAAAGCAAGCTGCCCCTGGGTTCCATCAGTAATTGTCTGCACTGGAGCAACAACAGTGGGTAGTAGACCCTGATTATCCCGAGGAAGCACTCGGAACACCCTGAACTCTCCAGTGGATACTCCATTCGCACTCATCATAGGAAGCTTAACTTCAAACCTCACAAACTGGCCTATCAAATTACTCAGCTCAGGTGGCAGCTGGCCAGTTCTGTGAGGATATCTCTGAGCAAGTACATGGCCAGACGTGAACACCAGATTATTACCAGCTGGCCCAAAAAACAATAAAAGATGCTTCTCCTGTCGAGTCACGCAAGACTAACTGAATCTTGTACCTATATAACACAGGGAACACATTCAGAAGTCTTCATCATAAAGCAAACCAGGCAAAGAAACATACAACGTTTGCAAAAAAGGAAACACAGTGTATACCCAATATTAACTTGCTGGTCAGATATTTCCCAATGATCAGGACACCAATAGTTTCCATTCCTCCATGTAGAACACTTTTTCCTACACATATTACAGGAAGTATAGTACCATGCACTTCGAGACTCAACAGATCTGACAATTCCACCACAACGATGCTTCTCATCCTATTAAAATTTTAAAATAAGATACATTGGTCAAACCAAGACCAGACAAATTTGCACATAATCTGAAGAACAGACACGATAACAGAGAGAAATATGCATACCACCGAAGCACCAGCACGGTACTAATCATGGAGTTCAAGTATGGTCCTCGTGTGACGATCAGCATCTGCAAGAGCAGCCTCATGTGTAGCAAACTGAATGGGAAGACCTGCAACAGGATTCCGTGCTCCAGCAAAGCTACAACAGCAAAAAAAAAAAAAAAAGAGATTAGTAACAGAACAAAGAGCAACAAAACTTCAAAGGGCTGATCAACAAACTCACAAAGTAGTCAGACTGTAGGCCTCAGGAATGCGAGGGCTAATAACTATGCGGGTGGCAGAAGAGCTTGAACATGTGTACTCACCTTCTGCAAAACACGAACACACAGAGGGAACATAAAAATCTCCCACACAATGTTTAACAACCAAAATGCCAAAAAGTACAAACGTTACCAATCAAACGGCCAACCATGAGGCTCCCAACCGCAATAATCACAGGCTCAATGGATCTGCCTGAATCAAAGCAACACTGTCCAGGATCGTGGTTAATTCATTCCAGAGTGTGATCGAAACTCTCTGGCCCCTAAAACAACAAAAAAATTAAGTTAAAAAACAAACCGTGACCGAAAGGAAACCTCAAGGAGCAGGGGGAAAAAACATACTCAGCGTTTTCAAGGACCAAAACTTGTTTTGGAGTGGATCCATGATTGCTAAGTTGATGATCAACCCCACTGATAGAATGGAGGCGCCCAACAACATCTGATGCACAGGGGCAGAAGGAATGATAAACACAAAGAGTGAGAACAAACCAGATATAATACAACAAAATTGAAAGGAATAAAAGCAAACGCACACAGCACCTGAGAGGATGCGATTATCACCAGCACGCTTTGGGAGCTCACTGAATGGCACAGACTCAAAAGATTCGACAGGAAAATCGACAGCAGGAAGAACACAAGCCTGAAAACTTGTGGTCTTTGACAATTCCATGATAAGATCCAAAGAGCATGCACGATAAAGATTCCTTGCTGCGGCAAGACCAAAAGCCCGAATTATGTAGATAGTCCCAACACGCAGAACACCTTCGAAAGCATTTCCCAGAGAAACATCTGCAACACTTTGTATGAGCATGCCCTGCATGCAAGCATCAGAGTCCAGGGACAGCGAGTCAACACGAGAACAAAATTGGTAAAAAGGTAAAAAAAAACGGTTAAAGAGTTAATCTTATAGTACCGTTTGGTCCACCCAGAGACAACAGTGATTGAATATCCTGGATCCATCAGGATTCTTCGCAAACCACATATGAAGCAGTCGCAGACGAAGAATAACATCTCTGTTGGGACCCTTGAGATTGCACAACAACAACACATCCATAATAATCCCAGGTACAGGGCAAGAATCCCGTCGAAGAACCGATGCAGAACAAAAGAAGCCCCTAAACAGCAGACGGATGAGAAGAGAATCAATCGGAACAGGAAAAAGTAAGCGAGAAAGAACCCATGAGGTGAGAGAAAACCGCTTAAATACTAAAGTGGAAAAACATAATGTTGAGAGGATTTCCAAGTAGAGAGAGTCAAACAGTAACAGCCGCCCAAGCGCAGCCCATCCCTGCAATTGACGTGAAAACAATCGATAAGCACGCCCAGGCGAACACCCCTCTCAGCTCAAATGCCAATTGGAAAAAGTGACATGACCTCGATCAATCAACCGAGCAAATCCTCTGAACACCTTCATCATGAGCGAAAACCTCAGGTTTCAGAAGGAACAGGCCCAAGCCACATGCAAAACCACTGAGCAACAAAGCCTTCCAGTCCCCCACCCACCCATGGCCCACCATCTCCGATCCTCCCACACACTAATCCGTCGATGACCTGCAAATTCCGGCTGAAATCCATCCAATCAAGCAACCCACCCATGGCCCACCATCTCCGAGCCTCCCACCCACTAATCCGTCGATCACCTGCAAATCCCGGCTGAAATCCATCCAATCAAGCAACTGGGCAGGCTCCAGCCACCGAGAGGGCCCTGGTGACCAACGCGTCCGTGGACCACAACCGACCCAGCAGACCAAAACAGCCCAAAGACCAAGTTCCATCCCAACCGACCCTCCAAACACCCGTCCGATCCCAAAGAGCCCCCACCCAACGCCAGGCCACACAGCGCCAGCTTCCGAGTTATAATAGTACATCCCGGTCAGCATGAGCAGTAAAAGCAGTCTGCGTGTGCAGTACCAGGTCCTGCGGTGGGATTTATTTCTTTCAATGTCCTCCTTTGGAGGAAAGAATCATTAATATATTTTTTGAGATCTAATGGAAGCTTTGGGAGGAGAAGAAGTTTCCATAACGATGTTGAAGAGCATCATTGCAATGGATAATCCAAAGGACAAAATCAGATTCTTCTCGAGGAAGAAGAAAAGATGAAGCATAGGGAGATCAGTATTAAGTCAACCCCTTGGGGTTATGAAGAAATGATCCTACTTCCTAAACAAAAGGAGGACCATGATCATTGTACAATCAAATTTCTTCTCGATGAACAACATACAGAGAAAGGATTGGTTGATCTTGGCTCAAGTATCAACATCCTACCCCTCCAATTCTTTGAAAAGATGGGACTAGCTGACATGGAAGATATCAATATAGAGATCAAGCTTGCAGACAACAACCCTGTAACATCTGGCCGGGTACTACTTTTACCAAAATTCCCTTGAAAACTTATAGTATTTCAACTTAAACCACAGTGGAAATATAATAGTACAAACAGTATACATAAAAAGTCAACATTACTTAAAATAAATCCCTAACACTTTGGCAAATTCCTCAATTGTAACACTCTTAATCTCCAGTCTTACTACTAAAAGTACAGTAAATAACTAAAACTCTACTTTGCTGCCTACTCGCATATGATCTTTGACACTTTCAGTGACACTCGTACTGTACTCCTCTAGCGGGCTTCCCTTTAACTGCTTGCTCTACAACTGACTGCTCTCTCTATATTATCCTCTACGACCCGATGAGTGGGTTGGGATCAGTGTATGCCATGACTTAAACTCGAAGCATTTTAGATTATTTTCCTAAGTGTTCACTTTTAAATTGTGGAAGTTATTATTACTCACGCATCCAAGCTATATTATCAAAATAGCACGAATTCCATGGCATTAGCTTTGCTTACCGTGCTAATTAACCAAGGAATGATCAACCTCCTTACCTCAGCAATGGAATCCTCCATCATGATTCCATCAAGAAGCCAACATGTCGATGATGCCCGACCATCGTCACTAATTTGTTGTTACAGAAGCTGCCAATGCCCCACCCCACGTCCCACACGTATTGCCGTATTGGTGTTGCAACTTGCAATGCCCATTCCACTGCATCATCCACGTGGCCAGCAGAGACGAGGGATTGAATTTTTCAGGAGTGGAGATGGAAACGTTGGACCTAGGGACGCCAAGTGGACCTCGAGTGGGGCGCGTGCGACGAGGAAATTAAGCTCCCTCTCTCGTGTGCTTCCAGGAGCTCGACATTCCATTTCCCCGATCGCTTTCTTCCTTTGGCCGAGAGCGGCCTGCTTTATTTTTATTATTATTATTATTATTTTAGCCAAATGCTTTAACGAGTGGGGCAAAAAATAAAAATAAAAACGGCTGGTTTTTCGATTTATAGCATCATAGTTTGAACTATACATCAAAGTAACGAAATTTGCAAAATCTAAAAATTGATTGTTATTTTGGACGGTCAAAAGCGTTGACTCAGTGGCAGATTCAGAAATTTTTCATAGGGGTGTCCTCTTTTAAAAAAATAAATTTCATTAAATAAAATAATTAATGAAAATGAAATGTAAATAAGAAAATACCTTACTCTTACAAGTTAAAAAGTCCATTATGTGTTTTCATATTCTGAAATAATTGTAGAATACACTTGGTGTCTATAGTGTTAAAAAAATTGTATCTATATACCCTACTAGACAATCATTCACGAACTTATCGCATATTCTATTTGTAAACTTGTTTTTTATGTAACCCAAAGCTGAAAGACTCTTTCAACACATGTCATACAACCATAAAATCAATACAAATTAAGGGTAAGTTGAAATTAGTTTAATTGCTAGGTTTTGAAAATAATTAGAGATAGGGAATGACATTTTACTATGATATAGTGTTCAAAATTGAACAACAAATGAGTTGTAGTTGAATGGAAATTAATGCCCCGTTTAGTATTCATTTCGTTTTCTGATTTCTGGACAACAAAAAAGGGAATATGAAGAAAAGGAATCTGTCATTTCCTGGAAAACAAAATCTGAAGAAAACTTGTTTAGCTGGGAATTTAGAGGGTTCTGAAACTGAAACCTGGAAATGAAAACTTGTTTAGATACAATTGTTACAAACTGATATCTGTTTTGAATAGGAATCATGTTTTAAACAAATAAACAAAACAATAATACATCAACCAATATTTTAAGAAGTACAACTACAATATCAAATATCAATTAAGTGATAACATCAAATAATTTTTGCTTGAAAGTCATTCCGCAACTTGTCTGCTATTTCACCACGTCGAATATCTATCACACGAGTTTGAGTTGAATCGATATCATACACTTCAATTTATTGTACTCCTTGGACTTCTTTGTCACATTGTTGGTCTTCATCAACAATGATGGTCGTGAAAACCCTTTGCTTTATCCTTAACTGATTAAACGTGTTCTTTAAATCATCAGTACTAGCCTTCATAAACAAATCCCTCGTATTAGATATACAACAAGTAATCAAACACCAACAAAAGATTCGGTTAATCAATTAGAAGGGACATGCATGGGTTAATTAGGGGGGAGACATGGGTTAATTAGAAGCTATGTTGTGTCTAAAAAAAAACTATGCTGCGCTTTTTTAAAGAAGAAGGGGGCTGCTTATGGTTGAGCAAAATAGAAGATCAGCAGCAGGGGATTGAGAAAGAGAAGGACGGGGTTGGTGACGGTTCTTGGTGGAGGGATAGTTCATAGTAGTAGATAAAATTAGGGAAGTAAAAATTTGGGGGCGGAGGGACTCGAAGGGGAGACCTCAT
The DNA here is from genome assembly GCA_946122785.1 of Linum tenue. NCBI lineage: Eukaryota > Viridiplantae > Streptophyta > Magnoliopsida > Malpighiales > Linaceae > Linum > Linum tenue. The sequence goes on from CAMGYJ010000008.1 coordinate 32,852,330, forward strand.
TAAATGGGAATGGGGGAGGAATCCGCGTCCCTCTTTCCGGAAACAATAATATTGTGTTTCCTGGAATTACCATTTTTTGGTGTCAAATTGGTTCCTCAAATGGAAACAGATGGAAAAAGGACTGAAAAGTGAACACATTTTTTCTTTTCATTTTTATTTTTATGGAAACGGAAGCAGAAAACTGGAATGGGAATGGATACTAAACAGGGCATAAGTTTATCAATAATGATAGTGCTCTAGGTTTGAATTACCCAACCTATCACTTATATTCCCATACACAAATTTATAAAATGACAGTAGAATAATCATTTTTTCAAATTTCAGAGGTGTCCCTCACAATCAATTATAAACTTTTTATCCATATGTAAAGTACCACCGTAGGTTGAATAATCGGTTTCCCAAAATTTAGGGGTGTCCCGGCGTCCACTCGTGCGTTGACTAATGGTCAACGCGCCATGTCACCACCAAGTAAGCACATTTCACTTACAAAAATTTATATTTTCCACCAATTACTATTTTTTCATTTTGAATAAAAAAATTGAAAATTGAAAAATGAATTTCATGTATGGAAATTCAATTAAAAAAAATAAAAATGAAAAAGATAAATAGTAATAGGTGGAAACTATAATTTTTTTAAGTCAAAGGTGCTAACTTGGCGGTGACGTGGCGTGTTGACCGTTAGTCAATGCGTATGACCGTCGAAGATAATGATCAATTTTCGGGTTTGGCCAATTTTCTTACCTTGGTGTATAGTTCACGCCATGATGTTAGAGATCGCAAAACATTGGCCAGGATGTTTATTATGTGAAAAGTTCAGGCCATACAAATATATTAACCAACTTATTATTTTCTTTTAGGTTGAGTATATATATGGTCTAGCCTCGGGTGGAAGTTTGGTTTGCAGGTTGCGAGTAACCCGCGAACCGCACCAATTCACACACTTTATGGGTAGGTTATTTTTTGTAGGTTTAGTATATATATGGTTTAGCCTGGGGTGGAAGTTTGATTTGTAATTTGCGAGTCGAGATAAAGTTTGGTTTGCGAGTTGCGAGTAACCCGCAAACCACACCAATTCGCACACTTTGTGGGTAATCATACGCACAATTTGTGGATAGTGAGTTGGGTGTGGTTAGCAAAATATTAATTTTTGTAGTTACAATAATTAACTCACAAAACCTACAATAATTACACTAAATATATTTATTTACTAGTAATACTATGCAATATTATAGTATATTAAAAATGGAAGGCTACAAATTAAAGTAGCTTCTAAAATCAAATACACACTTATTTTATAAAAAAAACCAAGTTAATACACTATGTCCATGTGTGATACTTTTATTAAATAAGCATTGTCCATATGATATATGTTTACTTTATAACAAAACTAGGTCAATAAATGTGGTTCTGGTTTATTTAACACTTTATAGATTTCTTTTATGTAAGTTTTTTTTTTTGGTATCCACATCCAACCCACAGTGGGTAGTGGTTAATCACTACCTAATACGGTGCGAGTTGTGGATAGTATAATTCTATATTTGTGGGTGTGGTTAACCGCAAAATGTGGGACGGGTAACCACACCCACCCCAATTTTCCACTCCTGAGGCCGAGTGGGAGGTGAGGTTAGGGTTGGCGTTCAATTGCTCCGGGATTATTTTGAAAATTTTATAATTACGGAAAGTTTATCCAAAACTCACTTAAAAGAATAATGGGTTTTTTTGGCTTAAGAAAATGGACGTAGTGTAACATTTCTCCCCACGTTGGAAAAATTATCTCAACGTAATTGGGGTTAAATCAAACTGCTTTGGCAGGATGTAACATTTTCGTCCCTCTTAAAAAATTTCAACCTCATCATTTGATCCATATCGTAACTTCTCATGTTCGGCGATGATAGTCAACTATCACACGAGCATTCGAATAATCCTTAGGTTCATTATCACTTAACGAATCATCCCAACTTAGTCCCACTTGACCATACCATCCTCTAGTATTCTTGGTTTGAACTTTGATATCCTTTTATTTCTAGTAACAATTTCGACACTCATAACGAATTCATCCATCTTAGTTACATGCTTATCCTTCCCAAGCTCGTGGGTTTAAGGAAACGCCCAAGCTTCCTTGAAACTTAGAATTCATGTGTAACTTCAAGCCCTAACCAGCTATTTCCTTGTCTAAGAAATTTTTACTCGAGAGATTGCCACCTTTCACCATTATAGGTGATTCTGGTTCCAATTTAAGCTCCCCACTATGTTCTCTAAATCCATATCCCCCTTACTTCTTTACTAGCGACCCTTCTTCTTGATGTTCCTTGCTAGTTCTAGATGTTCATTGCCCTTGATGTAGTCCTCCGGGTTACTTTATGTTCTCTTCCCCTTACGCATCTGAACCTTAAATGAAGGTTGATATCCTCGACCAATCTAGATGGCCCAACGTCCATCTTAAAGTGGACCGACGAGGTTCAAAAATGACAATGTCCTCACATGGTCCAATTGTTCTTCCTGGCAATTATCTTAACGCCTCCTTTCTTAAGCTTAGTACATATATGGTCTAAATTAGGTCGGGGGGAAGGTGAACCTAGGGTTGGGGTTTAATTACTTCGGGGTTATTTTGGGAATTTCGTAGTTACGGTTGAGTTTAATCCGAAACTCAGTTAATGTCCATAACTTCCTCATTTTATGTCGAAACTCAACACTGTTTGAACCGAGACTTCACATTATTAGTACTCATCGATGCTACGGTGGAATTTGATATATTTCATCAGTGTAATAATGGTATTCTTGGGTTAAGGAAAAGGACATGGTGTAAGAAACCCATGTCAAGCTCTAGGCGTAGTAAGAGGTTTAAGCACCCAAATTGGGCCTTTTATATTCTTGATAACACCTAAATTGGTGTTATTTACCCTTCATATTAAGGTTTGTTTCTTGTGAATTCATATGCACAATTGTTTGAATAACTTCAATTGCATCTCTATTTCATTCATATTTGATTTCAATGTGATTTTAGGGTGCTTTAGACAATACATGCGAATTAGGTACAAAATAAGGACACAAGTCTAGCAAATGAGGCTAAAAATTGAAGATCGCAACTTGGAGAGGGAGACCACGGCCGAGATCATAGCCTCGGAAGTCAAGCTAAAGATAGCGTCCGCGAATTTGAGGGCTCAGTGCGCAAACTTCGTGAAGGAGCAGCTGAGCAGAAACAGAGAGATTCCCCAAGCAGAACACGGCGGAAGTGCAAATTGACCATGAGGATTTTCGCAGATCGCGACCGTGAAATTTGCCGCGAACTCCTCGTCCTCGAATTTTGAAACGACAACGTCTCGAGATCTCGACCTCCATGAAGAAGATTGCGCCCGTGATCCCTACCCTTCCTGCCCGCAAAATTTTCCGTCCTCTGATGACTATAAATAGAAGACCCCTTTCCCCCATTCAAGAAAGCTTATTTTGAGGTAGAATTTCTTGTTTTAAAGAGAGAGAAGAGAGAGAAGTTGAAGGGAGGAGAAGAGGAGAAGGAGCTCGAATAAGAGGAGGCATCTTCCTCAACTTAAAGTCTTCTTCCATCTCTTCTATTTGTCTTCTTCCCTCTTTTATGAAGTAGTCCTCTAAGGTACTAGGGATTTAAACCCCAAACCCTAGTTTTAGGGTATGTATGTATGTATGTATGTATGTATGTATGTATGTATGTATGTATGTATGTATGTATGTATATATGTATGTATGTATCTATGAATATTTTAGGGTTTTAATGAATGAATGTGTTTATCTTGTTGAATTTCATGCTATTCTATCTTTGATTGTGTTTGGGTGATAATGTTCGAAAACATATTGATTTTATGTGCTCAATGTGGCTATTATATGATATGTTTTAGATATATAATGCTTGTAGATGCAATTGACTATGGAATGGTTATCATACCATTACCAGGTTAGTATGTTGTTATATTTTAGGTGGACAAAGAAGAAGGCATATGAGCACAAATAGAAAATTTGATGCATAGGCAGACCTGGAGGTTCAACAGAGACTATGGACAAGGAACCGAAAACCAACCTGGGTTTGTGCCGCCAGAGCCCAAATTGATAGAAAGAACAGGCTTGTTGGATTTGGTTGGCAGGGAATCTGTTTCCCCGGACAAATGACAAGAGGGAATTAATTCTCTGGGACGCTTTGGAGAGGAGCTTTGGTGGGTTTCTGGGATGGGGACGGAATCAAAAAGGAAGAAGGACAAGGCTAGAGAGAGGGAGCTGGGCCTGGGGAAGGAATAAAGGGATTTTTCTTGGCCCATCTTTTGGGAGAAAAGAAGGCTGGCGGCGGAACAACAAGGAGGAGGCAATTATTTGGGAGGAGACGTAATTTGGGAAGAGGGAATTCGGCTGGGAATTCTTTTGGGGAATCGTAAGCCGGGGGGAATTAATTGGAAGCAGCAGCAGCGTGTGCGAATGGAGAAGCTTGGCAGCGATCGCGATCAGAGCGCGGAACGAGCGGAGCAGCGGGAAGCAATTATCCGTATTTGTTTTGTTTTGTTTTGCTTCGTGACATGATGATTATGAACATGATTGTTTGTTTTATTTTCGTTATGAACTAAACCTCAATTTCTGGGGAAAACACCATAGGATGTAGCTATTTCTAAATTTGATGGATTGATTTATATTTCTTTTCTTTCAATCTCTATTGCATGAAATTGCTTAATGCTTTGTGTTGACTGGCCACCAATACATTGATTTGTAGTTAATTAGGTTATTAGCGACAGTGAAACCCTAATAACTGAACCTATTTCATATGACATAGTAACTCATCGAAGCGACAGTGGATTAAATAAGGTACTATGCGGTCTTGATTGGGATATCGTTCTTCAGGCTAAATGATTAATTCATTAAGCTACGACAGTAGGATTTGAATTAATTGTTTAGTACATAGTAATTCCCGACAGGGATAGCTAGCACAATAGTGATATCCTGGCTGTAGAGATATGGATTAAACTGATTAGAATATGTGAATTAATTTGGATATGATAGGTAGTGAAATCTGGTGTTTCTCCCAGAGCTTTCTCCGTTGAATTTCTCCCGACAGTTTTCATTACTTAATTTGTTTATTTAATTCTTCTTTTATAAATTAGTTTATCTCTCAAACCATTTTCACTTATAGTTTGCTCCATAGAATCGATAAATCATAAGGTTGTACCATTGGGTGTTTGGGTAAGTCGCCCTAATCTTCTCCACTAGCTTACTTGAGCGTCTATGGTGGGTATGAAGTTTTAGGGTTAGACGGGTATGCGCCATCAAGCAAATTGAGGTTAAATGTATGAATAGGATCCTATGATGGTCGAGGTGACCGAACTCCTGCCATAGGAATGCCTTCCTAGATAGAACCTGGGATAAAACCAAGGTGTGAATGGTGGGTAGTAACCATTGAAAGGAGCTACGAGCTTAATGCTGTACATACGATAGCTAAGATCGAGGTGACTTTACATGGGTTTAGGGGAGGCGTAGTCGGAGGCGTGTGGATAACCACGAAAGCCCATGGAAAAGAGCTCACTCACCACATTCGACAAATCCTAAGTATCTAGACATTGCAAAATAATCATAGGATAGGGTGAGGGATAGTTACCTGAAGTACCTGTTGTTATCTTTATTTACTCTCTTAACTAGTAGTTCGCTCATATCCTCCACACCAAAACCTTAAACTGATTGGCTTGATAACAATGTGGGAAGTAGGCTACGATACCATGACCCGAGTGAAATACGACCTTGATTACCACTATACAACAATGCCATTTTAGGTTAAACTTGGCCCAAGATGGTGTAGTTATTGACAAGTGCTAACCACTGACAATAATCTGCACGGATGAAATCGATCAAGCTTTTTGTGCCATTTCTGGGGAATCTTGGTAACTAGTAGAAACAATGGAGTTGTTAGTTTAGCCTTTATTTTGTTTTGTTTAGTCTTGTGTTTTGTTATTTTCGTAGTTTGTTTCGTTTTGTGTTTTGTTATCCAACATTGTGCGTCACGGGTTGTTGAGTTTGTATCTTGTAGCACCTTTGGATGAAAAGAAGGGATTCTTTCGAGATAATACCTCTTGATACAAAAATCGAGAGAACCCTTTGAAATTTAAGAAGAGTTGCAAGACATCAATCTCTACCAATGGCGGATCAACAACCTCAAGTTCCACCAAGGCCTAGAACAATGGGTTCTTACTCAAGGACAAGCGTTGATAATGTTCAATCACCTATCCTTCACCCAATGGTGCCCAACAACAACTATGAGATAAAGCCAATCACAATTTTGATGCTTCAAAGTGCGGTCCAATTAAGTGGTATGATGAGTGAAGATGCTCACGCGCATATCAAGTTGTTCTACGAGTTGACGGATGGAATGATGATAAATGGAATCCCTCAAGAAGAAATTGGTCTGAGATTATTCCCATTTACCTTGAGTGGAGCGGCAAATTAATTGTTGAACAACCACCCCCATCATCCCATCACTTCGTGGGGGGATCTTTGTGACAAGTTTTTCGCACGGTACATTCCACCTTCTAAGACAGCTTCAATGAGAAGTGAGATTACTATGTTCCGTCAAGAGGAGGATGAGCCATTGTTTGAAGCATGGGAATAGTTTATATCTCTCCTACTCAAATGTTCACACCATGGTATCGCAAATTAGTTACAAGTGGAAAGTTTTTATAACGGTTTAACAAAGGAGTCATGTCACCTCATCGATACGGCTAGTGGAGGTGCCATTATGAACAATGAAGTCGGTAAACTTCAAAACTTGATTGAAGAGATGGCCCTAAATAGCTACGATTCGGGAGACGAAAGGAGAGGAAAGAGTGTGAGGATGAGAAGTTTATTGAAGATTGAAGAACATTAATCGTTAGAGGAACATATACAAGAATTTTCCAAGAAAATTGATCGAGTTGCATCATCAATGAAACGCAATGAGAAGCAACTTATGAAGTATGATTGGTGTGGCGATGCAAGTCACACCATGGAGGAGTGTAAGTCTATGATTGAGGATTTAATACAATTTGAGCAAGAAAACTTTGTGGGAGGACAATCTCGAGGAAACAATTTGTTTAGTTCAACGTATAATCCGAGTTGGACGAACCATGCTAACTTCCTTTGGTCTTCTCCGAAGGATAGAAAGACTTTGAGGTTTCAATCTCAAACTCTTATGGGTCTATCAAGAACAAAATTGACCCTCTGATGGTGAAGTCTCTAAACTTGAAGACTAGGTTTGTCAATTCGTTACACACTCCAACAAGAAGTGTGAAGCTATTGACAAGTTCGTAGAGAGTACCACGACCAAGATCTCAAGTTTGGAAGCGGGACAAAGGAATCAACAGGCTTCACTTCAAAATCTTGAAGCCCAATTAAGCTATTTGGCGCAAACTCTATCATCGGGTCCACACGGAACTCTAGCGGGTAATATCAAACCTAATCCTAAGGAGGGATGTCATGCGGTAACTCTAAGGAGTGGTTGACCTTTGAAGGAGGTTCCTATCTCAACACCAAGGATACCGGTAAGAGAAGTTCGACGTGAAGTCATTCAAGAAGAAGAGCTAGTTCGAGAAGAAGTGCAACCTCCTATTGAAATATAGATTGAGATGAGGATAAGACTAAGAAGACTTAAGCACCTGATCCAATACAAAAAGCTAATTATCCTAGACGGTTATTTTAAAGTTATCTCTATCATGAATGTGCTCCATGGAAGGACACCTTGAAGCAATGGAAGGTAACGGTCCATTTCGTAGACATAGTGATGAAGATTCCTATGTATACCAAATTCTTGAAAGAAATATTGTCGGGCAAGGGGAAGATTGAAGTCGTTTCTATGGTATCCATTAGTGAAGTTGCTTCGGCATCCATTGGATGTCAAGGATTCCCTCCCAAATTGAGAGATCCAGGAATCTTCACTATCCCATGTACCTTTAGAGACGAACCTTTTTGGAATCCATTGGCGAATTTGGGGTCTAGTATCAACATTATGCCTACAAGAATATACAATGAATTAGACCTTGGACCACTCATACCTACTAATATGCGGATTGAGTTGGCCAATATATAGGTCTGTCGTCGAACCAGGAGGAGTCATAGAGAATGTCTTGGTAAGATGTGCTCATTTTGTCTATCCTATGGACTTCGTGGTGCTCGACATGGAAGGATGTGATGCCTCGATTATCCTAGGCCGACCATTCTTACCCACGACAAGGACTATCATTGATGTGGGTGGGAGTAAGATCACCTTAAGGTTTGTTGAGGATGAGATAAGCTATAAGGTGACTCCAATCCCCAATTTGCACAAGTACTTCAATGGGAAGATGTCAAGATGGATTGTGAGCTGGTTACACCTTCTACCACACCACCTTCAAGCTCTGAGATAGAATGGTTCAATATGGTCACTCATGTTGACCCCCATGACAGTAGAGACAAAGGTGTGAGTGATTCTTGCAAGTTATAAAGAGACCGGGTAAGGACAAATTTTCTCTCAAAAGGAATATTTAAGAGTTTCTCAAATTTTCTCATCAAGCCAATGATCGTAGAAGGAAACTTTAGAGGTTCATCTTTGAAGAGAGATACCCCAAGGAAAGAGGTTGGGATGTTAAGAACAACCTAGATCCTATACTCGAAGATGAAGACTTCGGGGAATGTTATAAGCCATTCACGAATGATTATACAAGTACAAAGGATTTTGGTTCCCTCAATCATGCACATCAACCTTCAGATGAATCTTTCCTATTCAAAGCATCGGATGAGACATCTGGGAGACTCCATGGTCTTCACTTGGGACTTCACCACAAGTATGATTTCTGTGAATAATCATCGATGAAGGAAGGATATCTCGTCTTTTGATCTCAATGAGTCAAGTCCGACGAAAAGACTTCTAAAGACGCGCTTGTTGGGAGACAACCCAACAATCGGTTTGCATATATTTTCCTTTTTCTTTATGAATAATTGCTTGCGTAGATATTAGAACTGCATTAAGAATGATTGATATGACTTATCCTTTGCCTTGTTTTGTCTTTGGATGTTTGAATGCTTTAGATGAATGATTAAGCTTAAGGGATTGGTGAAAATATGTTGTCTTGATTAGGGCAAAGAACGCGGTTGACGGGCCAAAGATCGTAGACGCGATCTGATACAACTCAAGGGGGTTAGATTTTTATCAAAGTACGCAACAACACAATTCCTTCTCTCTCATACTCTGTACATTCGTCGGAAAACAGGGGTTTTGAGCTTCTATCGTTGCTGCAGCTCTTGGACAACCTCAACGTTAATGGAAGACGTTGAAGCCTCCTCTGCCTGTGTTTATCGAATAAAAGATCGATCCCGAGCTGACTGTTCCTAAAGTAGAACCTTCAAAGCATAGCTACGCTCTCGAGTGTAGATTCAAGCTTTAGGGCCTGTTCCTATTACTTCAACCTGGTGTTTTTCTGTCCAAGGTTTCCCTACCACTGTATGGATGCTTTGCAGAGGCAAAACATCACAACAAATCGAATCTGTAAGCAAACCAATGGAAACTTGTAAACAGATTTGCTTCGTTACCAAGTAAGAGAGTTCTTTTCACCGATTTTGCCACCAATAAGGAGATGGATATCTCCCTGTGCTTAGCCCTAGCTTGGACACGACATAAGCACTTACGAGTTTGTGTTTGTTGTCCTCATCAATCACCGTCAGTAACAGTTTCTCCTGGACTTTACAGCGACAATAGATAAGGTCTTGTTTTTCCATGGCTTCCTTCGACAATCAAGCAATTGGATTGCCTGCTCTTCTTCTTCCCTGTGTTGAACCAGGCTCTTGATACCACTTGATGCAACCATAGGGGATTGGATTGTTATCAAAATACGCAACAGCACAATCAATCCAAGGATTTGATTAATTAAAACGAAACTCGAACCAAAAACGAATGTTCTTGGGTGTTTGGGATAAAACGAAATAAAATGTGCAATTCCACACCTAGGGAAAGGCTCAATTGATAGAAGGACAGATAGATGCCTGGCCACAATCAACGCGTTCTTGATCGATACAAGAGCTCACCAAGTTTGGAATCCACCAAACTCAACACAAGTATGCAAACTTGAAAAAACCCAAAGGTTCAATTTTAATTCATCAAAGTCTAAAGTTAAAATGCTTAAAACAAAAGTTTAAATAGTCCCTGCTAGTTTAACAACGAAACCAAGAAGTCATAAACACTCTACAACTAGGAATTAAAGCTTAAACTGACTATAACTATGAATTAAAGCATAAACTGAAAAGGAATTCGAATCCTAATGGTATAAGGAAAACAATTATGTTACTCGAAGGCAAAAATTATGTGACTTTGTACGATCTTTGAGCCTTTCGTTCAAAGCTTTCCATGTATCAAAATCTTCACCCAATGCCTTGACTTTGTAGAAAAACATAACTACTTTCATGTGGTAGAAGCCTCTGGACTCGACTCGCATCCATGATTCTCCAATAGAGCTCCAAAGTAGGCTTGGTGGACACATTTTATGCCTTAGCCAAATTCTGGCAGTTTTCCTGTTTTGACATACACTTTTGAGCATCTTGGAAAATGACCTTCCTGACTTCTCCTTGAACTTCCACGCATACCAATGTGTAGATAAACACTCTATCTTCAATATAAGCCATTAATGGTGATTTTTCATTGCGCCAATTGTGAGAAGCAACCTTGATAGCTTCATTAACAAGCAATAAAAACATGTAGAGTTGGCCATTTGGTATTATTGATATGACTTGAATCGGACTATCAGCCGCTACGACTGGTAATCTGGGCCTAGTCTGTAACTGTTTCCTTTGGCAGAATGGATTAGGTTTAGACCCACATGGAGAAGTACTATAAATACTTCTCATACTCCTCTGTAATCTGTAATCTCCTTGATATAGTGAAATCGGCTCTCTCTCGCCCATGGACGTAGCTAACACACATCGTGTTAGTGAACCACGTAAATCGTGTGTCGTGTTTTCGATTCTCGCTTTCGTATTCTTGCTTTGTCGATTCCGGCGATTTCCCGATCCGTAGCAGCGCGTTTATAACAAGTGGTATCAGAGCCGCGGTTGGAAATCAGGCTAGGGTTTTCGATTCAGAAGAATGACGTCGGTGAACATGAAGATCGAAAAGTTCACGGGGAAGAACAGCTTCGCTATATGGCAGATCAAGATGCAGGCTTTATTAAAACAGCAAGGGCTGTGGGGGACGCTGTCTGCGAAACAGAAGAAAGCAGCGGTCGATGACGATGAGTGGAATACCCTGGAGGAGAAAGCCCACTCGACCATCATGTTATCGTTGTCTGATGACGTCATCATTGAAGTCACTGCTGAGAAGACTGTCGCGGGCTTGTGGTTAAAGTTGGAGAGTCTGTATATGACGAAGTCCTTAACCAACAAGCTGCATCTCAAGCAACGGTTGTTCAGCTTGAGGATGCAAGAAGGTACGCCTTTGAGGGAACATCTCGAACAGCTTAACTCTATTTTGCTGGATCTGCGTAACATAGATGTTCAAGTTGATGACGAGGATGCTGCCCTAATCCTACTAGTTTCTTTGCCGAGTTCATATGAGAATTTCGTTGATTCTTTTATTGCCGGTAAAGAAAGCGTGTCGTTGGAGGATGTCAGGTCTGCTCTTCATACGAGAGAGATCAGACATAAGGCGTCCGGATCTGGTACAGTTGGTGAGGCATCGGGTTTGGCTGTTACAGGTGGAAAGGGAAAGAAGAAATCTGGTAAAGGGAATTCGAGCAAGAATTCCAAGGGTCCCGGTCCACAGCCAGGTGATGCTTGTCACAACTGTAAGGAAGTGGGGCATTGGAAGTACAACTGTCCCAAGAGAAGAGGGCAATAGAAGAAACAAGGTTCAGTTGCCGTGACAGAAGTGGACAACAGTTCTGAAGACGATCTCGCCTTGGCTGTAGATGAGAAGGCACATCGTGGTGATGTGTGGTTTCTGGATACTGCAGCCTCATACCATATGTCTCCGAACAGGGATTGCTTCACAACCTATGAGCAGATTGATGGTGGTAACGTGGTCATGGCAAATGGAGCTGTCTGCAAGGTTGATGGAATCGGGTCCATAAAGGTTCTGACACATGATGGTTCATTCTGTACCGTGAATGATGTCAGGCATGTTCCACGAATGACAAAGAACCTGATCTCCTTGAGTCTACTCGACAGCAAGGGTTTCAGCTTCAAAGGAAAAGGTAGAGTTGTGTATGTCTGCAAGGGTTCGAGGAAGGTACTGAAGGGCGTGAAGCGTGGGACCTTATATGCATTACAAGGGTCTGTGTTGTGTGGTTCTGCTGCAGTTGCATCGTCTCAGGTTCAACAGGAAGATATGACCACTCTCTGGCACATGAGACTGGGGCATATGAGTGAACGGGGATATTGGAATTTGGAATTCTGCGAGCATTGTGTGTTAGGGAAGCTACATCGCAGCAAGTTTCCTAAGAAGGGTATCCACCGGACGAAGGGGATACTGGATTACCTCCACTCCGATTGTTGGGGTCCTTCACGAGTTGAATCCATTGGAGGCAGCAGGTATTTTCTGTCTATTATTGATGATTATTCGAGATTTACTTGGATTTTCATGATGAAGCAGAAAAGTGAGGCTTTCACGAAGTTCAAGCAGTGGAAGACATTGGTGGAGAATCAGACCGGGAAGAAGATCAAGAAGCTGCGAACGGACAATGGTCTGGAGTTCTGAGTTCAACGAATTCTGCAAGGATGAAGGGATTGCCCGTCATCGGACTGTTAGAGATACACCCCAGTAGAATGGCGTTGCAGAAAGGATGAACCAGACATTGTTGGAGAGAGCACGGTGCATGCTCTCTAATGCTGGACTAGAGAGAAGATTCTGGGCAGAAGAAGTAAACATGGCGTGCTTCCCGATCAACCGTGGACCTCACACAGGTATCGAGTGTAAGACTCCTTATGAAGTGTGGTATGGTAAGCCTGCTGATTACTATTCACTGAAAGTTTTTGGGTGTCCTGTTTATTATCACGTGGATGAGGGTAAACTGAACCCAAGGGCAAAGAAGGGTGTATTTGTGGGTTACCGAGATGGAGTTAAGGGATTTCGAGTCTGGTCACCTTCTGAGCATCGAGTTATACTTAGTAGAAATGTGATATTTGATGAGAAGTCTATGTTTAACCCCATGTTGAAGGTTACTGTTGCTGAAGGTAGCAGGAGTGTTGATAAGCAGGTGGAGCTGCAAACTCTCAATGAGAGTGAGTTTGAGCACCAAGGTGGAGAAGATCAACATGATGAGGATGTTTCTGTAGAGCCAGAAACTTCAGAGTCCAGTGCACGAGCTAAACAGTCTATTGCTTCTGGTAGACCGAAGAGAGCGACTGCAGGAGTACCTCTACAGAGGTATGGCTTCGAGGACATGGTGGCGTATTCATTTCAGGTTGCTGAGGAAGTGGATGCAGGAGAGCCACAGTCCTATAGAGAAGCAGTTTCGGGTGGTGAAGCTGATCAGTGGCTTGCGACAATGGGAGATGAGATGGAATCCCATGACAGGAATCAGACTTGGGAGCTAGTCAAACGACCACAGGGAAGGAAGATTGTTGCAAACAAGTGGATCTACAAAAAGAAGGAAGGAATCACTTCTAAAGAGGGCATGAAATTTAAAGCTCGGGTGGTTGCACGAGGCTTCTCGCAGAGGGAAGGAGTTGACTATAATGAGATTTTCTCACCAGTGGTCAGACATACTTCGATCAGAGTGCTACAAGCAATAGTGGCACATTATGACTTGGAGCTCGAGCAGCTAGACGTGAAGACAGCTTTCCTACATGGAGATTTGGAAGAAGAAATTTACATGACTCAGCCAGAAGGATTCGAGGTTCCGGGAAAAGAAGACTATGTTTGTAAGCTGAAGAAGTCCTTGTATGGACTTAAGCAATCTCCGAGGCAGTGGTACAAGAGATTTGACAGTTACATGCTTGAGCTGGGCTACAGCAGAAGTCCATATGATTGTTGTGTATATCCCAGCAAGGCAGTGGATGGTTTGATGATATATCTAGTTCTGTATGTGGATGATATGCTCATAGCTGCGAGGTCAAAGTCTGATATCCAGAAGTTAAAGGGGCTTCTCAGTGCTGAGTTTGAGATAAATGATTTGGGAGCTGCTCAGAAGATCTTGGGTATGGAGATTTACAGGGATAGGTCGAAGAAGAAGCTTTTCTTGTCACAGAAGAGCTACATCCAGAAGATACTGTCGAGGTTTGGCATGTCTTCAGCAAAGCCCTTAAATACTCCTAGTGCTTCAAATGTTCATCTATCCTCAGCTTATGCACCACAGTCAGAGGCTGAGAAGGAGTACATGTCGAGAGTCCCATATGCTAGTGCAGTAGGTAGCTTGATGTACGCTATGGTATGCACTAGACCTGATCTTGCACATGCTGTTAGTGTTGTCAGCAGGTTTACGATACAACCTGGGAAGGAGCATTGGCAGGCTGTGAAGAGGATCTTCCGGTACCTTAAGGGTACACCTGATGTGGGGATTAGCTTCGAAAGTGATACAGAGTGCTTGGTGTCTGGGTATGTATTCACTCTTGGGAGTTCTGTAGTGAGCTGGAAGGCAACTCTGCAGTCGGCGGTGACATTGTCTACTACTGAGACAGAGTATATGGCGTTGACAGAAGCTGCTAAGGAGGGAATATGGTTGAAGGGACTGGTTGGTGATCTTGGTCTACATCATGATCAGGCAGTGGTGTATTGCGACAGTTTGAGTGCAATATGCTTGGCCAAGGATCAAGTCCACCATGAGAGGACTAAGCACATCGATGTGAGGTATCATTTCTTGAGGACAGAGAAGAGGATTAAGGTGAAGAAGGTTGGCACCGCGGATAATCCTGCTCATATGTTCACGAAGCCGGTTCCACATGGCAAGTTCCAACACTGCTTGGACTTGCTGAATGTCTTGAGTGGGTGACTGACTCACTCCTACTGTCACCCTAGAAAATGGCCAAGTATAACCACTTCCTAAAGCGTAGTATAGCGGGTCGGGTTTTAATGTCAACCCGGGTCCTAGATGTGATGACTACTCGGTGAATTCTTGTTATTTAGAGGTGAACTTTTAGTGCAACTCAAGCAAACAAAACACAAAGCAAGTAAACGGGTTGTTGTCAAGTCAAGAGAGGTCACCCGGATATGGTTCCCCCTAGACTGCAGTTAAGTCAGATTGCAATTTACCAAGTTCAGTTTTCATGAAAGTTATACTGCGGAAGGTTCTCACTTAGCCTGAAGTCTCGACTAAAGGTCTCCAGACCCTCCCAATCTGAGTCTCTAGCGGGCGACTAACCTCCACCGGAGTAAACAGATTGAGGCCCTAATGAACCAGACCTCCACTACCGAATTGAATTCGGTACAGAATAGCGAATTGGCTCCTCGACTAAAGTCACCAATTCGCCACCTTCGATTAAGGGTACTCTATCAACCTAGGCAGATATTCTCATTCTAGGTTAAAGCAGAAACAACAGGAATTTGATCAGGATTCAAGTCATTCAAACCTCAATCGAATATAATCAATTCACAAACTCTGTACTTGGGTTCATACAATCAGACCTAGCATACAAATCTAGGGTTCTCCATACCCAGATGAATGGGGAAACTACTCCATAGAGAAAGAAGCAAAAGCAGATTCAGACGCGGAAATCATACTGTGAAGTTGGATTCCTGCTCCTGGACGTTTAATCGCACTTCCCCAAGCTCAAACCGGGCTCCAATGGTGTTGAAGATCGATCTATGGCGCTTGGGAACTCTGGTTCGTCACTTTCTCTCTCTAGGAATCGATTTCTCTCTCAAAAACTCGGAACCCTTTGAAAATTGGCCTTCTTCCTCTTTTATCAGCTGACCCCGCGATACCCGGTCGAAATACCCGGTCGGGTATTTTATGGTTCGACCGGGTATTGTTGAAACGCGCCGTTCCACTAAAGGGGGAAATCCCCGGTCCAACACCAAAATCCCCGACCGGGGATTTAACGCCATCGCCCGGGCCCCCTTTTGTTTCTCACGGGTGCCCGAAGGAGGAAATACCCGGTCGAGGCCAGAATATACCCGATCGGGTATTTCTTCCTTTGACCGGGTATTTTGGCCCAGCAGCATCCTTTGTCCAATCTTCGCTCCTTTCGACCCGGAACTCGTTCCTTCGCCTCGATTCCAACACCAGGACCTGAAATATGACATAAACACACAACCTAGCGTGAAATCGGCTTAAAATACGAGATTCCTCATCACAAACGGCTTCAGAATAGGGGTGAAAACATGTATAATTATCGGTCTATCAGTGACTCCGCCCTACGGAGCATTGCTGGCGGGAGAGAGAGAAGGAGCAGAGTACATCAGAGATTTCAGAGGAAGAGGATTCAAGTCAAGGTGGAGATTTGTTGATATGACTTGAATTTGTGGAAAATGACCTTCCTGACTTCTCCTTGAACTTCCACGCATACCAATGTGTAGATAAACACTATATCTTCAATATAAGCCATTAATGGTGATTTTAGATTGCGCCAATTGTGAGAAGCAACCTTCGTAGCTTCATTGACAAGCAATAAAAACGTGTAGAGTTGGCCATTTGGTATTGTTGATATGACTTGAATCGGACTATCAGCCGCTACGACTGGTAATCGGGGGGCTGGTTTGTAACCGTTTCCTTTGGCATAATGGATTAGGTTTAGACCCACATGGAGAAGTACTATAAATACTTCTCATACTCCTCTGTAATCTGTAATCTCCTTGATATAGTGAAATCGGCTCTCTCTTGCCCGTGGACGTAGCTAACACACATCGTGTTTGTGAACCACGTAAATCGTGTGTCGTGTTTTTCGATTCTCGCTTTCGTATTCTTGCTTTGTCGATTCCGGCGATTTCCCGATCCGTAGCAGCGCGTTTATAACAGGTATCATATCACGATCTCATGTCAATAGCCCGTGATCTTGTCCGTGCCTATTTAAAAGGAAACTACACTTTGCATTCATGTGTAGTCTCTTAATCTCATCTTTTGACAATACCCTCTACAGATTCAATTTCTAACATCTTCGAGAAGACATGACATAAACACACAACCTAGCGTGAAATCGGCTTAAAATACGAGATTCCTCATCACAAACGGCTTCAGAATAGGGGTGAAAACATGTATAATTATCGGTCTATCAAACTCCCCCACACTTAACCGTTTGCTTGTCCCCAAGCAAACCCAACTCAAACCAATGCAACTCTCCAGACCTCTATAGCAACAAACAACCTCGATCGTAGGTAGAGGACTTCCTAGATCATTTAGCAGCTTACTAGGTCAACCGACGCACAAGTCATCTCATAGCCTCTTCGGCGAGAACGCTAGTCTCGAATCGGCATCATGGCAAATAGTGAACAGAGGACGAATGAATCGTGGATGAAGAGACTCTCACAAACAAAAGATCATGGACTCACATTAATTCAAGGTGCTCGATTTTCTTTGTGAACATGGTTGGAACCCTTTTCTTTCTTCTTTTTGCTTGTTTTTCTGTTTTTCTCTTTTTCGCTTTCATGGGTTCCAACCTGTTTCTGCAGAAAACGGGGCTCCCACCTAGCAAAGGTTTTGCGGGAGCCCGGCTCTTACCGGCCATGCCAGGAGCGGGTGTCTCGAGCCTCGTGCGGGGGAAAGACATGTAAGGGGGCTGGAGGTAGTAGGTGGAAATTGGGAACGGATTCCCGTCTCCCCTTACACACTTTCGCCCTATTCGCACGGGAGACGTTATTTTAAAGCACATTTCGAGCACCTGTTACATTCAGAACATGATACAAGAGTCCATGACAGGCAGAGAGTCCACAATACCACACAATTCAAGGGTCCTAAGATCACTAATTTGCTCAATCAACCAACACAATATGAAGAAGAAATGAGACTTCTTAAATGCATCAACATCCTCCATAGTGCTACACTACCTCCCTAGGTTGCAAATCACTACAGAGACTGTCAATTCAAAGCATACTGAGCAGGCAATTGCAAGGAACACGCACTTGGAGCCCTCAAATTTAAAAATTTGGACAGTGGACTAGGCTCCAAGCACACAAACAGAGCTAATGCAGTCAAAAGATAAACATCCCCCCCACACTTAAGATCGACATTGCCCCCAATGGAGAAGAGGGAAGGAAAGGGGAACGATGTTACCGGTATGCACAGACTGCAGGAGACTGGAAATGGACCAGTCGGCATGGGACGGACTGGACAGAGGACCAGTCGGGAACACAGGCAGAGCTAAAAGAGACCAAAAAGCTCAAACACATACGTTAGGTCCAACGGTCAGCCCAATAGTACAGCATCCAGAATGAAAAGAAAAAGAAACAAAAACCGATACAAAACAGACAGTTTGCATGCTGACACAGAGAAAAACTCTCAAAACATGCCCCTAGGGCCCTCCGAGACCGGAGAAATCAATCTGATCCATAAGGTCGTCGACGCCATCATCCGGAGGCTGCCGTGGTGGTGAATGCTCCCACCGGGTGGTCCAGTGGTGCTCCGCTGGAGGGTGGCAAGCCTGGAGCAGATGCTCGGAATACTCCATCAGACGGCGGCCTCGGTCTCTCTCCCGCTCGATGAGAGCAGTAGTGTGGCCCATGTGGGTCTCCAATCGGCCAAGGCGCTCATCCACGCCCGTCATCCGGGACCGGTACTCGGCCTGGTGGGCCGAATACCGCTGGTAAAACTGGACCTGATGGTCCATGAGCTGCTGGTTCTGAAGACCCAGCTGCTGGAACTGGAGGCCCATCTGCTGGAACTGCTCCGTGAAGAAGTCAATCGACGGACCAGAAGGACCAGAGGAGGACTCACCTCTCACTGGTCTCCGTCGAGGCTGAAGATCCCCCGGGGGGGAGAGCGGGGGCTCCGGCTCATCGGCATCCATAACGCCGTCATCATCATCATCAGCATCCTCATCTATCTCCTCCTCGTCCGAGTAGTCCGCATCCTCCTCGTCCGAGTCTAGATCAATCACCCCCGCGGGGGGAATAGAGAGCCCATCCACCCAGGTGCGGATGTCATCAGTGGCCAGGAGGCGCGCGTTGTTGAGCACGTCCCGGCTGAGAGGTGCGGATCCGCCCATCACAGTCGCATTGTGAAGCCCCTGAAAGCTGATGTCGAAATGCCTCGCCCACCGTGTGATCAGGGGACCACAGAAGAGGTGGGTAGGATGCCCACGGATCCGGTGGAAAGTGAGGGCCACGAAGGAGCCCAGGTGAAGCATGTGAGCCGGGTCCCCCATCGAGTACATGGCATACAACACCCGCTTCGGGATCTTATGCGAACCAGTGGCGTTGGGGACGATGGACCGAGTGATCAGCAAGTTCAGGATGTGTCACTGCGGCTTGAGGGTGCTGACGGAGGTCTGGCCAGCATCGAAGTAGTCGTAGCCATAGGCGCGCCTGGCTATCCTGCGGTAGAAAGCAGTCTGGTTCCAGTCGGTCGGGTGGGCAACCTCGATCTCATGGGCATCGAAGGGGTGGTAATCGATACCCAGAGCGTGGGCCAACCCGTCGATGGGAAGCTCCCTGTGATCGCCACCCAACCGGAACGTTACTGCATACTCATCCCGGGCCATCGAGCGGTCATAGCGATAGGTGGTGTAGAAAACCCACACCAGCTCCGTGAAAGTAGGCTCATCGATGGCCAGCAACGTCCGCCAGTCTGGGTGACTGATAGCGGCGCTGAGCTCCTGCAAACAGTGGAGCTGCTCAAACACCGCCCACTCGAGGTGGTGGTGACGCTCCAGCTTCCCCCGGATCACCTTGCGGAACTAATCCGTATACTCCGCGTGCAGGCGCAGATCCTGCACGAAGGGATGGTCCTGCGACATGGCCCTGCAAAATCAAAACACCATAGGTGGAGCCAAGAAAATAGATGGTCAGGACTAACGGCATGGGGTCAGCACTTCCCCCACACTCGAGCTCACCTAGGCTAACAATTTAAGCACAGCCAGTTGAATTGCAAGCAACTCAACCGGAATTCAAGGCCGGATCACAGAATAAACCACAATCATCTACGGACAGCTCATCTATCACATACACAGCCATGCAAGCTCAAGTCATCCCTCACCCTAGTCTAAATTAGGCATGCAAACGCAGTTCTCGGTCCTAGAATCTACAGTCCGATTTTCCATAAACTAGAAATTAACAGGAAACACACCTGGAAACACAAGGAGGATCGTAGCTAGGACTCGAAAGACGGGTGAGGGACGCGAGGAGAGCGAAAAAAAATCGCCCCGGAAACTCGCCAGAGAAGGGCCGGAGAGTCGCCGGGAAGTCGCCGGAAAGTCGCCGGAAAATGTCCGGCGGCGGAGGGCGGCGGCGGCGGCGTTCGGCGGCGGCGGGCGGCGGCGGGCGGCTTGTAACGGCTGCCGGCGGCGGCCAAGGAGGAGAGAGGGGAGAGGAAATGGGAGAAGAGAGAGAAGTGATTTTGGAAAAAAATGAGGGTAGAGAGAGAAATGACCGGGGGTTTCCTTTAAATAGGAAAAATACCCGGTCGGGTATTATCGAGTCCTCGACCGGGGAATTCTGCCAAACGCCGCGTTTCAATGGTTACAAATTCCCGGTCCCTCGCCAAAAATACCCGGTCGGGTATTTTTGGCGGGGGATATGGGGTCCCAGAAACGCCGCGTTTCACAGCCGAAAAGACCCGGTCTCAGGCCAAAAATATTACCCGGTCGGGTATTTTTGGCCTGAGGTCGGGTATTTTTCATTTTTCGCCCCGGAAGGCAGAAGGGGGCCCGGGCATAAGCCAAAAATACCCGGTCGGGTATTTTGGCTCATGACCGGGTATTTTACCCTTCCGGCCAAAAATCTCATTCGTCCCAAAATCGCGACCTCTCCTGCACGAAAACACCAAACCGAGGCATCACAGACGACCAAAATTCACGACAGACATGCAACTGACTCGACACGACACCAAAGACTCAGAAAAAAGGGAAAAGAACATGCAAACCGTGGTGGGGTTGCCTCCCCACAAGCGCTTCTTTACCGTCTTTTAGCTGGACGCCCATGGCGGAACTAAGGGTCCGCGAGTTCCACCACCAACTCCGCACGTTCGACCTCGCCTCCCAAGTATAGTTTGAGACGATGGCCATTCACTTTAAACGGTTCAGTCTGCGGGTTGGCAATCTCGACAGTGCCATACGGGAACACCTGGGTGACCGTGAACGGTCCAGACCACCGGGAGCGGAGTTTTCCGGGAAAGAGCTTCAGGCGAGATTTATAGAGGAGAACTCGATCACCAACCTGGAACTCTTTCGGACCCCGCAACCGGGCATCGTGCAGGCGCTTAGTGCGCTCCTTGTACAGCCGGGTGTTCTCATAGGCGTGGTAACGCCACTCTTCCAGCTCCAACATCTGCATTTTTCGCTCAACACCTGCAACATGAACATCCAAGTTGAGCAGCTTAAGGGCCCAGAAGGCCTTGTGCTCTAGCTCCACGGGCAAATGGCATGCCTTTCCGTAGACCAGCCGGTACGGTGAAGTACCAATGGGCGTCTTGTAGGCAGTGCGATACGCCCACAGAGCATCATCGAGCTTGGTGGACCAATCTTTGCGAGACTGATCCACCATTTTCTCCAGGATCCGCTTGAGCTCCCGGTTCGTCAGCTCGGCCTGGCCACTGGTCTGGGGATGATAGGCCACGGACACCTTGTGAGTCACACCATAGCGAGACAGGAGTTTATCAAATTGGCCCTGGAAATGGGTGCCTCTATCGCTTATGATGGCTCTAGGTGTCCCGAACCGGGAGAATAGCTGCTTCAAGAAAACACAAACACGTCTAGCATCATTGGTGGGCAAAGCTTGCGCCTCAGCCCACCTAGAGACGTAGTCAACAGCAACCAGAATATAGGTGTTACCAAAAGATGGAGGGAAGGGGCCCATGAAGTCGATACCCCAGACATCAAAAATCTCACAAGTTATAAACACATGCTGGGGCATCTCATCACGGGCAGAGATGTTACCTGACCTCTGGAATCAGTCGCACCTGCGTGCGAAGGCGTCTGCATCCTTGAAGAGCGTGGGCCAGTAAAAGCCCGACTGGAGCACCTTCCTCGCCGTGCGATTTCCTCCGTGATGACCGCCAGTAGGTCCCTCGTGACAGTGAGATAGAATGCCCTCCATCTCACTTTCCATAACACAACGACGGATGATCCCGTCAGCCCCGATCCGAAAAAGATGAGGGTCATCCCAGAAGTAGTACTTCAGATCGGAGAAAAACTTCCTCTTGGCGTGAGTTGCCATCCCCTTTGGGAGCTGCTGGCCCACCAAATAGTTCGCAAAATCAGAGTACCAGGGGGTGACACTCTCCACCAAGCACATCATCATCAACCTCTCATCTGGGAAGGAGTCATCAATCTCCTCCACGAGGTTGTCCGGAGGAGGCGCGTCCAACCGGGAGAGGTGATCAGCTGCAACATTTTCTACTCCCTTCTTGTCCCGGATCTCAATATCGAACTCCTGCAGCAGTAAGATCCATCGTATGAGCCGAGGCTTGGCATCGGCCTTGCTAATCAGGTATCTAATCGCGGAGTGATCTGTGTACACGGTCACACGGGACAGGACCAGATAGGGGCGAAACTTATCAAAGGCAAACACCACCGCAAGCAGCTCCTTCTCTGTGGTGGTGTAGTTCTCCTGGGCATCATTCAGAGTCTTCGAGGCGTAGTAGATAGGTCGGAAATGTTGATCTCGCCTCTGCCCCAAAACAGCTCCAACAGCAAAGTCACTGGCGTCGCACATCAGCTCAAATGGTAGGGACCAGTCAGGAACAACCATGATAGGAGCCTGGGTGAGCTTCTCCTTCAAGGTGGTGAACGCCGCTGTGCAAGCATCAGTGAACTGGAAGGGGGCATCCTTCTCCAGAAGCTTAGTTAGGGGCAGGGCGATCTTCGAGAAGTCCTTGATGAACCGCCTATAGAAACCTGCATGGCCAAGAAAACTCTGGATCCCCTTTACAGATGTAGGAGGAGGCAGTTTGCTGATAGTCTCGATCTTTGCTCTGTCTACCTCGATCCCCATCTTGGAGATCTTGTGCCCAAGAACTATGCCTTCGCGAACCATGAAGTGACACTTCTCCCAACTCAGTGCCAGGTTCGTTTCTTCACACCGTTTAAGGACAAGTTCCAGGTTATGGAGACAGTGAGAGAAGGAGTCTCCATAAACCGAGAAATCGTCCATAAACACCTCCATGATCTCGTCGACCAGACGGTCAAAGATGGCGAGCATGCATCGCTGAAAAGTGGCTGGGGCGTTGCATAGCCCGAATGGAATCCGTCGGTAAGCAAATGTGCCGAAAGGGCAGGTGAAAGTGGTCTTCGCCTGGTCCTCCGGTGCAATAGGGATCTGAAAGTACCCGGACATCCCATCCAGGAAGCAGTAGAACTCGTGCCCCGCCAATCTCTCCAGCATCTGATCAATGAACGGCAGCGGGAAATGGTCCTTCCGAGTAGCGTCGTTGAGACGCCGATAGTCGATGCAGACACGGTACCCAGTCACCGTGCGCATCGGGATGAGCTCGTTCTTCTCGTTAGGCACCACGGTCATCCCGCCCTTTTTGGGCACCACCTGGGTGGGACTGACCCACTCGCTGTCAGAAATGGCGAAGATAATCCCCGCGTCCATCAGCTTCACGATCTCTGCCCGAACCACAGCCTCCAAGTTCGGCGTCAATCTCCTCTGCGGCTGCCTCACTGGCCGTATCTCATCCTCCAGCAGTATCCGGTGCGAGCAAAAGGAGGGGCTGATCCCCCGGATATCTGTGATCTTCCATGCCAAAGCTCGCTCGTACTGCTTCAGCAAGGCCACCAGTCTGGTCTTCTGCTCGGGTGTGAGGGTCGAGCTGATGATAACTGGCAGCTTATTCCCTTCCCGGAGAAATGCATACTCCAAATGAGGAGGGAGGGGCTTAAGCTCCAGCTCTGGTGGTTCCTCCAAAGAAGTGGTGATGCGGGTGGAGGATGAGATCGGTTTGAACAGCCTGTCGCCCTCCAAGAAGGGGCCACTCTCCAATGCGGCCAACTGCTCCGCCAGCTGCGGCTCCTGCAATGCCTGCTCACCTAGCAAAATACAACGCTCAAGAGCATCATCAGTACCCGCACTCGTGATGGCGAGTGCGGTCTCAAAATCGGCAAGCACATCACAGTAGTCTATGTCATCATGCAAATGAGAATGTTTCCCATTGTCAGACACAGAAAAAGTAGCCTGTTCATCACCAGCACGCAGAATCAATTTACCACTATGCACATCAATAAGCGCCTTGGCGGTGGCGAGAAATGGTCTACCCAGAATCAATGGCACATCCACATCCTCATTTATATCCAAAATAACAAAATCAACAGGATATGTGAATGCGCCAACATTAACAAGCAAGTCCTCAATGATACCCCTAGGATGCACGATAGAACGATCAGCTAACTGAATGCTCATCCTAGTAGCTCTAGGTTCACCTAGGTCTAGCTTCTTAAACAGTTTATAGGGCATGACGTTAATGCTAGCGCCTAGGTCCGCCAAGGACTTTCCTACATGCATGCTGCCAATAACAAGAGGGATAGTGAAACTCCCTGGGTCTTTGCGCTTCTCTGGCAACTTGTTCTGCAGGATGGCAAAACACTCCTCGCTGAGCATCACTGTCGAAAGATCCCCAAGTTTCTTCTTGTTGGTGAGGAGGTCTTTCATGAACTTGGCATACTTGGGCATCTTCGACAGTGCCTCCACGAACGGCATGCTGATGTTGACCTGCTTCAACATTGCCATGAACTTGGCAAACTCTGTCTCCAGCCTGTCTCTATGGAGTCGAGTGGGGAAGGGCAGTTGGGGTGTATGCTCCTTAACCACAGGTTGCGGCTTTGGAGCAGGTGCTGTGCTGCCTTCCCCCACCTCTGCAGTATCAGCTGGAGGTGTTGAAGCAGGTAGTGGGTCGTCTCGCCTGAGATGGGCAGGAGCAGCAGATGTAGTCTTGCCACTCCTGGTGGTGATGGCGTGTGCGGTCTCATGCGGGTCCCGTGGATTGGGAATGGTGGTGGCAGGCAGATTCCCCGGTGCCCTGGTAGTGTTCTGGCGAGCTAGGCTCCCAATCTGATTCTGGAGATCCTGCAGAATGGCACCTTGGTTCCTCTGGCCTGCCTCCAGTGAGGCGATGTTCTGATCCATCCTCGTGAAGTTCGCCTAACTGGTGGTCATGAAAGCCTGCAAAATATTCTTCAGATAAGATATCTGAGGATCTGGTGCTGCGGCTGCTGGAGGCTGAGCAAACTGGCGCTGGGGTTGCTGGAATGGCTTCCCTTGCCTAGGCTGGTAGGGCTGCTGCTGTGGTGGTGGCCCCTGCCTAGCCTGGAAGGGCTGCCTCTGCTGGAAACCACCTGCTGGTGCTGGGAAACCAGGTGGTTTGTTGGTGTTGCTGCTCCACGCAAAGTTGGGATGCTGGCGCCATCCCTCATTGTAGGTGTTGCTGGGTCCATGCACCGAGCATTTGCTATGAAGTCCACCTGCTCTTGGGGAGTAGAAGACTCCCTCATAGACTGACAATCCTCCACCAGGTGATTCGGGCTCTCACACCACTGACACTGAGCTACTGGAGGCGTAGCTACACCTCGGCCCGGAAGGAGACTAGTCAAACGACCACAGGGAAGTAAGATTGTTGCAAACAAGTGGATCTACAAAAAGAAGGAAGGAATCACTTCTAAAGAGGGCATGAAATTTAAAGCTCGGGTGGTTGCACGAGGCTTCTCGCAGAGGGAAGGAGTTGACTATAATGAGATTTTCTCACCAGTGGTCAGACATACTTCGATCAGAGTGCTACTAGCAATAGTGGCACATTATGACTTGGAGCTCGAGCAGCTAGACGTGAAGACAGCTTTCCTACATGGAGATTTGGAAGAAGAAATTTACATGACTCGGCCAGAAGGATTCGAGGTTCCGGGGAAAGAAGACTATGTTTGTAAGCTGAAGAAGTCCTTGTATGGCCTTAAGCAATCTCCGAGGCAGTGGTACAAGAGATTTGACAGTTACATGCTTGAGCTGGGCTACAGCAGAAGTCCATATGATTGTTGTGTATATCCCAGCAAGGCAGTGGATGGTTTGATGATATATCTAGTTCTATATGTGGATGATATGCTCATAGCTGCGAGGTCAAAGTCTGATATCCAGAAGTTAAAGGGGCTTCTCAGTGCTGAGTTTGAGATGAAGGATTTGGGAGCTGCTCAGAAGATCTTGGGTATGGAGATTTACAGGGACAGGTCGAAGAAGAAGCTTTTCTTGTCACAGAAGAGCTACATCCAGAAGATACTGTCGAGGTTTGGCATGTCTTCAGCAAAGCCCTTAAATACTCCTAGTGCTTCAAATGTTCATCTATCCTCAGCTTATGCACCGCAGTCAGAGGCTGAGAAGGAGTACATGTCGAGAGTCCCATATGCTAGTGCAGTAGGTAGCTTGATGTACGCTATGGTATGCACTAGACCTGATCTTGCACATGCTGTTAGTGTTGTCAGCAGGTTTACGATACAACCTGGGAAGGAGCATTGGCAGGCTGTGAAGAGGATCTTCCGGTACCTTAAGGGTACACCTGATGTGGGGATTAGCTTCGGAAGTGATACAGAGTGCTTGGTGTCTGGGTATGTATTCACTCTTGGGAGTTCTGTAGTGAGCTGGAAGGCAACTCTGCAGTCGGCGGTGACATTGTCTACTACTGAGACAGAGTATATGGCGTTGACAGAAGCTGCTAAGGAGGAAATATGGTTGAAGGGACTAGTTGGTGATCTTGGTCTACATCATGATCAGGCAGTGGTGTATTGCGACAGTTTGAGTGCAATATGCTTGGCCAAGGATCAAGTCCACCATGAGAGGACTAAGCACATCGATGTGAGGTATCATTTCTTGAGGACAGAGAAGAGGATTAAGGTGAAGAAGGTTGGCACCGCGGATAATCCTGCTCATATGTTCACGAAGCCGGTTCCACATGGCAAGTTCCAACACTGCTTGGACTTGCTGAATGTCTTGAGTGGGTGACTGACTCACTCCTACTGTCACCCTAGAAAATGGCCAAGTATAACCACTTCCTAAAGCGTAGTATAGCGGGTCGGGTTTTAATGTCAACCCGGGTCCTAGATGTGATGACTACTCGGTGAATTCTTGTTATTTAGCGGTGAACTTTTAGTGCAACTCAAGCAAACAAAACACAAAGCAAGTAAACGGGTTGTTGTCAAGTCAAGAGAGGTCACCCGGATATGGTTCCCCCTAGACTGCAGTTAAGTCAGATTGCAATTTACCAAGTTCAGTTTTCATGAAAGTTATACTGCGGAAGGTTCTCACTTAGCCTGAAGTCTCGACTAAAGGTCTCCAGACCCTCCCAATCTGAGTCTCTAGCGGGCGACTAACCTCCACCGGAGTAAACAGATTGAGGCCCTAATGAACCAGACCTCCACTACCGAATTGACTTCGGTACAGAATAGCGAATTGGCTCCTCGACTAAAGTCACCAATTCGCCACCTTCGATTAAGGGTACTCTATCAACCTAGGCAGATATTCTCATTCTAGGTTAAAGCAGAAACAACAGGAATTTGATCAGGATTCAAGTCATTCAATCATTCAAACCTCAATCGAATATAATCAATTCACAAACTCTGTACTTGGGTTCATACAATCAGACCTAGCATACAAATCTAGGGTTCTCCATACCCAGATGAATGGGGAAACTACTCCATAGAGAAAGAAGCAAAAGCAGATTCAGACGCGGAAATCATACTGTGAAGTTGGATTCCTGCTCCTGGACGTTTAATCGCACTTCCCCAAGCTCAAACCGGGCTCCAATGGTGTTGAAGATCGATCTATGGCGCTTGGGAACTCTGGTTCGTCGCTTTCTCTCTCTAGGAATCGATTTCTCTCTCAAAAACTCGGAACCCTTTGAAAATTGGCCTTCTTCCTCTTTTATCAGCTGACCCCGCGATACCCGGTCGAAATACCCGGTCGGGTATTTTATGGTTCGACCGGGTATTGTTGAAACGCGCCGTTCCACTAAAGGGGGAAATCCCCGGTCCAACACCAAAATCCCCGACCGGGGATTTAACGCCATCGCCCGGGCCCCCTTCTGTTTCTCACGGGTGCCCGAAGGAGGAAATACCCGGTCGAGGCCAGAATATACCCGGTCGGGTATTTCTTCCTTTGACCGGGTATTTTGGCCCAGCAGCATCCTTTGTCCAATCTTCGCTCCTTTCGACCCGGAACTCGTTCCTTCGCCTCGATTCCAACGCCAGGACCTGAAATATGACATAAACACACAACCTAGCGTGAAATCGGCTTAAAATACGAGATTCCTCATCACAAACGGCTTCAGAATAGGGGTGAAAACATGTATAATTATCGGTCTATCAGTGACTCCGCCCTACGGAGCATTGCTGGCGGGAGAGAGAGAAGGAGCAGAGTACATCAGAGATTTCAGAGGAAGAGGATTCAAGTCAAGGTGGAGATTTGTTGATATGACTTGAATTTGTGGAAAATGACCTTCCTGACTTCTCCTTGAACTTCCACGCATACCAATGTGTAGATAAACACTATATCTTCAATATAAGCCATTAATGGTGATTTTAGATTGCGCCAATGGTGAGAAGCAACCTTCGTAGCTTCATTGACAAGCAATAAAAACGTGTAGAGTTGGCCATTTGGTATTGTTGATATGACTTGAATCGGACTATCAGCCGCTACGACTGGTAATCGGGGGGCTGGTTTGTAACCGTTTCCTTTGGCATAATGGATTAGGTTTAGACCCACATGGAGAAGTACTATAAATACTTCTCATACTCCTCTGTAATCTGTAATCTCCTTGATATAGTGAAATCGGCTCTCTCTTGCCCGTGGACGTAGCTAACACACATCGTGTTTGTGAACCACGTAAATCGTGTGTCGTGTTTTTCGATTCTCGCTTTCGTATTCTTGCTTTGTCGATTCCGGCGATTTCCCGATCCGTAGCAGCGCGTTTATAACAGGTATCATATCACGATCTCATGTCAATAGCCCGTGATCTTGTCCGTGCCTATTTAAAAGGAAACTACACTTTGCATTCATGTGTAGTCTCTTAATCTCATCTTTTGACAATACCCTCTACAGATTCAATTTCTAACATCTTTCGAGAAGATGTTTTAATTGCTTTTGGATTCCCAACATGTCTCCTAGCAAGATAAGGTAGACTTTCCCATTTTCTCATATTTTAACCACTTTATCTTGCTCAACATGTGTTGAATGCTTTGAGATCTTGAAATGCTCATCTTCATCTTGGTTGACTACTTGATGCCCTAGGATTTTTCTCTTTGCTTTAATGTGCATGCTATGCATATTGGGAGACCTTGGTTTGCTATTACCATGCATTGCTTGAGTTTTCAAAGACCGCCAACTACATAGTTTTCCTTGTCTACAATCATATTCATTGAGCATCAACTTCTTTGCATTGATTATCATTTATTTGCTCGATTTTGCATTGATTGGGGAATTCACTTCATTATTCATTTCCTTGGAACTCCATCTCTATGTAAGTCCCCTCTCTTACACAAGTCTTAGTCTCACTCAAGTGTTGGAGGGGGGGGGGGGGGGGTGGGTGGAAGAAATATTAGACCCAAACCCACCCCAAAAACTTTAAAACACTACGGTTTGTTTCTAATTGAGTTGGGTCGGGTTGGCGATATTTTTAAATAAAAACCCAACCCAACACAAAATATGTAGTTATTCTATACTATAAAAATATTGTATGACCAATTAAAATTTCAAATGAATAAACCGAGGTGAAAGGTATAAAAATTTACAAATATTATTTAAATTTTAATAAAATGTGATTTACTTCCACATATGTCTAGGCTTTTTCACGACATTTGTTGAAATATGCTAAAAATGTTATAAACGAACGCATTCATAATATGTTATTCTATCAAAATTGTGCACAATAAAAAGGATTACGTGAATCATAGCTATATTAAATCTATGTCTAAACTCATGAGAGAAAAATATGGCAAAATATCTTAACTTTCTCATACCAATTGTTGGAACACGGGTTGGGTCGGGTTCTGTAACCCAAACTCCAAACCCAACCCAAAAGAGGCGGGTTGTACAAAAGAAAACCCTCACCCAACCTAAAACCTTAGTTTTAGCTATAAATACGGGTGGGTTGGGTCGGATTGGTCAGATGGGTCGGTTTGTGGGTGTGTTTGTTCACCCCTACCTCAAACCACACGATTTTGAAGAAGAAGAAGAACTGGTTGGCGAGGCCCTTGTCGACCGCAGAAGTTATTCTGCTAACAGCTAAATCCGTTAGCAGATACTAACAGGGTCAGATTTTGGGCCACGTCTGCTTGGGCTTCATCCAACGGAGGAGAGAGGCGGTTGGGTGGTGGCTCACTTAAATGAGCTGGAGATGGGCTTCCGTGTAGAAGCCGGCCCAGCGTGCGGCACAGAAGGCGAGCCGAGCAAGTGGCGTGGTGGGCCCGGCTTCAGTTTGGGCGGGATTTTGGGTTGGAGTGGAAAGAGAACGAAATTTTTGGGCCCCATGTGATATATATGTATGTTTGTTTGTGTGGATATTTATTTGTTTTCAGTCGATATTATTATGTGTTGTGTTGATATTACTTTGCATCATTGTTGAAATGAACTAGTATTCTTCCTTCGCAAACCAATATCCATCATTAAATTAATATTTACTAAACCCCAAAATAACCCAACCACCCGAAATTGATTACACCAATTTAGAGTTTAAGTTTTAGGGTTTATGGTTCGGTTTTCAATTTGTGAAGGATTGGAATATTGTTTCTTACATCAAATTAAACACACTAGGAAGTCCTAACACGTAAGGCTTGCAACCTTAGTTAGGGCTGCCCGCCGAGGGCCCATGGGCCGAAGGCCCATTAAATAATAATAGTTTTATTGTTTAGGGTTTGTGTTACGATTTAATGTTAAGGGTTTAGGGTCTAGCTTAGGTTTGAATTGATATTAGTTCATGTTTTCGAAAATTTTCTTGGACTTTTGGATATTCTAATAGGGCTTTTTTGGTAAAGTGATTAGGGTGTTAGTGTTAGGGTTTAGGAATTTTTTTTAGGGTTAAAGGTTTAATTATTAGTCTTGTGGTCGTTTGCAATGAATGGATATTAGGTTACGTGGTTCGGATATTAGCTTTTGGTTGAATTGATATTAGTTCGTGCTTTCGAATATTTGTCTGGGAAGTTTGGATATTCTAATGGGCACTTTTAGTAACTATTTCGATGTGATCCTTTGTTTATTTAAGCATCTAGCACTTTTGGTAACAATTCGGATTAGTCTACAACTATCATATATTAGTAAGTATGTGGTGGATATTAGTCTGTCATAGTGATAATATCCATTTTGGGATCACATGATATTCTTATGAGACAGAAGGATATTAGACTGGGTGGTGTGGATATTTGTCTGGGTAGTGTGGATATTCGTTTTAGTTTTAGTATTTAAGGTTCTTTAGTTCATGTTTTCGGATATTTTTTTGGGACGTTTGGATATTCTAATGGGATACTTTTGGTAACTATTCCGATGTGATCCTTTGTTTATTTAAGCATATGAAATAATAATAGTTTTTATGGTTTAGAGTTTAGTGATTAGGGTGTTAGTGTTAGAGTTTTTGTGGAACCTTAGAATATTCTCGGCTTGGGCAAACAATAATATTTTTATTTTTTAGTGTTTAGTGATTAGGATTTTAGAGTTTAGAGTTTTGGGTTTAGGGTTAGGGTACAAATAGAAGATATTTGTTGGTGTGTTGTGGATACTTGTCTTTCCTAGTTGTAATACTTTTTACTAACCACAATATATTTATTTAAAATATTTTGATATTTGTCCGGGTTGTGTGGATATTTATTTGAACCTGAGGAAATATTCCCTTAGTTCATGTGTTTGGATATTTGTGTGGAACCTTTGAATATTCTCGGCTTGGGCAAACAATAATAATTTTACTTTTTAGTGTGCCTTTTACATGGATTGGTTTGTGTCGATGTTCCTTGATGTCCTTGTTGAGTTGTTTTTCATTTCCAATTCAGAGTCCTTGAATTTATACCATTGATATTGATTAAACCAATTTAGTGTTTAGAGCTTAGGGTTAGTGTTCCAGGTTTAGAGTACGAGTTTTGGGTTAGTGTTTAGGATTCGGGTTTATGGTTTATGGTTAGTGTTTCAGGTTTAGAGTACGATATTTGTCTCTAGTGATTAGGGTGGAGTTTAGTGACTAGGGTGTTAGTGTTAGAGTTTTTGTGGAACTTTAGAATATTCTCGGCTTGGCAAACAATAATAGTTTTATTTTTTAGTGATTAGGGTTTTAGAGTTTAGAGTTTTGGGTTTAGGGTTTAGGGTTAGGGTACAAATAGAAGATATTAGTTGGTGTGTTGTG
Organism: Linum tenue; assembly: GCA_946122785.1. NCBI lineage: Eukaryota > Viridiplantae > Streptophyta > Magnoliopsida > Malpighiales > Linaceae > Linum > Linum tenue. Next base: position 32,884,708 of record CAMGYJ010000008.1, read on the forward strand.
AATACTTGTCTTTCCTAGTTGTAATACTTTTTACTAACCACAAGATATTTATTTAAAATATTTTGATATTTTTTTTATGGGTAATCAAAATTTGCATTAAGCACTAGGGTTTGCAACTGCAAAACCCTTCTCAAAGTCAACAAACAAATACCTATCAAGCGCTATACATCAGCTCAAATATAGACCTATATTTACAGTATATTAGCCTGCTCAGGGATGTCTAGCCGCAAGAATCCACTTCGCTTCATCCTCGATTCTACCTGCTAACTTGCTTGGGGAACAAATCACTCCATCATGTGCTCGATTGCAACGTTCTCGCCATATATAACTAACACACATGGACCACTTTAACCGACCTTCACTGCTTCCTCCATTACCCCAAGCCCATTGCCTGATCGCCCACTTCAAGTGATCTTGCCATGAAGAAGAGTCTGGGAACCTGCAAAACTTAACTAACACAGTACAAAAAACACTCCTGCTATAAGAACATCCTGAGAATATTCTCGGCTTGGGCAAACAATAATAGTTTTATTTTTTAGTGTTTAGTGATTAGGGTTTAGGGTTAGGGTACAAATGTAAGATATTAGTTAGTGTGTTGTGGATACTTGTCTTTCCTATTTTTAATACCTTTTACCACAGGATATTTATATAAAATATTTTGATATTTGTCCAAGTTGTGTGGATATTTATTGGAACCTGAGGAAATATTCCCTTAGTTCATGTGTTTGGATATTTATGTGGAACCTTTGAATATTCTCAGTTTGGAAAAACAATAATAGTTTTATTTTTTTTATAGTTTAGTGATTAGGGTGATATAGTTTAAAGTTTAGGGTTTAGGGTTAGGGTACAAATAGTAGATATTAGTTTGTGTCTTGTGGATATTTTTTGAAAAGATTGTAATACTTTTTACTAAGGAACTGATAGTTATTTTAAATAATTTGATATTTGTCTATGTTGTCTGGATATTTAATTGAATCTGAGGAAATATTAACTTAGTTCATGTGTTTGGATATTTGTGTGGAACCTTAAAATATTCTCGGATTGGGCACATCTTGATAGTTTTATTGTTTTAGTGTTTAGTGATTAGGGTGATAGAGTTTAAAGTTTAGGATTTAGGGTTTAGGGTTAGGGTACAAATAGTAGATATTAGTTTGTGCGTTGTGGATACTTGTCTTTCCTAGTTGTAATACTTTTTTATGACATAGTGATATTCATTCAAAATATTACGATTTTTTTCCGGGTTGTGTGGATATTTATTTGAACCTGATGAAATATTCCCTTAGTTGATGTGTTTGGATATTTGTGTGGAACCTTTGAATATTCTCGGCTTGGGCACATCTTGATAGTTTTATTGTTTTAGTGTTTAGTGATTAGGGTGATAGAGTTTAAAGTTTAGGGTTTAGGGTTAGGGTACAAATAGTAGATATTAGTTTGTGTGTTGTGGATACTTGTCTTTCCTAGTTGTAATACTTGTTTCTGACATACTAATATTCATTCAAAATATTCTGATTTTTTTCCGGGTTGTGTGGATATTTATTTGAACATGAGGAAATATTCCCTTAGTTCATGTGTTTGGATATTTGTGTGGAACCTTTGAATATTCTCGGCTTGGGCAAACAATAATAGTTTTATTTTTTAGTATTTAGTGATTAGGGTTTTAGAGTTTAGAGTTTAGGGTTAGGGTACAAATGTAAGATATTAATTAGTGTGTTGTGGATACTTGTCTTTCCTAGTGTTAATACTTTTTACTGACCACATGATATTTATTTAAAATATTTTGATATTTGTCCGAGTTATGTGGATATTTATTGGAACCTGAGGAAATATTCCCTTAGTTCATGTGTTTGGATATTTGAGTGGAACCTTTGAATATTCTCGGCTTGGGCAAATAATAATAGTTTTGTTTTTTAGTATTTAGTGATTAGGGTTTTAGAGTTTAGAGTTTAGGGTTAGGGTACAAATGTAAGATATTAGTTAGTGTGTTGTGGATACTTGTCTTTCCTAGTGTTAATACTTTTTACTGACCACATGATATTTATTTAAAATATTTTGATATTTGTCCGAGTTGTGTGGATATTTATTGGAACCTGAGGAAATATTCCCTTAGTTCATGTGTTTGGATATTTGAGTTGAACCTTTGAATATTCTCGGCTTGGGCAAACAATAATATTTTTATTTTTTAGTGTTTAGTGATTAGGGTTTTAGAGTTTAGAGTTTATGGTTTAGGGTATAGGGTACAAATGTAAGATATTAGTTAGTGTGTTGTGGATACTTGTCGTTCCTAGTTGTAATACTTTTTACTAACCACAGGATTTTTATTTAAAATATTGTGATATTTGTCCAGGTTGTGTGGATATTTATTTGAACCTGAGAAAATATTCCTTTAGTTCATGTGCTTGGATATTTGTGTGGATATTAGGTATTAGTTTGCAATTATTGGATATTAGAAGGGTGTCTATGTGGACGTGTATGACAAGGTTTGTGGCTTTTACATGGATTGGTTTGTGTCGATGTTCCTTGATGTCCTTGTTGAGTTGTTTTTCATTTCCAATTCAGAGTCGTTGAATTTATACCATCAGAAATTGATTAAACCAATTTAGTATTTAGAGCTTAGGGTTAGTGTTTCAGGTTTAGAGTTCGAGTTTTGGTTTAGTGTTTAGGGTTCGGGTTTATGGTTTAGGGTCAGAGTTTCAAGTTTGGAGTTTTGGTTTAGTGTTTAGGGTGGTTCGATATTTGTCTCCAGTGATAGGATATTATTATGGATAGTGAAAGTAAGGTCTTTTTCAACGTATGATAATTGCTAATTAAGAGACTATGGCTGGATATGTGGTCACATATTAGTCTGTGATAGTGAGAATATTAATTTCGGGATGATTAGATATTAGTATGAGACGGCGAGATATTAGTTTGGGTAGTATGGATATTTGTAATGGAGAAGGGATATTAGTGCGACAGTCGGATATTAGTGCGAGTTGTTTGGATATTTGTTTTGTGGAGATGTGTTTTCGACGAGCAAATAATATTCCAGAATAAAAAACTCGAATTCTTAATAAAAAGAGTCGTTTGATAGATAAATCGCGATAAAACTAGTATTTAATGTCATTACAACTTGGCAATCCAAGAATTTCAAATCCGAAAAAGCACAACCACATAAGAAATGAGAAAGCAATAGTTCAACTGTTGTCTTGCTGATGCTTGATAATTTTTTTGAGCGCGTCATCCTGAGCCCTCCACATTTGGATCATGCTCTCAACCATTGACTCCATTGCCGCAAGCTACATATGTTGTAAAATATTTAGTTTACTATATGCAACCATGTCACTTAAGAAGCAAAGACAACATCTATGTACCTAATTTAGGTCAAGGTTGTAAAAATCTTTGTTTTCCCAGCATGATGCGTCAGGATTGAGCCAGTGATGTGTCTCCGCCTCCCCTTCTCTTGGAGGAGCTGGCATCGAACACCTTTTGAATTTTGTCATCTTGGACAATTCCTGAAAATAGCTAATATCATTGAACTAATATCCATACAGGGCATAAAAATATCCAGACCTAGCATACAAATATCTATGCATCACATAACCAATATCCTGACAATCAACCACCATACAATATCCACGTTAAACTAAATGGTATCCCATGCCAGCTAAACAATTTTTCAGGTAAAAAAATATCAAATTAACGAGCAAAATCCAGAAAAAATTCTTGAAAAGAGCTAATATCATTGAACTAATATCCATACAGGGCATAAAAATATCCAGACCTAGCATACATATATCTATGCATCACATAACCAATATCCGGACAATCAACCACCAAACAATATCCACATTAAACTAAATGGTATCCCATGCCAGCTAAACAATTTTCCAGGTAAAAAAAATCAAATTAACGAGCAAAATCCAGAAACCCCAAACAATATAGACATCAAAAAACGAATCCCCCAAATCAAAAGAAATCCAAATCGAAAGAAATCCCAGCCACAAAAAAAATCCCAGATCCCCCAAATCGAAAGAAATCCAAATCCCCCAAATCAAAAGAATCCCAGACCCCCCAAATCGAATCTCAAATCCCCCGACAAGAATCCCATATCCCTAACAATGAATCTCAGATCCAAAAAATAAAGCAAAAAAAAAAAAAAAACCAGATCCAGTCGAATCTATGAAACCCTAAATCAAATATATGTAATCCAGCCACACAAAATCCCAGATCCCCCAAATCGAAAGAAATCCAAATCCCCCAAATCAAAAGAATCCCAGATCCCCCAAATTGAATCTCAAATCCCCCGACAAGAATCCCAGATCCCTAACAATGAATCTCATATCCAAAATACGAAACAAAAAAAAAACTCAGATCCAGTCGAATCTATGAAACCCTAAATCAAATATATGTACTCCAGCCACAGAAAATCCCAGATCTCCCAAATCGAAAGAAATCCAAATCCCCTAAATCAAAAGAATCCCAAATCCCCCAAATCGAATCTCAAATCCCCCGACAAGAATCCTAGATCCCTAACAATGAATCTCAGATCCAAATAACGAAGCAAAAAAAAAAAAAAAACTCAGATCCAGTCGAATCTATGAAACCCTAAATCAAATATATGTCATCCAGCCACAGAAAATCCCAGATCCCCCAAATCGAAAGAAATCCAAATCCCCCAAATCAAAAGAATCCCAGATCCCCCAAATCGAATCTCAAATCCCCCGACAAGAATCCCAGATCCCTAACAATGAGTCTCAGATCCAAAACACCTACATCAAAGGAAAATGCTTACCTCAAAAACTTTGTTCTCTTCGAAGCTGGTGTAGTCGTCTTCCTCGCGCTACTAGCGTCGATGTCTTCCTTCTTGCTCGGCCGACTTCGTCTTTCTTCAAGCACCGCTACCGGCGTTGCCAAGCACCGCTACCGGCGTTGCCAAGCACCGCCGTCTTCTTCCTGCCCGTAGCCCTCGTCGCCGGCGCCGTGTTTCTCACCCCCGTCATTGTCGAGAGGTATTTTGAATTATTTGGGAGAGAGAGAGGAAGAAGAAGAAGAACAGAAGAGAGCAGTCGATAATTTTGGAGAGTGGGAGAGAAAGGAAAATGAAATGATGGAGAGAGAAAAGAAAATTAAACATAAATGAAAAGGTTGGATTTTTTGAATTGTAAAAAAAAAAAAATAATAAGGAGGAGGAGGCTTGGCTCAGCCGAGCCACAAGATGCTCTTCTCCCCCTCCACCGTCCGATCGCGGCTCGCCTACGTGGCCTCAAATCCGACCGTGTTAGTATATACTAACAGCTTATGCTGTTAGCAGAATAACCATATTGCTTGTCGACCGGCAGCAGCCTATGTCACTCTCTCAAATGGTCTCACGATCACCACCATCGTTAGTTGTTCCTCTAACTGACGCCGCTGCATCTTCTATTGTCATGGTCTTGGGAAACAAAAGTTTGCAGGAGCAGGAATGGGCAACAATGGATCTGGAAGTTTCGAAAGAAGAACCAAAGGCTCGACAATAGCCATGATCTCAAGAAGCAGGTGGATTGAGAGAAGTAGCCGATTACGAAGGGCGACGAAGAAGAGAACCCACTGCTGCCAGAGACGAGTGCAGACGATGGCGCCACGGCGAACGGTCCTTCACACATGCCTCCGACATGGATGGTCGAGATCCTGATGCCCAAGAGATCATACGTGGACTTGGCAGAGCTGGACGACAACAACAAACGTCGACACGGAGCAAAGATGGCATCGCACCGTTGGAAGAAATCTTGACGACAGCAACGCTCGTCGAGGAGGAAATCGTCGAGGATGAAACCACTGGAGAAGCGGAAAAGATGAAGAAAGAACTTTCGGTGCTCTAGAGGAAGAACAAGAAGAAGCGCGACGGCAAAATCCTCTGCTTGCCGTCGAAGAAGACATCGGCGAGGGGCGAGATGAAGAGGAATTGCGGCGGCGCTTCCTCTCCCTTGGTGACGAAATCCGAAGAGGAAGCAAAGGTCGGTAGCTGGATCTCCCTTTCCCTGCCAGGTGGATGGCCCGACACTAGGGGAAAAATCAGAGAAGAAGCCGGAGGGCGAGCCATCGCCAGAGATGCGGTTCCCACGGACGCAAACGCTGAAGGAGGCGCGATTGTCAAATTCTCCAAGTGTGACATCGACCATGGAGAAGGAACAGGTTGCGACGTGCGTAGCCGGTTCTCTCGGTCTCCTATGGAGCAAAGGGTCGCCGGAGAAAGAAGCAGAGCATGGCCACTAGGTGGTTCGCCTTCGGCCGGACAAGCAGATGATCGGAAGAAAGAGAGTGGTGGCGCCCAACTCGTGCACTACCACTCGTTAACCCTAGGCCGGCTGCAGCCTTTGGGCTGTCGCACGACTTGGGCCGCAAGTCAAGACTTGCCAGAGTTGAGATCGGATCCGCAGGGGACTGCTGCTTGTTCGAATGGGCTAACTCTCCGAGCTTGCTTTGGGCCGAGAAGATCAACAGAGCGTGACGAGGAGTGAGGCGAGTTGTGCTTTACACGGACCAACCCTGGGGTCGCCCATGAGCAAAGCAGTCAAAATCGAGATTTTACCTAAAATCGTAAACGGGGTAAAATGAAAATCATAAAATAAAATCGTAAAATCGTAGGATTTTAAGTTCCATATAGAAACTAACATATAATCATATTAATATGGTAAATCATCATAGGGCTTGGCTCTTGTTTTCTATGTTGTGTCTACATAGTTAAACTCAAAGTAGTACTCCGGGCCGCTTAATTCAACATCTTCTGCTAAGTATGATTTAAAACTAAGAATAAATGAACTTCAATTGAATAATTACTGCTAGTGGAATGTTACAAATATATTAATTAATTAGTAATGATGTTAATTCTTATGTACCTACAATATTAGGACAATTGTTTTACCGACGAGTTCAACAGGGCGAAGGAAAAAGGATTGACCGAGCCTTAATTTGGTTATTCTTTTTTCTTTTCAAATGTTTTAATATGAAAAGTACCTGAGAAGATCTCCGACATTGCCCTTTCTGCCGAAGCAGTTCCTCTTTTTAAAAATTTGATCAAACTGCATATTTTGTTCTCATGCGATTTTAATCCTGATTTTGGTAGGTTTTATGATTTTAACGATTTTAATCCAAATTTTAAACGATTTTAAAGTCCACCGATTTTATAGTAAAATCAGGATCGGAATCCATAAGTAAAATCCTACGATTTTTGGATCAAACTCCCGATTTTGACTACTTTGCCCATGAGCATCCTAACAAGAGCTCTCTTATTTGGTTGTGGGCCGAATTCCATAGGCCAATATGTTCAAGAACATGAGCCGAAGTGTAGGAGATATCAGGTCGAGCCATAGTCAGATTTTGGGCCAAGTTTTCAGGAAATGTTTGGGCCATCAATGAGCTATTTTGTTGATTTTATTTTGCAGGAGCCAGTCTTAAAGTAAAAAGGAGGTGGGCTCATTGGGTTAGAACATGGGTTTTCAAGAGGGTTTCATCCAAACCCATTTGGAGGAGAATGGAGCCCAAAAGAATTTGTCTTCACCACCAAGTCTGTGGTGGAATTTATGGATCATTTCCTTGAAGACCCCAAGCTGGAGTATACAGAAGAACAGTTCTCCGAATCTTATTTCGTGGACATCGAAAGAAAGGAGGAAAATTGCTCGGCTATGGATAATGTGACATGTGGTTCGAGAAGAGTGGAAGAAGGTTGGAGCTATCAAGGAAGACTTTTTCCGCGAGCTGGAGCAGAAATTGAAATGAAAAAAGCGGAGGGTAAAGAAGGTGGATCGACTGCAACCTTGAGGACAAAGTTGGTTTCAAGAGGGGGGATTGTCAGAAACCCGCCCTATTAAGGTTTCTATTATTATATTAGGTAGGATAATTATAATTATGGTTAGTAGAGATTTAGTCAAATTAGAATTATTATTAGGATTTTCCAATAATTCCCTATAAATACGTACTTTGTCATTCATTCAGAATCGCACAAGAAAAGTATTAAGCAAAGTATATCTCCTAAACCTAGTCTCTCTCAACTCCTAATTTATATTCTCTCCTAATTCAAGGTCTCGACCGATTCTCAATTGTATTCTATTCTTTCTCAACTAAATTCCTAATTCTTTCTCTCAACCACTAAATTCCTATTTGTTACGAGTAATTGTGAATGCCGAAAATCAATCTCTAGAATCCCTAGAAGAGGGATTCTTTCAATAACCAAGGGGAAATCACAATTCTACCAACATAGTGAAATTTACCACCAATGAGCACGAGGCCACACCAACAAAAGAGAAGAACTTAAATCGAAATGAGCCACAAAGGAAGGAAGATTCAATGGTTGATATCTCGAGAGAAGGATCAGTGAGATTCTAATTATCTTGAAACACCTTGACTGCACCATGGATGGTTTCAACCAAACTCTACTCAATGTCGCTTAAGAGCAAGCAAAGATGGATAATAAACTATCCAATTGAGTTGAGTAATCAAAATATTAAGTACAGTTTAATATGTGAAAATTTTCTCCGATTTTTGAAAATTTTCTTCGACTCTTATCATCCCCTACAATTATGTTCATTGTTCATCTTACCTTGAATTGATAACTTTTGAAATTTCACTTGATTTGGGGAAGATGGTGCAACAATAACACCATCTCGGGGAGCATATGGCATCCTTGGATTGGATAACTCTATTTCGGAAAAAATCCCACTGTACACATGTTTTTAAAAAAAATTCTCAAAATACACACGTTATGAAAAAAATTCCCAATCTACGCATGTTTGGGTATGCATCGCGTCAGAGCAAGGCGGTGATTGCATCACCACATTAAAGAAAAGCGGTGATTGAATCACCGCATTAGAGGAGGACGGTGATTGCATCACCGCTGTAGAGAAAGACGGTGATAGCTTCACCGCATTAAACGGCCGCGGTGAAGGCCTAACCTGCGTCGAAACTTTAAACGAACGTAACTTTGTGCTCGGTTATCCGATCATGGCGAATTTTTTTTTTTTTTGATTCCGCATAATTTTTCTCTAGAGCGGTGATGCACCGGTGATGCAATCACCACCTTCCTCTACAGCGGTGATGCAATCACAGTGCTTCTCTCATGCGGTGATGTAATCACCACTTTTCTTTAATGCGGTGATGCAATCACCGCCTTGCTCAGACCCGGTGAAGGCCCGAACATGCGTAGATTGTCAAATATTTTCATAACGTGTGTATTTTGAGAATTTTTTTTAAAACATGTGTACATTGGGAATTTTTCCTTCTATTTCCACCATCTCTTATGGTGATTTGTACAGGGAATTGCAAAACCTGCTTGTTGGAAATAATTGAATTCAGAGAACCACTATACCTTATTCGTCGATGGCAATGACATGATCGTATGTTCGTTATTACTGGGGATGCCTTAGAAGTAGTGGAGAAATTGGAGTCGAGCTATCAATGTTGCACGAGGAGGGGCAATCTTCCATGAAATATGTGGTTTACTTCAGGATTTGCCTCTTATTAGTTTTTACTACAGACCTCAAGAAAAGAACCAAGTTGTCCAGTTTCTGGCACGAAAGACCCTACACTATCCTGGTATTACACATATGATCTACTTCACTTACTTAATTTGTGTCTGAGTATGTGTAAGCAAATGTTACAAAATGAACAAGAAATTAGGGTTAACGAATCCGGAAGAGTCACGAACTAGATCGCTCTATTTAATACATTTTTCACACTGCTTTGTGATCACAAGACAGACTATCATTCGGTCGCCTCCAAGATAAACCAACAAATCTATACTCTCGGTTTGTGTGAGAAACTGGAGGTTTATGAGTATCACTCTCTATCTGTTATGCTCTTCTTCTCTTCAACCTCTTAGAGGGTCTAGGAATCATCTATTTATTATGGAGCAAAACCCCTCACAATGCCCTCTTTTGTGATGTCTATATCACTATTAATTACTGGGGCGGTTACCCCCTAGTTAGAACACATCTATTAAGATAATTATCATAATTATCTCTCAACTATTCCTCGTATTAATTATCTTTATTGTATTACAATACAATTAATTTGAAATTTCTCCAAAAAAAGTATTCTCAAGTCAACCAACCAACCCACACGCTCTCTTAAATGACTGGTCGGACGGACGAACGACACGCATAGGGATATGCCTTAAGGAGAGAGAAACCTAATTAAATACACCTTTAACAAATGTTCACCTACCAATGTGGTAGTTTCTCTTTAGATTTCTCATACAGTTTTCAAAGCTATTCATTCCCACCAATCCTCCATTTGAATAACTTTTGAACTATCTCTTAGGTTACTGACGCCGAGGCAGAGCGTCCAGAGGAGTTTCAGAGGTTACTGACACCGAGGCATTTCACGATCGTAAGATCGTGAACTGGAGCCATGGACCGTGAACTCCATAAGTGAAGCGACGCGTTTTGATCTGTGTTCATGGTCCCGACCTGATGTTCACGGTCGTGAACTGGAACCGTGAACTAGGCGCAACCTGTGTATATATTGAGAGCTGAAAGTGAGAGAAACATTCTTCTTCTTGAAACCCTGGAGAGAGAAAGCACGAACCAAGAGAGAGAAGAAGCTAGGGTTTGCTCCAAGTGAAGATTTTGGAAGTTCTTCTTCAAGAGAGGACCCCTACAAGCACAAGGAGAGTTGGAGGTATCATAATGTGGTTTCTTTCCTCTTCCTTTGTGTTTTTCCTTTGTCTAGCATGGAGTAGTTCCATTTTCACTTGGGTGTTGTAGAATTCTAACTTATATCATGTAATTGATTGTGTGGATTGAATGATTGTGTGATGATGGTGTTTAATTTAAGAATTGAGGTATTTTTCGTGGTGATTGTGCATTGTGTGTGCTTGGAAATATATTGTGCTATTCTAACCAGCTTAGAGAGAAGCCCCCTTATCTTAAGATGCTCAAATTGTGCTGGTTTTCTAAGGCATTCCATGCCTCCTAACTAGGTTAATGAAGGGCAAACTTGTAACTTGAATTAGACACCTAGGTCAATTGTGATTATGCCATCCAAACCTTGGCTTGAGGGAGAAGGTAAGTCAACCCTCAATTTCTTGGGACAAGAGGACTACAATTGTACTCTCTAATGCTTTCCTTGGCCTAGAAATTAGAGTATGGTTTCTAACCATTGTTACACCTCCAACGGGTCACAATTGCGTTATCACACACCGGTTCATTCGATCCCATGGTTCATGGTAGTTAGTTAGGGGGAAGCAACTCCTGAGTGAAGCTTCTCACCAAGAGTTTCCACCCTTTTACTTTTCAAGTCTTTCTTTTAAATTTTAGATTGTAGAGATTTCATCAAAAAACATTCCGCTAGATGATGTTTCAAACAATTGAAGTAGGGGTACATGGGTCGGTCCGGGTTGATATTTAAACATACTTGCTCTATATTGCACTCATATAGGGTTTATACTTGGGCCTTAGGTGGGATTTTTTGTGATATTCGAAGAGAGTCAAGTTTTTGGCGCCATTGCTGGGGACCTTTGGTCCGTTATCTTGAAAAGATTGTTTGGTGTTAATCTAGCTTTTATTTTCGGTTTTGCTAAGTGTGGATTTTGCTTGTGCTATAAGTGTTGTGTTCTTTTAAGTGTGTGTATGGAGGTGTATGACCCAGAGCAATCCGACGCCTTTAACACCACTAGACAACATCAACCGGACTCTCAGACTTTTGGCACGTCAGAGGGAGTTAGCAGAAGAAAGAAGGACAATTGAAAAGAGGGGACAACAAGTTGGTCCCGGATTTGGAGGAATTGAAGTATAAGTTGAAGTTGAGATGGCTAATCCGCTTCAGAACCAAAATGAGGAAGCGGGAGCCGAGGAAAAATCGAGAACTATGGGCTATTACATGGCCCCACGACGGATGACCAATCTCCCATCCTACATCCACCCGTGACTGCCAACAACTTTGAAATCAATCCCGCTCTCGTAACGATGATTCAAAAAAAAATGCCCTTTTCCACGGGCTCCCGCTTCCTCCGGGACACCATTTATCTTCTTGAGCTTGCGGAAAGCCTGAAGATAAATGGTGTCCCGGAGGACGCATTGCAACTGAGGCTATTCCCCTACTCTCTTGCAAGGAAGGCGCTCTGATTGCTCAACAACCGACAGGCTCGGTCCATCACCTCTTGGGATGATTTGTTCAACAAGTTTATGACCCGATATTGTCCTCCTTCCAAGACGGTTGAGTGGAGGAAGAAGATCACTCACTTTGAGCAAGAGGAAGATAAGACGTTGAGAGATGCATGGGAAAGATTCTCCGACTACATCCTCCAACGCCCTCACCCTGGATTCGAGGAGCAATTTCGGTGAGAGACGTTCTATGATGGTCTCATTGAAGATGATAAGATTCTCATCGACTCTCTTTGCCAAGGGAAGCTGATGAACATGACCCCACCTCAAGTGACCGAGTTGCTCGAAGATATGTCTCTCAAAGGATATGATTGGGGTTTGACAAGGAGTGGTAAGAAAAGCACCGAAAGAGGAGTACGAAGTGTGGGCTCCACTTGAAGCAAAGCTTGACAAGTTGATCGAGATAATCTTTGAGGACAAGAAGCAAGGAAAGAGAGCGGTGATGTCTTGTGATTGGTGTTCAAGCACTAATTATGAAATTGCAGATTGACAAGTACTCCGAAGTCATCAAGCAAGTCTCCAGAATTTGGAAGTGCAAATCGGCAATCTTGCCAGGATCCTCATCGAGAGACCAAAGGGAGCCCTACCCTATCAAACCGCTAAACCCCTCAAGGATCATATTAGGGTGAATGCAATTCAATTCAGAAGGGGGAAGGTGACTCCAGAGGTCGTTGCCAAAGAAGTGAAGGAGAAAGAAGACCCTCTACCCGAGGGTGGAAAAGAAAAAACCTCGAGAGAAAAGAGAGGAGGGGCAAGGAAGGCCTCGCCAACTCCACCTTCAGTGGCTGAATACACGTCACCCTACCATTTCCCACGAGGGTTCACAAGGAAAGATTGGAAGAGGAATGTGGTGGTTTCATGGAGATGCTCAGAAAATTCCACCTCACATTCCCTTCCTTGAAGCAATGGCCCACGTGCCATTGTATTCGAAATACCTCAAGAGGCTTCTCTCCAAGAAGCCGAAGATCGAAGACCTCACCAACATCACCCTAGGTGAGGAGTGTTCATCCTTCATCCTTAATAGGTTGCCGAAGAAGCAACCCGATCCAGGTAGTTTCACCATACCTCTTTGCATCGGTACTCATCACATAGAAAATTCCTTGGCGGACTAAGAAGCGAGCATAAATGTGATGTCATTTAAGATTTTTAAAAAGCTAGACATAGGTGAATGAAGACTACAAGGCTAAGTGTCACATTGGCCGATAGCTCTGTCATTAGTCCTAGGGGCATTGTGGAGGACGTTGTAGTATGAGTGGGAAAATTCTGTTATCCGACGGATTTTGTGATCCTAGATATAAGTGAGGATTCTGAGATGCCACACCTACTAGGACGCCCTTTCCTTGCCACCGCGAAGGCGTTAATTGATGTAAATGAGGGAAGTTTGATTCTGATGGACGGTTAGGAGAAAATTACTTTTGGAATTGAACCTAAGTCTAGAAGTGAGGATGTAGAGAAAGTGGAACCGGATGATATGAATGCAAGTGGAGGAGAACCTTTCAAGGTAAACCCCACTATTACTGTTGTTCCTCGTGGTGATGTGAAGCATGAAAGCAAAGAGGTCATCTCGCCCAAAGAAGGAAGGAAAAGAGCTTGGCGGGAAAGGATGAATCACGCTAATGCCCGGAGGAAGGAAAAGGGCAAAGCGAAAGTCATCGGCAAGAAGGCCATCCCATGGAGTTTAAGTTGGGAGGAGGCATGCCTCGCCCCGAGATCGTGGCAGATCCACTCTCGGTGGCATCACTTCAAAGGCGTGATAGATCTGCAACTGTCAAGCTAATAACGATAACTTAGCGCTTGTTGGGAGGCAACCCAACATAGATTTGTTTTCTTTTCGTTATTTTCAATTTTTTTTTATGTCAAGTGAAAAGTTCAAGTTGTCGAGTGGCATCCTCGTGCCAGGTCTTTGTGACTGGGTGTTTTGAGTTATGTCTTGATCTATAGTAGGCACGGTGGAGTTGGTCGAGTCAACACTTTCTGGAAATGCCCTATTTTCATTGCAGTTTATGGTTTTCCCTTGGAAATGCGTATGTGAACCAAGGTTTTCCCTTGAATGAGCTTAATTGCGCCTTGGTGGACATAATTTAGGACAAATTGCTTTCAAATGTGAAATTTGCCCACCAAGTGCAAAAATATGAATAAATGTGGAATTTTTATGCTTGAGTGGTGGGTGGTAGCCACCGTGGCATGGTTTGGGTTATAATTTTTTTGTGGATAAACCATGAAACACTTATAACCATGCCCTCGGTGTGCTTGAGTGTAATTGTTCTAAATAGCATGGACCTGTAGTGGAAATAAAAGTGTGGGGAGGAATCCTTTTTCCTTCCCGTGAGTTGAGATTGACAATTATTTCCACGTATGGTGCATGTTTTTCCGTTTTGCAGGATAATCGATATCAACCACCCATACCTTTAGGTGCTTAGAGGGAAACCCGCAATGGAAAATGAGCTGAGATTTTGGGCAAGCGCTAACTGCGGAGACCACAAGAAACTCCACTTCACCCAGTTCGATGGTCTTCATTGTGGAGATATCACGAGGGAGGCTGTGGCGCACCCACAATGAGTTTTACACTAGGTTTCTTGTGTTTCAGATTCTAAGAGGTGAAACCAACCCCGGAGTCTAAAGTTGAAAGAAAAGGCGCAAAGAGGAGGATCCACCAGTAGTTCGCGGTCGCAGCTTGGAGTTCACGGTCGCTAGGACCGTGAACTGGAACCACAATCCGTGAACCACAGAGTGTCCAAATGATTTTTAGAGGTTACTGACATCGAGGCATTTCACGGTCGTAAGACCGTGAACTTGAGCCATGGACCATGAACTCCATAAGTGAAGCGACGCGTTTTGATCTGTGTTTGCGGTCACGGCTTGATGTTCACGAACTTGAACTGGGCGCGATCTGTGTATAAATTTAGAGCTGAAAAAAAGTCGGAGAGCCCAAAGTGAGAGAAACATTCTTCTTCTTGAAATCCTAGAGAGAGAAAGCACGAACCAAGTGGGAGAAGAGGCTAGGGTTTGCTCCAAGTGAAGATTTTGGAAGTTCCTCTTCAAGAGAGGATCTCCACAAGCACAAGGATAGTTGGAGGCATCACAATGATGGTTTCTCTCTCCTTCCTTTGTGTTCTTCCTTTGTCTGGCATGGAGTAGTTGCCCTTTTCACTTGGGTGTTGTAGAACCGTAACTTCTATCATGTAATTGATTGTGTGGATTGAATGATTGTGTGATGATGGCGTTTAATTTAAGAATTGGGGTATTTTACATGGTGATTGTGCATTGTGTGTGTTTGGCAATCTATTGTGTTATTCTAACCTAGCTTAGAGAGAAGCCCCCTTAACTTTAGAGGCTCAAATTGAGTTGGGTTTTCTTATGCATTCCATGCCTCCTAACTAGGTTAATGAAGGGTAAACCTCTAACTCGAATTAGACACCTAGGTTAATTGTGATTATGCCATCCAAACCTTGATTTGAGGGAGAAGGTAAGTCTACCCTCAATTGCTTGGGCCAAGAGGGCTACAATTGTAGCCTCTAATGCTTTCATTGGCCTATAAATTGAGAGGATGGTTTCTAACCATTGTTGCACTTCTTACGGGTCACAATAGCCTTGTCACACACCGGTTCATTCGATGCCATGGTTCATGGTAATTAGTTAGGGGGAAGCAACTCCCGAGTGAAGCTTCTCACCAAGAGTTTTCCAACCTTTTACTTTTCAAGTGTTGCTTTTAAATAGTAGATTGTAGAGATTTCAACAAACAACATTCCGCTAGATAATGTTTCAAACAATTGAAGTAGGGGTACATGGGCCGGCCCGGGTTGATATTTAAGCATACTTGTCGTATATTGCACCCAACTAAGGTTTATACTTGGGCCTTAGGTGGGATTTTATTGTGTATTCAAAGTGCACACATCACCGTCTCATATCACGCCCGTTTCACTAACGAACTTCACGGGTTGCTTATTGACATCACATTTTGGAGATCGTGATCTTAACAGTTGACACTCCTCTTGGAAGTGTGCAAACATCACGGTTTGCTTGTTCACGTCACTGTCTGCGCACGTGATATCTGCACTTTCAACCATTTTTCTCCATTTTCACCCTCTTTCGTCTAACTTTCGATCCCGGTGCCAAGATTACATACTTAGGTCTGAAACATGACAAAACACGAACAAACCCGGTGTAAACTAGCTCCAATGATGGTGCAAACACATCAAACATCAAAAGTCAAGGTACACAAAAGTGTGTAATCTAACTCGAATTAGTGGCCCCTAATCTACGCCTCCGGCCACTTGGCAAAGGGCTCGTCATAGTCTGGGTGATACCGGAGGCCCTAAGGGAATGGGTGATCAAGGTTGTCCATCGCCCTGCATAGACAGATCAAACACCACTTTACAAGAGTCAGTACCAAACATATGAGGAAGTTGATAGAGTGAGTTATGGTCTTAACTGGCTAGACTCAGTCGAGCCACAAAGTATGGCCTGATTGGTCATGTTATGGCCCAAAATTGACCACAATACATGAACAAGTACCCCAAGTGACTTCCAAACCCGAATTTTGATCATATTTAACCCCACGATAACATACTTGACCACAAAAAACCATATATGACACAAGACACACACAAAAGACTCAAACTCACCACAAAATCAAAAAGGAAAAAATGAAATCCGAGGTGGGGGTTGCCTCCCAACCAACTCTTCCTTGCCATCTTTTACTTGGACTCAGATGGAGGAACTAAGGGTCTTTGAGTTCGATCATAAACTCCGCATGCAACACTTTGTCTGCCAGATAGAGCTTGAGGTGATGACTATCGACCTTAAAAGGCTAGATCTGCTGACTACGAATTTTAACCGTGCCATAGGGAAACAACTAGGTACTGTGAATCGTCCCGACCATCTGCAATGCACGTAGCTTGGGAAGAGTTTATGATGGGAGTTGTAGAGAATAACTCAATCGCCAACCTAAAACTCTTTAGGACCCTTCAAACAAGCATCATGGATACGTTTTGTTCGCTCTTTATACATGTGGGTGTTCTCATAATAATGGTAGCGCCAGTCCTCCAATTCCAACATCTGAAATTTATGCTCGGTACCTGCAACTCTCAAATCCAGCTTTAGGATCTCAAGGGCCCAGAAGCCCCTGTTCTCTAACTCGATGGAAAAATGACATGCCTTTGCATACACAAGCAGATGTGGTGAAGTACAAATCAATGGCTTATAGGTTGTCATGTATACCCAGAGAGCATCATCGAGTTTGGTAGACCAATCCTTGCGATATTGAACCACCATATTTTCAATTATTCACTTCAGCTCCTAGTTTGTCAACTCAGGTTGACCACTCGTTTGAGGGTGGTAAGCCATAGACACCTTGTCTTTGACAACATAGCGAGAGAGAAGATTATTAAATTTTACCTGAAAGTGGGTACCTCTACCGCTAATGATGGATCGAGGTGTCCTAAAAAGAGAAAAGAGTTGCTTCAAAAACTAATAAACATGTCTTGCATCATTGGTGGGAAAAGCATGTGTCGGCCCACCTCGAGATGTAATTCACAGCAACCAGGATATAGAGATTACCAGAAGATGGAGGAAAATGACCCATGAAATCGATGTCCCACGCATCAAAAATTTCACAAATGATTAATACATTATGGGGCATCTCATCCCGGGCAGAGATGTTACCTGACCTCTGGAAGTACTCGCACGTCAACATCCATGAAGAGTGATGTCCAGTAAAAGCTCGTTTTTCTCATCTTTGGTGATGTGCGCTTTCCTGCATGGTGACCGCCAGTGGGTCCCTCATGACAGTGAGATAGAATGCCTTAGATCTCGTGCTCCATTGCACACCAAAATATCATCCCATCCAATTTGATCCCCTTGGGTAACTGCTTGCCCACCAAGTAGATAGCGAAGTCTAAGTACCATGTTATGACAATCTCGATGAGGCACAACTGCAAAAGACGCTCATCTTGGAAGGATTCGTTGGTCTCCTCCACGAAGTTTTCCATTAAAAGAGCTTTCAACCGTGAGAGGTGACTGGTAGCAAATTCTCAGCCCCTTTCTGATCCCGGATTTCGATATCAAACTCTTGTAGTAGCAAGATCCATCATATGAGCAGAGGCTTTCTTTAGTCTTTTCTCATCAAAAACCTATTCACTGAGTGATCAGTGTAGACGATAACTCAGGACAACACCATATAAGGCCTGAACTTGCCTAACATATAAACTAATTCCATCACTTCCTTCATAGTGGAGGTATATTCCTCCTAAGAAGAATTGAGGGACTTGGACGCGTAGAAGATGGGTTGGAAATGTTTATCGCGTCCCTACCCCAAGACTTCTCCCACAACATAGGAGCGTGGGTAAACTTCTCTTTCAGTGTATCAAATGAAACTGTGCACTTTACTATAAACTGGAAGGTGACATCCTTCTCTAGGATCTTAATCAATGGTAGAACGATCTACGAGAAATCATTGATGAATCACCTATAAAATCTAGCATGTCCAAGAAAGATGTGGTTCCCCTTTATAGAAACGGGAGGAGGTCGATTGCTAATCATCTCTATATTGGCCCTATCTACCTCAATCACCCTCTTACTGATCTTATGCCCCAACACGATGCCTTCTTGCACCATAAAGTGACACTTCACCCAACTGAGTGTCAAATTTTTCTCTTCGTACCTCTTCAGAATGAGCTCTAAGTTATGGAGACAGTGAGAGAAAGAGTCTCTGTCAACCGAGAAGTCATCCATATAGACTTTCATGATTTCTCCAACCATCCGATCGAATATGGCTAACATGCACCTCTAGAAAGTAGTGCATTACAGAGTCTGAATGGGATTCATCGATATGCGAAGGTGCCAAAAAAGCAAGTGAATGGTCTTCGCTTGATCCTCTCATGTGATAGGGATCTAGGAATAACCGAACATGCTATTCAAGAAGCAGTAGAACTCATGCCCCGAGAGTCTCTCCAGCATCAGGTCAATGAAAGGCACTAGAAATGGTCGTTCTGTGTGTTATTCAGGAAGCTGTAGTAGATCCAGACTTTCCACCAAATCACTGTTCGCATCAAGATCAGCTTTTGTTTCTTGTTTGGGGCAATATTCATCCCGCACTTCTTTGGCACCACTTGAGTCGGGCTAACCCACTGACTATCGTATACAGCAAAGATGATGCCCGCATCCATTAGTTTGATGATCTCTCCTCTAACCACCGATTGAAAATTAGGGCTCAACCTCCACTGCAATTGCCGTACTGGTCGAACCTCATGATCCTCTATGAGCAAAATGAGTGGTTGATCCCCCTGATGTTTGTGATCTTCCAACTCATGGCACGCGCATATTTCTGCAACAGTGCCACCGTGGTGCCATTTTCTCGGGAGTGAGCTTCGAGCTAATAATTACTCAAAGCTTTTGGCCCGCCCCCAGAAATGCATTCTCCAGGTGATTGGGAGGGTCTTAGGTTCCTGATCTGGGGGCTCCTCTAGAAACGTGGTGATCCGCGGCGAATGGGGGATCGGCTAGAATGACTTCTCGCGCTCTTGTAACACACATTTTTCTAATGCCGCCAAGTGCTCCTCCAAATGATGCTCATGTGATGCTTGTTCCCCTAACAAAAGATAACGGTCAAGGGAATCGTTAATGTTTAGGGTTTAGGACTAACTCATCGTGTGAATGAGTGAATTCTCCTGATCAAAAATCGGTACTCTAACAGGAAGGAATCGAGCTCCAATGATCATAGATGGCGAGAATGAGGTCTCCAAGGGTGTTCTTAGTCACTAGCTTTCTCTTTAGATCCCTAAGTCCGTTCTTAGCAGCTGAAAGTCGGATCTTTACAATTTCGCCAAAATTTGCCTTTTGTACCGGAGAGCCTCGGCTCGACCAGGTTTAGGCTGCCGAAACTCTTAAACTTCAGCCCGACAACGTTCAGGCCGTCAAAGATCTTCGGCCCGACATGGCTGCTTCATCCAGAAAGCCTCGGCTCGACCAAGTCTCGGCCAGAATTTTACCTAAATTCTAGTTCCTAGATACGAAACTTGTTTGCTAGAGCTACGTCAAGAATTAGAAATAGAATGATTGTTTCATGGCGCAATTTCAGGAGCTTCTTACCAAGTTTAGGAAAATCATAAAGTTTCCGTTTTAATTGCCTTATTAATAACGACATGAAATTTCCTTTTCAATTTCCATATTAAAGTGTCCTTTTTAAACAGCTAATCATGGAATCATTCCGCTACTAATCAACCCTTACAAATGGCAAATCGTTTGAATTGGCATGATATAATTACCTAGCTAATCACGGGAGAATAGGATTATTAGTTTTTTTTTTTTTTGCGTTACAAGGAGGCCGCAGCCAAGCAGAAGAAAGTTTACATGGAGGTGGATGAAGGGGAAGAGGTAGATGAGGTAGCAACAATGCGACGCTCAAAAGTGATGCCCATGCTGTCTTCCAAGAGAATGCTTCCTAAGCCTTGGGGTGGGTTCGCAAGCTCATGCATACCGTAGGGATAGATGAGACTGTGCTTCGAGAGCCAGTCCGCGACTCGATTCCCTTCTCGGTATGTATGAGTGATGCTCACCAACCAGTCTTGACTTAGTTTCCTGCGAATAGCATATATGAGAGTCGAGTACGGGTGCACTTGATCATGCCGATTCTGAATGAGCTCAATAGCCAGTTTGGAGTCAGATTCTATTCTTAAAACTCGGCAACCTCTAGCCCAAGCTATCTCTAGACCATGAAAGAAAGCCCAAAGCTCGGCTAAAGCTGCTGTGGCCGATCCAATGTTTCCAACAAAGCCAGTGATCCACTACCCTGAACTATCTCGAATGCATCCTCCAGTTCTTGCTGGCCCAAGGTTACCACAAGAAGCTCCATCAATGTTGAGAGAGAACCAACCTGCAGGCGAAGCTTTCCAGCCAATGCTTGCCAAGATCCGCGTAGCCGGCTGTACTCTGTTGTTGGGGAGAAGAGTTGGAGCTTCCCATGGCTGATGACATAGCTTGGCTTGGCCACAATAGAATGAGCGAGAGTCGGAGGAGATAGAGCCATTGAAGCGCCCTTGAAAACGAAGGTGCATCTATTCTTCCACAAGCACCACAATGCAACACTGAAAAAAGCAGCCCACGACATCCCTAGGCTGCCGATATCGGTGTTGGCGAGGTTAGCTCGAAGCCAACTATGCTGGTCAGCACTGAAGAAGGCGTGCTGCTTCGGGCCCGGCACATGTCTTGTCCAAAAGAAAAGGGCTGGGGGGGCAGTCCCTACGAATATGGAGGATGCTTTCGGGCTGTCCTTGGCATCGCACACAATCCGAGTTAGGCGCCAATTTCCTGGAAAAACGAAGCAGATTAGTTACTATTTTCCCAAGGAGAGTCAACCACATGAAGTTCCTGACACGCTCAGGAACAGGTAGCTGCCAAATTGTCTTCCAATGCTTCTTATCTGGATCTGCAGTATGTTGATTAAGAAGGCTATAGGCCGACTTTGCTGAAAACTTTCCATCAGAGGAAGCACTCCAGAACATCGTGTCACCCTCCATCGACAGATTGTCCACCGCCGTGCGGAGAATCTTCTGCAGAACATCATGGGGAAGAAGGTCTGAGAAGAGGTCGGTCCGCCATGTTCCTTCTTGCGTCACGAAATCTGCAACAACCGCGCCTTCTATGTCACTTGGAATCGGGCTCACAGCAACGTCTATCAAGGGTACCTGCAAAATCCACACATCCAGCCAAAACTTAGTGTGTTTACCATTCTTTATATTCCAAGCACAACCTTTTCGAAGAAGATTAGCAGCTCTAGAAAAGCTGTTCCAGGTGAAGGAACTTCCCTGAATTAGTCGGATGATGTTTAAATCTTCTTGACCTCGGCCGTATTTCTCCCTCATCACCATGGTCCACAGGCTGTCCTTCTCCTTAAGAATTCTCCATCCACCTTTTGCCAGCATAGCTAGATTTGCTTGTCTAAGAGATCGAAGGCCGGCTCCACCTTGTTTCTTAGGGAGAACCAATCCCATGCTACAAGGTGCATTTTGGATTTGTTCTCCTCCTCTCCCCAAATAAAATCCATGTTTAACCTGTCTATATTTTGCACACACCACTGGGAATAAGTTCAGTGCTCATAGTATAGGTGGGAAGTGATGAGGTTACCGAACGAGCAATTGTGAGCCTGGCTGCCAGAGATAGACGGCGAGCCTTCCAGGGGGCCAACTTCTTCTGAATCGTCAAGATTAATCCCTGATACCACCCTTTAGTGACTCGACCATGGATGGTATCTATTCCCAAGTATTTTTCAAGCTCATGCTTAAGAGGGATTCCTACTTTCCTACTCAGAAGAGTCGCCTTGGTTCGGTCCACATTGGAGGAGATATACATAATCGACTTGCTGTAATTGACTCGCTGCCCCGAGCTATAACAGAAGTCATCGAGGCATTCCTTGACCACCTTGATCTGGCGCGATTCTGCTTCAGCAAAAAGAAGCAGATCATCTACGAAAAAAAGATGAGTCAGAGGCAAGCCTTCCTTAGTAAGATGAATGGGTTTCCATTTCTTACTAAGACAGGCTTCATCAATCTTATGAGACAGGCATTCCATACATAAAACAAAAAGATAGGGTGACAAGGGATCTCCCTGAAGAACGCCGCGGGTGGGAGTGATTGATTGAGAAAGCTTCCCATTCCACAGGATTCTCATTCTGTTTTGCTCCACGCAGTACATAATACAACTTATCCAGGAGCTTGGGAGGGCCAATCTCTTTCAAAGTGTCTCTCAAGAACTCCCAACGAAGCATATCATATGCTTTCCCAAGATCAATCTTAAACACCATCCCGCCTTTTCTCTTTCTGAGGGTGTGAAGAACTTCTTGCACAATGATGATATTATCCGTTGTTTGCCTACCCGGGATGAAGCTACTTTTCCTGGGAGAGACTAACTTCCTCATGATCGGTTTCAGACGACTCGTCATGGTTATGGTAATGGCTTTTAGGCTGACATTATTCAGAGAGATTGGTCTTAGTTGAGTGACCATCTCAGGATTGTCAATCTTTGGGATGAGCACCACTGTTGACTCGGTCACCGCATCCGGGAGCAGCCCTGTTGAGAAAAACCGAGTAGCCATCTGTGCAAGAGACCTTCCAGTCGTGCTCCAAGAATGCTGGTAGAAAGCCGCCTGAAACCCGTCTGGCCCAGGAGCCTGGAGGGCTTCATATCAAAAATCGCTTTGTGGATGTCCATGATAGTGAAGGGACGCATCAGGGTCATCATCTCAGCTGAATCAAGTCTAGGGAACGCCTATTTAGGTAGTCGGTCTTCATAGACTGAACTATCCTGCAAGTAAAGATTAGCAAAATAATCAAAGACTAGGAAGCCAAGGGCCTGAGGATCGTCTAACCACAACCCATTAGCATCTCTCAGAGTCTCGATCTTATTGCGGCGTCTCCTAATATTGACTTGTTGGTGAAAGTACGTCGTGTTCCGCTCTCCAAACTTGACCCACTGGTCTCTCGCTCTTTGAAACCACAGAAGCTCCTCTTGTTCCAAGACTTTGTCCAACTCATCTTCTAGCTTGGAATGGAGTTTTCCTAGACCAGGGGTGAAGGAGTCCGCAAGTCTGAGCTCCACTCCTCGAATTCGAGCGAGAAGCCTGCGCTTCTTTTGCTGAATATTCCCAAAAACGTTGGAGTTCCACTCCTTGAGCTTAGTTGCAAGGTTGCTCAGAGCTTCAGGGAAAGGGGAGTTGTCATCCCAAATGCCTGCAACGATAGTTAATTATAATTATTACTGCCTCGCTGTTTGTATTTTACCCATGGTTCGAAAAGGCAAGCTTAAGGACGGTTAGGCGCAAGACAATGGCAAAATGCATTGCCTCGGAGTTTCCCGCATAATTATATCATTGAACACATCAATGGAGTAAGTTGACATATAAGTCTCTCTTAAATATTACTAGCTAGATCGAGCTAGTAAGTCAATATTAAAGGAGAAAATTAACGTCAACTACGAAATCAATTTTCTATATCAATATTTTCAGTAGCTCAAGAACTTTGTGAGCTATTAAGCTATGATTTTATGAATTTGTAACCTATGTTCTTGTCATTAAGTATTGAGTAAGTTATTAGTCATATTAACTGAAGTGAGAAAATGCTATAGATTATTCTTTTATTTATCATGTCGTGCGAATTGTTGTTTTTCTTCCACGCCTAGACACGCTTAGTCTAGTTAGACAAATCCTCAGCGCTCGCCTTACGCCTAGTGCCTTTTTGAACCTTGTTTACCACTGGAAATAACTTGGTGTATAAGTATATTAATTATTGTTATTTCATTGCAATTATCAACTGTATAATTTAAAAATATGTTTGATAAAACAAATATGTTTAATAATGGTAATTAGTGAGCTTATTAATTTTAACACCATATTTTTATAATATCTTGAGCTATTGAAATTAAAAGGTTTCAAAATCTTCACTGGTTTGTTGAGATGTGACCCTAAATTCATTAGAATCGACCGTTTCTCAATTTGGGGTCACGAGTGAAGAAAGCATGAATAATGGCAAAGCTTCGATTTAGGTTTTCTAAATTTCAATAATAACCCTAATTTATTCTGTAATTTAAACACTAAACCTACTAATTCAAATCCTAATTCAGATCCAAAATTATGCTTTGAATTTAGAGTTTAGGGTGGAGCCATATGCTTTGAATTCAAATTCTAAATTAATAAGTATCTCTTAATTATTAATCGTATTAATTATTTTTCATTGTATTCGTTATGAAAATAATATTAGATAGTTAATTCAAAAAATTTCCAAAAGGTATAATCTCATGTAGACCAACCAATCCATTCGTTCGTTCGACTGGTCACTCGGACAGACGACATACATGTGTGTGATATAGAAGTCATTTAGGTGCTTCCTGACCCACCAAAGTGGGTGAGTGAAATGCTCTTAGGAGAGATAAGTCTAATTAAATACACTTTTAACATATATTCATCTAGCTACTAATATGATAATTTCTCTAGACTTCTCATATTGCTTTCAAAAATCAAAACTATTCATTCCACACAGCAAATGTCGTAATTTATTATAAAATTTCTCATAATCATTAATTATCTGATTTATCCACAAGAATATCTATAAAAAAAAAAGGAAAAAACACTCCAGCTCACAATCTCCCTCTATTCTTCTTTTTTCTTTCTCTCGCCTTCCTGGCATCCAAAATGGCATCTGAGATCACAAACATTGACTTACTTCCACGAGCAAATGACACCAACCTCGTGCCCACCAATCCGTCCGCCAAGTTGCCGTTGAAGCACTTCTGCCAATTTTCCCTGCTACTGCTACGCTCTCAAATCGAACCTTTGCTGATCGGACTCGACTTGTTGGGATTTCTTGATGGAACTGCAGTCGCACCTCCCGGTACGATCATCAAGCACGGCGCTGAAGCGTCTGGCCACCCAGCTATCTCTGGTTCAAGCTCCGGTCAGTGATGCTGACTTGCCCTGCATGTATACTCAATTTGCTGCTGTAATTAGGGCTCGTGGGACGATACCAACAATCGAAGAATTTCCCGAAAGCCTTGTTGAATACGAGGCTGATACGAAACAACAGCAGCAGCCTAGGGGTCTTGGCGGTGGCCGCGGACAGCGACGCTTCTCTTCCACTCCCAACAGACCCCAGGCTTTTTATCCACTCCTAACTCATTTGCAGGTGGAACTACGGGTCAAGAACGTTCAGGTGGGCCCGTGATCATTTGTTCAATTTTGTAATCGGGCGGTCTACTCAGCTAGGATCAGCAACAAGCTTTTCCCTACCACCCAACCACCACAAGCCCTAGTCCATCACACTATGCAGTCTCCATCCTATAGTGTGCCGTTTGCTGCTGCTGGCCCATGGTTGATGGATCCAGAAACCTCACATCACAGCTGACTTGGGAAATTTATCAATTTATTTTTATTATGATTGATTCAGGTTTGCGTATTACACTTGTTGGTAGGGGACCAGATCAAGTCAGTATCCTTGCTATCAGTAACTGTCAGTAATCCAATCATGTGTCCCTATGTGTCACCCTTTTCTTTTTATTTAAATTGAACACGGAGGGGCACAAATGTAAAATTGCACCCCCTATTTAATGATGTCTCTGACGCGCTGACGGGACGCGGATCCCACTCCCCACCCCACACTGGTTGTCTGGTTCCCCCTTTCTCTCAATCTTTGTTTTATTTTATTATTAAAAGAAAAAATATATTATTTCTTCTCTCTCCCATCTCCAACAAAAATAATCTAACCATCCTAACTATCTCTAAACTAATTCCAGCTCAAATTGAATGATGATTTTTTCGTTAAATAATACATTGTTAAAGACACTAATTACAAGTATAAATATGATTATCACTTTATACTATCATGGTAAAACATGGTAAAATATGTTGAAGAAAATTACAATTCTAACTACCATACAATACCACATGGTAAAACGTGGTAAAACATGGTAAAATATGTTGAAGAAAATTAAAAATCTAACTACCATACAATACCACATAGTATAACGTGGTAAAACATGCTACAGAGATTTACAAATCTAATTACCATACCATACCATATGGTATAACATGCTAAAATAAAATTACAAATCAAACTACCACCACATGGTATTGTAGACACCACTTTTTGTCCGGGTTAAAATCTTTTTACTTAAATAAAATATAGTTTTTATTGAAGATTTGCAATAGTGAGTTACTTGATTTTCAAACTAAAATATATTGATAGTGCTTGAGACGGTCGTGTTCGCATTAACTCTATGAGATAAGAAATAGCAAATCTCGATTGATAGAGTTGTTTAAGACATTCACTCGGCTTGGGTTAGTGGGGTTTCGATTTTGAGTAAAAACCCATTTACCTCCGCCCAACTTTCCCCAAGATCATGCACAGATCTTGAGTAAAAAACCCAGCAAGCTTGTAAGAGTAAAAAGGGCAAACTTCCACCTACCACCTTTTCTGTTCTCATAAAAAAGGCTTCCAAGCAAAGGGGAATAGGAGAAAGCGACTGAAGCAAAGAAGCTAGGACCAGTAGAGGCCAAAGAAGGAAACAAACAAACAACCACCACATCCCAATCACAAGCCAGGGTAGGTTATTCTCATCACTAAAAAACCATCATCATCACCACTTCACGCCCTCCACACTTAAAAACACAAATATATGTCTAATGCTTTCTATGCTTGTTTCTTTACTTCATAAGCTGGTTTGTTCTACTTTCTATGTTTTCTATGCTTGTTTTCTTTACTTCCAAAACTAGTTTGTTCTACTTTCTATGCTTTCTATGCTTGTTTTCTTTACTTCCTAAGCTGGTTTGTTTTACCATCTGCTACTGCCTGTTTTTATTCGCCAAGTATATTAACTAAAGAAACTCATCTCAAAGAAGCATCTAAGTCTTTCGATCAAAATAAGAAACAGTAAACTCAAAACATGTGGCTGCTGGCATCAACCAACCTTTGTTGTTTAGTTTATACACTACTTTTACCTCTAATATATTTAAACATGGCACACCTCAAAATACTATATCTTACTAAACTTGCTAATCACTGATTAGGTAAGCTAAGTATCTGCCAATCCCAAATTTCTCGTTTTTATTAAGCTCAAATAACTAAAGTTTCGAACTTTTAAAGAAACAATCAGAAACAAGAACTTGATACCATACAAGCAAAAACAGTTTTTGAAAGGTATTTTAAAATACCTTGTTTCTGTTTAAAGGGTTTCTTCTCTATCTTAAACTCAATACCTTAGTTGAAATTTAACACTTAGGTATTATTAACCGGTCTAGCAAGAGCTTTAGCTTTTGCTAAACCCTTTTTGCTTCTTATGATGATTTAAATCGCTTAAAATCTGTTTTTGCTAAGTCATGTGCTTAAGCAAAAAAATATGGAGGGATTTCACCTGTGAAGTTCTCGTCCTAAACCTGCAAAATCAGAGAAGTCAGGAGTCAGAACCCCAAATAAAAAAAAACCAAAATAAAAAATACGCAAAAGCAGAACCTACCTAAAGCATTCGCCGTCGTCTTTGGTGTAATCCACGCCGCCGGCGACGACGACCGCCGCCTCTTCCTTCCTTATCTCGGCAGAAACAAAAAAACCAAAACAAAAATAAAACAAGTTAAATCTAGATCTAAGTCCCAAAATCAAACAAAATTGGGTGTGCATGTCCGATAATCTTACCAGAGGGCAAGATCCTCTTGTCACCATCGTGTCTCTAACCAGAATCAAAAGCTTTCCCCTCGGTTTGGAGTCAATTTCCGGAAAAAAACAAGAAATAGGATTGAGAATTCTAAAAGACTAAAATCAAATCTAAAATCGAGCATGCAAGCAGAAAAACGAACCTTTAGGCCTCCCTAGCCGTTCGTTTGTCGTGGTTTGGCCGCGCTCGCCGTCGTTTGCCGCCGGCGGCGCCTTTCCTCCTCTCGCCGTTTCCAGAAGTGGGGTGAGAGAGAGGGTGTCGGCGGCGATTCACCTGAGTGGCTAGGGTCTCGTTGTCTTTTCTTTGAAGGAGGAGAAGAGAGAGGCGAGTGAGGTTAGTAGAGAGGAGAGAGCGGCGTTTAGTTAGGGAGGCTAGGGTTTCGGTTAGTCTTGGACGAGAAGAACGAGAGGTTTGAGAGAGAGTGGCGGCTGCTTTAGTTTGATTAGGGTTTCCATTTTTGGTTTAAGACACCAATTTATACCCACCCAGAAAAGACCAGTTTACTCTTAGGGTTTCGCTCTAATTATACTCTCTTGCCACCGCGTTTTTGGCCTTTTACCAAACTACCCTTCCCCCTTAACTGCACCAAAACGAGAATTAGTAAAAAATGAATGCTGCGGGTTTCGAACCTACATTCTCGGGTCGAACGAGACATGTGACTGGCGCCTTAGCCAGTTGGGGACGATAAAGAGTCGAGCTACGGTACAAATCGATAAGTCTTTCTTTCCTTCGCTTTTTGGGTGTTCAATATATTGTCTGTGCTTTTTAATATATCTTGTATTTAATTATTTGCATTCATTCATACAAGCTCTATACCCGAGCTATCCCTTTAGAAAGTGAAAGGAGTAGCGTGACTTCTACAATAGTAGGGGAATAACGTGAAACTTTCTAACCAAGTTGAACTCAAATCCGAGGTTGATTTGAGGTATCTGGCTAACTCGAAAGAGTTATAGTTGGATACAACTTGGGAGCCAATTCTTAGGAACTTCTCACCCAACATATAGTCACCTTATAAAGCCGTCCAAAACTTATCCAAGAGCCTACCTTAAACCTCATAGTTAAATCATCCAAGAACTTAAGGTTTATGTAATCGGTGTCATGTTTGTTATACTTTTGATGCATGTTTGCCTATAACTTGATAAATTGTGCTTTATCAGTTATTCATAAATTATGTGGGTCAATTATACGCAAAAAAAATTTCTAATCTTTGATTATCATTCTCCATTTAGCTCTTGTGTAATTATTAAAGGAATTTCACAAGTATTCATGTATCCACCAAAAATCTATATTGCATACCACATCCATATCATTTAGCATGATTATCATACATTCATCTCATTTATCAACATTGCGGAATTTAACCATAATAAATCAAGAATTCTCTAAAATTGTTCATCCACGAGGATAAAGTCAACCCCTATGTACCAGATCCAAGGTTGTGCTCATTCTAGAAGAAATTCGATGACAGCAAAAGAAGTCAACGGTACCTGGAAAAAATGAAATGACAAGTTGCTATGATCGCAAGGAATCTATCAGAAATTTCGAAGAAATTATTCGTTCAAACATCAATAACCCGCCCAATCACGAAGATCAGTAAGCCTACTATAAGATAGAGCTTGATTTGAAGATGATGTAGCCCTGCATAATCAAATAAATGCGAGATACTTCACCATATTGAAGAAATGTACCAGCATTTGCTTCATACTAAGGAATAAAGAGTTGTTTGTATTTCCATATGTTTGGGACATTGTGTAATTGCTACCAATCTAGATTTAGATGTTTGCATCAATGGTCCTTTTCTTTTCAAAATGATTGCATCTCTTCAAGATTTTTTTTTAATGAATTTTGCTCCTCTGAAATGGGAACGTTAAAATGGCCTTTCATGTTTCCAAGTTAAGCCATGAGATTTTCATATTAAGAAAATATATACATCCCACTGGTGTCGAGTGATTATAAACACTTCATGAGTGTCAAAACTTTTTCACCCCACTAATAATCAGATTGTGCACACCTTACTGGTATCGAGAGTTTGAGCACCCCAATGGTGTTGAGAGTGTAAACACCCCACTGGTGTCCATAAATAATGCGAGCTAAATAGTCAAAGGGTGTAACGAGGATACGAAACTAGGCTGCTTATAGAAGTTTGTCACTGCCATAACCGATATCATCTATCAAATTAAGGCTCGACTAGAAAGGAGGTTGATTATCCAAATCATGGTCCATAACCACCGATATGCCGACATCATAATAGCCAAATTCTCACAAAGCCCTAACGGCCAGAAGATTGAGGAGGTTGAATGATCCAATTTGAAAAACTCATATCATCAGTTGAGGTTTTAAGGAGACAAGAAGCCTCGTTGTCCAAATGTCTACATTCCAAAATCTGAATCGGGGGATTCAAGCGCAAAAAGCGTTCAAACAAAGAGTCCACATACAAAAAGGAATTCTTCAATAAAAAAAAGGAATGGTCTATTCACCATAGCCAACAAGAAGAAGCTCCCACAAAGATCGACATATTGACAAGTTTCTAACATTTTGATGCTCGTACACAGATTCGGAAGAGTCAAAATGACACCATGTATGGGGCATAACAAAGTCAAGTAAGTCCCGCAAAAAAATGCAAGGAAAAGAAAATCATAATAAAAAAATAGAAAAGCTTTTGGGACTTACATATTATATGCCCCTTACATGAGCATTTGAAGTAAAAACCATTCAGACTCGTGATGAAAAATTACTGGCTACCTCTGCTAATAGGCCTAAGAGATCATTTTGGGTTTACCTCAGGAGTGCGCAGTGCTCATCCTCTCAGTTGGCAAGGTCTATACACTCAAGTGAGACTATACATCAAATTAATCAGCCTTCCAAGCTGAAAGGGCATTTGTCTCCCAAGTGCGAAGAAATAACACAAGAAACCCTTAAAAGGAAGGGCCCCCAAGCCAAAAATGTCGACATACGCTTAAAGTACATCCCTATGATGATCTCCATTATCCAACACTTTCAAGTCAAAGAAGAACCCTCCCATGATAATAAGACTCGACAATTATGACTGCCACATAAAAGTCTTCATCCTTCATCAGTCCGAGAGCATATGAAAAGTAGAAGTCTGCATCATACCAATACCCTCTTTTTCCATCCTTTCAAGGTCAAATAAAGACCTCAACAAATGAGAAGATTTCATAATCGAGTTTAGTTACTTCACTACTCAAGCTTACCCCTCAAAAGTAAAAGTTCAAGACATGGGGGCAACATGATTCAACATATACCCATAAATATACCTAAGATAAACTACCATTATCAAGGAAAATGAGACTTCCTCAATAAGGATCTCCCCTATCCATCAACTGTCTCGTACGTTGGAGCAAACAAATATCCCTCTAGAGGAACTTTTCACGACAAAAATATGATCCCCATTATCTATCGACCAGACTCATACCTAGGGGGCAAGCCGAAAAACCCTCAATATAAAACTTCATATGACTAAACCCAGATGTCACAGGGATTTCCTTTACCCACCTCACTTGATGAAAGCATGATTTACATAATACGGGGACTCTTACAATAGGAGTCATACCAAGCAAGAGCCACCATTCAGGGAAGTTTGAGAACTTTCACACTGGGACCAAACAAAGATAGCTCGAACTCTTCCCAACCAGCCTATACCTTGAACACATTTTTCCCATCAAGCATGGTGACCAGCATCCTGATAGTAGCTGAAGTATCGTAAACTCAAATCACCCATAGGAATGAGTGAGAGTGAAATTGAGCGTGAGAGTGAATGAACGTGAGGGCTTATGAATATTCTCATGGCATGGCTTATAAAAAAACAAATTTTAAACAATGTGGCAATAACCACATAATAAATTATTTTTCTCAAAATTGCACACACTTCCCTCAATCGAGGCTTTGGTTTCTAAAAATCAGGTTCCCATTATACATTTTCAAACAAGATTTTTCAAACATTGTTTGCATTCGTCTTAAATCAAGATTGGCAAAAGTTACGCTTTGTTTCAAAGAGTGGAAAGCAAGTAACATCTTCTTGGGGGCAAATGGTGTGACCCAACAAAGAAAGAAGTTCAAATGCTCATAGTAGGTTTCCCTACTCTCCAAATCATGACTAAACAAGAAATCTCAGAGATCTTGAATCACTCTGTTCAAGCTATCCTGCTATTAAGTCAACTCATCCTTAAAGCAACTTTCCTATAATGAGCTCATGACTACCAATATACCATGATTACTCAAGAGAAGATATGTGGAACCCTAGCTTGAGAAACAAGCAACCCAACAGTTGGCACCAATGGGACATACCACAAGATGAAAGTGCACAACAGATCATGGGATACAACTTGATGTGGCCTTGAAGATGGATAATTTGAAATTCTCACAAGTCCAATACTCAATCTTCTCACTAATTCGTTGTGAGATTTCCATATACTCTTCACCAATTGGAGGAACGGGTCGATCGACTATCCTCTCATGGCCTATTATGTAGCTCACACCTTCCAGCGAAGTCAATCAAACATATCTTGTAAAACCGACATCAACAAGACAATACCCAGAGATGATAAATTCCTCTTAGCCAAGCACGACATACTCTCATAGCAACAATATCAATCAAACTAAAGGAACACATTATCTGTAGACCACCTTGCTACAAAAGTCACCCACATAATCAACCTACCAAACACATACCATGAGTAAGAAGATCATGTGGCTGCCACATCAGCCACTCAAGCACGAGTGTCCAGGCAAAGGACCCACTTATCGTCGGTACCTAGAGATGACATACTTTGGGCTCACTGGGGAGACAAAGAGGAAATACTATTTGGCAAGCCCAGTACCTCAAGAGGATGACAAACACCGAAGGAAGAAAGCACCCACCAGCAACACCCAAGTTACTCCAGAGCGAGCACAACTAAGGTTCAACTTTACTTAAAAGGGACAATGACGCAGTTCCTTGTGGATGATTAATTTAAAATAATACATCATAAAAACTGTGATAAATGATCATAATCTTCCTTTGCATACCCTTCAAGACATCATCATATGACTCATCATACAACCTTTTTCAAATGCACTTCAGACAATCATTTGACATCATTCATCATATGACTAATTACAAAATACCTTGCATTAGCATCATATCATATTACAAAATACCTTACCTTTGCGCATCATGGTGAAGTCGAATTCAAATATTTTACCAATACCAAGTTTGAGACATACCTAAGATCTACCTAGACTCAACTGATTGTGTTTTCAACACCTCATGCCAAGCACACAACTCTATGCCACTCGTCATCGAGTTAAGATTTCGCATATCCTCATGAATTTTATCGCCAAGACATACATGATCAATTAGGCTACACCGCCATGGATGAAAATCCCAGACCAAGCTATACCGCCATAAAACCCCAAATCAGGCTATACCGCCCCGGGAATCTCACCCAAACCAGACCATACTACCACGACAGCACACAAACCTAAATCACGCTATACCACCACGGGAAGCTCACCCAATCAAGCCATACCGCCAAAATACCAAAATATCAACTCAGGCCCTACCGCCAAATTAAAGTACCAAATACCAACTCAAGCCCTATCGCCATGATGCCTAAATACCAACACAAACCCTACCGCCCACGATATCTAAGAACTAACTCAGAACCTACCGCCACAATACCTAAGAAAGAAGACAGGCCCTACCGCCACACAAAAAGACCAATGCAGGCTATACTACCATGAAAAGAAACCATTGCAAGCTACACCGCCATAAAAAAAAAAGAAATCATTTCAGGCTATACCGCCAAGATACAAAGAAACCCAAGTCAGGCT
Organism: Linum tenue; assembly: GCA_946122785.1. Lineage (NCBI taxonomy): Eukaryota > Viridiplantae > Streptophyta > Magnoliopsida > Malpighiales > Linaceae > Linum > Linum tenue. The sequence continues at coordinate 32,918,847 of CAMGYJ010000008.1, forward strand.
ATACTGCTCTAGAAACAACCAAACCCAAATTAGGCTATAACGGCATGGGGGCAACATAGACCAAGATCAGGCTATACCACCATGGGACCACGAATCCCGACTAGGTTGAACCACCATGTTAGCAAAACCCAAATCAGGCTCTAGCGCCATGGAACAAAAAAAACTAAACAAGTCCATACTCTAAACCAGGCCATACCACCATGAGAGTAAGCAAGTCCTTTTTGCTATACCGCATGGGAACAAACAAGTTATATCGTCGCTTGAACTGATTGATACTTTGTTTAGCTTCTAAAAATATATAAACCGAAAAAAATGGTGTTTTAAGATAACTTTGTATACCTCTCAAATACCAAGAGATATACAAAGGGGGGCAACTGTAGACACCACTTTTTGTCCGGGTTAAAATCTTTTTACTTAAATAAATTTTAGTTTTTATTGAAGATTTGCAATAGCGAGTTACTTGATTTTCAAACTAAAATATATTGATAGTGCATGAGACGGTCGTGTTCGCATTAACTCTATGAGATAAGAAATAGCCAATCTCGATTGATAGAGTTGTTTAAGACATTCACTCGGCTTGGGTTAGTGGGGTTTTGATTTTCATGTTCTGGTTTGGTTAAGCGAATTAACCAATTGATTAATCTCATTGTCATGAGTTGTTTAAGACCAATAACAATTGAATTGGACGATAGAGTTGGAGTTGAGAACAATAAAATATGAGGAGAAGGTTAAACATAAATTACCCTTAACATAAGTTTTGATTACTAAATAATAATTATAACTATGATTAGTAATCAATTACAATTACATAGACCCTTTCATTAAACAAAGATTACAAATTACAAATTTTATTACAAGGGATCAAAGCCAAAGTCAACTCAGTCCAGCCCCAGTCAACAAAGTCAAACCGGTCAGAGAACAGGTCTGACCAAACCCATATCGGTCCGACCCAACTCAGACCGGTCCGACCCAAACCCGACACTGTTCCAGACTTGGGTAACAAGTTGACTCTCCTATAAAAAAACACGCCACTTTTCTGAATAAAGGGGGAGCTCTTCTTCTTCTTCCTTTCCCCTACCTCGATCTGCTCCTTCTCAACAAAAGCAGGGGCTGAACTTTCTTCTTCATCTTCACCCCTGCACTTCCCTTTCCCTTTCCCCCTATTCCTCTTTAGCCATGATAATCCTAAACAAAAAAAAAATTAAACAGATACAGATTTTCTCATTCTTATCCCAAAGAGCAAAAAGCAGTAAAGAAGAGCACCTAAAAAACCATTCACCTCCGCCCAACTTTCCCCAAGATCATGCACAGATCTTGAGTAAAAAACCCAGCAAGCTTGTAAGAGTAAAAAGGGCAAACTTCCACCTTCCACCTTTTCTGTTCTCATAAAAAAGGCTTCCAAGCAAAGGGGAATAGGAGAAAGCGTCTGAAGCAAAGAAGCTAGGACCAGTAGAGGCCAAAGAAGGAAACAAACAAACAACCACCACATCCCAATCACAAGCCAGGGTAGGTTATTCTCATCACTAAAAAACCATCATCATCACCACTTCACACCCTCCACACTTAAAAACACAAATATTTGTCAAATGCTTTCTATGCTTATTTCTTTACTTCATAAGCTGGTTTGTTCTACTTTCTATGTTTTCTATGCTTGTTTTCTTTACTTCCTAAACTGGTTTGTTCTACTTTCTATGCTTTCTATGCTTCTTTTCTTTACTTCCTAAGCTGGTTTGTTCTACTCTCTATGCTTTCTATGCTTGTTTTCTTTACTACCTAAGCTGGTTTGTTTTACTTTCTGCTACTGTCTGTTTTTATTCGCCAAGTATATTAACTAAAGAAACTCATCTCAAAGAAGCATCTAAGTTTTTCGATCAAAATAAGAAACAGTAAACTCAAAACATATGGCTGCTGGCATCAACCAACCTTTGTTGTTTAGTTTATACACTACTTTTACCTCTAATATATTTAAACATGGCACACCTCAAAGTACTATATCTTAATAAACTTGCTAATCACTGATTAGGTAAGCTAAGTATCTGCCAATCCCAAAGTTCTCGTTTTTATTAAGCTCAAATAACTCAAGTTTCGAACTTTTAAAGAAACAATCAGAAACAAGAACTTGATACCATACAAGCAAAAACAGTTTTTGAAAGGTATTTTAAAATACCTTGTTTCTGTTTAAAGGGCTTCCCCTCTATCTTAAACTCAATACCTTAGTTCAAATTTAACACGTAGGTATTATTAACCGGTCTAGCAAGAGCTTGAGCTTTTGCTAAACCCTTTTTGCTTCTTATGATGATTTAAATCGCTTAAAATCTGTTTTTGCTAAGTCATGTGCTCAAGCAAAAAAATATGGAGGGATTTCACCTGTGAAGTTCTCGTCCTAAACCTGCAAAATCAGAGAAGTCAGGAGTCAGAACCCCAAATAAAAAAAAACCAAAATATAAAATACGCAAAAGCAGAACCTACCTAAAGCATTCGCCGTCGGCTTTGGTGTAATCCACGCCGCCGGCGCCAGCGACCGCCGCCTCTCCCTTCCTTATCTCGGTAGAAACAAAAAAACCAAAACAAAAATCGAAACAAAAATAAAACAAGTTAAATCTAGATCTAAGTCCCAAAATCAAACAAAATTGGGTGTGCATGTCCGATAATCTTACCAGAGGGCAAGATCCTCTTGTCACCATCGTGTCTCTAACCAGAATCAAAAGCTTTCCCCTCGGTTTGGAGTCGATTTTCGAAAAAAAACAAGAAATAGGATTGAGAATTCTAAAAGACTAAAATCAAATCTAAAATTGAGCATGCAAGCAGAAAAACGAACCCTTAGGCCTCCCTAGCCGTTCGTTTGTCATGGTTTGGCCGCGCTCGCCGTCGTTTGCCGCCGCCGGCGCCTTTCCTCATCTCGCCGTTTCCAGAAGTGGGGTGAGAGAGAGGGTGTCGGCGGCGATTCACCTGAGTGGCTAGGGTCCCGTTGTCTTTTCTTTGAAGGAGGATAAGAGAGAGGCGAGTGAGGTTAGTAGAGAGGAAAGAGCGGCATTTAGCTAGGGAGGCTAGGGTTTCGGTTAGTCTTGGACGAGAAGAACGAGAGGTTTGAGAGAGAGTGGCGGCTGCTTTAGTTTGATTAGGGTTTCCATTTTTGGTTTAAAAGACCAATTTATACCCACCCGGAAAAGACTAGTTTACCCTTAGGGTTTCGCTCTAATTCTACTCCCTTGCCACCACGTTTTTTGGCCTTTTACCAAAACGAGAATTAGTAAAAAATGAATGCTGCAGGTTTCGAACCTACATTCTCGGGTCGAACGAGACATGTGACTGGCGCCTTAGCCAGTTGGGCTGCTGGCCCATCTTGCAACAATCTAATCATCCCATTTAATTTTATGATTTAACATCCTTAATACGAAATGTTAAGATGAGGATTACGTTTATCTCGTATTTTTGTCCAATACATCGAATTACCTCCTAAATATTATAATCCGTGCAAAACTATAAATGAAGTATTTTTGTCCTAAATATTTCTTCCTTTGACCCCAAGAAGAAGAAAATCTAAAGATATTTTGATTTTTAGAGGGTTTTCTCCCATAAGGCCTTTTGAAAAAACTCTTGTATCTGGCACTACAAAATAGATCCGTAGACTCCATCTCGAGACAACATTGACAGAGGGGCTACACGGCCAATGTGCCATGTTGAATAGAAATCTGTCAAATCCAAATACTAGGTTTGTTGTCTACCAATAGGATGTATTGTATTTTCCTGTCCTCGTGAGTTTCTAGTTCGATCAATTGTATAGGTTTATTAACTCTAAAGGTTCCAAAGACTATGTATGATGTTATGATTCTTTATCATCCTTCAATAAGGCACGCCTAGGCTTAATTAGACGCTAGGCGTTGGCGGAACACCATGACTTGGGATTATGCATTGTAAAAGGCGTTGGTAGCGCTTAATAGGTGGGAATAAAGCCTAATTTTTGCCTAGTTGGGGAGAAGGTCACAATAGGCAGTCAAAGGCGAGTTAGTTGATCAAATCAATACACTCCATTTTTTCCCTCTCTACTCCTCTCTTTCGTGAATCGTAACCTAATAGAGATAATCAGAAAGAAGGGAACATAGGGAGAAGAAGAATTGAGAAGTCGATGATATAATTCTTGCCCCATTTGCTGTTGCTCCATTCTTTCCACCTCGCCTCCGTAGGAGAAGGTCGTCAATTGGGCTTTGTTCCACTTGTTTCTCCTTTTGTCTCGCCACTCTGCCACCACAAAGAGAATTCATCTGGTGAAACCAGTCATCTGCTACTCTTGCCTTCACGCATATCGGTGCTACATGGAGAAACTGTCACTCAAACCCCGTCTGCTGCTGCTCATGCCTTATCGTCGGTCCAACGCCATCGGGAGAAGCTGCCTCTTTCCTCTGTAAGTACCTCTTAGCTCATACCTTACCCAAATGTGCAAACCAACCCCATATGTACTAATGTTCCATTTTTTTTTTTTTTTTTTGCTTTCTCCTACACGGCTACACCACATATTTGTTCATACTCCTTCCTTACCCTCATTATTCCAGTCTTCCTTCTTATTTTAAGCTCTGCAGATTGATTCATGTTTCATAGGAAATTCTGTTTTTCCCTCTTCCCCTTCGGACTTTAGTGTCTAGCCCTTCATTTTGCTTTCTAGTAAGATTGCTTAGACAAGGATGTTGTTGTTCGATGTCCAGCCAAGATTCAAGTTTGGTGCATAAATGCCCGAAGGAACCACCAGAAGCTAAAGCATGCTTGAAAGCCTTTGAGAATACAAAAAAAAAGAGAGAATACTTCCATTGAACAAGAGTTAAGTGATGATGTGATTGTTTCCTCTTGTCAGCAGGATGAAGAAATGACTTGTGTTGGTAGTTCAGAACCTCACAAGTTATGACCTATGGATAAGTGGGCACGTTCTATTGATCCTAAGTTGTCTACAGTCTAACACTTCAATAATAGAAGGCAATGTCTAGAGAGAGTGAGGAGCAAGATAGGGAGCCAAAAGGGCGCAGGGAGTCTGAGCGATCCGGAGTGGGTGAGTGTCAACGTGGGGGCTATTTTTAAGAATGGGTCTTCTTCTGTTTGTTCCCGCAGGTTGCAGGAGTTCGGGATTGGCAGTGGCGGCAGCCGGCGACAAGAAGTGTGTTCACGAAAACTGTGGGCTGGATCTAAGCTCGTGTAAATTTCCCGGGAAGAATCTGGTGCAACATTTTGGTATAGAATCCTTTCGATGGAGGGATGGAAAAATTGGTTCTTCCTGTTGAGTTAGTCTTATCTTTCTTGGCTAAAAGGTTTCCTTCAAACGGCAGCTATGAGTGGTTGGCATTTCATATATGGCTATGTGAAGAGGTGCGGCGAGCGTGTTATTCATGCCTTTAAGGCTATTATCAGAAGAAGGGCTTTTCTACAAATATCGGAAACGGTTAAGAGCAGACGCATTTTCAAAGTCTTAATCCTCTCCTCTGGGGTAAGGAAGGGCCGGGCAAAACTAATTCTCTTGGTTCATGAGTTTTTTCAGTATGAACGCAGATTTCGCGATAAGTGTGCATCATGCTGGCCGAACCCATACTCCTCCTCGACCACTTCATCGCAACATCAGCAGTCAAGATCTTATTTTGAGGTGGTTAAAGGTGGGGGTCTGTATGGTGCTGGGAGGTGCAGAATTAAGGCTTCGGGTAGAGATCGGTTCATCGAAGTGGAAAAGTATGGCGTTCAATAACGGCGCGAGTTTCTGGGAATGAGTTTGGTGATTGAGTTCCTTTCAACTATAGAGGAGGTATTTTCTGATAGGGATGTGCCTGAGTTCAGCAGCTGGGCTACTAAGTACTAGGCTATTGACGTTAATTAAGGTTTTGAGAGTATGAGAAACGGGAAGTGGATTCTTACTTGCCCAAGCATACAGCAAGCACTTCGCATTAAGTCCTTTGATCAGTGTAAGTTCAAGAGCTTCATAATGGAGTTCTCTCACTGGAATAACGGCTCCCCTAAGTTCAGTTCTTCTCCAGCTCGAAGGGTTATGGTGTTTGGGATTCCATTTCATTTAAAAAGTGTCAACTTGTGACACACTAAAACACAACACCAAACTACGACCAAGTGCAATCGTAGTCCGGAAATGCAGTAAAGTGGCAAGCTCTATTTGTCAACCCGTGGTCCAGATCTACTGCCTACTCCGTGATTATCTATTGTCTAGCAAACTAAGTCGAGTGATTGTGTTTTAAGCAAAAGCAGTAAGAAAACAGGAAATGGTTCGAAGTTCTTTAGCAAGGGGATAGTCACTCGGGAATGAGTCCCCCTAGCTCCTTAGTTAGGTCAAAGTTGCAATTACCTTTTGTTGATTTAATATAGATTAAACTGTGGAAGATGCGACAGTAGCTTGGAATCTCTTAAGCTGACCAAGCCCTCTCAGACAGACTAACCAGCAGTCGACTAGCCTTCACCATCTATTTGGTGCAAATGCCAATTCTGAATAGCTGCAACTGCAAGCAAAGTTTTTACAGAACTAAGCTTAGCTATTGGTGAGAATGTATCACAGTAGTCTATGCCATAAACTTAAGTAAAACTCTTTGCCACTATCCTTGCTTTGTGCCTCTCAATTGTACCATCCGAGAACAGCTTCAATTTGTAAACACATGTATTACCAATGGCCTTCATCCCAACTGGTAAATTTGTGATTTCCCAAGTTCCATTATCTATCTGGCACTTCAACTCTTCTTGCATTGCCTTATGCCAGTTGGGATTTAGAGCTGCTTCTTGATAATAAGTTGGCTCTAGGTGAGATGTGCTATTGATGAAGTGTTGATATTTGGGCAATAAATGTGTATAAGATAAAGCTTTATGAATGAGATATTGGATATTATAATCTCCATGCCAGTTACGTGGTCTAATGGTTCTGGTTGACTTCCTTAACTGAACATGATATGATTAGTTGGATTGAGAGGTACTTGGATGGTGAGTTGCAGAAAATGGAGATGATGTAGAAAGAGAATGATTGTCCTGAGGACCAGCATGAGGAGAAAAAGGAGAAGGAGAAGGAGGAATTGGAGAATGTAGTGGTGATGTCCCCCCCCCCCCCTCAGACGGATGATCATCAGAGACAGTGTTACAATCAGTAGATGGTGTTGAAAACTTGCCAAACTTGAGGGTGGTGAAAGAAACAATAGCATCTTTAACTTCTCCATTTGATCTTTAGTCAGCTGTAAACTTGCCAAACTTCAGGGAGCTTCATATCCCCTTGTTGGAATAGACAAAACACCCAACCCAACACTCGCAACATCACTACTAGTCTCAACTAATCCTGCAAAATTTGAACTACCACTCTTAAGCTTGATGCACTCATAAACAATGTGAAAGTCCTTACAGTATCTACAATACTTCTTCCCATCTTTGTAATCTCTGGAGTTGGTTTGTGAATGTTGTCCAGAGGCTGCTGTTAGAGCAACAGATTCAAGACCAGTCACCTTTTTCACACCTTTCGTCCGACGTTCTAGCTGTAGGATTTGCTTAAAAACAACGTCAATGGAAGGCAGGATAGGGTTCATTAGAATCTGTGTTCTAGTTGACGGGTAGATTGGGTTTAACCCTTGCATGAACTTAATCACAAAATAATTGCCCTGGTATCTCTTTAGGGTTTCATAAGGACCATTGCAAGGAGATACTGGAATAGGTCTGCAATTCTTAAGCTCTTCCCACAGAACGGTAACAACAGTGAAATATTGATTCACTGACTGTTCCTCTTGGACACACTAAGCCAGCTGCACTTGCAAATAAAAAACCCTAATATTTTGTTATTGACTAAATCTAATTGTGAGATTATCTCACACGGCCTTAGCACTTTCCAATCTCATCATACTATTAGCAATATCTTTAACAAGAGAATTGTAAATCCAACAACGATGGTCCATTACAACGAAGCCAAGACTAATAGATAGGATATGTTACCTCTAGTTGTGGAATGGTACCATCAATGAAACCCATTTTGTTCTTGGTACCCAGAGCTACAAGCATCACTTGGCTCCATATGTGGTAATTTCCGTTAACAAGCTTCACTAAAACGATGGTGGAAAGTGCTCCATCTTGTGGTGGAAGGTAGTACGGATTAAGGTATGGATGTTCGTAAGCAATGACCTTGACAGACCCAGATTTGGATGAATCATCCTTGCCGGAATCTTCTGCTGAGCCATACATGTTTCAAAGAAAAGAAGGTAGATGATGGAAGGAAGAGTAGAAGAAATGGATAGGCAGAGGGACGAAACCCTAGCAGAGTAGAGAGCAACCAGGCTCTTATACCACAAGAAGAAATGCACAGTTGCTCGATGAGCCTTTCCTGTGAATCAGAGAACTAAATATATACAGAGTTGCTAAATACTGTTTACTAATGGCTAACTCTAACTAACAATTAATTTAGCCATTTACAAAGAGACACGTATAGCTATACAGTAAAACATGAAACTCTATTCTAACAAGTAAAACACCGCACTTCACTTAGACGTTGTCGTTTGGCTCTACTTCTTTCTTTCTTTCTTTCTTCTTCTTCTTCTTCTTCTTCTTCTTCTTCTTCTTCTTCTTCTTCTTCTTCTTCTTCTTCTTCTTCTTCTTCTTCTTCTTCTTCTTCTTCTTCTTCTTCTTCTTCTTCTTCTTCTGGATTGAAGCAGAGCTTCCTTCAACCATTGCAGAAAAATAGCTGGTTTAATCATTGTCCACCTCCTTCCGCTAGAAGGGAAGTTGGAGGATTGGGTACCATTTGTATCTTGAATCTGTTGTCCGTTCAGTGCCCAATAATCGTCGAATCCGCTCTCGCCACCACAATTGTCATCTCCTCTCCGCCGCCTAGCCGAGGATGAAGATAAGAATTTAGTAGTGGGGCAAGGGAAGAGGGGCGACGTAGATGGTGGAGTTTATTATTTATTTTAGATTGTTGTTTAATAAATAAAAAATAGTCTCAAAATTCCAAATCATATGTCACATCTGACTATATTTTATATTAATACTAACATAATCAGTTGACGCAAAAGATATGAATGAAATAGTAAATAAAATAGGACACAAAATGACATTTTATTAATAGTTCGAGTCTTGTAGTTGTATTATTCCAAACTTTTTCCCAAACTCAAGCGACCTCGACCTAAAACAATGTTTTCCAAAAAAAAAAAAAAAACAAGATCATCACTACGTAGTTGGAATTTGGAAGACCACGTGGGAATCCAATTTCGTTAATTTAAACCCTATATTTAGCGGATCAGATGCCACCCATCATTCAGGTATATGCAAAACCAACACAAAGGAAGCGATTGCTCCACTTGAAGCTGGCTGAAGCGGGATGGGTGACCCTCAATTATACTGATGGATTTGTTCGAGGGCCTGTCTCAATAGCAGTGTGGTAGGTGGGGATCGTTTGAGATTGCTCAAGCAGAGATATGGGGACTTTGATGATGTCGGAGCTCCGAGGTGCACTTAATGAATTAAATAAGCTTGGAGTATCGAAGTATAGAGGGACTGAGGGAGGAACTCCAAATGGACTCAGTAGTTGTGGTTACTCTTTTTGGCCAAACCAGCAGATGATGATTAGAGGATTGCACTCAATCCCTAATGGCACTTTGCAAACTTTCGATCCCAAAACTAGTGATTGGATCAACTATGCTGTAACGGGATTATGAAGTCGAAAATAATTAATATAACGACTTCGAAAGCCCCTTTGCATCTATATGACAGATTGATTCAACCACATTCTTTTTCATCCTATCGCTCCACCTACATTTCAATGGTGAGGGTTAAATCACCAATCTCATTTAGGACACCGATTCACCGACCACGACGATTCCATTATCGTTGGAATCCAAATACAAACAAACAAACATTGGCGGATCCAGGGGAGGCCACCCCGGTCACGGCCCAGCACTCCTTTGGATTCGGAACTAGTATAGTTTTTATGAGTAATCGATTTTAGTTATTTGATTCAGTGTTATTTTATAATAAGATTGTGTGTAATTAGAAAAATGGGTCAGATGTACAAATTCAAATCACAGCTCTAAATTTAGTCTGTAAATTATAGCTCCAATGATTCTCTTCTAAAGAAAAACAAATAATGAAACCTAAAATTCTAAAAGTCTAAAACGTAAAAGACTAAAAGAAATATGAGGTTTGCTTCCTTGAAAAATTACTTGAGCAACTGATAGAAATAGGGATGGCACATAATACAAATTGATTAGTCGATTGATTTGTCTAGTGTTGACATTGTCTGTTTCAACAGCTACTATGGAGAGAATCTTTTCAACAGTGAAATATGTGACAAATTATTTGCACAACAAAATTAGCGATGAATTTCTCGCTGATTGGTTAATTTTTTTTATCTGAAAGAGAGTATGTTATTGGTGTGTATGTAGACTCCATTATTGATAAATTCACTATATCAAAATTTAAAAAATCGACAAGTATAATTGATATTATAAAAAAATTATAATTTATTTTTAGGATATCTAATTTTCTAATAAAATCCAGCACAATACTCTACTGTATTCAGAATTCGCCGCTACAAACAAAATAATTAGAAATGAACAAGAACAGGCTGGAACAGTGGCATTTGCTCTCCTTTTTCAGTTTGGACTGTTTTGTGTGCCCGCGGAGAAGACTTCTGTCCACTCTCCACTAGACACCTTAGTGTTATGTTTGGGAACCATGACGTGACGTGGCTGACCCGCATAGGATGACATAATTTAAGAAAATCGGGCATACGTCAAGTAGAGGACGTCTAGCTTGCGCCATATTCTAGATCTAGACGTCTTCCACGTGTTTAATTTTTTTTTTTACCGATTATGTATTAGTATTTATAATCCATATTTATAATTTCATACTTAAGAAGATGTGGTACTCCGGTGTAATTATTTAATCAACAGGTGTCATAATGAGATTGGCCGGGAGTACAACATTACAAATCCTACGTAGTATTCCGATGACGATGACTAATAATTCCTCACGTTCGCATATGAGTAAATGCCAAATTGTTTTGTTTACATTTGTTTCTCAAGTCTTGTTTGTTTCTTAGGGTGGTTTGGAGAACAGGATTGAGGGCATAGATTCATTGAATCCGTAAATTTTGTAGAATGTTATGTTTTTTTTTCTTTTTGTATTGTAGATTTTAGTTTTAAAGATTTCAAATCTCTAAAATCTACGGATATCAAATCTACAGAGATTATATATCTTGATTCATGTGAATGTTTTTCTCCTACCTTTTCTCATCCTTTAATTTATTTACCATATTAAATATATTTATCAATAAAGATTTAAATATTTCTCAAACTATCTAATTTTTTACTAAGGATAAACATGTTATTTAAATGCATAAAAAAACATGTTATTTAATATTAAACTAAAATGTATATTTTCATTGAATATTAACAATCACAGTTATCAAACAATAAACATTATAAAATCTGTTTTCAACAATTTAAAAAATTAGAATCTTCATATTATTGATAGTCTATAAATTTAAACTCGTATTTTTCAAACGAGTGCTTAGTTCTTTCCCTTACTCTTCATTTTCAGTAATAATTATTATATCTCTCTTAAAAAGAAAAGAGCTACACCAAGATTCCATCCAAAAAGGATCCTGATAAAAGTGTTTGATCCAACGGTGGAGAAAGCCCATCAATCGTGATCAATGAACCGTCACTGCACCAGCACCAGCACCCATCGTTGATGAAACCAAAAAAAAGTCTCAACTCCCCCATCTGATCGTCACAAATGTGTCCACACCAGATGCAAATTCCATCACGTGCTCTTTTTCTTACACACCTTCCTAATTCGGATATAAATTAAAAGCCGAGTGAGCTATCAGGTACCATTCCCAAACAAACACGGATTTAGCTCACTTGCTCTACACCAGCCGCTGTCCTATCATCCTTACTCCCTAGCTTCCCCTTCATTGAAAAAAAAAACCCCCCAAAATGGTTCGAGCTGCTTTCTACGACGACAAGGGGCTGAAGAAAGGCGCGTGGAGCAAAGAAGAGGACGAGAAGTTGCGGGACTACATCCTCCGATACGGCCATTGGAACTGGCGCGAGCTCCCCAAGTTCGCCGGCTTGTCTAGGTGCGGAAAGAGCTGCAGGCTTCGCTGGATGAACTACCTTCGCCCTGACTTGAAGCACGGCAATTTCACCAAAGAAGAAGACGATCTCATCTTCCAACTCTACCAACAGCTCGGAACCAAGTAAAACAACATCCCCGTCGACACCATCAAATCTACTTTTCCGTAAGTAATCCTTTTTTTCTTTCTTTCTTTCTCCATGCTCCAGATGGTCAGCAATAGCTTCCAAGATGCCCGGAAGAACAGACAACGAGATTAAGAACTACTGGCACGCGCATCTCAAGAAGCGAGTAGGGTGGACAGCTGCTGCTGCGGCGGCGGCGCCGAAGAATGAGAACAGATCATCGTCGTCTTCACTCGGCAGTCAAACCCGCGGGGAGATCGATGACATGGACGCCGAAGGTGCCACTTCATCTCCTGGCAACACGATGATGACAATCTCTCCTCCCATACTCGAGAGCTCCCCATTGTCGTCACCGGCTGCCTCCTCGTCCTGCGGCGCTGAATCGGAGCCGGTGAATGCCGCCGTCGGAAGTTGGGAAGATGGGATTTATAGTTATGATTACCCAAATTGCTATGAGACGATAATTAGTGGTTGCGGTGGTGGGGATTTCTGGAGCGAGCCATTTGTGGTGGATGATGGTACAGTATTATACGGTGGTGGCGAGAGTTATAACAGTGACCAGCCATATCTTTTTTCGTGGGTAGGAGGAGATGATGATGACGACATATCGCTAATGTACCGAGTGATGCAAGAGCTTCCAGACACTACTACTACTACGCCGTGTCTCTTATGAGAGCTTTAATCAAGGACAGGTGTCCCGGGCCCTACTTTGGGATATATATATGTTCTTTTAAGAGAGAACCTTTTCTTTAATTGATCATCTTTGACCTACTTACAAATCGTGCCGGCCGATTAGTTTAATTAATAAATCCAAGTGAATCTAATTATTAAAGTGTGATAGCTAGCTAGAGACATCATCTAGGGGTCGTTTGGATGAGGATTTTTAATATGAGAGATTTGTGAGAGATTTAACTTCAAATCACTCGTTTAAAATATCAGGAATTTTATTGGCAGGAATTGTCCAAATTAACTCGTTTGGAAGCTAATGAGGGTTTTCACGCTAGAAAGGAAAAATACAGTTTTACCCCATTTGTTTCTGGTGATCTTCGTTATCGGCAAGAACAACAATGTGAAACCCAGAAATCGTCTTCTTCAACCAATCTATTATTGCTCCCGACCCAGTGATTTCTTAGCAAGCACATATACCGACACCCACTTGATTTTTTGTCCCTGCAAGACCACTGCTTCCCTTCCATTTTTGTTTTTGTCCCCACCAACTATCCCTCCCCTTCAGAAACATCAATTAGCAACCCTACACCAAGCATAATCACAGTTGCTCCTAGCATCATCGTCCACCGCTGCCACGCCCGCAACGCAAACCTCGGCCACCGCCTGCTCGACCACCGCCTCGTCCTCCTCTAAACCTGCCACCGTCTCGGGGTTTCATGGTTCTTCTTCTTCGTTGCCGCTGTTACAGGGAGGATCGCCGAGCTTAACCAGGAGACAGTGGGAAGAAATTGAAGAATGCCGTTGTTATTGGGGCAACGTTCAAATCCCAGGCGGCGGTGGGAAGAAATTGACGACGAGTGACCAGGTTTGGCGTCGATGTTCAAATTCCATGTGATGGTGGGAAGGAATCGAAGACGAAAGACCAGTTTGGGCGGCGCTCAAATTTTCAGGCGGCGGTGGGAAGGAATCGTCGACAGGGACCAGGTTTGGGTGGGAAGAATATCTCGACGTGATGGGAAGAATTGGGTGAGGACCAGTACCGCAGCTCTTGGGCAACGGACGACATTGGGTAGTGTTGGTGTTGAATGGGTCGACGACGAACTGCAGATAGAAGAAAGAAAGGGTAACGGTTGGAAAATAAAATATAAAAATGAGAGATTTCGAAATAGCTGGTGGTCATCAGCTATTTCAAAAACCCACGTTTAAGGGTTTCTCAAATCTCTAATTATTAAAATCTCTCATTGTTTATGTTTTTGCCAAACAAGTGATTTTATTAAAATCCCTAATTGTGAGAGATTGTTTTAAAATCCCTCATAGGAAACCCTTATCCAAACGGGCCCTAGAGTTATTTCTAGATATTTTTTTTTTAGAAACAAAGCGCCGAGGGGCATCCTAACCCTTAACTATTAACCAAACGAGGTTTGAATCCCCAAAGTGTCAAAATACAACCAGTGGCTCAACATGGAACTCGGGTTTTCAAAAACATGGACCCCTGCCGGTAAAGCATGACCAACAGAGGCAAGGTAATCAGCAACGACGTTGCCCTCGCGGAAAATGTGGCCGATATGCACCTCCCACTCCCTAGCCAGTAGATCCCGAATAGCGGACACCTGAACGTAATGCGGATGGCCTGGAGTTGCTTCCTGTAAAAGTTGGACTGCCATAGCTGAATTGGTCTGCACCAACACTTTTCGGCAGCCCTCTTCCCATGCAAGCTGCAGACCGATAACAATCCCTACTATTTCTGCATGAGTAATAGACCCACCAACCAAGTTTGCCGAGAAAGCCTTCACGAAGCAAGTTCTGCCAGCCGATCAGTTTCATGCTGCGAGCAGGGCCTTCACCTAAAACCTTCCTTGCCATTACCCCCGCCTGCTCGATTTGTCACCGCAAAGCCCTGACTTGATTTAAAAGCTGTTGTGTAGAGGCCAACTGCTTTTCAAAAACCCAAGTGTTCCTGTTCTTCCAAAGATTCCAGCAAATAACTGCAAACAAAGGTGAATCAACAATCTTGCTCCGGTCCGACAAATAGTGCATTACCCAACGATCAATACTTGTGTTAAAGAACACGGCATCAGGTTCATCCGAGAGGACTTCCACCCAAATAGCTCGTGCGTATGAACAGTCTCAAAGCACATGGATGGTCGTTTCCGGTCCGCCGCCGCAAACAATGCAGCCGTCCGCAGCAGCTAGGTGGCTCCGACGTCTCTCGGCGTTGGTGAGCAATCTGTTATGCAGCACGAGCCAAAAGAATGGCTTCAGGCGCTGTGGCCCTTCGACTTTCCAAGCAGCCTTCCAAGCTGGGTGTCGCCAGCTCTCTTCCTCCCCTTCCGCTGTCAACTCGTAGGCGGACGAGACCGTAAAGCGCCCAGATGACGAGAGCCGCCAAAAGGGTGTGTCCGCCTTGCCTGCATGAGGTACTGGGTGGAGCTGAAGCTGCATGACAACCGCTTCGGGGAGATAAAGTCGGGCATAGTCTAGATTCCAGTTCCCGTTCAAGACCATCTTGGCAACCTTAACGTTAGTCGCTTCCAGGGGTAGGGCCTCGGCTAGCTCGCCCAGAGGAGGGCCATCCTGTAACCAAACATCTTCCCAGAATCTTGTTCCCATCCCATTCTTCACATTCCACATAATCCCTTTCGGTAATAGATGGAGGATTCGTAGAACTCCCCGTCAAAGGTTCGACATTCTGCCCGCAGTACGCGGTATCCAGCCCTCTGCTGTGCGGCGTAGATACTTGGCATTAATTACTATCGCCCACAGAATTACTATGGGAAAAAAGCCCTTCTTGCAACACTCGGATTGCAACACTACTTGAAAGTGTTGGGTTAAATATGTTACGACAACACTTTTTTTTGGAGTTGCGTATTGGATAGTTTACGCAACTCAATTTAATTATAGGTTGCAATTATTCTCTTAACACAACACATATGTCAAAATAAATTTACTGTTGCCTAAAAGCAAAGGAAAGGTAAACTCGCGAGAATCTGAAACCAATATGAAGCCAATATGAAGCAATGGCAAAAGAGTACTGCATGAAGAACATTCATCAGAGATAGTCTCACAAGCCAAACTGATTTCCTCAGGTACCATAGTTGACCACACACAAAGGTTGTCAGGACAAACAAAGCATACGAAATCTGAGGGAATCTTCTCATTTAACTCAGATCTGAAACCTGGAAAAGAAAATTCGGACGCAATAAAGCTCCCAAGTCAACAGGGAAATGGTGCTAAACTATAATTTATCCGGGGAATCGTATCCCTTCCTAATCAAACAAAAAGATTTAGTCAAACAAGATAACTCATCTCATCTCTGATCCCCAACAATCTGGAACGTCAGACGTTTATCACAAATTATGTTCATATGCTGTTCCATCCTATCCACCATCCCTAAGATCCCTGATAATACTTGGATCCAACTCATGGTGATCCAATTGAATTCGCAGCAACAACAATTCAAATTTACACACTAAAACGCATAGGAAACTGAAAATCAAAATAAGAACTTGGAGTCAGATTTATAATGAAAAGGACATAAACTTGAATCATGAAATCGTCAATTGTACCAAGGAGGATAAATGAGTGCAGTGAAGGTCACTCACTCTTTAATTGAGGCTGATCTTTAGATGGGTAATGCTTGCTTGCTTTGACAATCAACAGTCTGCTGCTGAAGTAAATCACAACATAGGACATGAACACCCAACTGTCGCGAACACAGAGCATAAATCAGGACTGCTCAGATCAACTTAACGCAAAAATACAAAACCATAGAATCAGCAAGCAGCAGGAGAGCCTTACTACATACAACAGGAGTGCCATATCCAAAAAGAAATACAAAAACGGAGAATCAACAACCAATAAGGAGCAATTTGATGTACCAACACAGGTCCCTTGCGGCAGCCGTACCACATCATCACATAATCGTATAACTTGACACCAATGACTATATTCGTATTTTAATTTCTTGTCACTAAAGAAGCTCGTTAGTCGTCAAACCATTAAATTTGTGACGAAACATGTTCTCGCAATTAATAGAAGTGACGACACGTCTTCTCACTGAATAGAGTATTGTAGCAATATGTGTCCTAAAATCTTGTCACAAAATGCACTCATTTAGGACATACGTTATTGTCATTTTTGGGGTATACTCGTGTCATCAACTCTTGTCACAAAATAAGGCTGAAAAGATAATTTTATTGTCAAAATAGAAATACATTCGTGATAACTTAGTGATGCATCACCATTGCTTTATTAGTGACTAGCAAAGATGTCACAAACGCTAACCTTTTGCGATGAAAGGTTGGTCACCAATGAATGGGATTTGCGAAGTTCGTGCTGTCAATTTATCACTAATGCTGCTTTGAGTGATTAGTAAAGTTGTCACCAAATATATCCTTTTGCAACAAAATATTGGTCACAATTGACATCATTTTGTGGTACGTAAAGTGTTTTCGTGATAACAAAATTTGTCACAAATTATTTCTTTTGTGAAAGTTAGATAATCACAAAAGTATATTGTGAGTGACGATCGAAATTTGTCACACATGAGGGATATACGTGACAGTAAACTATGTCACAAATAGTTACTTTAATGACAACCAACTAAACCCCTAAATCTTACCTTGAATTTCAAAATGTGTATTTGTGACAACATTATGGTCACACTTGTAACTATTCGTGACAAGTAGACATGTCACAAGAGTAGTTTTCGGGACTAGACTGCCTCGTCACAAAAAGATTTTTTATTAACGATAAGATTGTCACGCAAGTTCTTATTTTCGTTACGAACAATGTTGTCACAACTGATTTAGTTATTCGTGACGGTTTAGACCCGTCACGTATACAAATATTACTATTGCCAAAACTTAAAAAAACCGTTGCCCATTTTACAAAAATGTGTTGCAAAAATTGTGAAATGTGTTGCCTAAAGTGGTGTTGCGTAAGAGGTAAGAATACGCAACCCTTTATATTTGGGTTGCGAAAAACGAAAAAACAGTTGCCTATTCCTTTTGCAACCCCCACTATATGCAACCTACCAAAACTGTTGCGATAGGTTTTCGCAACCCTTTTAATACATAATGCAACACATTTGTGGGAGTTACAAGAGGCCATTTTTCCCGTAGAGCTTTGTCAATAATCTCCAGGCAATCTTCATCATGAAGGCCTCATTCATGCGGGTGGCGTTTCGAAGTCCCAAGCCCCCTTCCGTCTTTGGCCTGCACACTGTATCCCAGTCCACCAGGTGTAGCTTCTTTCCCTGCTCCGAACTTCCCAAACAAAACCCTAAATTTTCTTGTCGATATAGTCTCGAACCGCGGCCGGAAGGAAGGATGTCTGCATCGTATAAGCTGGCAAAGCTCCCAAGACCGACTGTGCGAGGGTGATTCGAGCAGCTAGCGACAGGGTGGCCACTTTCCAACCGGCAAGCCTCGTGTCAATTCTGTCAATAAGATCTACAAAGGTCATCTTAGAAACCTGGTCATGGATAACCGGAACACCCAGATACCTGCCTAGGTTGAAAATCTGCGGAATACCCATTGCATCACTCAAGCACTTACAGTCAGGTGCACTTGTGTTTCGGGAGAAGAATATCCGTGAGTTTGGTTTGCTCACTTGCTGTCCCGAAGCCCCACCAAAATCTTCCAAGCACTTCGAAATAGCCTGAACCTGCTGAATGGTAGCATCACCAAACAAGATAAGATCGTCAGCGAAAAAGAGGTGGGACAGTGGAGGTCCCCCTTGAGATAACTTAATCGGTTTCCACCTGGCCGCCTCTACAGCAGAACTAATGAGATGTCCCAAACGCTCCATACATAACGTAAATAGGTACGTGGAGAGAGGGCATCCCTGTCGGAGACCTTTAGAAGGGAAGAACTCGTCCGTGAGACCCTCGTTCCACTGAATCTGCATAGAAGTTGTGGTGACACAGCTCATCGTTAAGTCTATGAACCTCGCTGGGGCGCCTGTTGCTGCCAAAGTATCACGGACAAAGCTCCACTTAATTCGATCGTAATCCTTCGCAAGGTCAATCTTTAGTACCACCCAGCCTGTCCTTCCCTTCTTCGCTCTCATCGAGTGTACGACTTCTTGTAAAACACAAATATTGTTAGTAATATGTCTCCCAGGCACAAAACTCGTATGAGTCTCATGCACTAGAACAGGCATAACCGGCTTCAGTTTCTCTGCGAGGCATTTAATGATCATCTTGTATGCCACATTATAGAGGCTGATAGGCCAGAATTGCTCGATCAAAGTTGGGCGTTGCATTTTAGGAATCAGGGCTAGTATCGTGACATTAATCTTCTTCATTTCGACCGGATCGTTCCAACACCTCTGAGCAAATTCCACTACCTCCTTTCCCACTAGGCTCCAACATCTTTGGTAAAACAGTGGATTCAGACCATCCTTTCCCGGGGCTTTCAATCCTCCCATGGACTTGACTGCATTATGCAGATCGTCTTCTGTGAATTGAGAATTTGTGGCCTGCCACATATGGTTCGGGACAGGTGGGAAGGCACCATCGATCGCACTCGTCGGAATCCCATCATCGGTATACAAGTTGGTGAAAAATTGAAGAGCCATATCAAGAAGGCGAGTTGGATCATCGACCCATTGACCCTCGCTATCTTTCAGGACTGTGACCCTGTTCCTTCGTCGCTGCTTCACAGCTCGCGAGTGGAAATTTTTTGTGTTCTTGTCTCCCGACTTAATCCACTCTAGGTTCGCCTTCTAGCACCAGAGGAGCTCTTCTTGGAAAAGAATATCCTCCAAAGCATCTCTCGCTTGCTTCAGCTCTATACTATCATCATCACTCCCCGTCCGCAATTCTAACCGCTCAATTTTCGCAAGCAACAAGTTTTTCTTCCGTATAATGTGGCCAAAGGCATGAGTATTCCAATCCTTCGCTTCAGCTCCAAAATCTTTAATTGTGCTCAGGAGATCTGTACCACGCCTCCAAGATCGCTCAACCATACTTTTAAAATCATCGTGCAACAGCCAAGCAGCTAAGAACTTGAAAGGCTTTGGTCCCGCAGGTTGGAACTTCGGATTTAGGCAGATCAATAGGGGTCTATTGTCACTTTTCACCTTGGGTAAGTGGCGGACTACCGTATCTGGGAACAATGAAGCCCACGTCGAGTTAACAAGACCCCGATCGAGCCTCTCCTTAACCACCAAACGGAACCAGGTGAAAGGTGGACCCATAAAGCCAAGATCGAGTAGTCTGGCATCAAGCACACAGTCTTGAAATTCCTTTGCTCTGCTAGCGTCAAAAGGTGCACCACCCAGTTTATCCAACGACTGCAAAATCGAATTGAAATCACCCGCCAAAAGCCAGGGATACACCATATCCTCCGCAATGCTTCGGATAGACTGCCATAGAGATCGTCTCTGAATCAATGCCGGATCCGCATAGATAGCTGTTAAAAACCAAGATTTCTGCCCACTCAAAACCTGAACGTGCAACAGTTGCTCAGAGCGGTCCGCCTTCGTAACCGTAACAAGCGAGGTATCCGAGGCAAGCCAAATTCCTCTCGCAATGCCCACCACCTCTACGACGAGACATTTTTCTTAACCCGTACTCTTCAGGACCTTCTCAGCTTTATCTCAACTAATGCGCGGCTCAACTATGATAGCCATGCAAGGTCTATATCTTCTCTTGTACTCCCTAAAGACTCAATGAATCGTTTTCCACCCGCAACCCTACAATTCCAAGTAAAGATGTTAAGCATCATCTAAACACTGGATTAAGAGGCCCCACAGACGAAAGTAATCACGTGTTCATGGGAGCATCCCCAGATCCTGGGCTCCCTTGTATCACTTGGGTTTCCACGCGTTTCTTGAGAGCTCAACGGCTCCTGATCAGTAGAACTTATAGCTGAGGCATGAACATCTGGTGGTCTAGTCATATTATTTTGTGACCCATCAAAGTTTTGATGCTTCGTAGCGGTCGCGGCATTACCCTGTGTCGAGATGCCTATCGGTCTCCCATCCCCTTTGGGCATGTCAACATAACCTGGGACGAATGACGTGGTCGTAGGTGGTGAATGGCCAGTTCCCACTGTCTGAGACGGGACGCCCTTTGAGAGGGTGGACTGCTCCGCTTGCCGCACAGTTTTTACGCTGCCTTGAGCCTGGTCGGGAGCTGACTCACTCCTACTGTCACTCTAGAAAATGGCCAAGTGTAACCACTTCCTAAAGCGTAGTATAGCGGGTTTGGGTTTTATTGTCAACCCGGGTCCTAGATGTGATGACTACTCGGTGAATTCTCGTTATCTAGCAGTGAACTTTTAGTGCAAACTCAAGCAAACAAAAACACAAGGCAAGTAAACGGTTGTTGTCAAGTCAAGAGAGGTCACCCGGATATGGTTCCCCCTAGACTGCAGTTAAGTCGGATTGCAATTTACCCAGTTCAGTTTTCATGAAAGTTATACTGCGAAAGGTTCTTAATTAGCCTGAAGTCTCGACTTAAGGTCTCCAGACCCTCTCAATCTGAGTCTCTAGCGGGCGACTAACCTCCACCGGAGTAAACAGATTGAGGCCCTAACGAACCAAACCTCCACTACCGAATGGAATTCGGTACAGAATAGCGAATTGGCTCCTCGACTAAAGTCACCAATTCGCTACCTACGATTAAGGATACTCTATCAACCTATGCAGATATTCTCATTCTAGGTCAAAGCAGAAACAACAGGAATTTGATCAGGATTCAAGTCATTCAATCATTCAAACCTCAATCGAATATCATCAATTCACAAACCCAGATGAATGGGGGAACTACTCCATAGAGAAAGAAGCAAAAGCAGATTCAGACGCGGAAATCATACTGTGAAGACGGATTTCTGCTCCTGGACGGTTAATCGGCACTTCTCCAAGCTCAAGCCGGGCTCCAATGGTGATGAAGATCAAGCTATGGCACTTGGGAACTCTGGTTCGTCGCTTTCTCTCTCTAGGAATCGTTTTCTCTCTCAAAAACTCGGAACCCTTCAATGTTGGCCTTCTTCTTCCTTTTATTAGCTGCCTGGTCGCGATACCCGGTCGAAATACCCGGTCGGGTATTTTGGGTTTCGACCGGGTATTTCCAAAACTCGCCGTTTCACTTAAGAGAAAATCCCCGGTCACTCTCTATAATCCCCGACCGGGGATTTTAGCCATTTTGCCCGGCCCCCCCTCTGCTTCTCACGGGGCCGAAAACGATAAATACCCGGTTGGGTATTTTGCCACCTGACCGGGTATTTTCCTCCTGCAGCCCCCTTAGTCCCAACTCGGCTCCTTTCGACCCAGAAATTGTTTCTCCGCCTCGATTCCAATGTCGGGTCCTGAAATATGACATAAACACACAACCTAGCGTGAAATCGGCTTAAAACACGAGATTCCTCATAACAAACGGCTTCAGAAAAGGGGTGAAAACATGTATAATTATCAGTCTATCAAACTCCCCCACACTTAACCGTTTGCTTGTCCCTAAGCAAACCAAGTCAGACACCAGGTAAGCTCAAAACGTTTCAATCGAGCAGGCTTCAGGGCAAACTGTATCGGCATAAAACACGTGGATCATACTGGCTTTCGATCTTCAACACATGGAAACTCGAATGACAACATAGACAACCACCACAGACGACATTCGAATGCAATAAAGTCGAGCAAAGGAAGAGTTCTCTCCTGTTCACCAACCAACATAGACTTGACTCAATCACTTGTTCAAAATAGTCACTTCATGCACCAAGCTCAAGATATCAGAATTAAAACCGAGCAATCTAGGTCCTCACCGGGGTAAAGAGTATAGAGAAAATGATGCGAAAAATGCTCACTCTCGACCAGTGGGGTCAGGAAAAATTTATGCGAAAAATGCGCATGCTTAGTCTCTCAATCCCTAACGTCTCTTCACCATGAATGCAGCCTCTAATTGCTAGAGTTCACAAAAAGGGTGTCACCACTAACTAATCCGGAGGTCTTAGACACAGGTTCAAATGACTGGCTAGGGTCTTGGACATGGGGAAAAGGCCTTTTAGGTGGTGGCAGTTATAGCACAAGGTTCCACATTTCCAAACCCGACAAAACCATAATCAAGCAACCCAGTAACTTCCGTTCTGCTATTCTGCATTAATCAAATTCTTTAGGGCACAAGAGCGAAGGAGGTTATATAAATGTTAGCATCTCCAAGCCAGACTGCTAGGAAACACTACTTAATGGACACTATTCAGATTTTTGGTTGTGGCTCTCTTTTGCTTTCATTTTTTTTTCTTTTGTTTTTCTTTATTTTCTTTGAGAAAGCCACCACCGCTGCACATTTTTCAATAACACGCCCAACTTTTTAAGCACTTCCTCCAACCCTCACCTTACATTTAGCAGAAATAGCAGAGAACATGTAAAAACCACTTTGTGGAACCTTCTACAAGATGCAAAGGGTGATTTTTCGTTTTAGACCGAAAGAAAGGATGACACACGGCTCAAAGGGGCTGACTAGGGGATATGACACATCGGAACAGTCAGTTTGGTCGTGGGCTAATCCTATGCCTCCATCATCTTGGCTAGTGACAACGTGAATGCTACATTTCATGGAAGAGGAATCTATCGCACAAGAAAGAAACGAGCAGGCTCAAATCTCACATGGCTACCTATATGCTCTATCTCATATTCTGATTTCCTGAACTAGATGCATAAATGACTGTCAAATGCAAGTGATCAAATGCAGGTCGCAGTTGGTAAGCAAACAGTTAAAAATTGACCCCCTACACAACTCTACTGCACATCTCAGTCATCGTAATAGGCTGTCTTAGTCACACTCAGGTTGTCATGCATCGAGTCAAAAGCCATTCAATCTACTAATCACATCCACAGTGCCAATACGATCAATCATCAAGCAAACAGCAGTGCTTGGAGCCCTCAAATCTAGAGATTTGGACAGTGGGAACTAGGCTCCAAGCACAGAAACATTCAGGTGCAGTCAAAAGATAAACATCATCCCCCCCACACTTAAGTTCGACATTGCCCTCAATGGAGAAGAGGAAAGGAAAGGGGAACGATGTTACCGGTGTGTACAGACTGCAGGACACTGGAAATGGACCAGTTGGCATGGAACGGACTGGAGAGAGGACCAGTCGGGAACACAGGCAGAGCTAAAGGAAATCAAAAAGCTCCAACACATACGTTAGGTCCAATGGTCAGCCCAATAGTACAGCATCCAAAATGAAAAGAAAAAGAACCAAAAACCGACACAAAACAGTTTGCATGCTGACAAAGGCCAAAACACTCAAAACATGCCCCTAGGGCCCTCCAAGACCGGTGAAGTCGATTTGGTCCATAAGGTCGTCGACGCCATCCTCCGGTGGCTGTCGTGGCGGTGAATGCTCCCACCGGGTGGTCCAGTGGTGCTCCTCTGGAGGGTGACAAGCCTGGAGCAGATGCTCGGAATACTCCATCAGAAGGCGGCCTCGATCTCTCTCCCGCTCGATGAGAGCAGTAGTGACTCCCATGCTGGTCTCCAAGCGGCCAAGGAGCTCATCAACGCCCGTCATCCTGGACCGGTACTCGGCCTGGTGGGCCGAATACTGCTGGTAGAACTGGACCTGATGGTCCATGAGCTGCTGGTTCTGAAGACCGAGCTGCTGGAACTGGAGCCCCATCTGCTGAAACTGCTCCGTGAAGAAGTCCATAGACGGGCCGGAGGCCATCGACAGACCAGAAGGACCAAAGGAGGACTCACCTCTCACCGGTCTCCGTCGAGGCTGAAGATCCCCAGCTGGGGAGAGCGAGGGCTCCGGCTCATCGGCATCCATGGCGCCGTCACCATCATCATCATCATCCTCATCCACCTCTTCGCCTGAGTAGTCACCATCCTCCTCATCCTCATCAAGATCCACAACCGCCGCAGGGGGTATAGAAAGCCCATCCACCCATGTACGGGTGTCGGCAGTGGCCAGGAGGCGGGCACTGTGCAGCACGTCCCGGCTGAGGGGTGCGGAGCCGCCCGGTACAGACGCATCATGAAGCCCTGGAAGCTGATGTCGAAATGCCTCGCCAAACGGGTGATCAGGGGACCACAGAAGAGGTGGGTGGGATGCCCGCGGCATCGGGAGAAGGTGTTGGCCACGAACGAACCCAAATGGAGCATGTGCTCCGGGTACCCCATCGAGTACATGGCATACAACACCCGCTTCGGAATCTTATGCGAGCCGGTGGCGTTGGGGACGATGGAGCGGGTGATCAGCAAGTTCAGGATGTGCCACTGCGGCTTGAGGGTGCTGACGTAGGTCTGGCCGGCATCGAAGTAGTCATATCGATAATCTGGCCGGGCGATCGTGCGGTAGAAGGTATGCTGGTTCCAGTCGGTCGGGGTGGGGACCTCCATCTCGTGGCGATCGAACGGGTGGTACTCGATCCCCAAGGCGTGGGCTAGCCCGTCGACGGTCAGCTCCCTGTGATAGCCACCCAACCGGAATGTCACCGCATGTGCGTCCCGGGGCTTCGTGCGGTCATACTGAAATGTGGTGTAGAATTTCCACACCAGCTCCGTGTATGTGGGCTCGTCTATGGCAAGCAACG
The DNA here is from genome assembly GCA_946122785.1 of Linum tenue. Lineage (NCBI taxonomy): Eukaryota > Viridiplantae > Streptophyta > Magnoliopsida > Malpighiales > Linaceae > Linum > Linum tenue. The sequence goes on from CAMGYJ010000008.1 coordinate 32,944,265, forward strand.
TCCGCCAATCGCGGTGACTGATGGCGGTGCGGAGCTCCTGCAACCAGTGGAGCTGCTCGAACACCGCCCACTCGAGATGGTGGTGGCGCTCCAGTTTCCCTCGAATGACCTTGCGGAACTGGTCCGCGTACTCCCGGTGCAGGCGTAGACCCTGCACAAACTGATTGTCCTGAGACATGTTCCTGCAAAATCAAAGCACCATAGGTGGAGCCAAGAAAACTGGTCAGGACCAACAGCATGGGTTCATCACTTCCCCCACACTTAAGGCCACCTAGGCTAACAATGATACGCACAGCCGGTTGAATCACATGCGACTCAACCGGAATCAAGCAAGAAGCACAGAACCAATCACATTCACGACAGGGCAGCACATACCCCACAGATAAAACCATGCAAGCTTAAGGCATCCCCCACCCCTACTCTAGTTCAGGCATGCAAACACAGTTCTCGGTCCTACAGTCTACAGTTCGATTCTCCAGAAAAAGAACAAGTAATAAGAAACACACCTGGAAACACAAGTGGAACTGTAGTGCGGACACGAGAAAAAAGGGGAAGGGACGCGAGAAGGGGCCAAAAATTGGCTGAGGGGGTCGCCGGAAAGTGGTCGGAAAATGGCCGGAAACCCGCCGGAAAATCGCCGGGAGACGGGAGACGGCAGCCGGCGGCGGCGGTGGCGGCGGACGGCGGCGGCCGGCGGCGAAGAGTGGCGGCCGGCGGCGGCCAAAGAGGAGAGAGGGGAGAGGATTTGAGAGTAGAGAGAGGATGGATTTTGGAAAAAATGAGGATAGAGAGAGAAATGACCGGGGGTTTCCTTTAAATAGGAAAAAATCCCCGGTCGGGTATTTGCGAATCCTCGACCGGGGTTCGCTAAACGCAGCGTACCGGGTCTGTAAAACCCCCGGCCTCGAACCAAAAATACCCGGTCAGATATTTTTGGGACGAGGTCGGGTATTTTGTTAAAACGCTCCGTTCAGTGTCTGGGGAATCCCCGGCCGCGAACCAAAAATACCCGGTCGGGTATTTTTGGGACGAGGTCGGGTATTTTCCTTTTTTTCCCCCGAGAAACAAAGGGGGCCCCGGGCCATGGACCAAAAAATACCCGGTCGGGTATTTTGGCCCACGACCGGGTATTCCCCCCAGTTCGGCCAAAAACTCATTTTTCCCAAAATTTCGACCTCTCCTGCACGAAAACACCGAATCAAGGCATCAAAGATGACCGAACTTCACTACAGACATGCAACTGACTCGATACGACACAAAAACTCAGAAAAAAAGGGAAAAGAAAATGCAAACCGTGGTGGGGTTGCCTCCCCACAAGCGCTTCTTTACCATCTTTTAGCTGGACGCCCATGGCGGAACTAAGGGTCCGCGAGTTCCGCCACCAACTCCGCACGTTCGACCTCGTCTCCCAGGTAGAGTTTGAGACGATGACCAATCACTTTAAACGGCTCAGTCTGCGGGTTGGCAATCTCGATAGTGCCATACGGGAACACCTGGGTGACCGTAAACGGTCCAGACCACCGGGAACGGAGTTTTCCGGGAAAGAGCTTCAGGCGAGAGTTTTCCGGAAAGACCACCGGGAACGGTCCAGACCACCGGGAACGGAGTTCTCCCGGTTCGTCAGCTCGGCCTGGCCACTGGTCTGGGATGATAGGCCACGGACACCTTGTGAGTCACACCATAGTGAGACAGTAGTTTATCAAATTGGCCCTGGAAATGGGTGCCTCTATCGCTTATGATGGCTCTAGGTGTCCCGAACCGGGAGAATAGCTGCTTCAAAAAACCACAAACACGTCGAGCATCATTGGTGGGCAAAGCTTGCGCCTCAGCCCACCTAGAGACGTAGTCAACAGCAACCATAATATAGGTGTTACCAAAAGATAGAGGGAAGGGGCCCATGAAGTCGATACCCCAGACATCAAAAATCTCGCAAGTTATAAACATATTCTGGGGCATCTCATCACGGGCAGAGATGTTACCTGACCTCTGGCATCGGTCGCACCTGCGTGCGAAGGCGTCTGCATCCTTGAAGAGCGTGGGCCAGTAAAAGCCCGATTGGAGCACCTTCCTCGCCGTGCGGTTTCCTCCGTGATGACCGCCAGTAGGTCCCTCATGACAGTGAGATAGAATGCCCTCCATCTCACTCTCCATGACACAACGACGGATGATCCCGTCGGCTCCGATCCAAAAAAGATGAGGGTCATCCCAGAAATAGTACTTCAGATCGGAGAAAAACTTCCTCTTGGCGTGAGTTGCCATCCCCTTGGGCAGCTGCTGGCCCACCAAATAGTTCGCAAAATCAGAATACCAGGGGGTGACACTCTCCACCAAGCACATCATCATCAACCTCTCATCTGGGAAGGAGTCGTCAATCTCCTCCACGAGGTTGTCCGCAGGAGGTGCGTCCAACCGGGAGAGGTGATCAGCTGCAACATTTTCTGCTCCCTTCTTGTCTTGGATCTCAATATCAAACTCCTGCAGTAGTAAGATCCATCGTATGAGCCGAGGCTTGGCATCGGCCTTGCTCATCAGGTATCTAATCGCGGAGTGATCTGTGTACACGGTCACATGGGACAAGACTAGATAGGGGCGAAATTTATCGAAGGCAAACACCACTGCAAGCAGCTCCTTCTCTGTGGTGGTGTAGTTCTCCTGGGCATCATTCAGAGTTTTCGAGGCGTAGTTGATCTCGCCTCTGCCCCAAAACAGCTCCAACAGCAAAATCACTGGCGTCGCACATCAGCTCAAATGGTAGGGACCAGTCTGGAACAACCATGATAGGAGCCTGGGTGAGCTTCTCCTTCAAGGTTGTGAATGCCGGTGTGCAAGCATCAGTGAACTGGAAGGGGGCATCCTTCTCCAGAAGCTTAGTTAGGGGCAGGGCGATCTTCGAGAAATCCTTGATGAACCGCCTATAGAAACCTGCATGGCCAAGAAAACAGCGAGCTCGTTCTTCTCGTTAGGCACCACGGTCATGAGCTCGTTCTTCTCGTTAGGCACCACGGTCATCCCACCCTTTTTGGGCACCACCTGGGTGGGACTGACCCACTCGATGTCAGAAATGGTGAAGATGATCCCCGCGTCCATCAGCTTCACGATCTCTTCCCGAACCACAGCCTCCAGGTTCGGTGTCAGTCTCCGCTGCGGCTGCCTCACTGGCCGCATCTCATCCTCCAGCAGTATCCGGTGGGAGCAAAAAGAGGGGCTGATCCCCCGGATATCTGTGATCTTCCATGCTAAAGCTCGCTCGTACTGCTTCAGCAAGGCCACCAGTCTGGTCTTCTGCTCAGGTGTGAGGGTCGAGCTGATGATAACTGGCAGCTTATTCCCCTCCGGAGAAATGCATACTCCAAGTGAGGAGGGAGGGGTTTAAGCTCCAGCTCTGGTGGTTCCTCCAAGGAGGTGATGATGCGGGCAGAGGATGAGATCGGTTTAAACAGCCTGTCGCCCTCCAAGAAGGGGCCACTCTCCAACGCGGCCAACTGCTCCGCCAGCTGCGGCTCCTGCGATGCCTGCTCACCTAGCAAAATACAACGCTCAAGAGCATCATCAGTACCCGCACTCGTGATGGCGAGTGCGGTCTCAAAATCGGTAAGCACATCACAGTAATCTATGTCATCATGCAAATGAGAATGTTTCCCATTGTCAGACACATAGAAAGTAGCATGTTGAACACCAGCACGCAAGATCAATTTACCACTATGCACATCAATAAGCGCCTTGGCGGTGACGAGAAATGGTCTACCCAAAATCAAAGGCACATCCACATCCTTATTTATATCCAAAATAACAAAATCAACAGGATATGTGAATGCACCTACATTAACAAGCAAGTCCTCAATGATACCCCTAGGATGCTGGAGATCCTGCAGAATGGCACCTTGGTTTCTCTGGCCTGCCTCCAGTGAGGTTATGTTCTGATCCATCCTCGTGAAATTCGCCTGACTGGTGGTCATGAATGCCTGCAAGATATTCTTCAGATCAGCCATCTGAGTGTTTGGAGCTGCGGCTGCTGGAGGCTGAGCAAACTGGCGCTGAGGCTGCTGGAATGGCTGCCCTTGCCTAGGCTGGTAGGGCTGCTGCTGGGGTGGTGGCCCTTGCCTAGCCTGGAAGGGCTGCCTCTGCTGAAAACCACCTGCTGGTGCTGGGAAACCAGGTGGTTTGTTGGTGTTGCTGCTCCAGGCAAAGTTAGGATGATGGCGCCATCCCTCATTGTAGGTATTGCTGTAGAAGTTCCCCACTGTGAAAGCATCGCTGAAGCCATGATGGGGACACTGCCAGAAGTATCCCATGTACCGCTCCCATGCATCACGAAGTGACTCATCTGGCTCTTGGCGGAAGTGAGTGATCTCCCGCTGAATCTCTGTAGTCTTCGATGCCGGATAGTACCGGTGCACGAACTTGTCAGCCAGATCGTCCCAAGAGGTGATGGACAATGGGGGCTGGATCTCCAACCACCTCTTAGCATTCCCCGCCAGAGAATGGGGGAAGAGGTGAAGGCGGATTGCGTCATCCGGGACACCGTTCAGCTTGAACCCGTTCGTCAGCTGCAGAAAACGGGAAAGATGTACCCGGGCTTCCTCATCCTTCAAGCCATGGAACTGGATAGAGGATGTAATGAGTTGAATCCAGCATGGCTTGATCTCGAAGTTGTTTGCTGGAATCGGCGGATAGAGGATGACCGGGCGGATGTCAGCAATCCGCGGAGTGTAGTAATACTCCAAGGTGGGACCCGGTGGTGGTGGATGATGATGGGCCCCAGCTCCCTGGGGATTTGGGTCGTTCCCCAGGACCTGGTTCTAAGGAGGTGGGTTCTGATCGCCTTCCATCTCGTACTCGTCCTCGGATTCGCTGCTCAATTGGCCGTCTCTGCGCTCCACCGTAGCCAGTCTAGCTCGCTGTTGTCTCCGAAGTTGTTTGCAAGTGCGCTCAATCTCACGATTCAACGGCAGTAAACCACCCGACTGGCTACGGGTCATGCACTATCTGCACATAATCAAGCAATGCAAACCCGTGAAGGCACAAGTGGGAAATAACAATTAATCAATGCGAAAATGAAAGTGCTAAAGTAACAGAAATCACTTTTCTTCAACAACCTAGCCGTCCCCGGCAACGGCGCCAAAAACTTGACTCACTCCTACTGTCACTCTAGAAAATGGCCAAGTGTAACCACTTCCTAAAGCGTAGTATAGCGGGTTTGGGTTTTATTGTCAACCCGGGTCCTAGATGTGATGACTACTCGGTGAATTCTCGTTATCTAGCAGTGAACTTTTAGTGCAAACTCAAGCAAACAAAAACACAAGGCAAGTAAACGGTTGTTGTCAAGTCAAGAGAGGTCACCCGGATATGGTTCCCCCTAGACTGCTGTTAAGTCGGATTGCAATTTACCCAGTTCAGTTTTCATGAAAGTTATACTGCGAAAGGTTCTTAATTAGCCTGAAGTCTCGACTAAAGGTCTCCAGACCCTCTCAATCTGAGTCTCTAGCGGGCGACTAACCTCCACCGGAGGAAACAGATTGAGGCCCTAACGAACCAAACCTCCACTACCGAATGGAATTCGGTACAGAATAGCGAATTGGCTCCTCGACTAAAGTCACCAATTCGCTACCTACGATTAAGGATACTCTATCAACCTATGCAGATATTCTCATTCTAGGTCAAAGCAGAAACAACAGGAATTTGATCAGGATTCAAGTCATTCAATCATTCAACCCTCAATCGAATATAATCAATTCACAAACTCTGTACTTGGGTTCATACAATCAGACCTAGCATACAATTCTAGGGTTCCCCATACCCAGATGAATGGGGGAACTACTCCATAGAGAAAGAAGCAAAAGCAGATTCAGACGCGGAAATCATACTGTGAAGACGGATTTCTGCTCCTGGACGGTTAATCGGCACTTCTCCAAGCTCAAGCCGGGCTCCAATGGTGATGAAGATCAAGCTATGGCACTTGGGAACTCTGGTTCGTCGCTTTCTCTCTCTAGGAATCGTTTTCTCTCTCAAAAACTCGGAACCCTTCAATGTTGGCCTTCTTCTTCCTTTTATTAGCTGCCTGGTCGCGATACCCGGTCGAAATACCCGGTCGGGTATTTTGGGTTTCGACCGGGTATTTCCAAAACTCGCCGTTTCACTTAAGAGAAAATCCCCGGTCACTCTCTATAATCCCCGACCGGGGATTTTAGCCATTTTGCCCGGGCCCCCCTCTGCTTCTCACGGGGCCGAAAACGATAAATACCCGGTCGGGTATTTTGCCACCTAACCGGGTATTTTCCTCCTGCAGCCCCCTTAGTCCCAACTCGGCTCCTTTCGACCCAGAAATCGTTTCTCCGCCTCGATTCCAACGCCGGGTCCTGAAATATGACATAAACACACAACCTAGCGTGAAATCGGCTTAAAACACGAGATTCCTCATAACAAACGGCTTCAGAAAAGGGGTGAAAACATGTATAATTATCGGTCTATTAGGAGCCGCTTCAGGAATCGCCTCTTTCCGCTTCAATTTTTTTCTCATTCATTGCCTTTCGAGTTAGCGGAGCCACTTTGTTCCCATCAAGTGTCGCCTTCCTCGCCCCAAGGCCCTAATTAGCATTACCTTCCGCTGTTTCATCCATGATTAGCACGTTAAAGCGTGACCCAGTGTTGGCTGGTTGGGTGTACTCATTCGTGTAGTCCCATCCGTAGCCGTGGTTGATCCTGCCACATCTTTCTTTACCCGCGGCTTCCTCTTGGCCACCATCCATTCACCATAGGTTCCTTTCTGTGCCTCATGTTGTTTTGTCTTTGTACCCACCAACTCTGAGTTGGGCTCTCGCTGTGGGGAACCCTCAGCATCCATAGGCTCCTGCATGGGTGTGAAATAGCACTTTCCCCTAGTATTGTAAGTGCCACAGTCCAAGCAGATGTTCTCCAAGCCCTCATATTGAATATAGTACTTCTTCCCATGGATCGAGAACTGGGATAGTAAAGGTTTTGTTAAATCTACTTGAACACACACCCGTGCATTGTCACTCCTGGCACCAGTGCTCGTCTCATGATCCACTCTTAACGGTTTCCCAATACGATTCCCGATCTTCATCACTGCCACTAGTGGAAATACTGAATAGGGATTTCAAGTAAGCGAGCCCAGACTAGTGTGGACGAAATCCGTGTTCATAGGCATTATAATCTTTCATCCAGGGGTCTACCGTCAGGTAGTTGTCCCCCACCATCCATGGCCCACCCGTTACAGCTCTGTCGAAATCAATGCCACTAGTAAATCGCACCAGGAAGTGACCGTTTTTTACTGACGTCAATCGAATGCCTCGCGCTTTAGCACAGATGCTATTCAGCCCTTTTGCCATCAGAGTATACGAAACAGATCTCCCCATGGCCTTCACCACTAGCGCCGACCTCCATTCTCTATTGAACAATCTCTCTTCAGCCGCGGTGTAGTAGATAGTGGGGCATGTTGGGTCTTCCTCCCCCTCAAAGCCCGCATCCATGCCATCTGCTCTAGTGGCCTCAGCTACGTCTTCCGAGTCAGAGTCTGCTACATACCATGTTCCGGTGCGTGCCGAGTCTCCAAACAGTTTCCTGGCCGCCCCTGCGCTGGTACCCCAAGCAGATGGACGTGGGCTGGTCTGAGTAGGAGTCCGTCCAGCCTCATCCAGCGAATCGTGTAACACCTCATCACGCAAGCACAGTTTGCTTAGCTCGCTTTTTCGTTTGTTGAGCCTCCCTATCTCCCTTAGGGTTAGAAGACGAGGACTCCGTAGGCAGCCGACGCTGCCCCGCCACTGTCTCAGTAGTCATACGGCTATCGGTGCCGCCACCGACCAGTGGTGTGTTGACTCGCTATGACACAACTCCTAACAATGGCCAAGTGTAACCAATGAAAGGGACTGCAGTATAGTGGCTCAAGTAATAAATATCGAATCCACGGGTCTCTAGAGTTACTATTACCCAGCTTCAGTTCATTATCTAGCAAAACAGATTAAGATGAAAGAACTAAAACTACTCTAGCAAACTACAGTTAAAGTTAATCTAATTACAGGTTGGGAACTCACTTAGGTATGATTCCCCCTAGCCACTAGCCAGATTAATGATTAATGATCTCTTAACTGTTTCACTTTCATTCACAATGCGGAGAATCCTTAACTAGACCTTGAGTCTCGACTAAAGGAACAAGGCCCTCTTGAGTCAATTGCCTAGAGGGACGTATCCTTCTCTAGAACAACCGATCAAGGCGTTCTGAACTAGATTCCCACTATCGAATGAGGTTCTCAATCGATACAAAGCATTGAATCAACCCTCGACTAAAGCAATCGATCAAATACTATCAATCTATGGTGCTCTATTGACCTAATCAGGTATTCGCTCTAATAGGATCAAAGCAGAATCAATAATCTCTACTAAAGCAGAATTGAATCATGAAAACATGCATAGATTGAATATGAACTCAAGATTATCAAGTAAGAGTACTCATACAATCATCCAATCAAACAAACATAGCTAGGGTTCCTCAAAACCTAAGTGAAGGGAAGTTACTCCATAGAGAAGAGAGAGACTGCAGTAAGAATCTTCAGATGATCAGTCTTCAAGTCCGGGCTTGTTCCTCGAGCTTCCAAGGCGAAGAAATCCTCCAATTCCACTCCAAGAATGCCCTCAAATCGCCCTCTCTTTCTTTGGTTCGTCCCTTGGGTGTTTGGGATCCAAAACCCAGCTCTCTCTTGCAAAAACGCACAAAACAGGCTTTTAACAGCCTGCGTTCGCGATAGGGGATTTTTGGGAAAATCCCCTATCAAGGCCAAAAATCCCCTACCGGGGATTTTAGCGTCACGATAGGGCCCCCTTCTGTTTCTCAGAGAAGCCCGAAACCAATTTTCCCCTATCTTTGATTCTTCGTTTCTCCCTCGTTCGGACTCCAAATCAGGTGCCGTTTGATCCCAGACACTCGTAGTATCGTCCTCTTTTTTCTCATGACAAGATTACATGATTATATGGTCACAAATTGAGGTAGAAATCCATTCTTCTTCAAGTCATACCCGAGTTTCTTCCCCCGAGTCGCCAATTGATCTCCGATTGACTTGAAACTTGCGCCTACGCTTCACTTTATGTGCTAGGACCTGAAATGTGACAAAGGAACACAACCTAGCGTAAAATAGGCCAAAGAAGCGATAATGCAAGCTTAAACGATCAAGAAACAAAGGGGAAAACATGTGCAAATATCGAGTCATCATGTGTCCATTGCCGGCATCGACGAGAGTTGGAAACCCTAGGAGCTCTCGCAAGTTTTTTTCCGTCGCTCCTAGAAACTCGGAGCTCTTCTACCAAAAACTCGGAGCTCTTCTACCGATAAACAGTTATCTTGTTAACGGTGAACCGATAACCGAACCAAAAATCAATATTGAACGGTTACATCGATAACCGATAAAATAGTAAACGGTCGGTTCTCGGTAAATTTAGCTAATAACTGACCGATGGTTAAACTGTTAATAGCCGACGGTTAAACGGTTAACCAACTAACAGATTACACTCATCCTCTTAGTTATAGTAAAAAATAATAGACCTCCATGAGCTGTAAACATAGACTGAAAATAATGGGGTATTTGAAGGCTTACAAGACCCCTTGCCTCTATTTGTAATAGTGACTTAGACTCAAATGAGAATAATTTAAAGAAAAAGTTTTAGAAGGAGCTAGCACAATAGAAAGTCGGACTTGCACAAAGTTGCTCTACAACAATCAGTAACATTAAGCTTTCATGTAATTTGGTGGGGTTTACGAATTGAGTAATTGTTGTTGGGTCTCTTATCGTTGTATGCTTGTTTAATAAAGTTTGATGGTATAATGATATTATTGTGTACTTGTGTTGGATTGAGTTGATTATGTATTGATATGTATATATGTTAAATTATTTTTTATTTAATGATAACAACTTAAAGAAAAGAACACATGTGTATGTATGAAACATTATACAAAATTTCACAATTGAAAAAAGGGTTAATTTCATGGTTGGTCACTGAGATTACAAAAAAAAAACGTTTAAGTTTGGTCACTCGAAATATTTCAATCTATTGGTGGCACTTCAGTTTACTAAACCAGTTCACATTTGGTCACTCTCCGTCCAACTCCATTAACTTTGACTGATGTGGCAGTCATCTCTCAAAGTTGATCGTTAACTTAGTGACGTGACAATTAAGAAATAATAAATAAAATAAAATTTAATCTATTTTAATGTCAAACTCATTTTTACCATAAAATAAATAAATAAAATAAAATGAAATATTATTACAATTATCAAATTGAAAGGGCACTCCGAAACCTCACCATCTCCTCCTGCTTGCTGCCGGCGACAACCATGGAGGAGCTCCTGCTCACGATCGCCAACGAGTTCTGACGCTCGGACGCGAAATCTCCGGATTTGAAATCGCCAACGAAAGCTACGGTACCTGTGTTTGAATTTGGTTTTGTAGACACTTCTATCTACATTAGTTTCTTCCCCAACATGGAAGGTTTCCTCTTCAAAGACCTCCAACCCAATTCTTGTCATCATCACCATCATCACCTTCAGGGAGGATCCAACCACATTGTCGAGGATCACATCCGCCATGGCGGCTTCTCTGCTATACCATCCCCTGAAACCTCCGATGAAAATTCAAATTCAACTTCTTTCGAGTAAGCTGCAATCATTCCCTGCATCAGTTCTTCACTTCTGATGAAAACTCCTGGAAACTTCAAGGAATTCTTTCCCAACCTCCGCAAAGCCCCCGAACCCGTCTCCCCTTCTCTTTCTCCTACAGGAACCAGATTATCCAACTTCCCCAACCTCACTCTGTTTTCATATCCCCTGTTTTCGGCGGCGGCGACCGCCCAGAGTACGAATCAGCTTCCACTATTCTCTCACTGGTTCCCGATCATTGGCCAGATGAGTTACGATGGAAGTGTTGGAGGGTTTCATGACAAATATAGCCATTTCCGTTACATACTTTAACGGTGTTAGTGACACCGTTAGTCAAACTAACGGAATGCTTACCTGACTGCCAACTCACCGGACACATCATCGATAACTCAGCAACACTTGCCACGTGAATGTCATGTCATATTTTAATTAAAAATAAATAAAAATCATAATTTATTTTCTCATCCTCTCTCCTCTCCCACCACTCGATGTTGTTGTCCTCTCTCCTCTCACACCATCATTGACATCTTCTGCAACTGATCGGGTGCGCCGAGAAGCAATGGCGACGCTCACTTCTCCCGCTGATTTGTTCTTCCAATTCAACTCCACACGTTTCGAGCTAGGTCTTCGTAGCGGCGGGTTCCGCCGCCTCTTACAGCTAAAGGAAGCCATCACAAACCTAATTCCTTTTTATATCTGACCATTTTGATTATGATTAGATAATTGTATATCTTTCTGGATCCTTCAATCTGTGATACTTCTTCGTAGCAACCGCCATTTTAGATCTATAAGCTTGGAGTTGATCAATATTCCCACTGAATTGGGTTACTCGTAGACCCAATTTTCGCCCCTGTTTCGGTCAAAGACCCAGTTGGAGAACTCCAGCAAGAAAGTCTAGGGAGGCAGCACGGAGCGGCGAAGACTGTTCGGGAATCGTGGCTAGATTGGCTGTCGGAAGGGGAATTGATAGGTGTGCTTAGATTGGTGTTAACGAAGTTGGAGGAAGTGAGAAGGAGAATTGGGGTTCCAGAAGTAATGGGGAAAGCCCACAGAAAAGAAAGAGGTGAAATTCTGACCTGTCGACAGTACTGAATTCGATTGATTTGGTGGGTTTGCCGCCAATGAATTCCGAAACAGAGCGTCGTTGTTCCAGCTGTAGCAGGACAATTTCTTCTCCAAGTTATGGTTCGTCGATGTTTGGCGGATCCCTCATCCAGTCCAAAGCAAATCTCCCACCTCCGACATTAAATCAAAATGGGGCACGCTTTCACTGTAAATCCTTTTCTTTTTTCCATTTGAATGTGAAAACTAAAAATCAATTAGTAACATCAGAAAAGGGTGATTTTGCTGCAACCCTTCCTCTCCTTTAGAATTCTGTAATTAGATTTTTTGTTAAAGTAAATTCTCAAGCTCTGAAATTTCTCCATATACTACGCTTGGAAAGTTGAGTGTCTAGGGTAAGGGATGATGATTCAGGAACAGAGGTTGGCTTTAAACTTGATCCTGGGTAGAATATGGCAATGCGAAGGTGAGGGTGGCCTGACGGGTTTTGATTTAAAGGGGAATGAAGAAGATGATGATTTAGTGAACGGGAAGGGTTGTCTGATGGATTTTCTTTGATAGTCAGAAACTTGGTTTAGGGACGGGAAGGGGAAGGAAGAAGATGATTTGGGGAACCGGAAATTTGGGCTAAATTGCAAGTTTGGTCACTTGAATTACTAGTAAAATTCACGTTAGCCACTAGAGTTACTTTATTCCATCCTTAGTCGCTTGAATTAGGTTAACAATCCAAGTTTGATCACTGGCCGTTAGTGTCCGTTAACTTTTGCTGATGTGGTGGTCAACTCTCATAGTTGACCGTTAAATGAGTTACATGACAATTATAAAAAAAAATTATATTTTCTATTTTCCACCTCACGTTCGTTAAAAATTAAAATAAAATATTCTTTTTTGGGCGAGTTTTCACATTCTCTGATTGACCTTCAACGATGACTTGGCGATTCGGACGTCCGGCAACGGGGTAGGTGAGACGGTTTTTTTGTGGCGGTGATGATCGACGATGATGGGAGCATGGCGGTTGTCTGGGAGGAAGTAGTGACGGTCTTAAATCGACGCTCTGTTTCGGAATTCATTGGCGGCAAACCCACCAGACAAATCTCCCCCTAATCTATTAAACCCACCAGAAGTAGCTAGGGACTGGAAGGGGTTGCAAGATTATGGGTAATTCATTGGCGGCAAACCCACCAAATCGATCGAATTCAGTACTGTCGGCAGGTCATAATTTCACCTCTTTCTTTTCTGTGGGCTTTCCCCATTATCTTCTGGAACCCCAATTCTCCTTCTCACTTCCTCCAACTTCTTTAACACCAATCTAAGCACACCCATCAATTCCCCTTCCGACAGCCAATCTAGCCACGATTATCGAACAGTCTTCGCCGCTCCGTGCTGCCTCCCTAGACTTTCTCGCTGGAATTCTCCAACTGGGTCTTTGACCGAAACAGGGGCAAAAGTTGGGTCTACGAGCAGCCCGATTCAGGGGGGAATATTGATCAACTCCAAGCTTATAGATCTAAAATGGCGGTTGCTACGAAGCAGTATCACAGATTGAAGGATCCAGAAAGATATACAATTATCTAATCATAATCAAAATGGTCAGATATAAAAAGGAATCAGGTTTGTGATTGCTTCCTTCAGCTGTAAGAGGCGGCGGAACCCGCCGCTGCAAAGACCTAGCTCGAAACGTGTGGATTTGAATTGGAAGAACAAAACAGAGGGAGAAGTGAGCGTCGACGTTGCTTCTCGGCGCGCCCGATCAGTTGCAGAAGATGTCAATGATGGTGTGAGAGGAGAGAGGACGGCAGCATCGAGTGGTGGGAGAGGAGAGAGGATGAGAAAATAAATTATGATTTTTTATTTATTTTTAATTAAAATATGACATGGCATTCACGTGGCAAGTGTTGCTGAGTTGTCGATGATGTGTCCGGTGAGTTGGCAGTCAGGTAAGCATTCCATTAGTTTGACTAACGGTGTCACTAACACCGTTAAAGTATGTAACGAAAATGGCTATATTTGTCATGAAACTTTCGAAATTCTGGCTATATATGATATTTCACTAAAAGTGGCTATTATTATCACAAACGTTAAAGTTTTGGCTACCCAGATGAATTTTGCCAATAGAATATTATCCCTAATATATATTCATCAGGGAGTGACAGTGCCACAACAAGGAGACAGAGGAAGATTGTATAATTAAGTGGGAAGTGGGAAAGACTTGTGTGGTTAAAATGAACCATTGCCTAGCTATTACCCTATTGTGCTTGCAGACTATCTCTATTGATTTCTAGTTTCCACGGTAAAAATATAACGATGTGTTGCGGTCAAATTGTTCCTTTTAACATTGAGGCCCTACTAACCCACATGACCATGCAAAGTAATCACATACTTATTTGGTATTTTATTGAATATAATCTATCCACATCTACACAATAAATAAAAGCCAAATGAGAAAATTTGAAACTTCATTTCAAATTTCCTGCATCCAGAGTGAAAGTAGAAAGGTTGATTCGTATTCACAGTCATTTATTATTTTCTTATTTACAGAAAAATACATCAGAAAATACATCAGTAAAATAAACGTATCAGTTACAATAAACACATTTGTGTGATCTTTTTAAATTAAAAACATACAGGAAGTTTAAATCTGAAAAATCATAGGTCTTTTCCACCATGGTTAGCAACCGAAATGTTATTGATTCAAATATTGCATATCGAATAGCACTATTGAATGTGTAGAAGCGATGTAGAATTCTTAACATAGACTTAATTGCAAGGTTGTCAAACCGGTTTATGCTAGTGTGCCGGTTTAGCAAGTGGAATGGTTTGACCGGTGGCACATACCGGTTTGTGTCGGTTCATGCCGGTCAATATTACAAATACAATTATAAATACTCATATTTAAACATGACATTTAAGTCAATACCTAAACATTTATACTTGAATCCAACAAATAACATCAATATTTGACTTTTATACTCATAAAATAAATAATAAAATAATCTTTATATTTTACTTAGAGATTCGTATATCGATCATGTCGGTCATACCGGTGGTGTCACGCCGGTTTTATGACCAGTATCAGTTGAACCAGGTACAACCGATGGCACGCCGGCTGGCGGTACAACTGATGGCACGCCGGCTGGCGTGACAACCATGCTTAATTGTTATCAGTACCATCAAGTAACGATATATTTAAACACATAACTTTTGAGTGAATATGGGGCACATGTATCTTTAAGAGATGGGTAAATATGGAAGGTTGAGTGATGTTGGTTTGCCGAACGTGGATGGAAAAGACACTACTAATGTAAATGGGCTCAAATAGTGTCCCAACCCACCAAACGATCAACCATCGCCGTCTCTCCAAACTTCTCATTAGACTCAACAACCGAGTAACCTCCTCTTCCTCTACTGCTACGCTAGTGCAATTTTTTGAGGGGTACATATGGAAAGATTGAGTGTTGTTGGTTTTGCAACGCAGATGAAAAATGCGTTACTAATGTAAACGGGGCCAAATAGTGTCCGACCCACTAAACGCTCAACTACCTAGGTTACATTCGCTACACCTAATATAATAGTGAAATGGATAAGGTGCTTCCCCCATAGTAAAATTCTTGCATCCATAGCAAAAGTAGAAAATATAGATTTGTTTTCATAATTATTTATTATTTTCTTATTTACAGGAAAAATAAATAAGTGATGGAATTTGTCTTGTGGTCTCTTTGAGAAAAGATAAGAAACATAACCAATTAAACTAAACAAATTTGTTTAAACTTTTTAAATTAAAAACATACATGAAGCTTAAATCTGAAAAATCGTAGGAATATTCCATCAAAGTTAGCTAACTAAGCTAAGCATGTAACTCTCCGCTGAATATTTTTTTGGCATTTAATACTTCTATTTTCATATTTTTATTATTTTAATTTGAGTTTAAAAATTAATTATATTTCTATTTATCTTAAAAAAGAATAATAATTTTAAAATCGCAAAGCGTAATTTCATTGGTACAAATATTGCATATCGAATTGCAGTATTGAATACGTACAAGTGATGCAGAATTCTTGGCATAGACTTAAATAATATAACTACCATAAAGCAACAACTTTTTTTAAAATAGAAGTTTTGAGTGAATATATGAGGCACTTGTGTTTTAAAGAGAGGCTTAAATATGGAAAGGTTGAGTGAAGTTGGTTTGTCGAATGCGGATTGAAAATGTGCAAAAATGGGTCTAAATGGTGTCCCGGCCAGCTAAACGCTCAACCATCGTCTCTCCAAACCTTCCCACCGGACTCGACAAACGCCTAACCTCCTCCACGTATATTGTTATGCAAAGTAATTTTCATATAGGTAAATATGGAAAGGTTGAGTGTTCTTGCTTGGAGAGCTGACTAGTGGATTATTTTGCTTCTTTTGACAATAATGTGCGATCTATTAACATTGGTTCATTTGGTTGATCTTCTAGGTTGACTTTTCAGTTGATTAAAGATGAACAGTGTCCCGACCTACTAAATGCTCAACCATCGCCGTCTCTCCAAACATTCCCATTGGACTTGACAACCGCCTAACCTCCTCCACCTATATTGTTACTCAAAGCAATTTTTGGAGGGGTAAATACGAAAAGGTTGAGTGTTCTTGCTTGGAGAGCTGGCCGATGGATTATTTAGTTTCTTTGACAGTAATGTGTGATCACTTAATATTAGTTCATTTGGTTGATCTTCTAGGTTGACTTTTGAGTAGATTAAAGATAAATAGCTATACTTTTTGTTGTTTTTGCTATGATACTCCTTTTTAGGATCATCATTTATCTTATTTTAAATGTTTTTTGTGGTTAGTTTCCAGTAAATAAAGACTACTCTTATTAGTGTTAACATAGGGAATAGCTTCAACATACCACTTTTACACAAATTTTATATGTAAGAGCTGAGATTATTGCCGAATTGAACTATTCAAGCTATAATGTTGATCTTCAAAGAAAAAGAGGGAGATGAAAATTATGAATGCTCTCTCCTCTCTCTTGTGGTTCTGTCGGATCCTCGGCCGGCAACTACTCTCAGAATCGTCTCCTTGCTAGCTACTAGCCTGCAGAACTCGGGAGTGGATTGTAAAGGAAGGGATCTGAGGACTGCGAACTCCTTTGTGGGCGCCTATCGGATCTGGGTGATTAGCCCCATCAAAACAAGTCGCGGCCGCCATAGTCTATTTGGCTTCAATGGCCCGACATAAGAACCGATCTAGCCTCGACACAAAAATACAAAAAAGGAAGCTAGGTATGATCCTGGTGGATCGACAAACTGATCCACGTTTCCAAATTAAACGATCTAGCTCGTCGAATCTTACTATATGGAGGTTTCGTCTTCCATCCCAATTGGAACTAGAAAGTGACGAGAGGAAGAATACTTCCCTTAGCCCTCTGAGTTTGGAGAATGAATCGGGCTTCCTACAACCGATTAAGCTCAATTTGGAGAAGAATGGTGAAATTCTGGTAATCTTCTCTCCCACGAATGAGGGGGTTCCGCACCCAGATTCGGAGGTCCCAGTGGTGCTTTGGGTCACCATTGAAGAAGAAACTGTGGAGATCAGGTGGCGGAAAAATTGGCAAGTCCATGTCATGCGCCCGCAATTAAATAGGGTCTGACAGTTATCCTTTGCGATCGTATCCTAATTCCCTCATTTGGAGATTGCTTATACCGCTACAATTTTTTGAGATATTGAAACAGACTTAAGAGTCCTAGTCATTGACCAATGTAAGAATACTAAGCTAATAAGGATGCTGCATAGGAAACCTTGTATAAAAGCCGCCTGTTCTCACTCGAGTCCTAATACTAACTTCAACAACGATTGTGGACTAGCAAGCTTCATATATACAACAAAGGTTTTCCCCGACGTCTCCTTTGCTTAGGTAAACAATCGACGAGTCTGTATAGGCCATGCTTCTTGCCTCCTTCTCGTCATCGTTTTCGCATTCTGTCTCTCACTTCTTTCTTCAAAGTGACTTGGTGCAACTCGCCCTCAGCTTGGCAACGCCATAACCGGTGTCACCCTCTTTATTCTCCTTCGGATCACGTAGGAGATATGGTGGATTCAATGAAAAAATTTAATAATTCTTTGCTTCATGACCAAGTTGACATCATGGTGCATGTGACTAAGGATCAAATCGTTTAGTTTTCACTCAACGGAGTCCAATCTGCATCTTTCAGAGCTTCCAGGACGCTTCTGGGAAGGGTATTCATGGAAAGTAGAATAACATAAATAGATATCCGCGAAGCAGTTAAAGTACCATGGCAAGTCAAAAATCAGATCAGGGGGACGGAGACCAAGCATGGCTGACTCGTCTCGAATACCACAATAAAACTCTCAATTAAGGTCCAAGTATGAACCTTAACTGGGTGCAGTATAGGGCAAGTACCTTTAAATATTGACTCGGGCCGGTTCATGAACCCCTACTTCAATTGTTTGTAATATTATCTAGCGGTTGATTTTGGGTGAAAACAACGCTTTATAGCTAAAGCGTTTGTAAAGGTAAATGGATTTTACACTAATTGAGAAGGCTTCACCCGGGTGTTGCTACCCCTAGATAACAATTACGACTTGTTGGATTGAATGGTCATGTGTGGTGAGGGGGTTGTAAACTGTAGGAAGTGAAACAAGTAGCCAAAACACCACTCTTTTGACCTATTGACTATGGATTGGTTAGACTTCAACCTCGAATCGGAGTTCAGACGGCCACCCACAACAAAACCCTAGGTGCTAATACGAAATAAAAGGTTTTCCCTGCATTAATCTAGATAAGAGACAATTAACTTACTAAGAAAACCCAACATTCAAGCCTCTTTCAAAGAAAGGAATAGGGTTTTCTCTCTACCTAGGTTAGAATGGAAATTAGATTGATAGGCTTTCACACAACACAATAATTCATGAATAATACCTCCACATTCACATTAAACACAACCACACACAAATCATTAAATCCATACAAGCATTCACATAATTATAGCTAGGGTTTACAAATACCCAAGTGAAAGAAAGGACTACTCCATGCTAGGAGAAGGGAAAACACTAGAGAGAAGAAGGAAAACCATCAATGAGATGCTAGCCTTGCTCTTTGTGTTGAAGAGATCCTTCTTTGGGGGAGGAATTCCCAAATCCTTGCTTGAAGATGAATCCCTAGCTTCTCCTCTTCTTTGATTCGTCACTTTCTCACTCTAGAAATCTGAAGAAGAAGAAGCTTCTCACACTAGGTCTCTCTCATTTTCCCTTAAGCTCAACCTCCTTTATGTACCCAGATCGGGCTCAGATCACGGTCCCAGTTCACGGCCATGAACTGAAATCCCAGAATGTGATCTCAAGTCGAAACATGCCTCATCACTAAGTCCGATTCATGGGAAATGTCATGAGTTCACGGTCTTACGACTGTGAACAAACTTGCGTCCAGTGAAAGCGATTTGTGCACTAGATGCTTGGCTGTTCACGGGTAGCGCCTCTAGTTCACGGTCTTAGTGACAGTGAACACACTGCCCAAACCGTGATTTGCTGCTGCTCCCTCCCTTTGACTTGATTTTTTGCACTTTCGTCCAAATTTCGACTCCGGGGTTGGTTCCACCTGCCAAAGTCTGAAAACACCAAAACAAGACAAAAACTGGCGTAAAACCAAACCTCCCTGACTAAAATTGCTTCAAACGACTAAGCAAATCAGGGGGTAACAAGTGTACAAATGAGCTCGAATCAATGGCACGTTCGAATTTACCCTTCCGAGTAAAGAGTCGAAGATTTGGGTTTAAAAAAAAACACATTGGGTGCTCAAGGATAGGATTGTCCATCTAACAACCTGGACCCAACATATCACCCGACGAACGTTTGATGATCTGGCTATAGCTCCTTTCAGGGTCTAGCTCTGGGATATCAGGGAGGATTGTTGTATCCATCAATTCGGGAGAAAAGTGGCTACTGCCATGATCGGAAAAGTTCTCAAGCTGGTGTGTTTGCCTGCCCTGCGACAGATAGCACTTTCATGAAAGTGAGAGTGCTAATTGTCTTCACCAAGCCACTAAGATCGCAGCTGATGGCGGCCAGTGACGACACAGGTTGTTTCTGGATCAACTCTAACTATGAATACCATCCAATTTTCTGCTATCGCTGTGGGCTAGTAGGCCATTCGTATCAAGCTTGTAATTTTTACCCTCCAGCCCGGAAAGAGAAATTTGGTCCTCACATGACTACGAAAAAGTTGGGAATTAATATGTATGATGCAATTGAAGACAAATCTGCTTTTCGTGGTCCACCACGATCGGTCTGGGTGAATACGGACCGAGGTAACCAGAGGAAGACTCACGATAAAGGCTCCTACCAACCAGATCATAGGAGGAGCGTGGTAATTATTCGGATTAGCGGAACCAGCTCCACCAGCCACAATAAGTACTAGTCCCTTCCCCTAAATGGAAGAGTAAGGCTCAGCCGGAGAACAACCCTCGCGGCTTTCCGGTTTCACGTGCGCCTAAGATAAGTTCCCTCCAAGGGCGTATGAAATCAAAAATGAATGATGGGTTTGTTGGTCCTATGTTTCATACTGATTTTGACCAGCCGCGAAAGGAAAAGGAGTGATGGGTTCAGGAATCTCGTCCGAGGAACGAGCCACTTCCCTGCGCCATTCCCTCGTGACTGACTAGTCTCACGGATAAATACGCCACCGTAAGCTAGTGATAGATGAAGATGATGATGTGATTTTCCCAGATCCCCTCATCCCCATGTAGCCCATGCAGCAAAGGGAGACGCAACATCGCTGAATAGAGAAGAAGCAGAATCGTGTCTCGGCGGCGAAGGTAAATAAAAAAACGCTTCCTTCAAACCCAGTTCTTGGTAATCATAAGGAAGGAAAATTTACCAAGGGTTATCACAAAGTGGGGAAATCCTGGAAGCTAGCTGTGGAAGAGGATGTTGCGGAAGAATCTGCGGAAGAATGGGAACCAATGGTTGAAGTGGGGTCGAGTCATCCTGGTTCCCAGCCAACTCAGACCCAGCCTCCTCTGAACAGGTACTGGAAGATATTTTGCTAGATGATCAAGGGATTTTGGGTTTGGAGGCTATCTTATCTGATAATGGTGATGCCATCCCAATGAAGAACAATCTTTTCAAACTCCATAGCCGCTCCCAAGCCGCTGAGCCAGCTGTGGGTGGCCCTCAAACCAATGGCCATGTCTGTCGGGTGGTTGAGGCCTTTGAAATCAGCCAAGTGGAGAGTGAAGCTGGTGACGGTTTACGCCATAGAAGAAGCCAACCACATGGTGATATTGTGCTGCCAGGTACGCCTAAAGATGCTGCGGAAGCTTTAGGCATTAATTTGGATGAATATGGCACTAATATGGCGGGAGTGGAATTGGGTGGACTGAAGAGGGATATTCAAGAGGTGGAAGGGGATATAGCAGATGACCCCTCTCCTAAGAGACATTTTTTTGAAGCATCTGCTGATGATGGAAAGGTGGAGGCAGGCAGCCAAGAATGGACCCAATTGAATAAATGAGGCTTTTAGCCTGGAATGTGAGGGGAATTGGACCATCACTCACATTCCAAAATGCTGTAGGGTTTGTTCATTCGAATAAACTAGATCTTGTGTTCTTCTCGGAAACACGATCGAGCCGGAGATTTATTTCCTATCGTATGCGGGGTTTGCGTTTTGATATTTCTCATTTTTTTTTGTTGATGCGGTTAATGCATCGGGTGGGTTACTGGTAGCTTGGTCCCCCAGATTAGATGCTTCAGTGTATTTTCATTCCAATTTTGTCATTTGTGTTCGAATTAATGAAGGAGACTTTTCTTATGTGGTGGTTTGTGTTTATATTAGCTGTAGTGATTCAATAAGAGCCACCCAGTTGGCTCAGCTCCATCACATTTGTGAAGAAATCCAGTTAGCCTTTGTGGTAATAGGTGATTTCAATGTTATGTTGCATGCTAGTGAGAAAGTTGATGGGAACCCGAGGAACATGGCCCACTCGACTCACCTTCGTAATTTTATCCATGACCTCGACCTCAATGATCCTGGATACTAAAGTGATCCCTTTACTTGAAAAAATAAACGAATGGGTACGGCTTGTATCCGTGAAAGGCTGGATAGAGCCCTCTGTTCTCAAGATTGGATTGATCGCTACACGGACACGGTAGTCAAACATTTCACGGATCAGGGCTCTAATAATAGAGCATTACTCCTATCCGATAGATCATATGTAAGAAATAGTCGCCCCCAGTTCAAATTTTATGCTCGCTGGGCGGATAATCCCAAAGTCAAGGCTATGGTGAGGTACGTTTGGAAAATGAGAATCCGGAGTACGCCAATGTACCAACTCTGGGAGAATCAAGGGAATTCATCCTATCGACTAGGACGAGGTGAGAATATTAGAAATTGAGTTGACCAGGCAATGGGAGGTCAGGGAAATTTATTGACAGCAAAAAACGAGAGTCCATTAGCTTAAGAAGGGTAGAAACACCTCATATTTTCATACGGTAACGAAGGTCCTCAACAAAAAGAACTTTGTGTCCAACCTTCGTAATAATAGTGGGGAATGGGTCACTGATGAGAAAGATAAAGCGGACATTGCCATACACTTCTATCAAACTCTCTTTACCTCAGAAAATCATGTGCTGAACATGGCAGATCGGGTGGCTACGTTGCCAATAATCCAATGTGTAACGGCAGAGATGAATGTCAATCTCACGGCAGAAGTTCTCTCGAGTGAAATCCGGAGAATGATCTTTTCTATGGGATCGAAACAGGTGTCCGGAGAACGATCTGATGGATTCACGAAGAAGTTTTTCAAAGCTTTTTGGGATATTGTCGGCATGTCTGTGATTGAGGCGGTCTGCTGGTTTTTCAGCACGAGTAGAATGCTCCGTAGCTTTAATCATACATGGCTCATTCTAATCCCTAAAATTGATAACGCCGAGACCATGAGACAGCTCCGACCAATTAGCATATGTAAATTTGTGTATAAAGCTATAACCAAGATCATGGCGGAAAGGTTAGCCTGTCTCTTACCGCAAATCATCTCTGAAGGCCATTATGCTTTGATCCGTGAGCTGCAAATAGTGGAGAAGTCCTCCTAGGACATGAATTAATGCATTACATAAAATAAAAACGCAAGAGAAAAAATAGTACATGGCTCTAAAGGTTGACATGGAAAAGGCCTATGATAGAGTCGAATGGCTATTTCTCCTTGCTATTTTGGAAATTTTGGGCTTTAATTCAACCTGGCGAAAGTGGATACAGGAATGCCTCTCATCTGCGTCGTTCTCAGTTTTAATGAATGACACTCCCTTGGGGTTCTTCTTTCCCTCTAGGGGACTACGTCAGGGTGATCCACTTTCACCCCTCCCATGTTGTGCTTTGCACGGAGGGGTTTGCAGGCGCTCCTTCGCAAAGCTATTTATGAAGGGAGGTTAGAGGGGATTAAAGTCGCCCCTAGAACTCCTCGAATATCGCATCTGTTTTTTGTAGATGACTCGTATTTGTTCTTCAGAGGGTCTCTCCAGGAGTGTGAGATTTTGATTGAGGTTCTGAATGAATATGAGGAACTGAGTGGCCAGAGGGTTAACTTGGATAAATTGGCAGTTTGCTTTAGTAAGAATAGTGCGCTGCCAGACCAAGAACTCTTGGCTTAGATTTTGGGTGTGGGTGCGGTGGGGGTCCAAGATAAATATCTGGGGCTCCCCATGTTAGTTGCCCAATCTAAAATGGCTACTTTCCGGTATTTGGAGGACAAGCTGTTAGCTCGTCTGCAGGGGTGGAAGAAAAAGACGTTATCTTGGAGGGCTAAAGAGACTTTGATCAAGTCCGTCGCTTTAGCATTGTCGTTGCATGTTATGTCGTGCTTCAAGCTTCCTCTCCCTTTGTTGCCTCTTGGACAAGCATGTGGCCAGATTCTGGTGAGGTGTTGTAGAAGGGTAGTCTAGAATTTGGTGGATGTCTTGGCGTAATATATGTCGGAGCAAACATGATGGGGTATGGGGTTTCATCGTTTCGAGCATTTTAATCAGGCTCTGCTAGCCAAGATTGGATGGCGGATCCTAAATGAACCTCAATCCTTGTTAGCTCAGGTATATAAAGGTAAATATTTTTCGAATGAGACTTTCCTAACTGCTACTGCTCGCTCTCGCCCGTCTTGGGGCTGGCAGAGTATTCTCTATGGTCGGGAGTTGCTGGGAAAGGGACTTTGATGGCATATAGGTAATGGTAAAACAGCTTCTTTGCTGCATTCCAATTGGATTCCCCAGTTACATCCCCATGCCCCATTATATAACCCCAGGGTTTTACCTGAGGGTGGTGACCTGCAGGTGGCGACGGTCCTTAGCCAAGGGGAGGGGCACTGGTGTGATGAGAAACTTAGCCAATTGTTTGACCTAGGAACCTAGCAGACTATCAAACAAATACCTCTTCCCCGCCGGGAGATTAAGGATCGATTTATCTGGCATGTTACGCCTGATGGAATCTTAACTGTGAAATCAACATATCATTTTGTCATTTTGTTAGATAAATAGGAAGGTCGTTGAAGGTCAATGGCTAGCTGGATGGATAGAGCTAGCTGGATTCGGCTGTAGGAAGCCAATATTCCTTTTAAGCTCAAAGTGTTGGTTTGGCAAATTTCCAACCATATCCTGCCAACGATGGAAGCCCTTATTGAGAAAGAGGTTACGGTTCTTTTCATATGTCTGGTTTATTGGGCTGAATCATAAACAATGGAACATTTGTTTCTTGATTGTGCAGTGGCTAGGGCTTTATGGGATCATTCAAACTTTGAGGATCTAAGTCAAGGGCTGCCCCGACACACTTTCTTGCTCTTCCTCAAGAAGTTGATGTTCTCATTAGTCATCCCCATCTGTTCATGAAGGTTGCGGCAGTCCTTTAGCAGATCTGGCGATCTTGAAAGTGAGTAGTCTTTGAGGGAAACTAGTTCCGGATCCAGGATGTAATTGTCTATTTTTCCGATCAATATAATTGGTTATCTTTTGTAAAAAAAACTATAATTTTGATCTTCAACAAATAAAACATGATTTATTTTGAGTGAAATAATATCATGATTGCAGATAAGTTTTTACAATATGATGCTTTGGGATACTGGTCACTCAGATTTGAAAGTGGGGTTCAAACTACTACAATATAAAAAGTATAAGTGATAGTCATAATTAGAGCAGATGAAAGATGGTTTGATATCCTTCTCTCTGCAAGGAATAAATACATGATGAGCATATGTTGTCATGGGAAGGACAAACCAATCTCTTTGTATTTATGTAATAGCATGTTAAAATATACGCATGTCTAGACCAGATCGATTGGACATCTCCACCTAGAATTTATTGACGAGATTTTTGCTATTCAAAACCGCATGCCAAGTAAACTCACTCCTTAATCCTTATATTTTTCCTAATATGCACATGCACACCCTCATAGGAAACACATATAGAATTGTAATTTGGGTGCTTGTGTTGTTTCCATAAGATTGTATTATCTGAGGTGGTTGTTCTTGAATTTTGAAACGTGATTGTATCTCATCTAAGAAATTGCCAAGCTAAGCTATAAAAGAGGCTAACCTAAACTTCCTCTTTAATTGAGATGGTAAGAGATATTCATCACTCTCATTTTATTGATGAAGCCACCAAGGAGAAGAGAGGAATCATCATTGGTACTCTAAATTTTACAAGGCTATTATAATGATTATTTCTTTCATTTCATGTAAATTTTGTTATGACTTAAGTAATAGTACCCCAAGCCATAAATTATACCAAGGAATGGTCATTTGAATTAATGTGCACTGATGCAAAATGTCATGTAGGTGCCACAAAGAATGAGTAAGAGTAGACCAATCAGTGTGTTTGTTGTCGAGAAGGATATGATTTGTGATGATGGGTAGGGTTCATGATGCTTGACTTATACAGATTGAAGAGATAGAAAGTACAGAGCTGTAAGTTATTTGTGTGTTTAGTATAACAGAGTGGTTAAGAGTGATTTGGTAGGATTTCACAGTGGTAGAGATATTGACAAAATGTATTATTTGTTGGTGCTTCCAGTCATATATTGCTTGCCTGTTCCTTTTGTTTGTATATGAGATTTCTACAGCAGATTGCATGCTTTGTTTTTTTTTGTCATTATAATTAACAAAACTATTTATCAGAAAAAAGCTGGCCGACGCATTCCATCGACTTGATTTGGACATTGCTGGTTTTGGTTTTCTCAGCCAGGGATTCATTGCTTTTGGTGTCACTGTGATTTTTGGTCTAAGGGCAATCCAGATTGAGTTTTCCTTATGAAATCTCTTGGTGACTTCCATTTTTACCATTGATAACTGGAGCCATGTAAGCATTCTTTGATTTTTTTTCATGTTCACTCTAGGGATATCATGGTGCATGGCAATAGTGGCTATATTTAAGGCTAATGGCTTGGTTTGAATTGTCCATTATAGTGTTTATGTTTTATTGTTTCTTTTGTAATGCAATGGGATAATGACTTTTCATCATATTATTATGGTGTTGTTGACCTACCTCCGACCATCGCTGCATACATATTAAAGGGTAATATCAGTTAGAATCAAAGTATCAATTTCCAAAACTACGTCCGACCAAAGGGTCAGGTAATAAGCTAGTTTAATAAATAAATTGCTATTGAAAAATTACTACTACTTGAAATATTAGTGGTTTTTTTTGCTATAATAGTGATTTATTATTTCTAGTAGTGAGTTAATTGTAATCAATAGTAATTTATAAATTTTAAATTAGTAGTAATTGATGAATTTTAGAAAGAATTGCTTGATAACAAAAAATCACCATTAGTTGTTAGCACAAATAAGTGCTTACAAATGGAAAGTTAGAGGAAACCGTTATTGAAAAATGCCTACTAAACAATCTACACTCTATATAAAAGCTGAAAGGAAAAAATAGATGCTCCATTTTAAATTTCCTGCTCCTGGAGGAATTTGAGGAAGGGAATTTGAGGAAGTCTGCGGGAAGGAAAATCAGCCGAGAAGCTTAGTGGGTCGAAGTTATTCGTACGAACCCACTATCTAATTCAAGGGTTCATTCGCTTCGTGGATTTGAAAGCTGAAGGTTTTGGTATAACTTGGATTTTGATAAACCATGGATATATGATTGTTTTGGGTTCATTATAGATTTGAAAAAGACCATTGTTTGTTTCATGAATTTCGTCATTTAAATTTATATGTATAAAGTGAACTTACCTTTATTCCCTCAATGATATAAGAAGAGAAAGAAAATATAAGGGATAGGTTGGTAAAAAATGATGAACTTTAAAGTCCATGATCAATTCCCACCTAAAGAGGTGGGATTTTCAAATCCGTGGGCCCACGAATTTGGACCTACAAAATATATGGGTCCCACAGATTTTGAACTTCTAAATACTTGAACTACTTGAAACAAATAATAGATTTTGGACAAAATCCATCGTAAAGTCAAATCCATCGAGCAAACAAACTCTAAGTGTCGGTGAAACCCTTCAATTAGGCCTAGATAAAATTGCAAGCCGGTGTACCATTTTGACTTTGACACAACAAAACATTAATCAGAAATAAGAACAATCATTTTGAGGAAAATGAGCGATCGTTGGATGGAAGATCTACCGCAGCGACGGGGAGGAGTTGGTCGCCATTCACATCAATTTAACAGAAGATAAGGAACATGCTACTACTACTGAAACTTCATATCTGTACCATTGTACCATCCCAATTAACCATCAATGGGGATCTAAAGATCAAGTAACTAACGAGACTTAGGTAACCCAAATCATGGATTTGACCTCATCACCGAATTTCATTATTAGTACGTATTATATTGATTGGAGAAAACACATAATATTTTTGTAAAGTATTATTAGAGTAAGGAAATTTCTAAGTTTAATTTGGATAGATCAATTAGAAAAATGATACAATTTGACTAATTATCACATTTTATAATTATCTAAAAAATGAAACAATTGGTCTAATTGATCGGTTAGAATTATCTCAATCAAACAACCCCTAAGTCAACCAAAGTTCCACACAACAAGGAAACTAGGTATTTTTTTATATTTCTTTGTTGTACTTCAAGCATAGTTAGTAAAATATGGTACGGAAAAGTTATGTATAAAATACGTTCTGGTATTTTACTCTGTTCCAAGATAATGTTACTTTTAATAGTACGTTCATAGATATAATATATAAAATTAATTATTTTAAAAATAAATAATAGTAAAGTTAACAATTTAATTCAATAAATACGGATATTAAACGTGTTATACAGATTTTATACATGTTTAGTACGGGAGCCATTAAATGAACAAAAAAATGAAACGATTTGACAACAATACGAACATGGAAGTTTTAAACGGATAAAATATGTACGGGTGCATTTACATGTATTAAACAAAGTATTTACTGAGACTTCAAGTACATGGGCCGAACATATTAAACATAAATTACATGTTCTTATACTTCTATATTAATACTTTGTTGAGTGTAAAGTGCATTTGAATATTAGTAGCGTATAATATTGATTGGAAAAACCACATTATATTTTTTTTATAAAGTATTATTAGAGTATGAAAATTTTAAAGGGTAATTTGGATGGACCAATTGAAAAATGAAATAATTTGACTAATGATCTCATTTTATAAAAACGAGTCATTACAAATGATTCAATTCGAATTGTCTGCCGTCATCCTAGATAATTGTAATTATTTCTAAATGAGCAAATTTGAAATTTCTCAGTCCAAATTTGTTCATCCAAATTTATAATGCCAAACTGATCAATTTGTCCCAATTATCTCAAAACGGAACAATTGAGTCAAATTATTCTTTTAAAAATCCAAACTACCTCTTAGTCAACCAAAGTTCCACACAACATGGAAACTAGGTGTTTTCTTATACTTCTTGGTGGTACTTCAAGTAGGGGGGTGGTGGTGGTGTAAAGTACATTTGAATATTTATTCTAAGTTTAGCCTATGCTTTTAAATTATTTTTCTACTCCCAAAAATGATATCGAGCCAAATACCTTCATAAGCATGACTTTGAAAAAGCTGAAAATATTTTTTACAACATAATAAGTTTCAATATGGAGTTCTGAAAAAATCATTTTTTAATTACAAGATCATTTTTATATTTTTATAAAAATAAATTTTTCATTCATTTATATATTTTAATACTAAATTAAATTATAAAATAATATTTTCTAATATAAAATAAATCCAACAAGATCCATTTGGACTATTGTTTTATCATTCAATCTTTTAAACATGTTTATAAAAATTCATTTCAGTCATTATACATTAACTGTTTGTAATGCTTCTTTTAAACATATTTGGGTGAATGACATTCTTTGCTCGGGTCAAGATCAATTGGCGGGTGCTATTGTGTCCTATTATGAGTCTATCTTTCAAGAGGCATTTCCTAGAAGGCCTTTTCCCTTTGGTATTGTGTTTTCGTCTCTTCCTCCGCAAGCAACAGACTTTTTGGTGAGAACATTTGATGAAGATGAAGTGTGGAGGGTGATTAAGAAAAGTAAAGGAGAACATGCACCTGGACCTGATGGTTTCCCAATGGGGTTCTTTAAGAAGTTCTGGTCTATCGTGAAATTGGATGTGGTGAATGCTTTAAAAGAGTTCTATGTGTCTGGGACTCTCCCAAAGAGCGTTCATCACACCTTCTTGTGTCTTATCCCAAAGAAAGAAGCTATAAGTGATATTAGGGATCTTAGACCTATTAGTTTGGTATCAAGCCTATACAAGATTCTTTCAAAGGTGCTTATGGAAAGATTAAAAGTTTTCATGGGAGGCTTGGTGGCGGTGGAACAATGTGCTTTTGTGGGTGGTCGGCAGATCTTAGATGCGATACTTATCGCAAATGAGCTCATTGACTCTAGGAAGCGTGCTCGGAAACCTGGATTAGTTTTCAAATTGGATATCGAGAAGGCATATGATCATGTAAATTGGGAGTGCCTCTTTATTGTAATGAAGACTATGGGTTTCCCCCCACTTTGGATTAGGTGGATTCAGGGGTGCATCACTACTGCTTCGTTCTCTGTTCTTGTGAATGGGGAAGCTTCTGGTTACTTCTCAAGCAAAAGAGGGCTAAGACAAGGAGACTCTCTTTCTCCCTTTCTTTTCATCCTGGTGATGGAGGTTCTCTCAGGTATTTTGAGGACTTTGCAGTCTCGTGGTATGGTTGAGGGATTCTTTATGAATGAAGAATTGAGAATGGGGGAGGTCACTCATATTCTTTATGCTGATGATACGTTGTTATTTTGTGATGCATCTGAAGACCAAGTTCGTTCTCTTCTCACGGCCTTAGCTCTCTTTGAAACAATTTCTGGTCTACGAGTGAACTTACATAAGAGTTCCATGATGGTTGTTGGGGAGGTTGAGAATCCATCACGTTATGCAGACATTTTTGGATGTGAGTTGAGTTCTCTTCCGACTACCTACTTAGGATTGCCATTGGGTTCCAGAGCAGCTTCTTTGACAGTTTGGGAACCAGTGATTGAAAAAGTACAAGCTCGATTAGCTTCTTGGAAGGCCAGAATGCTATCTTTTGGTGGGAGGTTTGTGCTTTTGAAAAGTGTTCTTTCTAATCTCCCTATATACTTTCTTTCCCTTTTTAGGGCCCCGAGCTCAGTGATTGCTAGACTTGAGAAGATTTATAATGACTTTCTGTGGTCAGGGGTGTTTGAGACAAAACGATTGCATTGGGTGAAATGGGATATTGTAAAGACTCCAATTATTAGAGGCGGTTTGGGAGTCTTGGATCTTAGGTGTATGAATCGAGCTTTGTTGGGGAAATGGGCTTGGAGATTTGGGGTTGAGAGGGATGCATGGTGGAGGAGGTTGATTGTTGCAAAGTTTGGACAAGGTAGGTCCGAATGGAGACCATGTTGGAATTTGGGAGTGTATGGTTGTTCTGTGTGGCGGGCAATTGTTCACGAAAGCTCTTACTTTTGGAAGGTTGCCTATGTCGATCCTGGGGGTGGTTTTGGGGTGTCTTTTTGGCATGATTTTTGGGTTCCTGGGAAACTTTTGGTGAGTGATTTCCCAAGGGTTGGGTTCGTAGCCCAATCCTTGGATGCCTTTGTGTCTGACATGTTTTCTATGGTTGATAGGTCTTGGGAGATTCCTCTCACTATATCTCTGAGGGGTGGAGCTGAAGCTGAACGTGTTCTTTTGATGCAAACGTTGAATGCTCTTCCTCAACTTTGGATTACCACAGGGCCTGCACGTTTGGTTTGGCCCTTAGAGGCATCTATGGTCTTCTCGGTTCATTCTTTCGCTACAAACCTTATTGAGAGTAACTTTGGAGGTGACACTGCTTTCCCTTTCAAGTTGGTGTGGAATCCTTGTGTGCCCTCAAAAATATGTTGCTTCCTTTGGATGGTCTCTCATGAGAAGATTGCTACTGTGGATAACTTGAGAAAAAGAGGGATGATTCTTCCGAATTGGTGCTCTCTTTGCAAACAACATGAGGAATCGATTTCACATCTCTTTTTCTCATGTCCATTTGCAATTGCCATATGGGATAATTTCAAAAAAGCTTTTGATCTTCATGGTCCTTACCTTCCTTTCATTCGCCAATTCCTCATTGCTTGGCGAGGCTTGTGGTGTGACCCACGGTTCAGAGACTGCATCAAGTTATTGCCCCATGCAGTGTGTTGGTACATCTGGTTGGAGAGAAACAATAGGATTTTCAGGGATGTGGAGTCCTCCCCAAAAGAGATTGGACAGAAGATTGTTCTTATAGTTGGACGATGGTTACGAGCTTTTAGTCGCATCTCAGATAGACGCTTCCACCAGTGGATGGCGATCGGGACGAAGCACCTCATTTGACCCTCACGTTCTTTCTTCTTTTTAATCTCGAGTTGGTTTTTTTTTTTTGTTTTTTTTCCTTTCTTTCTTTTGCTTAATTTTGTTTTGTTTTGTTTTGTTTTCATTGCTTGCTTGCTCTACTACTGGTTGAGCTGCTGACTTTTTATTTTTTACCTTTGTACTTTCATGGATTGGTTATTTTCTTATAATATTCTCATCATTCATCAAAAAAAAAACCAAAAGCTACAACCGAGTAAGCTAGCCCTTAAAGTATCAACCTTTGTGTTTTCTTTTTGGTTAAATGTTTAACATTTATATTATAAAAAAAAATGTTTAACATTTATATTATAAAAAAAATGTTTAACATTTATGAAGAGAAAGAGTCTAATGAGTTTTATGGTTGGAGTTTAATGTATATACATGATTAATGTTATCAACTTCGAAGTATATGATAAGTGAGAGATTTGTGATATGAAATCAAATGGTATATAACTCAATACAATAAACACTCGAAATGTAAGTTTATGACCTTAGAAGGACACAAACCAAAAGCTAAGGTGGGACTATGAGATGTAAACCGTGAGAGAGTGAGACCAAAAGAGACGAGTGAGAGCTTTTGACGAAGGATGACTCGGATAGTTAGGCCAAGCGTCGAGAGAGGTGCCAATTACTACAAGTCCCACATGAATTGGAGAGAGAACCTTCGGGAGCTCATACACATCTTTATTAATCATTATTACTTCCTGCGAGAAGTGGCTCCATACAAGTGAGTAGAATTTCTGAAAGAGTCAAATGAGAAGCGTAATGAGATTGAGCATTTCTGGATAAGGGACATCCATGAAGTGAGTAGCATTCCTTGGATGTGATGTGACCCATCTTATCAAAGAATTGACATTGAACTTGAGAATGACGAGGAAATCCTCTATCTTCTATTTGATAACCAACAAGAGAAGTGAGAATACCCTCGAGCACTGTTGTTGTTGCTACGATCAGAGAACTACATATGAGTAGGGCTGGGAAACAGTCCGGTTCGGTTTAAACCGGACCGGATTGACCCGGTTTTTTATGACCGGATTGGACTTATGCCCAACCGTAGAAGGGATTGGACTGGGACACGGTTTAAACCAAACCGGATTGGATGAGATACGGTTTGGTCCGGTTTTGACCGGAAAACCGTTTTGACCGGAAACCTCACCAAGGTCGTCGGCGCTCGCCGGAATCTGGAGGTATCGTCGGCTCGTCGATTGCGTCTGGTGACGGAGGAGATCTATGCTCGACGGGAGAAAGGGCAGAGTTGGTAGATGATGGCGCTCGAAGGGAGATGTACAGGAGATCGACGCTCGAGCCTCGAAGGGAGATGTACAAGTGAGGAGACGTCGAGACGGGGGAGACTGCTCTCGAGCGAACGGAGATCGAAGGGAGATGATGGTGCCGTCGTGTTCGACTCGTCGCTCGTCGATCGTCGCCCGCTGTTTGCCTCGTCGTCGTCGCCGCCGAGGGATAGAGCGAGAGGCGAGAGCAACCAGGCGGCAAGCAGCAGCTCGATTCCTCAGAGTCAGCTGCGCAGATGGAGATGGAAGGGGAGAAAGAGGAACGGCGGATTTGCAATCTGCATTAGGCAATTAGGGTTTCGTCAATTAGGTCTTTTGTTGGGTTGGGTAATATTTTGTTGGGTTATTGATTTAGTGGGTGGGTTGGGTAATATTTTGTTGGGCCTAGTCAATTAGTTATAACTTACTCGGCCCATCCAGTTTTAAACAGTTTTCCGGTTTTAAACCGGACCGGGCCAGTTTTCCCAGACAGCCAGCGACCGGCAATTGGATTGGGTTATTGCGAATTCGGTTTCCGGTTGTGACCGGAACGGTTAAAACCGTCCGGTTTCCGGTTTGACCGGAAAACCGGATCCGGATTCCCAGCCCTACATATGAGAGTACAAAGGAAGACCATAATCGTCCTCAACATGAAAGTTACCACTAAGAGCACCACACTAAGATGTGAAGGAAATCA
The DNA here is from genome assembly GCA_946122785.1 of Linum tenue. NCBI lineage: Eukaryota > Viridiplantae > Streptophyta > Magnoliopsida > Malpighiales > Linaceae > Linum > Linum tenue. Next base: position 32,977,811 of record CAMGYJ010000008.1, read on the forward strand.
TGACATCACAAGAAACCATGAACGTTTTGGTGTGTAGAAACTCAGCTTCAAATCAGGGAGATAAAATCAAACAACTCCTCAATCTCAATGGGAATTTCACGAGCATGGATGATGGAAACGAATGACTAATAGGTAAATGTCAAGAAAGCATTAAAACACGTACAATGGCAACATTAGAAGTAGCAGCACCAATGAAAGAGAGTTCAGAAGTAATAGACTAAATGGAGAGCAAACATGTACACATATCACAATCACCCTGCTGCTCAAATAGAAGGTGATATGTGAAGATTATCGTTCGAGAATGAGATTTGTTTGTCTAGGATGAGAATTTGGTTAGTCGTTAATATGAAAGGTTGTAGATCATAACAGAAGGAGCAAATAGCATTCAAAAGTAGTTGATCATGATGCAGCAGTGGCAATAGGAAGAATTCAACGAGTCAATGTCATTGGTAATCTGGTGAGGTGGAACCGGCCGGGGCCGTTCCATCAATGTAGGTATGTAGCCAACTAGATCGAGGACAAGAAGTAGAGACATGACCCAACCATGCCAAAACGAGGTGAGTTTGAGATGGAGGGTAGGTGTTGGGTTGATTGTAACTAGGCATGGCAACTAAAACCCGATCGTGGGTATCCAACCACCCGACCCAATCAATATGGGAATTGATTTGTGGGACGGGTATGTGTATAGGTATGGTTATGATGCTAGTGCTAGAGAGCCTAAAATTGTATCCACTCCATCCTCATCAATCGTTTTTGCGATTTTTACCTAAAATTTAATGATTGGATGCTAAAAATAGATTATCTTATGAACTAATATATGTTACAAAAATGGGTGTTTTGAATTTGAATTTATAACTGTTATATTTTTGTGGACTTTATGGTTTAGCTCTATTTGATGTTATAACCTAAAATTTATATGTTTAATTAGATTTATTGTATTAATTCTTGGCATAATACTATTGAATATATACGAGGTGAGTACTACCACCAATACCTGAAAACACGGATATGGGGTTGGAGTTCTTCAAATGAATATGGGGCGAGTAAGAGTTTTGGTTTTAGAAAATGGAGATGGTTTAGGTAAATCCACCCCATTTCCATTCAACACATGATGACAAGAAGAAGAATGAAGTGGGACAAAAATTAGAATTTAGGGTTTGGTCGTGTGACTGTGATAACATATTAAGTTTGACTGTGGAGAGTATTTTTAAGTCATAAAGGAGATATATACAATTGTATAATACAACAGAAAATGAGTAAACATTAGTCGCATACATTAAAAGAATTATATGGTATAACTGTTAAACAAAACGGCTCGGTCTTCTGCTCTCTGAAGTGCTACGACGACGTTTCGCGCTTCTTCTCTCACACTAAAATGACACCGTTTTCTATCTAAGGAATCATCCTTCAAAGTCAACACTGGACTCCTCGATTGCTGATTTCAGATCGGCCCTCTCGTTCAACTTCCTCCTCACAACAGTTCCAGCTTTTCTGCAATCCGCTCCTCCTCGCACTGGCGCTATGAGAAAGGCATTATGCAGGCTATAGGAAGGCTCCTCTCTAGGCAACGGTCTTCTCTTCTTCTCGGTATAAATTGTAAGCTCTCCAGTTGTTTAATGTGTGTACTTCGATAGGAAATTGTGAGAACTTATGGGTTTGAATTTCTTTCAATTTGGATCGAAGGGTGAGATCACTCTGGTAGATAGAATCGCAGTGTATGAGTTTGTACTGGGTGATTCAATCTTGGGGAGTGAGTGCTTTGAGTGTTTCTATTTGTTCGAAAGAGCCAAGTTACTTGGCTTGGCTAAGTCTCGTTGTACTAAAGTTTTCCATTTGAATAAAAGCTTCGTTTCAGTTCAATTTCTAGAGTGTCATTAAACATAATCTGTTTTCTGACTCTCTATCATCACAATACTCTGAGTTTACAATTGGTATCAGAGCAGGCTCTTTGAAGGACTCACTGTCGCCAAAGAGAAGATCCCAAGATGTCTGGATCATCCTCAAGTGGTGTTGCATACTCTGCGAACACTAACCCCCATGGTTTGATGGGACTGACTATACAGTCTGGAAGAAAAGGATGAGGATCTACCTGCGTGGAGTGGATGGAGAACTGTGGGCAGTCGTAAGAAAGGGACCAATACCTGTGGATGATGAAGATGAAGAAGACTGGAAGGAAGATCAAAAGGTCTCCTCCCAACTCGACTCAAGAGCCATGCACATCCTGTTCTCAGCCTTGTGTCCAGAAGAAAGAAGCCAAGTTGCTCAGTGTGAATCAGCAAAGGAAATCTGGGAGTCTCTTCAGACTACCCATGAAGGTACTTCTGAGGTTAAAGAAAGTAGGATAGATGTATTAATAAATGAATATGAATCGTTTGAAATGAGTTCAGGAGAATCTATCTCCAGTATGTACAAAAGATTCAATGACTTTATCAACAGATTAAAAGGATTAGGGAAAGTTTTTGAAACCAAGAATTTAGTCAGAAAAATACTAAGGAGCTTACCTAGAGAATGGTTGCCTAAACGTACTGCAATTGAAGAGGCTAAAGATTTAAAAGTCCTATCCATAGAAAGATTAATAGGGTCACTACTAAGTCATGAGTAAGTCATAATACATATGAACAAAGATGATCATAGGAAAAGAAAAGTCATAGCTTTTAAAGCACAAGAACGAGATAGTGACTCTGAAATTGATATGGGAGAGGAATTTGAGAAAGAATTTGCCATGATTAGTAGGAAATTTCATCGAATGCTCAAAATGAAAAAGGATTTTCAGGAAAGAAAATCATTTCATGATTCGAGAGGATTTAACAACAACTCTTATGATTACAAAAGAGATAGGAAAGAAACCGAGAGAACTCCTAGGACAAATGAAAAATATGCTTCAAACAGGAGTTATTTTGATAGAAATTCATCGAAATCTTATGATAAACCACCTGAAAGTCGAGAAAGGTTCAGATTTGATAAGGAAGACGCCAGGTCTTCCAATGAGAAAGATTTGACCATTTGTTTTAAGTGTGGAAAATCAGGGCACATGAGATCAAAGTGTCCTACTAGAGCAAAGGAAAAGGCACTTGCAGCTTCATGGAGTGACTTTAGTTCAGAAGAAGAACAAGATATAAAAAATCTGGCATACATGGATTTTGCCACCAGAGATGAAGGTGATGATCAGTCTTCATACAGTAACAGTCCACTAATGCCTTCATGCTACCAGGTAATCTCTGACTTAGACTCAGATGTAACTGAAACCAAAACTGAGTTTCTGCATGAATTGACTAATCTTCAAGAGGAGTGTAATAGACTTAAAAGTAAATACTGTATGCTTATGACTGATAATCAAGCGCAAAAGGATGAAATTGCTATGCTAAAAAGAACCTTGAATGCTCAAAGTGATTGGAATAAGGAGCTGAACAAACAAGTTTTTGACCTCAAGGATGAGAATCAAAGGCTAAAAGGTTTCTGGAAAAACAACCGTATCTCCTCGAAACGGGAATCTGGCATGATAAATACAAGAAATCCATCTCAAAATAGAATCACCATGTATAATCATGAAAAGTATAGAAGGAATACAAGATATCCTGTAGTTTTTACCTGTTCTTATTGCAAAAGGAAAGGACATATAGCAAAATTCTGTTATGATTTAAATCCCAAAAAAATTAGGGTATCCAAAACATTTTGGGTACCAAAATGCACTAATCTCTGACTGATTGCAGAACATGGGAGAAAATGAGAACACATGGTATCTTGACAGTGGTTGCTCCCACCACATGACAGGTAAAAAGGAACTCTTTTCTTCATTAAGCTTTAAGAAGGGAGGTAAGGTAGTGTTTGGAGATGATCGTGTAGGAATTATTATGGGAAATGGGACAATTGGTAAAAGTCCTCTACCCATAATTAAAGATGTATTATTTGTTCAAGGTCTTAAGCATAATCTTCTATCTATTAGTCAATTGTGCAATTCTAAAAATAGAGTTGTGTTTGAGTCTGCCTCGTGTGAAATCATCAGAATTAAGGACAACAAGTTATTATTCAGTGGAACTAAGAAGGATAATATGTATGTGGTCGATTTAAACTGCTTAAGCTTATTTAATGAAACGTGTTTTCAAGCCAAACAGTGTGATCTGGAAATGTTATGGCATAGGAAGCTAGGCCATATAAGTCTTTCCAGATTATCACAACTTTCTAAATCTAAATCAGCTCGAGGAATTCCTTTGTTAAAAGAAAATACAAATTTCTTTTGTGATGCGTGTGTTGGAGGAAAACTGGTTAAGAAGAGTTTTAAACCAAAAAAGGACATTACTACCTCAGAACCATATGAGCTGATTCATATGGATCTCTTTGGACCAACTAATGTAATGAGTTTAGGAGGTAAGTCTTATGCTCTTGCATCAAAAGATGAAGCTTTCTGTTGGTTCAAAAATTTTGTGAATCTCATACTTAATGAATCCAAAAACGGCATTAAAACCATTAGAAGTGATAATGGGGGAGAGTTTATTTCTGAACAGTTTGGTGATCTGTGTAATGACAGAGGAATTAATCACACTTTTTCAGCCCCTAGAACACCACAACAAAATGGTGTAGTTGAAATAAAAAATAGAACTATTATTGAGACTGCAAGAACTATGTTACTTGAGTATGGAACACCCAAGTTTCTCTGGGGGGAAGCAGTCATGACTGCTGTGTATGTAATAAATAGGGTGTTAATCAGAAAAATATTGATAAATGTAACTGATAAACTAAATTCATCCTGCCAACGAGGTCGGGTACAGAGCTAGTTACTACTAATACGAGTAACAAGCCAAAGACGCGCCTATAATATAAAGATAACCCACATCAATACTACACAATATATACCAAAGAGAAAGCAACTAATAGGGATCACTACTAATCATAGAAATTTTGTAGAGATTATCCATCTCGACAGATTAATAGATTATGGATTTCTTTGGGTGAGGAACAAGAGTGATCATTCTTAAAACAAGTAGTTCACCCAAAAACCACTACATCACCATAAAATGACGAATTATCTAATGATAAGGAGGAAAATTGAAGAACTAAAATTATAGATTTTTTTTAAAATAAAATTATATTTCTTACTTTAGTAGAAAGATATTTTTTATTAAATAATGATGATTTCCAATTTATTATATTTAAAAATAATTTAAACGACCAGTCGGAACATAAATTCCTCAATTATGCAATAGGGCCCGGCCCGTATGATACATTGCACGGACTGCCACGGAACATATGCTATAAAGCAATCCCACTCATATATCGAGCCTCCAGTACAGATCTGAAAAGGGGCCATGGGAAGTCTTTTTATTATGTTGGGTAATAGTAAGACAATGGATGACCCATTATCCATCCCATCAAAACCCTAATTTCATGTGACCACACCCACACGCCATGTATCGGCCCGGCCCATCAGCTAGCTGTCATCGCAGGAGCACATATTTACGAGAGAAAAAAGGTTAACGAAAAAATTATGTAAATTTTTTTTAGGTAATTATTATTGTTATATAAACGTAAAGTGAGGTTATAGTTGCATAAACATTTACACTTTGACACCCCAAATTTAATTAAATTACAACTTAGTCATACATTTTACATTTTGATATCCCAAATTTAATTTTAATATAAAATTATTGAACAATTATGTTTTGGTATCTAAATTGAGATTTTGGTAACTCCGATTTTTTAAATTTACATATTGGTCCAATATTTAGATTTCACTTGAATCCATGAATCAATCCACCAATCCTTTTGAACCAATCCATGAATCCAATCCAGCATAACTTAAAAGTATAAATTTAGTTTGTACCATACAAGATGTTGTATCATTCAATTGTAGAAGAAGATTCGATCATTTTATATTTGCTTATTACGTGATACATTAAATAAATGATAAAAGAGAGACGACTCTAAAATATTGCAAGAGCGAATTTATAAACTCATATAGTACATTTACGGGGTACTAAACAAACTTCTACTAACTACATGTAAGAAAATATGCAACATCTACATAAGCAAGTGTCCATAAATTGCTACGATGAAAATGGTTGATTGTTGTATTGACGGCCAACAAAAAGAATTGGTCAAAACCTTTTCATCATCTACTTCCTCTTCATTTTATTTTTCACTGACATTCCATAACCCTCTCTTTACTTCTTTCTTTGCCTTCTTCGTCTAACCCTAATTAATATACTATTTTTATGGATAAATGCCACATTTGGTCACTGGAATTTATAGTTGTCAAAACAGAACCCGACCCGAATAACCCGCCTAACTAACCCAACCAGTAACCCGACCGCAACCCGAATTGACTAAAAGTCAATGACCCGCAACCCGCCCAACCTGTGACCCGATTGACCCGTGACCCGATTAACCCGAACCCGATTGACCCGCAACCCAATTAAACTCGTAACCCTATTGACCCAAACCCGACTAACTCGTAACCCGCCCGTTTTACCCGAATAATTACTATATTTTATATATTATATGAAATATCAAAATGAAATGTGTTTGTTGTAAGACTAAGTTAAAATATTTTTTCATTTTGTAAAGGAAAGTTCATTTGCAGTCGTTCCTCCCGTAATAATGGGCTTTCCTTTTATAGTTGCTTTGATGGTGGAACGGCCTGATTCCGAGCTCGGGATCATAGGAGAATTATGTAGCAGGGCAGAGTTAGCATTGGCTTTCCTAATATGTTTTTCAGATTTTTAGTCACATACATTGAGGAGCCATAGGCATAGCCTGTTGGCGATTGTGCGATGGAGCTTTCTGATGGTGGTTGAATTGGTGTTGTACCCGAGATATTCATAATCGCTAAGCTTTGCTCTTTCTTCTTCATTGGGCAATTTTGTTCAGCGTGTCCAATTCTTCCACATTCAAAGAAAATTTGAGGAAGGTTTTCATATATGACTCGTTGCCTGCTGCCATCTAGGCAAATTTGGGTAGCTAGTGGCTTTATCATGCCAATCTCAACTGCCAGTCTAGCAACCATTCCACGGACAAGATTTTCAGGGTGATAGTCTAGCTTAACAGTTCGTCCAAGAAGATTTCCAAGTGCAAAAAACACTTTCTGATTGTCAAAATGAACCGACAGTTTTGGCAATTGTACCCTAGCTACTACCAAATTAAAAGGTTTGTCTGAAGTTCGAAAAGTAGGGGACTATGGATCATAGATGAACGATGAGGTAATGATCAATGATCACCCATGGTTCGCCCGTTAGTGCCAAGAGATAGTCTTGGTTATTGTTGAATGTCACTAAGAAAGTGTCATTATTGAGATCCATGATATCTGGAGAGTCTACCGGCGCCATTTCCACCGGAGTTGTGAACAGAGATAGTTGTAGGATACTTATCTTCCCAAAAACTGAACCACCAAGGTCTTCTTCCAGGACTAGCATGCATAGCTGTTCCTTTAATGTCATAACCGGGTAGCTCAATTGGTACGATATTGTCCTCTTTGGGCCAAGCCCGCACGAATTTACTTTTGGGTGTCCTCCCCAAAAGGCCTCTTTCTAATGAGCTTGGTGGACAATAATATACAAGGTTTCCTTCCCTTGTATTTTTGATGTGGTACTTGGATTGTCCCTTAACAATCCTCCCCCAAGACAAGGACCACGAACTTCGTGTCCTCACCTCAGCGATTATCTTGATCCGCCAGACACCTTGTATCGTTGGGCTTCTCGGTACAAGGATTTTCTCAGACGCAGAACTCTCTTTGATCTGCCAAACCAGATGTAGCCTAGACGCGGAACTCTCTTTGATCCACCAAATAGACGTGAATTGCAAATCCCGAGGCCACCGAACGAGGGTACCACCAAACTGACATCCACTGCCCCAAACCAAACCAGGGTCTGATACCACTTGTCAAAACAGAAGCGTGCAAACGATAATCCATATCAACAAAAACGAACATAAATTTAACGTAGTTCACTAACACAATGTGTTCTAGCTAATCCACGGGCAGGGGAGAACAAATTTCACTAATTTGAGGAGAGTACAGGTTACAACCCAAATTCCGAACGGACAAACCAAACAAACTAACCTGACTAACCTAACAACATATTAGGGTGATGAAGAGTATTTGTAGAACTCTTTTCATAATCCTAAACAGAAAACCAAACACCTTTTCCTCAACACATACAAGAAAAATGTCCAAAACAAATTGTTTGAACCTAACTGAGTGTAGGAGTGAGGTTCAGGAAAGAAAGTGGGTCAAGGAGAGTAAGAAAGGAAAATCAACTATATGACGTAGAACCAAGATCTTGGAGAACAAGGTTGAGGGCATTCGTCTTTAGAGAGAGAAGTTGATGTTTATAGAGATAGAATCCGAAAATTGCGATCCCCTCACCCACCGGAGTAAATGTCATATTTATAGGCTACATGGTGGTGGGTAATTTTACAGGGTGACATGACTGCTGACATGTCAGACTTAAGACCATACTTCTACCTAGGACTAGGGGGTTTATCAATGATGGTCCCTATGACAGCGATGGGACGGCGATGTGACTGCTCCCGAGGGATGCGGCGTTGTTTGCGACTTCTCCCAGCCTGGTCGACGCTCCACTGGAACGTCATCGTTCGGTGCCTCGGACCTTGTCCGCGCGTGCAAGTCTCGTTGCGCTCGTGACTGGTGTGCTTACGTCAGTGCTGGCGCGCCTAGTTCTCGCTGCGGGGTCATTTAGAGTGTTTCCTTGGCCCGGCGAGATCCGAGTCATATACCCAACAATTGCCCCCCATCAGAGGGTATTCCGCGAATGCCACCTGTTTAATCTTCTGCGCGATTGACTTGGGTCTGCGTGACCTTCGTGAGATTCTTCCGGGCGTGATCTTCGTGAGATTCTTCCGGGCGTGATTGATCTGCCGCGCGATTGGCTCAGGTCTGCGTGATCTTCGCGAGGATATTCTGGGCGGTTCTCATTTGATCTTCCGCGCTTTTTTCTGTTTGATCTTCTGTGCGATTTGACTCGTGTAGGCGTGGTCCTCGCGAGATTCTTTTGTGCGACTCTCATTTAATCTTCCGCGCGATTTTGGCGTGATCTTCGCGAGGATATTCTGGGCGGTTCTCATTTGATCTTCCGTGCGATTTTGGGGGTGCTTTTTTCTCCCTCGTGGGTGTGCCATGCCCCCCAGGCGTTGCGCGGAACTGGTGACGTCAACAGCTAGTGCCTATGTCTGGTATGATTGCCTGGGATCTAGGTTGTCCACGTGTCCTTGTGTGAATGTGCGGTTTTGGCGGCGGTTTCGAAATTTGAAAACGCTGACGGTTACGTTTCCCGATGCAACTTTAACCTTTCGACTGACCATCACCAACTATAAATATGAGCCTGCTCTCGGGGGGTAAAACTCACTCTGTTCCCATCGAGTTCTGCTTGCCCTTTCTCTTTTCTCCTATTTAGTCCTGATCTCCGAGATTTCTCTCCATCTTCTGCAACCTTGATTCTCCTTATGCTGTTGTTGAGACTTAAAGTCTAGCCATGTCTAGCACCAACATCAATGAGACCGAGGTCGTGCAAGGCGAAGAAAGTAATCTCTTGTCTTTCTCCCATGTTTCCACTGATCCCTCGCTGGATCTGGCCGGTTCCGGCAACGGGGACGGCGGCGGAGTTGAGGACGATGAGGGGGCTCCGGTGACATCATCACTTGACGTCGAGTCGGAAAGGGTCATCCATGACTCTTCCGACGCGGATGCGGACGTTGGTGTGGTTGCATCTGGGAGTGGGCGAGCGGGTGCGGGTGGTCGCGGAGTATTGATTATCCGACGCGGTAGTAGTGGGGGGTCTGGAGGCGGCAACATAGAGGGCGAGCCACGATGCATTGCGTGAGTAACTAAGGCGGTGAGCCGTCTGGGATTCCGTGGTATAGGCGCGTCCTACACCATACTTGACTGGGCGGAGATGTGGGGTGATCAGCCGGCGCCGCACGATAATTTGCTGCGGGGGCCAGATCACGCATCCATCTACACGCGCGAGGACGTGACTGAGATTGTGCGCGGGTTGGGGTTGCCCCCCAGTTGGGAGTACGCGATTCCCTCAACGCACAGTATGGTTGGTAATTGCCCCCCGGGCTGGTTCGGGGTGTACACGGAGTATTGGGTGATGGGGTTTAAATTCCCCATTGACCCACTGCTCTGTGCGATTTATAGGCGCCTCAATTGTTCGGTTGGGAGACTCTCTCCCTCCGTGATTATGCACGCGAGCTGCCTCCGTCTCGTGTGCAAGAGGCTCAAGATTGCGCCGACTTACGGGTTGTTCCGTCAAATATATAAGATTAAGGAGCCAACCCGTAAGAGTGACTGTCTTTCGATCAAGCGCCGCGACAAGAGACCCGACGGTTTTGTCTACGGGTCTCCCAAGTTGAAAAAGACTTGGTTCGAGCGCTTCTTCTACGTAAAGCCGACTCCCGGGGAGTGGGCGAGTGAGTTCATGGAGGAGCCCACAGTTTGGAAGAAAGGCAGCACGCACAAGTCTGAGTTGGACCTGGGCCGTTATGACGGACTCGACGATGAGTACGATGCGTGCATGCTGCAAAAGTTCAACTTGTACTTGGGCGGTGTCCGCGAGGCGGTTTTGGAGGAGCTTTATGCCGATGGTTAGTTATGCTTCCTTCTTTTTTTGCATTCTATCATATTAACCGCTCTCTTACGACCTTTTGGCGCAGGTGTTGACTTCTCAAGTTTGGCAAGCATGATGTCGGTTGATAACGTCGTGAGAGTGCCGCGGGGCGGAAGGAAGAAGAAGAAGGAAAGTGCACAGCCCAAGAGCGTGAAGAGGAAGGAGGTCGAGCGACCATCGATCGTGGAGCGGCCCCATAAGGCGGTGCGGATAGCTGAGCCATCTGCGCAAGCGGCGCAGCAGTTGCCGCTGGTTACTTCAGAGTCCAGGGCGCGAGGGGGTGAGGGCTCGCGTCCAGAGAGAGCCGATGCTGGCAGCTCGGCGGGAGCAACCGTCCAGCAAAAACTGCCCCAGATGGCTGGTTTTGTGGGTACTACCGTCGGCGCTGTCAACTACTACCGCGACATGCGGATGCACATAGGCGGGGCATGTACCAGTGCCGCGGCGACGTCCGCCCTCAAGGAGCTTGGGCCCATTTTGAGCGTTCCGCCGCACCTAGAGAAGTCGGACCCGCTTCAAGACCTAGCCCAGGTTCATTTCGCGGTCAGATTGGGTTGAACTCCGCAAAGTGTTCATTATTTGTCTTTGCCATTTTTTTCTAAGTTTTGGAGCGTTGTGGATGTAGGGCTTAATGTCGACCTTCCGTGCGCTACAAGAGCGGAGCCAGGACCGTTCGCGGTTGAAGGCCGAGGAATCTCGGATCGTCCAGCTGGAAGGCAAACTGGCTGGGGCAGAGTGTTGTGCCGAGCTTGCGACGAGCAAGGCTAACGACGCGTTGACAGAGCTCGGCATTGTGTAGAGCAAGTTGGCAGAGCAGGTGGATGCCATGAGGGATCGCGTCCGTGGGGAGCTGTGCGCCGAATTCGAAGAAGAAAGGAAGCGTCTTGCGGACGAGCAGGAGAAGGAAAGGAAGCGGCTGGAGTCTGATCACGCCGAAAAGCTGGAGCAGGCGCGGGAAGAGTTCCGGAAGGAGAAGGAGGATCTTTTCCGCCTTCACGACGTTGCCAAGTCGGAAGCTGTGCGAGAAGCGCAGGTCGTTGCGGTCCGGCAGTATAAGTCTTCCCTTGCATTTGGGAAGATTTTGGCGGACGCGATGACCAAAGCGGTGATCGTCGTTGGCAAGAAGGTGCGACCCGAGAATCCGGAATACCAGTGGGATGCTCGCGCCATGGTTCAGCACGTACAGACCTGGTTGCGTGAGAAGAGGTCACTGGACTCGGACACGGAATCGGAGGAAGGGTCCGAGGAGGAGGAGAACGAGGAAGGTGAGGTGTGCACCGAAGCTGCGGTTGAGGGCGGAGGTTCTAGCGCGGACAAGGGAAGCGAGGCTGGTGTGCAGGCGGATGAGGCGGACGCGGAGACTACCGCGGAGAACATAGAATGAGTGTAGTCGCGTCTTATTGGGCTCATTCTGTTGTCAAGGCCTTTAAGTTGTTTTTTTTTCTATATATATATTTTTTTTTGGTTTACCGCTGTGTGTTTTCGCTCCCGTTCTATGAAATCCAAAAGCACTTGTATTCCTTGTTCTATGTGAGTTGCGTGACCGCCTTTATAGTTGTTGCCTTTAGTCGTTTTTTTGTTTTTTTGTTTTTGCTTGGATTATCACCGCGAACGGTTCGTGACCATTGCTAGTTTGTGTCCTGTCGGACTAAGGGGAGGGGCGAATAGTTTATGACTATTGCTATCGTTTTGTTCCGACGAACTTTGTAGGCGCAAATAGTTCATGACTATTGCTATTGTTTTGTGCTGACGAAATTTTGGGGGCGTGAATAGTTCATAACTATTGCTATCGTTTTGTTCCGACGAACGTTGTAAGCGCAAATAGTTCATGACTATTGCTATTGTCTTGTTCTGACGAACTTTTGGGGGCGCGAATAGTTCATGACTATTGCTATTGCTTTGTTCTAACGAACTTTTGGGGGCGCGAATAGTTCATGACTATTGCTATTGTTTTGTTCTAACGAACTTTGTACTTTTTATTCTCTTGCGACAATGCGCCATTACGAACAAGATACACATTAGGTTGACCTATCAGGTGCTCCGCCATGATTTCCGCGCTTAGCGGTTGGTGGAGCGCCTTTTTGGGTGGGTTGGAGCGGTATTGCGGGGATAGGTGTTGCTCCAGGAAGCTGAGGTCTGTCCTGCCCGGCAGCTCGGCTTGTTGCGCTTCACATGCAGGGAATTCGGTCGGCGCGGGTTGTGGTAGCGGGGCGATCCCTATCGCTTCACCAGGCGCTTGCAGCGGCGCGCTTGGTGTCGTCTCCACTGTCGTCGCGGCTTCTTTGCTCATCATGAGCGCTATGACTTGGCTCATTTGATTTTGCATATCGGCTATGACGTTGTTCTGCTTCGCCATTAGCTGCCTCATTTCCTTGGCGGTCAGCTCGGGCTCTTCTTCTTTGATGAGCACCGCGTTGAGGTTGCAGGTTTCCGCGAACGTTCTTGGGTTGGTCATTTCTTTGACGGGTGTTGCTTCGTCAGGTAAGTTGGGATTGTGCTCAGCCATTGGTTGTTTTTTTTTTTTTTGCTTCTCTACTTGGCCCCACTGTGGGCGCCAATTGTTTGAACCTAACTGAGTGTAGGAGTGAGGTTCGGGAAAGAAAGTGGGTCAAGGGGAGTAAGCAAGGAAAATCGACTATATGACGTAGAACCAAGATCTTGGAGAACAAGGTTGAGGGCATTTGTCTTTAGAGAGAGAAGTTGATGTTTATAGAGTTAGAATCCAAAAATTGCGATCCCCTCACCCACCGGAGTAAATGTCATATTTATAGGCTACATGGTGGTGGGTGAGTTTACAGGGTGACATGACTGCTGACATGTCAGACTTAAGACCATACTTCTACCTAGGACTAGGGGGTTTATCCATGATGGTCCCTATGACAGCGATGGGACGGCGATGTGACTGCTCCCGAGGGATGCGGCACCGTTTGCGACTTCTCCCAACCTGGTCGACGCTCCACTGGAACGTCAACGTTCGGTGCCTCGGACCTTGTCCGCGCGTGCAAGTCTCGTTGCGCTCGTGACTGGTGTGCTTACGTAAGTGCTGGCGCGCCTAGTTCTCGCTGCGGCGTCGTTTAGGGTGTTTCCTTGGCCCGGCGAGATCCGAGTCATATACCCAACACAAATCTCAAACACAAACCCAAACAAAATAGGTCCTAAACAGAAAACAAACCCAAATCAAATTCAAATCATATCCTAACATTTAAAATGGGTGAAACTTTGAGCTCAGGTTCACCTTCATAAAAGCTTGGCTCCGAATCGTGTTCACCGACAAAAGTCCACTGATTCATCTTGGAGAGCGTTTGTAGACGCCACACCGATCAGATTTATGCAATTGGTATTCATTAAGGGAATTGATAAACGTCTTCCTTAAAATTACTATTGATCGTCCTAAAAAATAACAAAGGTACACTTTTAATCTTTTGACATATTTAGCAAACAAACATCACTTTAACTACAAAAAATTAAAAACACTCAATTTCCCACACTCTCGAATTCATCGTTGACATTCTCGAGTCATAATCGTTGGGAATACGTCCGAATCATGAGTAGCGACTCCGACGAGGTGAAAAATCCGGGTTTTTTTCAAAAAAACCCAAACCCCTCAACCGAAGCCAATTTTCGGTTGTACCATGGCTCAACCTAAGGCACTTTTTGGTTGAACCATGGACCAACCGAAAATCACATTCGGTTGCACCATGGCTCAATCGAAGAGAGTTTTCGGTTGAGCCATGGTGCAACCGAAGGTGATTTTCGGTTGGTCCATGGTACAACCGAAAATTGCCTTTGGTTGAGCCATGGTACAACCGAAAATTGGCTTCGGTTGAGGGGTTTCGGAATTTTTTTGGATTTTTTTGGTTTATATCAATAATTTTCTATTCTTTTACTACGATTTATGGTTCGGTCCATAAGATAATCGTTGGATTTTGGTTTATATTTTTTATTTTGATTTATCGAAGGGGGAGGGGTTGTTTGTTTTGTGTTTGATTTTGAAATTTAAAATGGGCAATTCGGTAAATTACATATTAAGTTAGGACGATAGTTAGTAATTTTTAGGACGACCTTTAACCATTCAGTTCATTAACGAAGATTGCCCAATGAATATCGATGAAAGCATCAACACTAGAGAGTCGACAAAAGCTTAATTTTACAAAGAGGATTTCAGAGGATTTATCCAGAAGATATATTACGGGTTACCACACCCACATCAAATTTCACACATCAGATGCCACATACATACTGTACAAATATTCCTGCCATATATATCATCCAACCTGCATAATTATTCCTAACATATATTGTCCGTACCAGTAGTCTACATACATAGGGGTCGTTTGCTTGTGGGATTTGGATGATGGATTTGGAACCCAAATCCCAAGCATCATGGAGTTGACACAAATCCTTTGTTTGTTGAGGGACACAAATCCGTGGGGTCCACGGATTTGTAAATCCCACATTTCATTTGGGATTTGACAATAGAAGGAAAAAATGTGTGACAAATCCATGATAAAAAATCAACTAAACAAACAATGTACTCTTCCAAATCCATGATGCAACAAATCCATCATAAATCCAAAGGTTTTTAAAACTCAAAACCTTCATTTTCAAATCCAACTAGCAAACGAGCCCATCCTCCAACCTCCTCAAAACCCTCTCATTATTAACTTATTATACACGTAAACGATAATTTTACCCCTCCCATTGAAAACAAATGATCTCCTTCTGTTTTATATTAGTTTGCATTCTTCTTGCTTGGCCCTAATCATACGGAAGGCGAAAGGAGCTAACTTCGTGAGCAAGCTGCGTACCATTCAATTCCTCCTACCACGAACAAAAACAAAAGAAACACAATTTCCAAACAATTCATTATATTTAAAAATATCCTCCTCCTCCTTCTCTTCATCATCCCATTTGGGTTAATTTATTCTTCTAGTCACACATTCATAATAATTCCTCCTACACGTCCACGTCAGATCACCTCTTTCCCCAAATAACTACAAAAGCAAGCATTTTCTCCCAAATTTCTCACCCACTTGATTTAATGTACGGGTCACTGTCGCCACATCGTCCCCTAAAATTAAATTAGTAATATAAAAGTTTGTGATCACACCAGAAGGTAAATCCATAAGTTAATAACAGGTAAGCAAGTAGGTTGGGACTCAAACCATTAAAAAGTCACCTAACCCAACCAAGTGGTAACTAGTAAGTCATAAATCATAATTGGTACAATATGCTATTGGAATTCAATTCTCATAATTATTATTTTACGAATAATATTCCTATTCTCGAAATAAATCTAATTACTCATTTCAATACATATTTTCAAAACATTGCCACAAATAGGGTAATAATAAAAATATCTACAATTTTGGTGAGTATACAGAAACAATAATCATAATAAAAAAAATGTATCGGACAGGACAAGAGTCACAAGACATATATAAATCAAAAGTGACCGAAAAGGATCAAAACTGAACGAAAACCCGTAAACGTCATTGTCTTCCAATTTTGTTGGTTGTTAAAGAATTGTGATTTGTCACTTTTCCACACTATTCATCATCTCCTGCAGACTCATCCATCAATCGCAGCTCCGTTTCTAATATCTCGTCATCATATGGTATTTTTTTTTTTTTTTTCGTCCCTGTATTTTATGGGTCGTTTGGAAGTTGCGATTGTTAGTGTTGTATTTGTTAAATACATGTATTGTCCACAATACAACGTTTGGAAGTGTCAAGTTGCAAAAGAATGCATGTATTGTTTTGTGTGGGTCCCACCAACAATCAACAAAAATGAGGGATTGTACAATCTCAACTAAAAGTTGAGATTGTTATGATTGTTGGTTTAATAATTGGGCACCTTTACTTTTTCCAATTATGTACATAGTTCTTTTTGTTTTATATTAAAAGTGGAGGACAAATATGACATTTTCTTATAAAGTAACTTTATAACAATCCATTCATAAATTATAATCTCAACAACCAAACAATGTAATTTCAAAATGCATCTATTGTATCAATGCATACATTTATATCACAGTGATTCATAACAATACAACGATTTAACATACGTAACTTCCAAACGATCCCTTAGTATATAATTAATCCCATCGATTTACGCCTCCTTTCATTCCCTCCCTCAAACACATCGTCTTCACATTCCATTTAAAAAAGAAAAAAAAAACATTTCCGACCAGCCGAAAGCGGAGAAAGTAATACAAAGGGGGCCGGGCGGGGGACGGACGAGGGACAAGCCAAAACCCTACAGCTGTAACAGCTTTGGAAGTTCAACCAACCAACAAACACACACTAGATAGATAGAGATAATAATGGCTATGGGGAATAAGAGACCAAGTCAACCACAATCCAGCTCGTCGTCGATATCTCCATCCAAGCCCAAGAAGAACAAGTCCAATCTCATCTCCAAAAAGAAGACCAAGAAGAAGGAAGACAACCTCCGCGCCAAGGCCGCTCTCCACCTTCAACAACAACAGCAGCAACTAAACTGTGACGGCGATCATCGTCCGATCCTGCGGCCGAAAGTGTACATCACCGATATCTCCAACTTCAAGACCCTTGTCCAGGAGCTCACCGGCAACGGAGCTCCCGCCGCGGTTGATCCGGTGGCCCCGAAGTGGGAGTCCTCTCCGTCATCGGAGATATTCGAATCCGAGAGCGAGAGTGTAGATGCGGCGTCGGTTGATTCGAGCGGGACGGCGTCGTTTAATTACCAGGAAGAGATGAACAGTTTCCAGCCCTATGGTTACTACGACGACCAGATGGGGTTGTATAGTTTGGAGGAGACCAGATCGAATGATATGCTGGCGTGTCAGGCTGACCTGGAGGCTTTGTTGGAGGATATGGATCAAGAATTCCCTCTGGTGTTTGAGACCAATTATTCATCGGAATCTCGTCATCAAATTCATTATCAGCAGTATTATCGCGAGGAGGAGGAGCAGGAAGCCGATCTCAGCATTTACGACTATGATTTTTCCGGGGTCGTCTGCTGAGAAGCTAGGGATGCATGGCGCGCGACTGCATGTGAAGTATAGATTGAACATATATAAAAGCTGCTCGACCGATCTCGATTGATCGTAGCGTACACATAGGTTTTGGTTACTCTACTTTTTGTTCATAGTATACTGTTTTGGGGTGTCAAGAATGTATCCGCGTGTATACATGTGTATGGCTTCCGGTGCACAATTTTCCTGTGTATATCGTTTTTGTTCTGTGGTCGGAAGCCATACCACGTCTGTGCAGTATGTGAATGTTCTGTTCTGTTCTGTGTGTTCAATATGTTTGCAGAAGCACGCTGCTTCCAGGCATCTAAGTATACAATTAACGTTTGGCTGAACATCTACTTCGATTACAATTTATCCTAATTATGAAGTATGCAAGAGAAGCCTCTCGATTCTTCAATCTCCAGTCTTCACAACAATACGTGGCTGCTGCTGGAGGAAGCCTTTGACATGTTGATCCATACATTCTGTTGTGGGACAATCCAAGTACCACATCGAAAATACAAGGGAGGGAACTCTTGTATATTAGTGTCCACCTAGCCCAATTAGTACGAGGTCTTTTGAGGAGGACACCCAAAAGTAAAACCGTGCGGGCTTGATGCAAAGCGGACAATATCGTACTAATTGAGCATCCCGATTGCGACACCTTCTCTCGATTTCCATATGATGCACTCTACCTCTCGGTTGGATTGTTACATCCCACATTATGGATATCATCCAATCTCTAAGTGGATGGTACCATCCCATATAATGGACACCATCCAACCTCTTAGTGGATGGTAGGGGTGGGCATTGATTTGACCAAACCGCATTTGCGGTTAATACAAACCGCATTGCGTTCTGAATGCGGTCTGTTCATAAAGCGGTTAACGGTTTTTTGGTTCGGAACCGCAAACCGCTAGAGGAAAGAAAGAGATGGGACGGTCGCACTTCTGCTTTCTAGCTTGCTAGAGATGGCCTCACTTCGAGACGATGGGAGGGAGCTTCGCTGAACATTTCGAGCGGGTCAACGTCATCGACGTCCATCGCCATCGTCGAGCCTTGCTCTTCCATCTTCACGAAGTAATCCATCTGCATCGGCCTCATTTCTCCAGTGTTGATCTCCGATCAATCCCTCACACTCTCCTCAAGAGAAAATTCCACAATCGACAAGTCGTCCATGGAAAATACCCCATGCTAAATAGACATGTTTTTGTGGTTATTAATTCTAAAAAATTCAGCTCACATTATTACGTTCTCGATACCGCACATCTCCTTTATTAACTGAAAAGCTTCTTTGTAAGAAAAAAAAACACCCTTATCTGATGCTATAACGAGAAACTTGGCAAGCTCTGTTTTAGTGGAAGGGAAACAGAGTCACCAGCTCCAGCAGTAGCAATTCTCGATTTTTGGAATGCTTTGTTTTGATGGCTACTCGAACAGTGTCACCAGCTCCAGCAGTAGCGATTCTTGATTCGATTCTCGATTTTGGAATGCTCTGCTTTGGATACATTGTACAAATCATAATGAATTGTGGTCAAAATGCAGCGTGGTCTAAACCGTACCAAACCGCATAGATAACTTAGCGGTCGATCAAGCGGTGCGATCCGATTAAGATGTGGTTCTGTGCGATCTATATCAATGCGGTTCGAACCGCCCCGATGCCCACCCCTAGTGGATGGTGACTATCCCATATTAGTAGACACCATCAAACCTCTTAGTGGATGGTGTAATAGGGTCGAGCGCGAGACCTAACTTCCTTTGCATTGATAATTCACTATTTCTACAAAAACCCTAATCGAGCAATCGACCAAGCAGGTGAAGAGCAAGAGACCAAAAATAATTATTTTGTGGAAAATAAAATGTAAATTAGTTATGTTTGAAGGAAATAAAACTAAAACAAAACTTTGTTTAATCCGAACTCACAGTGCGCTTTAAGCCCAGACGCCTGTTACTAAAAAGCTTGGGCTTAAACCTGGTCAAGCCTACGCATTCTGCAGATGGTTCTCTTCTTCCTCGTGTTGCAATCTTCAATTCCCTGTATCCTGATTTTCCTTGACCCTGAACACACGAACCAGAGAACCAACATACAGAAATGCAGAATCTTAAATAAACTCAACACAAAGGCAATTTTGCGTTGTATCCAAAATTGGGAGAATCAGGATCTCAATATCGACTAATCCACGGTAGAAAATTCTCCTCAGATATTTCCTACGTAACCACTAGAACGATTTCCTTGTTCCTCTTACAGCCTTGGAGTTAGACCTGATCAGCTCCCTGCATGCTCCGAAGGTTGAGAAAGACAACTAGTGTCAACAACAGTCTAAGTTGTAGTCGTGGAGCTCTTAGAGAATCTCTACAGGAGTAGTGTAAGGTAACGTAAATTCCCCTCACACCAAACACCCTCGTTCGAACAGTGTTTGAAGTGGTCTGGACCGTAGTAACAATCGTAACCTTCATAGAAGTCAAGTGCAACTCATCCATCCATTTTTCCACCGTTAACAGATCCCTAACATCTCTCTCAATATTTTTCTGAATAAAATATTAATATCTCCATCTCACAGTCTATCCACTTCAATATCGATCATGTACAAATATGGTGGAAGAAGACGGTTTCACATAGGTGAGTTTTTGTTTTTGCAACTAATTTCAAGATTTTAGACCTTCCTCTTCCTTTCTTCTTGATTTTTCCTGTTTTCCTCTTAAGTTTTGGTGACTGGTGCAAAACATGACCATATATCAATCTCCAGAATCTTCGATCTAAAACTGGAAATTCATCTCCATCAACACTTCAGCCAACTTTTCCGTACCCTGACTGGCGCAAAACATTGACCATAGATCAACCTCTATAATCTTTTATCTAAACCTGGAATTCATCTCCATCATCGCTTTGGCCAACTAAACCTGGAATTCATTTCCATCTTCAAAAGAGTAGATTTGGTCGATTACCCGACGATATATGATTAAGCCCTTAGATTGAATAGAGCAAGCCAATTCATCACTGGCATTCCGGGTTAATCTTCGAGCGAGTTGATCTCTTAATGGTAGAGATATCGAGTCAATCAATCTAGGGAAGTAATTAACATTGACCATATGAAGGGATTAGTGAGATTCATGCCTAAGTGAGCTCCAAACTTGTAATTAAGTAGGGTAGTGGTTTGGTTAGTGTGGTGATTTTAGTCTTAATCGCTACTCTTGGTTAGATAGACAATGATACCTAAGACGACGTAAGGTACATCTAGAGACCTGTGGTTCGATAATTTTGTTACATGCTTACCCTATGCTCCACCCGGTCGTGGGTTATACTTGTCCTTCGATTGAGAAGTTGTAGTTAATGCGGGTCAAGTTTTTGGCACCACTGCCGGGGAGCACAGTCTATTATAAATTAGGGGGGATGTGACTTAATCTAGCATTTAATTTCTTTCATCTTGAATTTTGATCTTTCTTGTTTTGGCTTTCGTTTGTGTTGTGTGAAGTGTGTGCATTAGGTGTATGAATCAAAGCAACCCGACACCTTTGACACCGCTAGACGAAAACATCAATCGCACTCTCCAAATTCTATCTCAAGAGAGGGAGTTCAGGGAAGCAAGAGAAAGGCTCGAGGTTCGAGGTCAACCTCATGTTGAAACCAAAGTTGAAGTTGAGGAAGAATTTGAAGTGGAGGAGGAAGTTGAGTTTGAATAAGAGGTAGAAGTTGAAGACCTTGTGATGGCGAACGAAACTGTACAAAGAGTTGACGAAGCAAGGAGTATGGGGTATTATATGAATCAACGGGTGGCAGACATCCAATTGAGCATTCTACACCCACCTGTGGTAGTCAACAACTTTGAGATCACGACTAATCCAGAGCAATATCCAATACCATGGTCTTGAAGACGAGTCCGCAAGGGAGCAAATCAATATATTCTTCTAGTTGACGGATGGCTTGAAGATTAACGGAGTGCCTCAAAATGCTATTTGGTTGAGAATCTTTCCCTACTCCCTAAGTGGCAAGGCGCAAAGTTGGTTGAACAATAGGCCTCTGATCTCAATCACATCTTGGGACGACTTGTTAACCCAGTTTATGAATCGATATTTCCCGCCCTCCAAGTTGGCGGAGTATCGGAAGAAGATCACCCACTTTGCTTAAGAGGATGATGAGACTTTGAGAGATGCTTGGGATCTCTACTCTGATCTCTTTTTACAATGTCCACACCACGCTTTTGGTGAGCAATTCCGGAGTGAGACCTTCTAGAATGGTCTCTTCCAGGAATATCGAACACTCATTGATTCTTTTTTCTAACAAGGAAATATGCTCAGCAAAACTCCACCCCAAATAACTCATTATTTGAAGAATGGCCACACAAGGCTATGATTTGGGTATAAAAGGCGTGGAATGAAGATTCGATAGAGGAGAGTGCATTCCACCGAAGCAAATCCTCCAATTGCAGCGATGGTTGATGAGTTAATAAAGGTGATCTTGCATGATAGGAAGCAGGTCAAGAGCTCGGTTATGGTTTGTGATTGGTGTTTGAGTCCCAACCATGAAGTAGAAGAATGTCAAATCATGAGGGAAGAGAGCACTCTAGCTAGGGGGCTAATCCAAACAATAACCCATATAGCAATACATACAACCCTGGGAGGTGAAATCATCCCAAATTTGCATGGTTATCACCACCCAATCTGAAACCACCCCGTTTCCAAGGACCAACCGGAAATTATCAACCAAGACCTCCATTTGCTCAACAAATGCCACAATTCCAATCTTCAAACTTTCAACAACAACAATACCAACCATAAGGTGGCAAGGGTTTCAACAACAAACCCGATAGGGTCACCAAGCTCGAAGATCTAGTCACAAACTTTGTGAGTTCAAGTTCTCAAAAGTTTGAGAAGATTGACAAGTTCATGAAAGTTGCAAAAAAAAATTTTACTTCGGTTGAGGTGGGCTTAAGAATTCATTAAGCAAGTCTTCAAAACTTGGAGACTCAAATTGACAACTTTACTGAGGTCCTCACTGGGAGACAACAAGGAGCTATACATTCAAAGACCATTGCTAACCCCAAAAATCAAAGAGCAGGGATGCATGCTATTACACTAAGAAACGTGAAGATAACTCAAGATGTTGTGACAAAGAAAATTATTTAAGAATAAGAAGCCCCTCCAAAGGTCAATGAGTAAGCTCCTTTGAAAGGAACAAATGAAGAGGCTAAGAAGGCACCACCGATGCCACCGATGCCACCTCTTATGGATGAGTATGAGACTCCACTTTCTTTTCCCATAAGAGTTCACAAGGACCGTTTGGAGGCGGAGTTTTGGAAATTTACTCAACGTCTCGGTTCCTTTTTTTGGAAGTGATGGCACAAATGTCGAGGTATGCAAAGTTTCTTAAGAGTCTTCTCTCGAAGAAGCGGAAATTCAAATACATCGCCTTAGTCACTCTAAATGAGGAGTGCTAGGCCATCATCCAGAATAAATTGACTCAAAAGAAACAGGATCCTGGTAGCTTTACTATACCCATTTAAACTGGAACATGTCACATAGAAAAATTCTTGGTGGATTTAGGAGCTAGCACTAACGTCATGTCATACAATATTTACAAGAAGTTAGACCTAGATGAACTGAAATGCACTAGGTTGAGTATTACATTGGATGTCCGTTCTGTGATTTGTCCTACAATTATAAGGCAGGATGTCCTAGTTTGAGTCGGCATGTTTTACTATCCAACGAATTTTGTGATTCTGGATATTTGTGAGGATACCGAAGTGCCCCTCATACTATGAAGACATTTCCTAGTCACCGTTAAGGCATTAATTGATGTGAATGAGGTAACATTGATTTTGAGAGATGGTGAGCAGAGCATCACCTTTTTGATTCATCAAATGATAAATTTGATAATGTGGATGGAATATATCTGAAGGGTGTTATTGTTAGTAGAAGTAAGCCTTCCATGGAAAACCCCTCTTGTGCTCCTCGTGTTGGAGGTGATGTGAAGCAAGGTTTGAAGGCAGGGGAAAAATCTGAAGTTAAGAAGAAGAAGAAGAAGAAGAAGAAGAAGAAGAAGAAGAAGAAGGAGAGTGGCGCCAAAAGATGAATCCCCACTTATCCTGCAATAAGAACCAGGACAAGGAGAAAGCAATTGGCTATGAAGGCCATCCTTTTAAAATGGTGATTCGAGGTGACCTCATAATTTGAAGCATGAAGATCCATAACGTCTAGCTAATAACGTTAAACAAAGCTTGATGGGAGGCAACCCAACGTCGATTTGTATTTTTTTTTTCTTATTTTCTCTTTTGTGTGTGTGTGTGTGTGAGATAGAGTCAAGTGTGTGAGTTTTGAATGATCAACGTGCCCATGGTTGATTTGTTTGATTGATGAATTTGCTGTGTGTGAGATTGGAGCATAGTTGAATGGATTGAGTTTACAATTGTGGAAATGCCCTATTTGTGCACACATCACGATTTCAGTGTGTGATCATTACAACCAAACTGTGATTTTTAGACAAGAGTTTATTATGATTCGCAGACACCAAGATCAGCGTGCAATCTCCTCGGGCTGGAGCCCATGATTTTAAATGCATCGTGATGTCAACCCAACACTTACCATTTTTGGCTGAGATCATGGTTTGCGGGTTAGAATCACGGTTTGAGACTGTGATTTAAACACCAAAACTGTGATCCTGACCCTCGGGCAGTATAAATAAGGCATGAATTTCACCCAATCATAAACTTAACCTCACCGGAATCCTCTAAATCTATCGCTAGAAATCATAAATCGTTCTCCCATACGTTTTGTCGATAATTTGATCTAGTTACCTGACGTCCAAATTAAAAACCTAACATATACACAGATTGCCCTATCCTAGGTGCACCTTTGTCGTGATTTTGGGGGGATTTGGTGTCAATTTTGTCGCCGACGATTTACTGTGGCGAGAGTCCGCCTAGCTTTAGGCGAAGCTACGACAACCCCTCCGACTAGGTTTTTGGCTGTTTTTTTACTCCCTCGCCATCTCCTCACCTTCCACTTCGATCCTACTTGAGTCTCAAGGTGTGTTTTGAACTTTTACATTGTTAATTCTGAAGAACTGGGTCTAGGGTTCTTAGGTGAGGAGAATTGAGAATTTTTGCATGAATGATGAAATTAGGCGAGGGAATCGTTTAATGATGATGAATTGCATGTTGTTAAGTGTTTGATGGGATAATTGTGCCTGAGTGGGCAAGATTTTGCATGAATAATGTTGAGTTGACAAATGCCCACAAAGTGTATGCTTAATTGTTTAACCTTGATATACTTATGTACATGTTGAATTGGTGGATGTTGATTTTCTCCCCATTATGCTTTTTTATGATTGTTTCAACTTATGGTGTATGTTGTTTGGTATTTTTGCAGGATGGTAAATCCAAACCACCCTTATCTCCATAGTGTAGCGATGTTTTCACAATTCTGGGATGAGTTTGCGGCTTGGAAATGGGCCTCTGTTGGTCCTCATTGGCAATTCGACTCCCGATAGTTTGATACTCTGAATTGTTGGGAGGCTATGAGGGCGGTAGTGGCACGCCCTCAGTGGTGCTGCCTTTTAAGAATTGACTATGATATCTACTTGGAGATTTGCATTGAGTTCTACTTCACCTTAATTCTCCCTCTTTCATGACAAGACCCACACTAGATACTGCCAGCCTCGCATTGTATTTGTTACACCCCGCTCTTTCCAAAAGTCAAAATGACTATTTTAGCCTTGGTTCAAGTTCCACCGTATTATCGATGAGGATTAAAAATGTGAACTAATAGTTCAAACGGGATCGAGTTTCGACATAAAACGAGAAAGTTACGGACGTTAATTATGTTTCGGATTAAACTCACCCATGATGAAATTCCCAAAATAACCCCAGGCAATTAAATCCTAACCCAACCCTACCTCTCACTCGGTCTCACCTAGACAATATATATATATAACCTAAAACTAAACCCTCTCGAAAAAGGCCAAACAAAGCCGCTCTCCCTGGCCGCTCTCGGCCAAAGGAAGAAAGCAATTGGAAAGAAAATTTCAGAGGCACCCATGGCGGAATCCGAACCTGGTGGCTCTACAGAACTAATGAGAGTCAAAGGAGAAGGGGTAGCCCAGAGAAAACAATTCTCTCGGCCTCTGTTTATGTCCGGATCGGAAGTAAGAGGAGAATAATTGGATTGGACACAACATCCTTTGATTTTTGTGGAAATCATCCGATTGGTTGATGGGATCAGGCCACGTTGAAGTATAAATATATGGATTATCAATTTGGGACGTGTCTCATATGAGATGGAGCCTAGCTAGCCATGCAAACTCGTGAGGTAGGATGCATGGATCATGGATGGATGCGTTAGGTGATGTGGGGTGTGAAGAGTGAGGCTGGGAAAACGAGAAGGGATGGCGGTGGAGGCAAACTAGAGTCAGCAGACTCGAAAAATCAACGAGGAGTTGGTGTACGGTTGAGCGGTTGAATGGAATTTACCCATGAGGGATACAAAGAGCAAGTCGATCGGACGCACGAGACTAGATTATCGACTACTTAATAAGGTGAGTGTAAAAGGGGTAAATTCTACGTTTTACGTATTCTTTTAAGTATTATGATTTTGAGTATTTTAGCGAATTGGTTACCGTTGCTTTGTTATGTTTATGATTGCTTATTTGTGCTTTGCTTGAGCTATGATTGAGGTGATTTGAGGTGATTTTGTGCTATTTGAGGTGAGTTGGCAACCGGACTAGCTAGTGAGGGATCGCCATGTCAGTCAAGTAATTATGTCAAGATTTGAGCTTTAAGAGTGGAGAGTAACAGTAACTCCCATACAGTTTTAAGAGTTAAAGTTTTTAAGAGTGGAAGTACAAACAACTTCCACCAAATTAAGTAAGAGTTTTAAGTAAAGTACTAAGCAGTAAGAATTTTAAACGTAAGGTCGTAGATTGACCCCAACTCACTCACTAGTTTGAAGAGGAAGGAGCTAGAGGAGCAGTTAGAGAGCAGCGAGTTCGAGAGGAAAAGTTCGAGGGCAGCCAGCTAGAGGAGGGCAGTGTAAGCGTCACTGAGGATGCTTAGTCAAGGTTTTCAGTAGCAACAACATTAGAGATTATTAGTTATTTACATTTATGATTATGAATATAGACTGGAGATTATTTGAGATTTTAAGTATTGAGTTTGCCCATGTGTTAGGGCGTTGCTTTGAACTACAAGTGCGGGTTTTCAGTATTTATTTAGTAAAATTATTCCAGCTGCACTTTAAGATTTGAGTATTTTATTTATCAAGGGCATTTTAGTAAAAGTAGTACCCGGCCGGGTTAGGGTGTTTCATTTTGGTATCAGAGCCGGTCTTCCTCTGTTCCTTGGTTTTCAAGGAATACTGGAATGTCGGTCTCAGTTTTTAAAGGATTTGTTTTAAACGAAAGGAAAATATGTCAAGGGTCTCCTTTTAAGAGTCTATAGAATCTCCAGTCTACTCTAATCGTATTAAGATAAATAACTTTAGTCTTAATAAAAGGGTGCGCCAATTGCAAAATTCTATCCCGAGGTATTGGTACGAGGAATCAAAGGAATTAAAGGAGCACTACGAGGATTTTTCTACTTAGCTACTAGCAAGTGATCTAATAGGTTAAAATATACAAATAGGAGAATTATGAATCTCCGAATAAGGAGCTACAATCACTAGATGTCGGTAGCTATAATGATGGGAGAATTTCAAGGTCCTTCAACCTAAGCAGTGGCGAGTCAAGAAATGAAGAGGTACCACGAGACGTCCCTCAACTAGTTTTAGTCGTCGATGGCTCGATGCTATTACAACATAGTGATCAAGAGTAGTGGAAAGCTTAGACTTTAAGAAAAGCTATGGTAGTATAAATGAAGCAAAGGAGGAAATAAGTAGGTTACAGGGAGTATGAAAGGACGTCAAGAAGTCAAGAGGTCAAGGCGGCGAGGAGGCATGGTCGTTTACATATGACGATAAAGGAACCCTTATAGATAAACTACGTCAGTAGTGAAAAGGGTACATGACCCTGGGGAGTTAGGCGGATGGAAAGCCGTTAGAAGGAACAAGACAAAAAAACGAGGTAAATGATGTAGAGGATAAGTTATGGTCTCAGTACGACCACCATTAGACGAGACATGGGGGAAAGTGCCACCGAAGTCTAAAGCATACTTGGTAGAAGACAGTGGGGAGTCAATAAGTAAGAAAAGATATGGAATGTGAGAGGGAATAACAGTTAGCTAGTAAATGACAGTACGAATAGAGAACCACTTCACAGCAATGCGTGAGTTGAATACTAAGTCAACACGAAGCTAGAAAGAGGATATTAGAGACCCTACAAACTACCCAAATCATGAAAGGTCAGGAGGTCGTTTAGATAGTTGAAAGGGGAATGCAGAGTTCGTGATGACCTGTTTTGGGATTGTCCTATCCTGAATGGAGGGAGCACCTAGCCTCCTAGGATACATGAGGGGTGTCGGAAGGAGGAACCTTTATTCGTAAGTTGGAACTAGCAGCCTAAGAGCTAGAGTCTCGGAACTAGCTATAGGAGTAAGTCATTCAACCAACCGAGTATAGACAAACAAGTAAAACGTTCATTGGAAGTTTTAATAAATTTTAGAGAATTCGAGGAGGATTCCCAACGGCCGTGATAAAGAAAAGTTGCGTACAATACAAGGAAAATGCAAGAAGGACAGAGGAAGTTTGACTAGATTTCAAGAAGTCGATTGGTGTAGAAGTCAATTAGTCAATTGGTAAGCAATCTTAAAGTAGTACTGACTTCGGTAAGCCGTCTCTAAGGCCATAACTATGAAGTGGCATTAGTCATGTCGTAGAGAGATTGAAGTCAAGGAAGGACATGAAAGTTCCTGATAAAGGATGGGGAATATGTGTAAGTGACCCGAGTTCAAATAGAGTGCATGGAGGAAAATAGTTAGGAAGGGTCGAAGCAGAAATGCAAAAGACATCAATGAAGTATTAGGTTGAGTACGAGTGGAAAACATTTGATCCATAGGAAGTCCATCGAGAAATTTCGATCAATATTAAAGTGGAATCGTGGTCGTCAAGAATATAATCAAAGGGAGAAACTTATGGGTCAAAGTACATAAGTGAGAAAAGAATATGGGAACCTAGATGACTACATTGAGAACAAGGGACATCTAAAACTAGCGAGAAATATCAGGAAGAGAGTCACGAGTAAAGAAGTAAGAGGGATATGAGTTTAGGGAATCTGCTAGAATACCAAAGTGAAACCAAGATCGCCTATACTGGTGAAAGGTGTCAATCTCTTGGCTAAAACTCTATTGGACTGGGAAACCGTACAAGGAATTTCAGCTAGGGTCTAAGAGTGGTAGAATGGATAGTTCGAGAACATAATAATTCAAGCAGCGATAAGGAAGTGCTAAGTTAGGCGCCAGGAGTGAACAAGTAAGCCAAAGGGAATGTCAAGACTCTTGAAGGGAGTCATAAACTTTCTAGCAAGCGAGAGAAAGATGCAAAGGATTAGTTTTAATGCAAACAGAAAGTAAAAGTAGTACTATGAGGTTTTGGAGTTAACCAAGAAGTAACGAGGAGATGACCACTTAGTTTATGGTGAAAGGATAAGATGAGGCATCAAAGAAGAAAGTAAGGGATGCAAAGTTAGGAGATACAAGGTCCTAGGTGACTTATGAGGTCAACCCCATACGAGAGTTACGTTAAAAGTGTTTTACCATCTGACTAGATGGAGGATAAGCCGCCATCAGTAACCTTGGCGTTGAAGAGGGGCATTAACTTCTCACGTACCGAATAATGGATAGTTATTGTTCCAATATATGTACAAGAGGTGCAGCTTAGGTAATGTGAGGGATTAAGAAGCCACAACAACATTGAAGTTGCAGGGAATGCAGAGAAGGATTTTAGGTCATGTCGTATAAGTTAAAGGAAATACAAATCCTTGAAGTGAAAAGGATTACCACAAACGATGTCTAGGGTAATCACAATGGACAAATTTCGAGGGCGAAATTTCTATAAGTGGGGAGGAAATGTGATACCTCGACTACGATTTAGGTTCAACATCAAGCACTGAATCAGTTGGACCAAATAAATTTTGAAAAGGTCAATGAATCACTCAAACCTATTCGATACTACCGAGATAGATGAGAATACCTGTTATGGTCAAGATTACATATAAGAATTATAATAAGCTACTCAAGACAAGGTAAGGGCACGCCATTGAAGTTCATATAGCAAGAGTGAAAGCTTGAGCCAAAGAAGCACGAGGATGAGGAGTATGGAAGGATGAGCCCGATCAAATTTCGAGGACGAAATTTTTATAAGGGTGGAGGAAATGTTACACCCCGCTCTTTCCAAAAGTCAAAATGACTATTTTAGCCTTGGTTCAAGTTCCACCGTATTATCGATGAGGATTAAAAATGTGAACTAATAGTTCAAATGGGGTCGAGTTTCGACATAAAACAAGAAAGTTACGGACGTTAATTAAGTTTCGGATTAAACTCACCATGATGAAATTCCCAAAATAACCCCTGGCAATTAAACCCTAACCCAACCCTACCTCTCACTCGGTCTCACCTAGACAATATATATATATATAACCTAAAACTAAACCCTCTCGAAAAAGGCCAAACAAAGCCGTTCTCCCCGGCCGCTCTCGGCCAAAGGAAGAAAGCAATTGGAAAGGGAATTTCAGAGGCACCTGGTGGCGGAATCCGAACCTGGTGGGTCTACAGAACTAATGAGAGTCAAAGGAGAAGGGGTAGCCCAGAGAAAACAATTGTCTCGGCCTCTGTTTATTGCCGGATCGGAAGTAAGAGGAGAATAATTGGATTGGACACAACATCATATCCTTTGATTTTTGTGGAAATCATCCGATTGGGTGATGGGATCAGGCCACGTTGAAGTATAAATATATGGATTATCAATTTGGGACGTGTCTCATATGAGATGGAGCCTAGCTAGCCATGCAAACTCGTGAGGTAGGATGCATGGATCATGGATGGATGCGTTAGGTGATGTGGGGTGTGAAGAGTGAGGTTGGGAAAACGAGAAGGGATGGCGGTGGAGGCAAACTCGAGTCAGCAGACTCGAAAAATCAACGAGGAGTTGGTGTATGGTTGAGCGGTTGAATGGAATTTACCCATGAGGGATACAAAGAGCAAGTTGATCGGACGCAGGAGACTAGATTATCGACTACTTAATAAGGTGAGTGTAAAGGGGGTAAATTTTACGTCTTACGTATTCTTTTAAGTATTATGATTTTGAGTATTTTAGCGAATTGGTTACCGTTGTTTGGTTATGTTTATGATTGCTTATTTGTGCTTTGCTTGAGCTATGATTGAGGTGATTTGAGGTGATTTTGTGCTATTTACCTTAAAGCGTTAGGTGATATGGTTAAGAAACAAGTTCTTTTTAAGAAGTAACTCACCTTCAAGAAGGTGAAGTCGTTTTAAGTGTTTTTAGTCACTAGCGCCAGTCCGTTGCCTTTTGAGACATTTTGAGATAGAGCAGCAATTATGCTATTGAGACTTTTAAGATGAGCAGCAGTTCTGATCTTGAGATTCGTGGTGAAGAGCCACCACGATAAGTTTAAGATGTTAGGGGGATGAGTCGTTACGACTCCCCTAACTAAGTTTAAGGAAAGCCTTGATGGCTTCTCATACGTATGAGTTGGCAACCGGACTAGCTAGTGAGGGATCGCCGTGTCAGTCAAGTAATTATGTCAAGATTTGAGCTTTAAGAGTGGAGAGTAACAGTAACTCCCATACAGTTTTAAGAGTTAAAGTTTTTAAGAGTGGAAGTACAAACAACTGCCACCAAATTAAGTAAGAGTTTTAAGTAAAGTACTAAGCAGTAAGTATTTTAAACGTAAGGGCGTAGACTGACCCCAACTCACTCACCAGTTTGAAGAGGAATGAGCTAGAGGAGCAGTTAGAGAGCAGCGAGTTCGAGAGGAAAAGTTCGAGGTCAGCCAGCTAGAGGAGGGTAGTGTAAGCGTCACTGAGGATGCTTAGTCAAGGTTTTCAGTAGCAACAACATTAGAGATTATTAGTTATTTACATTTATGATTATGAGTATAGACTAGAGATCATTTGAGATTTTAAGTATTGAGTTGGCCCATGTGTTAGGGCGTTGCTTTGAACTACAAGTGCGGGTTTTCAGTATTTATTTAGTAAAATTATTCCAGCTGTACTTTAAGATTTGAGTATTTTATTTATCAAGGGCATTTTAGTAAAAGTAGTACCCGGGCGGGTTAGGGTGTTTCAGTATTTGGAATTGGAGGACAAGTTCAGGAGATGAGCTACACAGAGCTTGCAGAGGTCATGGGGTTGGACAGTGCCAACATGAATTAATATGAGGTTGACTTTATCATCGACCATGATTGTTAGTACGTGTTTGATCGGGTTTGCCTACCTCGGTACCAACATGTTTGTTACGACCCTGCTCGTACCACGACGACTATGACCTAACCTCAATGGGCATCATCAACACATTGCTTGCTCGCTCCATTCTTCTAAGTGATAGGTTATCCAACAAAGTCACCAAGTGGGCTCTACTTGCTTTCTACACCATGTCCCGATCCCAATGAGAGATTGCACCTTGGGACAGTCCCGTACTCACGGTATCTACGGATTGACCTTAGTAGCTGCAACAAGGTGCAAAACATGTCAAACTTCCTAGAGGAGACACTGGGTTCCATCCACCTACTTCAGGCATTCGGCTCTCTTTCCGTTACATAGAGGTTATCTCCCAACCACCTGAGCCACCACAGAGAGCACCACCACTACCATGCCAACATGGCCATGGCGGTGCTTCATAATCATCCAGAGGCGGACCTTCTTCCTCTGCAAATTAGAGGCATGAGTCTCTAACCTTGAGGACAAGTTCACAACTATGGATTGCCTTAGGACCCTTGATTGCCTCTAGGAAGTATACCTCCTGGAAAAAAGCGTGGACACCCTTGATGACTCGATATTTTTCACATGTTTTCCCCTTTGTTTTCTTTGATCGTTTAAGCTTTCCATTATCGCTTCTTGACCTATTTTACGCTAGGTGGTGGGTCCTTTGTCACATTTCAGGTCCTATCACATAAAGTGAAGCGTAGGCGCAAGTTTCAAGTCAATCGGAGATCAATTGGCGACTCGGGGGAAGAAACTCGGGTATGACTTGAAGAAGAATGGATTTCTACCTCAGTTTTTGACCTTATAATCATAAAAACTTGTCATGAGAAGAAAGAGGACGAGACTACGAAACGTTTGGGATCAAACGGCACCTTATTTGGAGTCCGAACGAGGGAGAAACGAAGAATCAAAGATAGGGGACCCAGAACTGCAAAATACCCGACCATAATACCCTACCAGGTATTTTGGCCATCTGATAGGGGATTTTTGGCAGCATCAGAAGGCCCCCCGGTCGTGAACCAAAAGTACCCGACCGGGTACTAAAAATACATGACTGGGTATTTTCCCTTTTGCCCAAAAGTGTGACCCGGAGCATTTTGTTGATACCCGACCGGTTCCCTAAATACCCGACCGGGTATTTGGACCGGGGGTCGTGAACGCAGGCCTGTTAAAAGCATGTTCTGTGGCGTTTTTGCAGGAGAGAGCTAGATTTTGGATCCCAAACACCCAAGGGACGAACCAAAGAGAGGAGAGGGCGATTTGAAGGCATTCTTGGAGTGGAATTGGAGTATTTCTTCGCCTTGGAAGCTGGAGGAACAAGCCCGGACTTGAAGACTGATCATCTGAAGATTCTTACTGCAGTCTCTCTCTTCTCTATGGAGTAACTTCCCTTCACTTAGGTTTTGAGGAACCCTAGCCATGTTTGTTTGATTGGATGATTATATGAGTACTCTTACTTGATAATCTTGAGTTCATATTCAATCTATGCATGTTTTCATGATTCAATTATGCTTTAGTCAAGATTATTGATTCTGCTTTGATCCTATGAGAGCGAATACCTTATTAGGTCACTAGAGTGTCGTAGATTGATAGTATTGGATCGATTGCTTTAGTCGATGGTCGATTCACTGCTTTGTATTGATTGATAACCTCATTCGATAGAGGGAATCTAGTTCAGAACGCCTTGATCGGTTGTTCTAGAGAAGGATACGTCCCTCTAGGCAATTGACTCAAGAGGGCCTTGTTCCTAAGTGAGTTCCCAACCTGTAATTAGATTAACTTTAACTGTAGTTTGCTAGAATAGTTTTAGTTCTTCCATCTTAATCTGGTTTGCTAGATAATGAACTGAAGCTGAGTAATAGTAACTCTAGAGACCCGTGGATTCGACATTTATTACTTGAGCCACTATACTGCAGTCCCTTTCATTGGTTACACTTGGCCATTGTTAGGAGTTGTGTCATAGCGAGTCAAGTTTTTGGCGCCGTTGCCGGGGACTTTCTAGATAATTAGGAAAGGCAAAATTTTGTTACTTTAGCGTTTTTCTTTTCCACCCTTGCTTTTCACTTGGGTGTTTTTGTTTTTGTTGGTGCAGATTGAATCATGGATCCTCATGGCTTCTCCAACCATTGGGGGTATCCACCACCATCCGAGTGGTATTACCCCGAGACTCCCTGGATCAATCAAAGAGGAGAAGACTATGGATTCGGGTTCCAGTACCAATCCCCTTACTACGGAGAACAATCAAACCCCTTGGCATATCAAGAACAACCTCATTACCAAGAAGACTTTCTCCCACAACCAGAAGGGCCACCGGAGCTGGAGTTACCCATGGAGGTGTTCACGGGACATTCTGCAGAGCCATGCTACACTCCACAGCCAGATCCAAACTATGAATTGAGGCTTCTCATGGAGCAGTTTGCTCGAGACAGTGAGAGATCATGCTCCAGGATGGATCTTTGTACCCAGGCCTATCGTGAAACAGAGGAGATCCTCCTGAGCATTAAGAAGAGCCTCGATGATCTTGAGCAATCTTATGCACAACCTGCTCAAGATCACCCTTCTGCTACCATACTAGAAGAGGATGAGGAAGAAGAAGGCTACAAGGACAATGTAGAGCATACAGAATTTGTCATGGAGAGCTCTCGTGATGATCATGATTAGGAATGTCCTTTCATAGCCGACCACACTTTCCCACATCCCACACTGAGCTTTGAAGA
Organism: Linum tenue; assembly: GCA_946122785.1. Taxonomy (NCBI): domain Eukaryota; kingdom Viridiplantae; phylum Streptophyta; class Magnoliopsida; order Malpighiales; family Linaceae; genus Linum; species Linum tenue. The sequence goes on from CAMGYJ010000008.1 coordinate 33,012,507, forward strand.
TGTGAGCATGAGCAAGGAGATACAAGATGATCTCATGAAAAAAATTGTTTGGCGACTTGCCCTCCAATCCGTGCTGGAAGAAGAAGAGCAAGAAAGGGTGCAGAAAGAAGTTGTGGAGGATGACGAAAGTGAAGCAGAAGTAGTTCTTGATCATTTCCCAGGGGTGATACCACATGAAGAAGGAAGGGAGGTTGAAGAAGCAATTGGCGTCCAGGCCGAGGACAAAGTTGAGGTGGAAGAGGCTTGCACCGGCCATGAGTTACATGTGATATCTCCACCAAACTTCGAGGAACTGCTTAGCAAGGACCCATTTGCAGTGTCTCTTTGCCAGACCAAGGCCACATCGACATCGGTCCCTCTTGGTGGACGCGATGGTGGTCAATCGATGTTGTCATATCTAATTTGGGGCAATGAGACGAGAGAAGAGAAGAAGAGGTCTCGAGGGTGGAGACTTCATCTGCATCAAGTGCACGAGCTTCCCTCACCTGTCATACCACATGCTCATGACTTGAGACTCCACCTCATTGACGAGAACCTCAACTTCAAAGAGGTTCTGGGGTGGACCGAAACTTAGGAGCCATCGTGCGGCTCACGAAGTGAAAGAAGCGCTTGTTGGGAGGCAACCCAACCAGTCGGTTTGCATTTCTTTCCCTATTTCTCTTCGGTTGAGTCAGTTTTGTTCTTTGATTTTAGAGTCAATAACTCAACCTTTGTGAGATTTTGTGTGGTGTTTGTGTTCCGACTACTCTCTCCTCCTGGAAGGCACCGCCTGGCCCGTCCACCATCATTCACCCTTGATCTGGTAACTTCGTTTTACCCTCCTTATCTTTTCTACATTGAGGACAATGTCGTGCTTAAGTGTGGGGTGGGGGGTGTTCGATTATGTATGCGCATGAATGCTTAGATATGTTTGTGTGCTTGGAGCCTAGTCCACTGTCCAAATTTTTAAATTTGAGGGCTCCAAGTACGTATTCCTTGCAATTGCCTGCTCAGTATGCTTTGAATTGACAGTCTTTATAGTAATATGCAACCTAGGGAGGTAGTGTAGCTCTATGGAGGATGTTGATGCATTTAAGAAGTCTCATCTCTTCTTCATATTGTGTTGGTAGATTGTGTGAATTAGTGATCTTAGGACCCTTGAATTGTGTGGTGTTGTGGACTCTCTACCTGTCATGGACTCCTGTATCATGTTTTGAAATAAAAGGTGCTCGAAAATGTGCTTTAAAATAACGTCTCCCGTGCGAATAGGGCGAAAGTGTGTAAGGGGAGACGGGAATCTGTTCCCAATTTCCACCTACTACCTCCAGAGCCCTTACATTCCTTTTCCCCGCACGAGGCTCGAAACATTCGCTCCCGGTATGGTCGGTAAGAGTCGGGTTCCCGCAAAACCTTTGCTAGGTGGGACCCCCGTTTTAAATAGGGTTGGAACCCTTGAAAAAAAAAAGAGAACAAACGAAAAAGGAAAAAAAGGGGTTCCAACCGTCTTCAAAAAGAAAATAAGAGCACCTTGAAAAATGTGAGTCCATGATATTTTGTTTTTGAGAGTCTCTTCGTCCATGATTCATTTGTCCTCTGATCACTATTTGCCATGATGTCGACTCGAGACTAGCGTTCTCGCCGAAGAAGCATTGAGATGACTTGTGCGTCGGTTGACCTCGTAAGTTGCTAAATGAACTAGAAAATCCTCTATCAACGATCGAGGGTGCGTGTTGCTATAGAGGTCTGGAGAGCTGCATTGGTTTGATTTAGGTTTGCTTGGGGACAAGCAAACGGTTAAGTGTGGGGGGATTTGATGACTCGATATTTGCACATATTTTCCCCTTTGTTTCTTGATTGTTTAAGCTTGCATTATCACTTCTTTGGCCTATTTTACGCTAGGTTGTGTTCCTTTGTCAAATTTCAGGTACTAGCACATAAAGTGAAGCATAGGCGCAAGTTTCAAGTCAATCGGAGATCAATTGGCGACTCGGGGGGAAGAAACTCAAGTATGACTTGAAGAAGAATGGATTTCTACTTCATTTTGTGACCATATAATCATGTAATCTTGTCATGAGAAGAAAGAGGACGAGACTACGAGCATCTGGGATCAAACGGCACCTGATTTGCAGTCCGAACGAGGGAGAAACGAAGAATCAAAGATAGGGGACCCGGAACTGCAAAATACCCGACCATAATACCCTACCGGGTATTTTGGCCATCTGATAGGGGATTTTTGGCAGCATCAGAAGGCCCCTCGATCGTGAACCAAAAATACACGACCGGGTATTTTCCCTTTTGCCCAGAAGAGTGACCCGGAGCATTTTGTTGATACCCGACCGGTTCCCTAAATACCCGACTGGGTATTTGGACAGGGGGGTCCCGAACACATGCTGTTAAAAGCCTGTTCTGTGCATTTTTGCAGGAGAGAGCTGGGTTTTGGATCCCAATCACCCAAGGGACGAACCAAAGAGAGAGGCAATTTGAGGGCATTCTTGGAGTGGGATTGGAGGATTTCTTCGCCTTGGAAGCTCGAGGAACAAGCCCGAACTTGAAGACTGATCATCTAAAGATTCTTACTGCAGTCTCTCTCTTCTCTATGGAGTAACTTCCCTTCACTTAGGGTTTGAGGAACCCTAGTTATGTTTGTTTGATTGGATGATTGTATGAGTACTCTTACTTGATAATCTTGAGTTCATATTCAATCTATGCATGTTTTCATGATTCAATTCTGCTTTAGTCGAGATTATTGATTCTGCTTTGATCCTATGAGAGCGAATACCTGATTAGGTCAATAGAGCGCCATAGATTGATAGTATTGGATCGATTGCTTTAGTCGAGGGTCGATTCACTGCTTTGTATAGATTGATAACCTCGTTCGATAGAGGGAATCTTGTTCAGAACGCGTTGATCGGTTGTTCTAGAGAAGTATACGTCCCCCTAGGCAATTGACTCAAGAGAGCTTTGTTCCTTTAGTCGAGACTCAAGGTCTAGTTAAGGATTCTCCGCATTGTGAATGAAAGTGAAACAAGTTAGAGATCATCAATCATTAATCTTGCTAGTTGCTAGGGGGAATCATACCTAAGTGAGTTTACAACCTGTAATTAGATTAACTTTAACTGTAGTTTGCTAGAATAGTTTTAGTTCTTCCATCTTAATCTGGTTTGCTAGATAATGAACTGAAGCTGAGTAATAATAACTCTAGAGACCCGTAGATTCGATATTTATTACTTGAGCCACTATACTGCAGTCCCTTTCATTGGTTACACTTGGCCATTGTTAGGATTTGTGTCATAGCGAGTCAACCCTACTGTCCACCCATCTGGACCTGGAGACTTAGCTGGATTCATGTCAAAAAGAGCTTGTCTAATCTCCTCTCCAGACACCAACCCACAAAGCATACTTCTATCTGCATCTGTAAGCTTCACACTCAATCATCCATCAATAAGTTCACAGTCCACCTCCACATCTTTATTAATGGTTCCAAAAAGATCCTTATAGAAATAGATTGTTTCATCAACAACGTCCTTCATGTCAGTTAACTCCTCCTCATTATGAGATATTATCTTACTAATCTTCTTTCTGGCATTACGTATACAAGCATACTTATGGAAAAACCCTGAGTTGGAGTCCCCAAGAGCAAGCCAGTTAATACAAGACTTCTGTCTAAAGAAAGCCTCTTCTGCCTTTTGCAACTTCACATAGTCACCAGCAAGATGCTGAACTTCCTCAAAAACCTTTTCAAATGAAACCTGGAGAGCTTGGATCTGTTTAGTTGTAAGCTCTATCTTTTTCTCCTTTACTCTAGCAGAAATATCTGAAAACTCTATTTTATTCAATTTCCTAAGTTCTGTTTTCAGAAAGTATAACTTCTGCTTAACACCAAACAACCCATTTCCCCTCACTTCTTGCCCCCAACACGATTCCAGTAATGAAGAGAAAGAATCATGGGAAAACCACATATCAAAAAATCAGAATGGTTTCGGGTAAGACTTTCCAGGGACACTTGGGGTAATCAGAATCCCACAGTGATCAGAGAAATCAGGAGCCAGAAATTCAACAACACATTCAGCAAACTGCTCTAACCAATCCACATTAACCATCAATCTATCAAGCTTGCGAGCAATGGGATTACCTAGGTGATTTGGCTGATTTTATCATTGGTATTGAGTATTGTGGGTTACCTAAGTGTTGTGGTGCTTGTGGGGTTTTTGAGCATGACTGCTCTTTGCCCCCTCCTGGGTCTCCTACTAAAAGAGTTTGGCGGCGCAAGCGTTCCAAAGTTCTTGTGTTGGGGCAGCCTGTGGTTGAGGGTACTGAGAAGAGGGAGTATCCTGTGCTAGAGGCTGAGAGCACTGCTAAGAAGGGGGTTACTCAGGATTCAGGGGAGGGAGCTGTTGTTGATAAAGGAAAGAAAGTTATGGAGGATTATACTCCTCCTGTTACCCCGAGTGCTTTACCCTCTCAGGAGGAGTTCAATAAGGTGATTAATGGAGCAAAGCCAAAATCTGCTCCGAAGGTACCTACTCCTATTTTGCAGTCTAATGCGTTTGAACTGTTATGTGGCCAAAGAGACATTATCTTACAAGCTCCTCCAAAGAAGGGAGGAAGAGATGGGCTTCGAAGTAAAGGGGGAACCACTAAGGTGGTTGTTTCCCGCAAATGACGCTGCTAGTTTGGAACACAAGGGGCTTCAATGGCCCCTTAAAGCACAATGCAGTGCTTCAGTACCTTCGGGTGTATAGGGTTTCGATATTTTCTTTACTTGAAACAAGAGTGCAAAACAAAGAGAAAATTGAGGAAATAAGGGGGAAGTTTGCTGGTTACCAATTTGTGGATAATTACTCTAAACATAAGCTAGGAAGGATTTGGATCGCGTGGAATGATGATGTCACCTTACGTGTGTTAGCTGAGGAGGAAAACTTTATGCATATGGTGGTTTCACTGAAGCAGGGAGCACAGTTCTTTCTTACAGTGGTGTATGGTTCCAATGAGGACAAGAATCGGGTTGTCACATATAAGCAGATGAGTCATTGGAAGGTGCAGGGGTCTCTTTGGGTGGTAGGGGGTGATTTCAATGCTATCCTGGACCCTGCAGAAGTCTCTAATGAGGTCTCTATCTCAGGAAGTATGGTTGCGTTTAGAGAATGGGTGGAACAGATGGAGCTAGTTAACCACACAGCTTCTGGCCCTCTATTTACCTAGTCAAATCAGCAACAAGGTAATCACGAAGAGTTTACATATTAACTTTCATAATAACTCTTTATTGATAAAACTATCTGACTTAGTAATAGTAAGTCCTCTATACCAAATTATAATAATAATACCACTCATACCTACTCATCATACTCTAATAAGAAAAGCTTAAATCCACATACAGAAACCAAACAATTTAATTAATATTTTTTATCATGTCGGTAGATTTTGTTTTCTTACAAAGCTAGAGTACACAGTACAGTAACTATCACCTGCCTGTTACTGAAACACAGGGATCTGTATCATTGGATCCAAACCAATCTCGAAGATAAGGAAATCTCCTTGTTTATAATTGTAGGGGACCAATTCCTTCTCTCTTTATCCCTTACCTCAACCAAATCTCTTCCATCCAGACGACGGGGCTGGGCCAATTGATTTTGAGAAGAATCCATATGAGAAGAAGAAAATAATAATATTGATTTTCCTCATACTAGCTACTACGGCAAGTTCTGAATGACGAGTTTTCACAGTACAATTAGAATTCAGTTAAAGTCCTAATCAGAAAATTGTACTGAGGAAGTGAGGATTGCTCCCATACAGCATTGTCCAAACTATCTTATTAATCCAACTACTACAGCCATATTTCTGCCAACCTCTGATATTTGTGATGAAATTAACTACAAATTTTCAACTCGATATTTTATGACTTCGTGAAAAAACGAATTATGTGTGTTTAACTAGCTTAAATGCTATTCTTGAAAGTATTGGTACTTCTAGATATATATAAGTTGAATTTGTATCATAACGAATTATGTGTGTTTAACTAGCTTAAATACTATACCTGAAAGCATTGGTACTTCTAGATATAAGTTGAATTTGTATCATAACGTTAAAAAAAAAATACAACTTTTAATTTGTACCATAAAAGAATCACAAATTAAACTGTGTGCACTCCAAATGTGCGCCATATTCTAATTTAAAACAATGATTAAAAATTGTAAATATTTTCCCCATTTCTTAAAAAAATTCATTCCACCAAGTTCGAACTTAGAATACTAATTAATCAGAATAATCATTTGATTTTTTTTTTTTTTGTAAACTTTTTATCTAATTCGATTATCTTTGACTTGCGGTCCTTTTCCATGTTTCCATTCCCACCCCTGCCCTGCATTCCATCTTACAGAAGCAAAATTAACAACAAAAAACCAACAGCTCGATAGCTAAATTAACAAGGATATTCATTATCCAATAATCAATAAAATTCAAGTACCAGCAACATGTACTTCTAATTTTCTCTCCGATTCCTTTTTTTTTTCCCCTTCCTTTTTTACACATATTAGCAAATTCCCTATTTTATTTAATTTAGAAGCTTAAGAAGACTAGAGTTCTAGAAATGAGCAGATGATGATTAGTGGTGATGATATGGAGCAATATTGGTATCAGAAAGCCGTTGGGAGATTTCAGGTGTAGCGTCATTATCATGATTATTATTACAGTAATTAGTGGCTGCTGCCGCAGTAATCTTCCTCCTTTTAGACTTGTTGCGGTTGTTGATGGCCATCGTCATCATAATATCGTCGACAGCTGCTTCTACTTGGCGAATAGTACCGCCATCGCTGCAGCTGCTGCTGATACTGCTGCTAGTGGTGGATGATGCTGCAGCAGCAGCAGCAGCAGTGGAGATAATATCAATGGTCCCATTCATACTCTGCTTCATTTCCTCTTCTTCTTCTTCTGACGACGATGAGGACCGGAAGAAGTGGCGATGAAGCAGGTTGACCGGCGTATCCGAGCTGGACACTCTGTCCATAACTGACTCGTACTCTTCCATTGCCAGCTCCTGCATTTCCTTGTAGCTCTCTAACATCATTTCCTGTGCCATGCACCACAAATTTTTTTTTTTTTTTAACAAAAAAGAAGGTAAATTTTGGATTTTTTCTGGGCTGGGATTCAAAATTGAAAAGAATATTATCACCGTAAATCAATTCAATTTCAATGAAACTACCACACTGCATAGTAAATATCTAAACGTTACATCTCTCTATAATTAATTCTTGACTAATCTGAGTGTTATGAATTAGAGATGACAATTTTTTTCTATCTTTAGTTACTTCATTCAACCTGACTTGAACTATTTGTAACGGTCGTCACGTGAATTGCTCGAATACGAGCATGAATCCTCTTTTCCTCTCATTCTTCCTGACATTATTCACATTACTTTTACCTTCCCTTATCGCATGTATATTTACTCCAATATAGCTATTATAAGTGACAATTCGCATTTCTCGAATATTTTCATTTCGCTAATCATAAATTTTTTAGTTTTTACATTTAGAAAGTATTGTTTCTCGATTTTCTCTAGCAACATTGCATACTCGAATGATCATCCTGCCTTGATCCTTATTCCGAACAACCAATTATCCAAATTTAACACTCGCCTAACGTGGACCCAGTTAAAATCTTACTATTGAGGTATGTGTCCCGTCTTACTCCATTTTCAGACTCCTACTAGGCTACATTTATAATTAATAACGTAAAGTGTAAATGATTTGGACTCAACATTTATAATTAGTAAACTAGTCCATGAAATTAATTAAGTACGAAACAACTGTCTTTCTTCTGTATCCCTAATGAATGGATGAAGTTCTTTTTTCTGTTGGGTCAAATCACTTCTTTTCTAAATGCACTGTACTAAGTTCTGCGCTGCGACATATAAAGGTCTGATAAAACAACGACGACAGTGGTCTCTCAATTAATACCAAGACAAATTATACACGAAAACTGTCCCTGTATGAGAATAAACAAATTCCATGCAGGTGCAAAAAGTCCGGTTCTCTTTTATTACCTTATTATTTACATACGAACAGCTGAGGATAGCATCTCTGTAGCACGAAAACTGCAACGGGAAGAGCTCATGGCACGCCGAGAGAAGCGCCGATGCTGCAATTAGCGATGGTTTGAATCCCACCATCTTGCCCTCTACAGAAGAAAAAAAAGCATGATATTTTGCCGAATCACGAGAAGGGATCAGTCTAATTTCAACTCGGAAACCCACTAAGCAAAAAAAAAATTCTTAAATTTTGTGTTACCATTCTGAGCTCTGAGGATGGTTTCAGTAGCCCGAGCTCTGAGTGCCTGTATCAATGGCGGGTCTTTGAGTTGGAAGTAATGAATGAAGAAAGAGAGGAAGGAGAAAGGAGTGACGGAGCGCATTCTCCATTTCAGAGCTCCCAGTATTAGAGCTTCCATGCGGTGAATCGTCTCTGTGTCGAACATAATTCCTCCACGATTGGCATTCCCCTGCATTAATTTAAAAAACAGAGCGAAGTTAGCCAAATCGGAGAAAAACAGAGGAATTTCATCGAAAAGGGTCTTCATCTGTTTTCCTTTATCAGACCTGAATGTCATTGAGAGAGACCTCTTTGGTTCGGTTCATCATTTTGACTGCCAGGGAGACACAGGACACTCCGAGAAGCCGAACCACCCAAGGCTTTCGTTGCTACAGAGATAGGGAGAAAAAGTACTTACATTTGCGATAGTATTTTGAAGGTACTCTGTTTTCTTTTAAAAGATAGAATGTGCTTCATAATTACCGGCATTCCTTGGTGTGACAAGAACCGGTCGAGGTAATTAACTGCGAGATAGGACAAAAATGGGTCGAAGCAGCAAGAGACCTGAAATGGAACCTGATCCTCGTGAAAAACGAAACAGGGGATTCGCAGGGGAAAAAACAAGAAAAGACAGACCTTTTTTGGGTAGCTCTGTACCTGTAAAATGGAAGAAACAGCTTGCCGACGGAATGAAAAGGCGAAGCCGGCGGGGGTTTTGACGGATTTGGAGTAGGAAAAGGAAGGCATGTGATCAGATTCGACGAGGAATAGAGAAGGGGAAGTATCGGAGTGATCGCCATGGTGACTGGTTAGTGGGTTTTCAAGGTCAAATTCCATTTCTGAATCCTCTGTTTCTATGTTCCGAGTTCCGCTGAGTTTCTCCTAAGAAGAAGAAGGTGAAGACATGGAAGAGAGGGAAGATGGAGCGGTGGAGTTTTAGAAGTAGAACTATAAACCCTGCAATGAGTCTTCTTATGCATATATATGCCTTTTTCTTTTCCCCTTTTGTGATTTTTTTGTCAGTTTTTAATAGGATTTTGTTTGCTTTCAATTTTTCATTTTGCTCTGTGTGTTTGGGGAAGGGGGAATTGGTTTTTGTGGTGGGAAAGAAAAAGTAAAAGGATTGATGGAAGGGGAGACGAGCAGATGGGTCACTGCTTTTATGTTGAGAGACCAAGGCGTGTCAGATTAGAGAGGGATTGGCTAGAGGAGTTGAGAATTTTAGAAAAATTACAAATGGTGAAAGATTGGGAATTTTATTTAGGATGAATCTAAATTAATAAATGAGTAAATAAAATATAATAGCCAATTTTTTTCAATATAAATAAAATAAGAGGTAAAACGTTACATTTCCGTCCAATTGACCGTAAGTTGTCTCTAACGTGGCAATTTAATTGTTGAGTTGTATTTGTTTGACTGAACTTTATTGTAATTTTTTTTAATGATTTTACATTATTATCTATTAATTTTTAAAACAAGAAAATAAAAAAAACAAACTAATCACATCTGAAATCCCTAAGCTCCTCGTCGCCTCTATCTTGCCCGTTCACCCCCGAATTCCGCGATGAGCATCGACGGCCTGGCCATCGCCTTCCCGTCTCTCCTCTCTTACTCCAGGTCCAAATTCGCCTCCTCCTTTTATCCCACTCCCTACCGTCGCCTCTTTCAGTCGGGTCGTCATGTCCGCCGAATGGATGCCCGGCTAGCCCCGACCCTCCCACCTCGACGACTCCGCCCCTGGATACGTGAAACCTTAACCCAACAAACAGATTTTAGTTTGAATTACCTCTGAGGAGCTTGAGCACGCAGATCTTCTTGACCTGGCGTCAGTACTTGTTATAGGGGCAAAAGGCCAGGTCGCTCCAGTCGAAGAAGAAGACGTAGTCGACGGTGAGGCCGGGGCGCTCGACGAAAACCACGTCGTGGTCGCGCATGATATCTTCGGCGGCCTGGGCAGAGCAGACGATGAAGGTCGGGATGGTGCCGAAGTGGAGGAGCATAAAGGGGCCGTAGTTGTCAACGAGCAATTTCAGGTTGCGGTACAGGACGACGCCGACCTGGTGCATGTTTCCGATCAGTGGGAGGGTCAGTAGGACTGGAGGGAGGTTGAGTTTCTTGTTGGGTTGCCTTGCAAAATTACGCCTCTTTTTCTTCTCCTCCACCAATATCATCTAGTTCTCTCATACTAACCACCATGACTATAATCAATCCACATCAACGTATTAAGCATCATCGATTCACCACCTCTTAACATTAACATTGATAAATTGGAACATTAATTATCAGTGTAAATGTTATGTGATTTTGTGTTATTCATGATTTTCCTTACTAATATTATTTCGTATTTATTTTTATATGGACCTTAAAATCTTACTATTCGACTTTACAATTATTCTCATTTTCGATTTTACGTAAAATCCCGATTTTGACTGCTTTGGTTGTTTCCTTAGGATTCTGTCTCATTTTTGTTGCTTGGATTGGAATCGCTTGCTTCTTTGTCGGCCATGGATTTCTTGTACTGTACGGGAGCTTAAGAAGGAACTCCTTATGCAACAGAACTGGTGCAGACAGAAATGTATTAATCAAAGATCACTCCCCCAAAGTGGAACAGAAACACAGCGATGAGAGAGAGTAGAGTGAGAAAGCGAGTGTTCGTGAGGCAGAGCGCAATAGTGATCGAGCGTGAGGATAGTTCGAGTGGGGAGAGATCTTTTCCTTCTTCTTTTGGTTGCAGATACTCTTGCAGTGGGGATCGTCAGTGTGTCGCCGCGTTCCGTAGGTCGTCGAGGCAGGATGTCAGCTTGTATCTCCGGAACTTCCAGAAAGAGGTTCGTGTTGGCCACAAGTCGGTACTTCTTGAGGAATATTGCACCAGATCAGAGAAGCTTTACAGGATCACCGTGGAAGGATGCCCAAATCGTCGAAGATATGTCTACCTTGGATGTTCACATGTCTCCTGGATCCTTGACACCCTGAGTACTACTGCTAGGAACCAATGGACATTCCCTGAAGAATGTTGGAAGGATCAAGGTGGTAGGCTAATCTCCCTTACGATGGTCGTTAACACTCATGGAAGTTTCGTCAAGATTCTTGAAAGGAATAAAGAGGGCAGGGGTTTCTATATTCTGATTCCTGCTGGGAGACTTGTCGAAGGCTGGGAGGCATTTCTTGGAGCTCTGAAGGCCTGCATCAACTTCATTAAACCACCTCGAGTTATTCGTCACAGCAAACCGACCTTAGTTTCACCAGGCAGATCTTTTGCGTCCGTTGTCAAGGAAGGACTTCCCCTTCTGGTAGGTGAATGTAAAGTAAGGCGGTTATCTCAATCTAAGTACATTGAGGTTAGCGAGCGTGGTGTGGATGAGAGGTTGCGTTTTCTCGATCGATGTCTGGCTGTTAGCTTCGTCGGAACCTACAATAGAGGACTGCCCAGTAGCCTATTCAGCACATTTGAAACCTGGGCGAAGAGGAAGTGGAATTTGACCGAACAGTTCTACTTTACCAAACGTTCAGGGGATCTGTGGATGCTTGTTTGCCCGTCTTTACAGGAGGTGATTCGAGTCTAGAGTCGTGGGGACTTGAAGTTTCGTGGTTTCAATGTCTTCCTACGATGCTGGAATGAGCATGAGGGAAGGAGCTTTGCAGCTCAAGCAGGTCTTTCATGGGTTTCGGTCTTTGGCGTTCCGGCTCACCTGAAGTGCCTGGATGTTGCCAGGAAGATTGGGGATGTTTGTGGCGGGTTCATTGACGTCGATTGGGGATGCTGGGAGGAACCTTGTTTCAGGATCAAAATCAGGAAAGGAGCTTGCACTCCGGAAGAAATTCCTCTGTTTTTTGGGTCCACTATGTTCATTGTTAAAGTCATTTCGTCACCGGAAGTGGACAGGCCGGTAGCCGACGTTGATCGGCGTAAATTTCTTACCCAGAATCTCGTTGCTACGACGACATCCGAGAATGTTCAGCCTGATTGGTCCCTCCCAAAAGCCAAGAACAGCTTGTGTAATCGAAGCATCTCAGAGCTCGAGGCATCGGTCGATTTCCCGCTGGAACCCCTGCACGCTCATGCAACTTTGCCGATTTTGAATCGGGGTACTGCCAGGAGTTGTCGTTCCACTAAACATATCTGGGTTAGGAAATTTGGCCCACTTCCCAGGCCCAGCCCATTTGTGTGTGATCCATTTGTCCATGAACCTTCCACCGAGCCCAACCAATTAGCAACCCTAGCCCTTACCCATCTGACCCCCCCAGTTTCCACCCAAACTGACCCCCTCACTCGTTCCTTTTCTCATACCTACCTTTCCTTCCCAACTCACCTTTTTGTCCATAGCCTAACCAAATACCCATTCAACCCAGTACCTTGGCCCCTGTCGAGTTTTCTTCCTTTCTCCTTCAATCCCTTAGTCTCCCAACTCCTTGATACTTCTCCATTCTCCCAACCTTGCATGCCATTTTGTCAACCATCCCAAACCAACCCTTGCCTCGAGTCACCAACATCAGATTCCTCCCTAGCTGACAATCATGAGCCTGAACTTTCTCCCGACCCTTACCTCTCGGATTCTGATCCGCCCTCGCCACCTATATGCCCCAACCCTCCTAATAACTTGTCAAGCTCGAACCAATTAGCCATTGTGCCTTTTAATCCCATTTCGGGTGACTACCTTGAAGAGTGGCAGTTCAAATCCGATTTGAAGAGTTTAGCCGACATGTGCAGACTATGTTGTCAGTTGTTCCGACTAGCTACAGATGGTTCCCCTGAGCGCGCCACCATCCAGGTTGAGGAACTTGCCTGTGAAACTAGAAAGCGTAGAAGAAAGGAGAAGAGATCAAAGCTGGAAATGGAGCGTCATCGACTGGGCGTCCAAGATGTTGATATTCCCTGCTCCAGGACCAGGAGGAATAGGTATGCCTCCTCCTCGGTATCCCAATGAGTCAATCCGTGATAGCGTGGAATGTCCGTGGGCTGGGACTTAGTATCAAACGGTCCAAGATCAAGAGATTACTAAGAAGATGGAAGGCGGGCATTGTGATTCTTATTGAGACTAAGTGGAATAGGTGTAGCCAGAACTTTATCAGCTCAGTTAGTGGGTCTAGAAATTCAGACTGGATTGCCAAGAATGCCAAGGAATCTTGTGGAGGGATTGCCATTTACTGGGAAAGGGGCAAACATAGATTGCTCTATGCGTGCGAGGGGAAGTTCTCCCTTGCGGGCTTGTTCCAGACTGAGAACAGTCAAGAATCCTTCGCCATTTTAGCTGTTTATGGGCCTCAGTGAAAAGAAGATAAATTAGAGTTCATCCAAGAGTTACAGATGGTGTGTCGTTCCTTTTCGAACTCTCTCTGCATCATTGGTGATTTCAACTTGGTGCGTTCCGTTGATGATTACCAAGGGCAGCCCAGGGATCAGGAACTTATGTGGGAATTCAATAACTTCATTAATAATGCTGGTTTGATCGACCTTCCTTTGAATGGTGCGAAATTTACTTGGCGGAGAGGGGGAAGTTCGAATTCCTTTTCGCACATTGATAGAGCCCTCATCAATCTGAGCTTCGATTCTCACTTCAAGCCTGATTCTGTAGTTGCCCTTGCCAGAATTGAATCTGACCACAATCCTATCCTGTTAAGATGGGGTGCTGCTGAACGTTATCGAAGACCTTGGCGGTTTGAGAACATGTGGTTGTTGGAGGATTCCTTCCTTTCTAGTCTTGTAGGGTGGTGGAGCATTCCGGTTTTTGGAGCTGGTGGAGTTTTCAAATTTAGCCAACGGCTGAAGAATGCTAAGGAACTAATAAAAAAGTGGAACATTGAGGAGTTTGGGAGAATTGAGCTAAAAATATCCGATTTGATGGAGAAGATTAGAAACATTGATTGCTTGGAAGAGCAGCAGGAGGTAGGAGAACAATTGATGATTGAGAGGGCTTTGCTGAAATGTGAGCTTGAGAAGGTGCTGATTATGGAGGAGATTTCTTGGCGCTAGAAGTCGAGACAGCTTTGGTTGACTGTTGGTGATAAGAATTCTGGTTTTTTCCATCATGTTGCCTCGAATAATAGAAGGAGAAACACCATTCAGAGTATTAGAGTGAATGGTAACCTTACTCAGGGCAAGAAGAGTTGCAGAATGCCTTTATCAGTCATTTTCAGAACCGGTTCAAGGATAGTAGTACCAGCCTTCCTTTTCCCACCTCCTACAAAGAAGGCCTGATAACTATTGATGATAATCATAACTTGACTAAGCCTTTCACTCTTGATGAAATCTGGGCTGCTATTGCCGGATGCAATGGAGACAAGGCTCCCAGTCCGGATGGCTTCACTATGGAGTTCTACAAGAAAGGTTGGAATATTGTTGAAAATGACTTGTTAAAGGCATTTGATCACTTCTTTCTTACCGGGGAGCTTTCGGTTTATGTTGCTCACTCATTCCTGTGTCTGATTCCCAAAAAAGAAGCTGTGGAAGAAGTTCGTGACTTTAGACCTATCAGTCTCATTGGCAGCCTTAATAAATCATATGTAAGGTTCTGTTTGCTAGAGTTCGACCACTCATTCAGTCTATCATCTCCTATTACCAGTTTGCGGGTGTTAGGGGTCGTCAGAGTCACGAGGCGAACTTCATTGCTAATGAAGTCATCGATACCAGGAAAAGGAGTGGGAAGTCGGGGTTGGTTCTGAAACTTGATATAGAAAAGGCCTTTGATTCGCTGAATTGGAGTTGTCTTTTTAATATTCTCAAGTCTATGGGATTTAATCAGAGGTTTCAGAAGTGGATTAAAGGAATTGTATCTCATTCAAAACTATCGTTCTCGTCAATGGAGAAGCAACAGGTTTCTTCAAATGGAGAGGGGCCTTAAACAAGGGGATTCACTTTCACCCTTCTTATTTAACCTGGTTATGGACATCCTTGCTTTTATGCTTCATGAGGCGAATGCAGCGGGATGGTTATCGGGGTTTTGTATGGATGAAAAGGGAAGAATAGGGGAAGTTTTTCAGATTCTTTTTGCAGATGATGCTATACTATTTTGTGATGCTTCAGAGCAGGAAGTTTCCAATTTGTTAGCTGTCCTTTTGTGTTTCCAAGCGTTTCAGGTTTGAAGATTAATTTGGAAAAGAGTAAGCTTTTTCCAGTTGGGGATGTGCCGCATTTGGAGAGGTTGGCTGATCTCTTGTGTTGCGATTGGGAGTTCCTTCCAACAATCTATTTAGGCCTGCCGCTTGGTGCCTCACCGGTTGCTGGCAGCATTTGGAATCCATTGATTTCTCGAATGCAGGCTAGACTCGAAGGTTGGAAAGGAAAATTCTTATCGTTTGGTGGCAGATTAGTGCTTATTCAATCTGTTCTGGCTAGCCAACCGACTTATATGTGCTCCTTGTTCAGGGCTCCTGCTCATATTGTTCATGTCATTGAGAGATTACAGAGTTCCTTCCTTTGGTCGGGAGCTAACGATCAAAAGAAGTTCATTTGGTGTCTGGGAACGATGTAAACGACCTAAATCGCTTGGTGGACTTGGTATCCCGGATTTCAAAAGGCATAATAGTGCTTGCTTGCAAAATGGTGGTGGAAGTTTGCTTCGGAGGATAGCTGGTGGAAAAGGTTGATGAGTTTTAAATATCCAAATAATGAATCGAAGTGGATGCCAGGTAAACCCCTCTCTCCGGTGGGTTGTAGTCCATGGTCGCAGGTGTTTAAATTGAAAGATGAGTTCTGGAAGTTTGCAATAGTTAAACCTGGCTCAGGCGACAACATCTCTTTCTGGAATGACCGGTGGATTCATGGAATTACTCTTGCTGAAGCCTTTCCTAGAGGAGCGGCGGCTGCTGTTTTTCCCCGAGCAAGATTATCTGATATCCTTTTGAGAGTTAATGAGAGTTTTTCTTGGGATATTGATTTTAAATACCAGCTTAGGGGGGGAGCTGAGAGGGAAATGGAGAGTCTGTTTTCTACTATCAATAACAACTTACCTTTGCTTTCATCTGGCCAGGACACAATTAGTTGGCTGCCTACCTCGTCACACTCCTTCACTGTTCGCTCATTGTACCAGCAGCTCTCGAAGGAGGCTGTTGCTAGTCTTTTGACGGCCGGCCAGATTGACGACTTCCCCGCAAAGACCGTTTGGCAGAACCACATCCCCTTGAAGATTTGTATGTTTGTTTGGCTGATATTCCATCGAAGAATTCTCACTCAGGATGCACTAAAACGAAAGGGAAGGAGCTTGCCGAATAGGTGCTATATGTGCACTGCAAGTGAAGAGGAGCCGAACCATCTTTTCCTTCATTGCAGGTTCACTGAGGAAGTCTGGAGCACCATTAGTCACTTCATCTATTTTAATCACAGGATAATCTGTAGGGATATCTCTGGCCTGATCAAGAGCTGGCCCCGTCTTGATCCTCAGAATCCAAAAGAGTGGTGCACGAGATCACTTCTACATGCTCTACTTTGGGGTGTTTGGATTGAGCGGAATAATAGGATCTTTGAAGAGAAGTTTTCAACTCCGTCGGTCGTCTCCTTCAAGATTGGAAGTATGATAGCTTCATGGTTGGTAGCTGCTGGTAAAATCGACAAGTCGTGCGGGGAGAATTGGATTCATAATCTCAGAAGGGCACTCCTTCCCAGAAATGTCTTGTAGCCATTCTTCTTCTTCTTCTTGTTCCTGATGTGCAGCTCCTCTTGTTCTTGGGGCTGATTTGGCGCTTCCTTGCACTTGTTCATACTACTTCAGATACCACCATGTCGTCAGCTGCCACCGTAGTGCCTGCTTTGCTGGAGTGTTTTGGCCTGTTTGTCTGTTAGTTTGTCTTGTGCCTTTGCTTTGAACTGTTGGTTTCTTTTTCTTTCCCCTGGTCTGTAAGCTCTAAACTCTTTACTTAATTAATGAATTCCACCTTTATCAAAAAAGATCACTCCCCAACCTAAGCGTAGGACGCAGCCTAGGTTATCCTGATGCACAGTGATACCAAATATAAGAAAACGAGACCCATTGATTAGAGAAAACCT
The DNA here is from genome assembly GCA_946122785.1 of Linum tenue. NCBI lineage: Eukaryota > Viridiplantae > Streptophyta > Magnoliopsida > Malpighiales > Linaceae > Linum > Linum tenue. The sequence goes on from CAMGYJ010000008.1 coordinate 33,029,772, forward strand.
AATCTCAGGAAACTCTCACTCTTATACCCTAAAACACTTGAGTCAGAATGAGGGTTTTTACTCAAAAAAATAACTCTCACTCCTTACGTTCAAATAGCTAAAAAGCAAGATCGTTCTGACGTAGAAGTTGTTTCGTAACTCTATATACCACTCACAAGCTCATTTACCGTTCATTAGTCGGATATGGATACCTTGTTGTAGTCGAAAAAACCGGCTCAAGATAGGTGCATAACCATGGGTTATGCACCCATCAATAACCAAATCTGGACCCTTCATTTAGAAAATCCAGATCTAAGGATGGAGAATTAAAGGCTATTTTTATTTTCACTAGCTTTCTTAATTGACTCATATCTTTTTCGTTTTAACTCGGATTTTAATTTTTTTTGCACAGATGGAACGAGTTCACCGTGCTCTACAAAATGAGATCAATTTTCAATATTTTTTAGGAAAAAAAATTCTGGCCTCTCGGTACCAACTGCATACCATATGGTATCTTCTTCGTTTTTAATTCGTTTTTGAAAACGTTTGCACAGCAGGGATGAGTTCATCATTGATCTACTGGATCTACAAATTTCTGGGTGAACAAATTACAGGACAAAAAAATACCACACAATACCATACAATACCACCCTGGTACGGGGTGGTATTGTATGGTATCTTTTTCGTTTTTAATTCGTTTTTGAAAACGTTTGCACAGAAGGGACGAGTTCATTATGATCTATTGGATCTACAAATTTCTGGGTGAACAAATTACAGGACCAAAAAATACCACATAATACCATACAATACCACCCTGGTACAGGGTGGTATTGTGTGGTATACAATGTTAAAAGTCGTAAATTACAATTAATATACTTCTACTATCATGTATTCAACCATCCTACAATATTGGTTTGTTCATACCACCATGGTACGTTTTTCAAAACATAGGTATGCTTTTATTTCAATACCAGTCAATACCATATGGTATAGGCTGGTAAAAAATGGCTCAATTTTTTTTGTTCGAAAAATATATTAAAGTGGATATCATTTTGAAAAGCACAATTAATCTGATCTAACTGTGCAAAAAAAAAAAAAAATTCGACTTAAAATGAGCGAGAAATCGTTCGTCAAAGATTAAAGAGGGAAAAATTAAAGACTTTCCATGAAAGAGAGGATGCTGATGTGGACGGGTTACTCATAGTTACTCACCATAAGATTACTGACCTGATCCATTCCCGAAAAAACCTATTAACTCGAAGAAAACCTCAAGTAGCTAGGTTTCTAAGAGAGAAACTCTCAATATCCGTTTCTGACCTATCATAATGAACATGGAAGAGAGACGGGAATTTTCAAAATACACAGATGATATACAAGTAACGGCACACATATACGGAGTCTGCTTGTATTCGTGTAAACTGAGCTCTCAAGTTCATGGAGTTTGCTCCATCAGCACAGACAACAAAGAAATTCCAACTTTCATATCAGTACATCTT